>OX090898.1:11115183-12315183 GCA_944319695.1 Tiphia femorata | reverse complement strand
CAACCCCTTCTGTACCATACAATTTTGTTTTAAGAAATTTTTGTCTGAGTCATATTTTTGAAGTTATTTGAGGTGAAAATAGTTAAGCAACTACCTTCTGTACAGGGTATCCCAGAATTCCCGAATAAACTCCCATGGGGGACGTTGGGCGGCTTAAAACCAGCAGAAAAGTCCTGTGGCATTATTGGAACTTCGCAATAATTATCGAGAAATTAATTGTGGAAGATCAAAGGAAAAGAAGGCGTCCGTCAAAATAGCAGCGGGAGGAGCGGTGGATCCACTGCGAGGTGTAGAACTGCCCAGTTTACATACAAACAAATGCGGGGCGCGGTAAGGGGAAGGATAAGACGCCACTGCACGACCGGCTTCTTTTATGTTATTCTTCCCTTTACCGCGGCCCGCATTTGTTTGTTGGTAAACTGGGCCGTCCTACAGCTCGCAGTGGCTCCAGCGCTCCTCCCGCTGCTATTTTGACGGACGCCCTTTCCACTGATGTTCAACAATTAATTTCCCGATAATTATTGCGAATTTCCAATAACGCCACAGGACTTTTTTGTTTGTTTTAAGCCGCCTAACGTCCCCCACGGGAGTTTATTCGGGAATTCTGGGGCACCCTGTATATTTGATTGCAATTCTTTCGGATCACTACCTACTGCAGATCTTGAATGCACGAATACACAGTGGCGCCTAATGGATCAAATACTTCATTATTATGTTTTCTGAAATATAAACTATTGTCTATGACATTTCTGCTTAGAGTACAAGAAAAACCGATGCGCTTATCAAACAAAATAATGAAAATATGAATTACGCGACATAAAATTTAATTGCATACGAAATGAGATTCGAAACCCTACCGACTCTCACGGGTGCAAAATTATCTCATCCGAATTTCATTCTACTAATAATGTTGAGATATGCAGCAACGAGTCATACTTGTTTCTAAAGTAGATATTTATTAATGAAAAAAATGAGAAACTAATGTGCATGGAAACTTTTTTACCAATGATAATTTCATATTGCAATATTAACATCAGTTTCACTTTCTAAATACAGAACTTCTGTGTGGAATAGTCCCTCACAAACGTTCAATTAAAAGTTGAATGTGTTAATCAGCTGAATATACAGTTATCTGACGACATCAAATGTATTTTTACAGGAATCCAACTCCAAATGGCAGAAACGATGCTTTCCTCAAAGTCACATGGCCTGACTCCAGAAAATCGGGTAAACAACTCCTAATCGACGAGCAATTTACCGTATCTTCTCGTCAAGCTAGGCCACTTGCGAAACTACTACAGATTCTTACAGCAACTTCTGCCCCCGCCACTACAGGATGCTAATTTTTTTATTATCCTTGTTTTTGTTAATGTCTGGCATTAAACCTTGCACGGCATGCCCTACTTCTAGTAAGAGATACAAATGACTTCTGCATATGTTTTCTTCTAATAATAAACATGCTGACTATGTCACCTAACCTCTTGAGCTTGCATCATTAGGCTATTTTGTTTCGTAAACGAGATTAGAGCCTTTTGATATAAAAGCCTGACCTATTTAATAGGGATTGACATGTGACGAACTGTCTGAAGAAAATCAAGCCTTCGTCGAGTTTCCAAGAGATGTCGGGATAATAAATTTGGTGACTCCAATGTGATCACAGAACTCTTTATTGCGCGCCACATATTCTGTTACGTAGGGAGTTAAAAGGTTGTCAGGATGAAAGGTCCCACTAACAGATTGTTTAAAGGAAGAGATTGAACCCGAGCGGTTGAGCTAAATCCTACGGTATTAGGAATATTAGTGGAATATGTGAGGTTAAGGTTTAAGTTAGTGCACCTTCCTGCGTTTAAATGCTAATGACATATAACTCCACTGGGATTTTAGGTTAACGAATGTAGAATCGTATATTGTAATGAATGGATACAAGACAGATCGCAACCCAGGTGTACAATAAGACTGAGGGCGATCGATTTCATACAAGAATTTACAATTCCTTTCCGCAATTTACAATGGTTATTTTGCATTAAAGCTAACTCAACGCGGAGGAAACAGGTTTACGCGTTCGCGACGTGAATTTATTGTTAAACATGGTTACAAACTGCAGCTCCAGGCTCTTGCGTGGGTTGGCAAAGATTTAAGGTGATTTACGCGATTGAGTCTACACGTAACCAATTCGTGATTTACGTTTCTGGAGACTCAAGCATTCCGCGGGCCCTTCTCAATTTTATGTTGCAAAGCGACTATTGCGCGGTGCTTGACAATAAAGATACGAGACTTTGTCCTTACCTGAGATTTTAATATGAATCGGTGTAAGAGAACGGAGCAGAGTGACAGCGTAACGATGTCTGAAACTCAAAAGGCAATATTGATTACAATTGATTGATTGCTTTTATTGTAAACCATTCGGTGGTCAAGCGAGGCGCAGCGTGCGGTGTGTGCTCAAGCCGAGAGGCAAGAGACGCGCGGCGTGTGGTGTGCTAGTCGGTAGGCAAGAGTCGCGCGGCGTGTGGTGTGCTAGTCGGTAGGTAAGAGACGCGCGTCGTGTGCGGTGAACCCGTACTGGAGGAGTCGACGCATTCCTCAGCTGGGTCGCTGCGCGGTGTCTAAATGCTGACGCGTCTCCTTCGCGCTGAGTGCCGTGCATGGTGCATCATACGGGCGTTTAATATCTTAATATTATTATAAAAAAAATGTGAGGTGGGTACCGAGTATAGAATAATTCCATGGAAAGTTACTCTCCTACTGCTGGCTCACAGTGTTTCGAATCTTGAAAAAAGTGGCCATAAGTAATACATTTATTATTTTTGATTAATTCTAATATACCTAATATTATTTCTAAACACTTTCTCTACTTTTTTCATCTTTTAAGTTTTTTTCTTATGTGAAGTGTCCCGCAACAGGTGTAAGCCCTGCGAAGTGGTTATACAGTGTGTCCCACAACTAAGGTACTAGCCGGAAATGAGCGATAGCTGAGGTGATTCTGAACGACATTTTCTTCTGCGAAAATATTGTCCGAGGTTTCATTTCTGAATTATTAAAGAAAAACACTGCCGAATGAGCGCGCGCGTAGAGCGCAGCACGGTGGTACGGCACGAAGCGTCTGACGGAACCTATGTCGAATAACGAGTTATAATTTCAGAATGATCTCAGATATCCATTTGTCATGCACAATAAATAAAATAATTAGTCATTATTCGTGTAATGGTAACAAACCGATTAAGTGGTGCGACATTCGATTTAACAAACCGAAATATATTTAACAAATTTTATTCGTTATTTAACACCAACGTAAAATAAGATCACGAAAACGAGATTTATCAATTATTACAAAAAAAGCTTTCGGAATTGAAAAATAGTTGCTTTCTATTAAACGAATAATGATTGCAATATGAAAACCAATTACTCACAGCCATCGATGGAAGTGTGTCGATGTCACTGTATCCATCCCAACCGTTCGATTAACGTGTAGCGCGGAACAACAAATCTGAGCAGAGTCCCGGGCGGGTCAACGAACTCGAGTCGCTACACGGTCACTATCACTCTCGATGTTCGTGTACGGGCAATTCGCGTCTTACGTTTGAATAATTGGTGGCCCTGAAAAGGGCCGATTGTCGCAGGATAGGCGAGGCTCGATATGGCCCCCATTTACGGCTATACAAAGTTCAGCACGTTTTACCATGCTTTGCTGAACTTTGCGCAGTGTTACTGCTCTTATACTGGCCACGGCGACTGAGTATACAATCCCGATGGAATTCCTCGGGAAGGTCGCATCAATCTGTGCCACGGACACTTCACGCGAGGATCCCCGCTTCCTTACACACAGGTTGCACTGATCCAGTCACAGAAAGTCTCAACGCTAAATTTCTAAAAATTCTTGCACTTGGAGGTATTTCACCGGGATACATCTTACGATACCGCTGTGCAGCAAGATTTGCATTACCGTCACATTGCGCAAAGATGAAAAACATTTGGTAATATTCCGCGTTGGAACAATTCATTTTAATAAAATACGACGATGCTATGGCTGCAAGGACGAAGAATCCACTAGTCCTTCGTTCCTTGCAAAGGAAAACATCGTTATAGCAATGCTGCCGTTGGCGTTGTAGGTAACTGGGCTTTGGGGAGAAATTCGAAGAAACCGATTGCGTCTTCGATTCGGCGGTATCGCATAAGGCTCGACGTGGATTAATCAATTTTGTCGCACAGATCTTTAATTGATGGTATCCACAGAGAGCTACTGTAGTGGCGTATCGTATCTAAAATGTTAACGGTCGCGTTCGGGATATGTGTGACACTCGAATGAACATAAGGTGTCTCGTATTTTATTTAATAAATACTACCAGCTTAGAACTTCGATTGTTATTCCCGACTCATAGACTTTCCGAACGAAAACGCTGTTGTATGTATAACAATTTTTGTATATTATCAGTGTGTCTTTTAACTCTATCGGTCCCGCGGTGGTCCCATGGAAGCGGCGCTTGTCTTTTCATTTGGACCATGGTGGTCACCGATATTCTAACGATTACGCAGTAAAGGAATATACAGGGTGTCCCAGACCACCCATACAATCTCTCGTGGGGACGTAGGGCGGCTTAAAACAAACATAAAAGTCCTGGACCATTATTCAATATTCGCAATATTTATCGAGAAATTAATTGTTGAAGATCAAAGGAAAGGGCGTCCGGCAAAATAGCAGCGGGAGGAGCGCTGGAGCCACTGCGAGCTGTAGGACGGCCCAGTTTACCAACAAACAAATGCGGGCCGCGGTAAAGGGAAGAATAACATAAAAGAATAACGTAAACATGTGCCCCTCCACCTACCTATCGTGCCGTTCTTATTTAGTGTTACGTAACAATTTCTCACCCATTTATGTATTTATCACCCGGTATGTAGCCTTCAGCGTGCCTTACGCACGTACGCCAGATTCCACGTCATCAGGACAAATCGCTGACACCGCGACCTATATTTACGCATTACAATAGCCCTTCTGGCAGACTCACGCGCACTAACTAATCATATAAAAGGCGTACATTCGCACCGTGTTTCGACTTTCAGTTCTCTCCTGACGACTCGTTTAACTTACCTGAGTACATTACCACGCGATGTGACTTCAAGGTGGGCAAGCGAAAATGCGGTGGGGTCGCCATCCTGGTCAGAAGATCGCTTGAATTCAGGAGACTAAAGGACATTCCCAACCTACCAGAGGTAGAATCCTGCTTCATTCAAATCCTGTAGCCCAAATTAATCATCGGGGTGGCCTATGTACAGGGTGTCCCGTAATTAGTGTAAGAACCGAAAATGGGGGGCTCCTGGGCTGATCAGAAACAACTTTTTCCTTTGGCAAAATATCGGACGCGGCTTCGTCTTCGAGTTATTAACGAAAAACCCAAGCCAATGAGCGCGCGAGTAGAGCCCGCGGTCCGCCACAGTAGCGTTAGCGGTCCACCGCGCTCAGCCGTGATCGCGAACAAATGCACTGCGGCGATACAGTTAGGTCGAATGATGAATAAAAAATTAATAAAAATTAGTATTAGTCATAAATAATGAATAAAATAATTCGTTAATATCGATATAAAATAAACAAATCGGTCTTCCGTAATACCTTTATGCGTCATTCAAAGTGAACGCGGAATGAGATCGCGAAAATAATTTTTGACAATTATCGGAAAAAAAGGAAGAAAACCATTTGGAATGAATAAATAAATAAGAAAATAAGCGACATGTACTTCAAAGTTGAACTGTCCAGAGGTTCTGCGGTAGGAGCCGTAATGTCGACGGTCCTCTTGTCGGAAAGACTTACCACTTATCACTTTATCCATTTTATTGTCACAACGTACGCACACGAGACATTCCGCCAGCCGGGGCTATTCCCTGTTTCTTCGGACAGGCTACAACGCGTCGAACACAATTTCCGTCCTACCCGGGGACTAATAATTGACGACACACAAGTATCACGCCTTTTAGAATAATCTGAGGTTCTGTTTGAGAATCGAAAGCCCTTCGTCAGATTTATCACCTCCCGCAGTTGTCTGGCGCACTTGAAAATGCATCGCAATCGCCCCACGTGTCAATCCAGGCACGTAGCTGCTTTAGAAAATTATTTGACGCTAACAAATAACTTTACGAAAAAGTGCTTCTCCAATACGTTTACGAAAAACTACTTTCCGAATAATTTACGAAAAAGTATTTTTCGAATACATTTATGAAAAAGGATTGGTGGATTACGGAATATCCACGGAATATCAATATGAAACCGAAATTACTCACAGTCTCCGATAAAAAGGGCCGCTATCGCTGGATCCCTGCATCGATTCGATCGAAAAATCCGTGCGAACAGCTGATCTCGGGAGGGTCACTGAACTCACATCGCGGCACGGTCACTAATACTATCGACGCCTGTGCGTGAGGATTTCGGTGCCAACCTCCAAACTTTCAATAATAATCGTTCCCGATAGGACCCATTCTTCTCAACTCGCGGCGGTTTCACGAGAAAGCTGAGCGCCGATACGACTCTTTTCTATCGCGAAGCACGTCCTTGCACGCTTTGCAATCATTTTTTGTACTTTCCGAAAATGATGCACCCACGCTTTGGCATAAAGCGTGCGGTCTTTCAGAAATGATCCAAGATGGAATGGCTTTCAGGTTATAAACGGTCTTATTAGCAGCGATGTTCGTTGCGGTAGGAAAGGACGTGACTGTGTGTAACGCCGACGCCACACGAAGACGGTCAGATGATGCGCGACAAACACGTTGAAAGGTGGCCGGCCGTATCGCGGAGCGCCGGCATAAGAGACAAATGACGAACGAGCTGGCAGTCGATCTCGTCGAGAACGGTCAACGACGCCACGCTCGTAGGTCAATAACGAATTTATCGCGAATAATTTTCGGAAAGTACAAAAAATGATTGCAAAGCGTGCGAGGACGTGCTTCGCGATAGAAAAGAGTCGTGTCGGCGCCCAACTTTCTCGTGAAACCGCCGCGAGTTGAGAAGAATGGGTCCTATCGGGAACGATAATTATTCAAAGTTTGAAGGTTGGCACCGAAACCCTCACGCACAGGTGTCGATAGTATTAGTGACCGTGCCGCGAGGTGAGTTCAGTGACCCTCCCGAGATCAGCTGTTCGCACGGATTTTTTGATCGCATCGATGCAGGGATCCAGCGATAGCGGCCGATTTTTATCGGTGACTGTGAGTAATTTCGGTTTCATATTGATATTCCGTGGATATTTCGTAATCCACTAATCCTTTTTCATTCATAAATTTATTCGAAAAATACCTTTTCGTAATTTATTCGGAAAGTAGTTTTTCGTAAACGTATTTGAGAAGCACTTTTTCGTAAAGTTATTTGTTAGCGTCAAATAATTTTCTAAAGCAGCCACGTGCCTGGATTGACGCGTGGGGCGATCGCGATGCATTTTCAGGTGCGCCAGACAACTGCGGGAGGTGATAAATCTGTCGAAGGGCTTTCGATTCTCAAACGGAACCTCAGATTATTCTAAAAGGCGTGATACTTGCGTGTCGTCAATTATTAGTCCCCGGGTAGGACGGAAATCGTGTTCGATGCGTTGTAGCCTGTCCGAAGAAACAGGGAATAGCCCTGGCTGGCGGAATGTCTTGTGTGCGCACGTTGTGACAATAAAATGGATAAAGTGATGAGTCTTTCCGACAAGAGGACCATGGACATTACGGCTCCTACCGTAGAATCTCTGGACAGTTCAACTTTGAAGTACATGTCGCTTATTTTCTCATTTATTTATTCATTCCAAATGGTTTTCTTCCTTTTCTTTTTTCCGATAATTGTCAAAAATTATGTTCGCGATCTCATTCCGCGTTCACATTGAATGAAGCATAAAGGTATTACGGAAGATCGATTTGTTTATTTTATATGGATATTAACGAATTATTTTATTCATTAATTATGACTAATTCTAATTTTTTTATTTATTTATTTATTTATTTATTCGTTATTCGACCTAATTGTATCGCCGCGGTGCATTTGTTCGCGATCACGGCTGAGCGCGGTGGACCGCCAACGCTACCGTGGCGGACCGCGGGCTCTACTCGCGCGCTCATTGGCTTGGGTTTTTTGTTAATAACTCGAAGACGAAGCCGCGTCCGATATTTTGCCAAAGGAAAAATTTGTTTCTGATCAGCCCAGGAGCCCCCCCATTTTCGGTTCTTACACTAATTACGGGACACCCTGTATATCCATTCGGTGCCACGAAACTTTATGTATGGCCATCTTCAATCGTTTTGAGATTATGGGAAATTCAAGTGTGGAAATATTAAAAATTAATTCCTTTGGTACTAGTTATTGGAACTGAATAAAATTTGAGATATACATGTACACATGCATAGTGACAAATACTGGAAAGTTTCAAATTTTTTGATTGGCCGAATCAAAAATGGCGGCTAATTCAAATTTTTAGTCCAGTATTCCAGTAAAACGACTGAACGGATCCGAACAAAATTTGGCATGTACATCGAGTATATGCCCATTTGGTGCCACACAACTTTGTGCAGCGCCATCTTGAACCGTTTCGAAATTGTGGGAAATTCAAGTATGGAAATATTAAACAAGAACTTGTAATTTCATTGAATTTATGAACAATTTAATGTTTATACAGATTACTCTTAAATGTTCATTTTCAACAATATATAATACACAAATAGACTATTGTTTTTCTTTACGTGCAATAGAAGCATATTATTATGAAAGTATAACAAGTGACCACGAACTAATATGGTTTTTGTTAAATTAAGAAATATATTTCAATTTATGTTGTATTAAATGATACAATATATTTCAATATATGAAGTTTTATAAGTAATTTGAAAACACTATCACTTTGTGAATCTCACATGAAAAAAAAAGAAACATGTTTTTCAGACACCATGTCTGCCCTTGCGGAGTACTGTCGGACCTCCGCTCCGCTTACACCCGCCTTATTCTAATTCGCTTTCTTAACCTATCCTTATGCTATCTTAACCTATTCACTACCTTACAATCTACGTCCCGCTTCCCTCTCCCTCCTCATATTCATACCACAATCGCAAGAGAGAGAGAGAGAGAGAGAGAGAGAGAGAGAGAGAGAGAGTGAGAGAGAGCGAGAGAGAAACCACTCATTCCTTCACCCATTCCTCCATTCTCACACCGTCCTACGTCCTTGCTTACTCCATTCTGTAACGATTATTTTGTCGACGGAAGTTTAACGGTTCGAAAAATAGTAAGTACTGTACAACGATATTTACTAACAATAAGATAAATTTAAATACAGTACAATAATTATTTACCCGACGAGTGTGACGATCTTCCCGTTCGCGGCTCATGATAATTAGATTCTTTTGCAGTAAACGCAACTAAAAGCACTCTAATCATACAAAATGGTTATTGCTTAACCTACGTGATTAAATAAATGAATTAATATGAATGTAAGAAAAGAAAAAACAAATTTAGAATACGTTAGGCCCGACCTAATGTCCTAACGACTGCTCCGTTCTGGAACGGAGGGCAGCGAAGGAGATGCGTAACAATAATTAATAATATTATTATATTGTAGATTTACACGCGCAACTTAGCGATACCAAAGGGAATGAATGAATGAATGAATGAATGAATGAAAGAGAATAGATTTCGGCTAGGATGATTCGCGTCGAAGTTTCTTCGTCGAACCCTACTCCTACTCCTTTGGGCGCCAAATTCCTCTTCGCTGATTGGCGATAACGCCGGATCCACTTCATTAATCTCGCTATCGGCGAGAAAACAAAGGGATGTGATGTGGACTCATTTTCTGCAGGGGTGCTTAATTAGGTAGCGTGACCGATCCGCGGGCATCTTCTGCGCAACCAATGCTGTGACGTTACTCAACCCGGCCAAATTCCAAAAGCCCAAAGGTTTGAAGGTCCAACCTGTCCTAGGCTAGTGGATGTCTTTGACTGTAGTATCGACGGTAGAAGCTTGCTGGAGCGGTTCCTGACCGGCGAGATCATGTCCTCTTAGCGTGTTGAGAGGTGGTCTCCAGCCCCTTCTGTCAAGGGTGGAGAGTCCAACCTGCCCCACGCTAGCAGATGTCTGCCTGTAGCTGCGGTATCGGTAATTGAAGGTAGCTGGAGCGGCGCGTGGCCGCAAGATCATTTCCTCTTTTTTTTCTAATTTAAATTTTGAGAGGTGTTCTCCAGTAAAATTCTTCCTCTGCTGTAGTGGAGGATGATTTGTTGCCCGGCTGAGAAGTCGTGGAAGGGAGCAGTGCTCGCACACGCGGTATGGTGTTGCTGTGGTCATCCCGCTGCAGCTGCATTATGCCCTAATGCAACCGTGATCGTGGATAAGCACGCATGATCTCGGCGGCTGCGTGCTGCTTCGTTTCCCGTTTTACCTGTGTAACTCAGCAGTGCGAGCCGCTGTGCTCGTCCCGCGGTGTCGTAGATGAGTAGAGCACGGAGCGATACGATGTCCCTTGTCATCGGGTCTCAGTGTTACGGGCAGTGTTCGTTCCGTAACGCCAGTGATGAGGGGAGGACGAAGTGGTGCTGTCCCACGGCGGTAGCGTGCGTCGGCGCTGCCATTCTTCGTCTTGATTAATCCGCTTTATATTTAGATCTACTAAATCTAATTTTATTGATATTAACCCATTGCCGCACACTTTTAGAAGCCACAAGTTTTTGTAGCCGTAATTTACTTACATATTGCCAAAAAAAAAAAAAAAAAAAAAAATGCAGGGTTATTTGCGGCAATCGGTTAATATTGTTCTCCTTCGCTGCGTCTCCGTCGGTATTACAAGTCGTCCGTTCGAGTCGCGTCTGTTCTAATTCCATTCCATTTTTCATTCTAATTCTATTCCACTCCCCTCCCTCCTCCCTTGTCCCTAATATCCTCTAACTTCCTCATCCATTCGTCCCCAGACCCATCTCTCGTCAAAGTCCTCCTCACCCTCTCCTTCACGCCTCTCCCCTCCGGATGTCACACGCACACTTCTTCAGCGTATGCTCACACCCCTCCTAGGTGACATGATGTCTTTAACACTAGATTTACCGAAACCAGTCAATTTGACTGATTCAAATGGGAAATCGTGTTCATAAAAAAATCGTGTTCATAAAAAATGATCGGTAAATCTAGTGTTAATAGACATGGTGTCTTTAAGAGACATGTTGTCTTTGACAGACATGGTGTCCTTGACAGACATGGTGTCTTTAATAGACATGGTATCTTTAATAGACATGGTGTCTTTAATAGACATGGTATCTTTAATAGACATGGTGTCTTTAATAGACATGGTATCTTTAATAGACATGGCGGCTTTGACAAACAACGTGTTTTTTTTCATGTAAGATTCACAAAATGATAGTGTTTTCAAATTACTTATAAAGCATCATATATTGAAAAAATATATTGTATCATTTAATACAACATCAACTGAAATATGTTTCTTAATTTAACAAAAACCATATTGGTTTGTGGTCACTTGTTATACTTTCGTAGTAATATGCTTCTATTTCACGTAAAGAAAAACAATAGTCTATTTGTGTATTATATATTGTTGAAAATGAACATTTAGGAGTAACATGTATAAACTTTAAATTGTTCATAAATTCAATAAAACTACAAGTTCTTTTATCATCCACGTGAAGTAAATTAATATTAAAATCACCTACAATAACAATGTTTGTAATAGATGATAATACATTTTCTGCACATAAAATTGATTCTCTTAATAACTTTTTTAAATAACCAACTGGAGCATTTGGAGCACTATAAACATATATTATAACAATTGATTTTATTAAAATTGCATTTACATCAATTCTGTCCTGAAAACATTTACTGTAAATTACATTTATATTTAGAATTGGTATCTTATCTCTCTTTACAAGAATACAGTTCCCAAATGATTTACGTATTCCGGTGCAATCTTTTCGGAAAATACATTCATGTAAATCAGTATGTAAAACATCAAATGGTTTTGTCCATGTCTCAACTAACATTATTACATCAGACGAAAGAAAACCTTTATCTTTATTTAAATCAATTAAATGCTTATGTAAAGACCTTGCATTGTGAAATATTAAAAGAATATTATTCTCAGTTCTATAATCTTGTGGAAATTTCAAATGGAATTTTAATTCTTTATTGATTTTCATATCTTTTATTTTTTCTTCTGCAGGATCACAAATATTACATTTTGGTGATCTATATTGACCTTGAATAAAAAGACCATCAATACTAGTAACTCTACTAAATGCAACATATAACATTCGCCTTTCTATTTGTTTGCATCCAGTATGTACTACAATATTAGAAAACGTACTACCTTGAGCTTTATGTATTGTTATGCCTTTCGCGGGAACAAGAGGGAATTGCTTTCTTAATACTTGATGAACAGTTTGCTGTTTGAACGCTATTGTTCTAACAACATATTCAATAGGTGTCCAATTCAAATTAATGTTACATCGTTTCATATAATTTTTCCATTTTTCCCGTAACTTTTTACCGATTACAGTATTTTCAAATTCTATATATAACTGCAGAGGGATTTGAACATTATTTTTATTTGTTCCCCAGGTAATGTACCTTAACCTACCACATGCACCGTTAGTTAATCCATCTTCTGTATCAACATTTACAGTTAGCATATATCGTGCACTTATTTTAGCTATAATCTCTAAAGGTAATCCTTGTGTTTTAGAATTTGGCAACCGTTTCACATTATTCAAAATATGTTCTTTCTTGTCATTTGAAATTGGGCCTATACAAACATCTATAGCAACTATATTAGTTGATTCAGTATTCAAATTTTCTAAGAAGATTTTATTATATGCATCTACTTCTTTATTTGTTGGTAATAAATGTATAGCTTCAATTGATGGTTTAATATTATTTTTCGATAGTGTATTCATTTCTCGTGACGTAAAAAGTTCATTATCGTCCTTTAATAGAGAATTTTTTCCTAATCGATTCAATGCTTCTGCAAATATTACATCATCTTTTTGACGCATAATTTCAGTCAGTTCATATATAGAAAATAAATTCCACAAAAATGGACCACTTAATACTGCTAAATCATCATATTTATTCACTTTAAATATCCAACTATCTAGTACAGGTTTTAATTGATTAAAATCGTCAAGAACAATAACTGATATTCCACCAAATAAATCTTTGGTATGAAATATTTCTTGAAGACGACGGTTTACAAAATTAAATACTCGACTTCCAACCATTGAAATTTCATCGATTATTAAAAGTTTCAACTTTAACAATTTACAGCTAATTGTATTCAATTGGTCTGATTCTAAAACATTTAATATATTTTGATTGACGGGTAAATGAAATGTACTATGTAAAGTTCCACCGCCAATATTAAAAGCAGCTTTTCCAGTAGGTGCACACAATAACACATAGATATCATCAGGATTATTACCTGGAATTTTATTATAATGTCTTAAAACGCTTTGTGTAATAGCAGAAATTAATTTACTTTTACCAACACCCGCGCTACCATTTATAAAATGGTAAAACTTTTCATTATTATTATTTCTTAATAAAGAAATTAAATTATGATGATATCTATACTGTTTTTCGTTAAGCATTCGTATTAAGGAATAATAGTCATCATCTAATAACTGTTGTGGTACTCTTATATATTTTACAACATCAACGTATTTTGCATTATTTACTTCTATACCAATATCAGTATTTAATGCGTCGTTTCTATATATTGCAAATTCTTCTGGAATTTCTGTCACATTTTCCAGATTACTTTCAACTGTACATTGTAATATATTATTTTGTTGTTCTAAAGCATTTTCAATATCAAATTCAATTTGATCATTTTTTTTTATATATTTCAATCTATTGCACTTTATAGTGTTACAATTTTTCGTGTAATATTGTTCAATATTTTCAATTAAATTATTTTGTACAAATTGATGTTCACTTCGCCAATTTGTAAATAGCATTATTTGTTCACGGTAAAAGTTAATTTTATCTTGGTTAATATTGTAATTGCGATATCTAATAACTTTCAATTTTCTACGAAATGCAATATATCCCAAATTATTTTTTAATTTAAACCACTTTTTATTATTATTATTATTTTTATTATTAGTAGTATTTTTGTTACAATCATCCGTTTCATTATCGTAATCAATTTTATCATCTTCATTATCTTCATCTTCATTAAGATTATCATTTTTATTATTATTATTATTATTATTAAATACTTTGCAATTTCGGAAATACTCGTAATTAGCAGCAAAATCAGCGAGACATAGTTCTTCCAATTCGTCTGGACGTGATACATAATGATCAATTAGTCCTTCAACCATAATATCAGTTGATTCTGGATCGATACGTGCAAGACTTTCTAATTCTTTTTTCGACTTCATCATTTTACATCGTTGTTCAGAAGGAGACGTATTTATATATATACAACTTCTAGACGATTGAGATAATGGAATATTCAATATGTGATAAGCTATTTCTTGTGCAGATATTTCTGTTTTATTTACAAATACATTAACAATATTTCGTAACTGGTTTTGTATAGGTACATTTCCTTTTAGAACTTCATTAGCTGTTTCTTTTATTAATTTAGACATCCCACGCTGACTTTTACCTATATAATCAATTATATATCCAACACAAGCATATGGATCTAATATAAATTGAATATCCATATTTGCTTTCATTAACTGTAATATTAATTTATTATATGAATTTATACGTAATTCATCGATATTCCTTCTCAGAAATATAGTTGGTCGTTTCAAATTATATTCAATTACATTAAAATATTCTTTCTCTGTACAACGTATGAAAGAAAGAAAATTTTCTATTGAACTTATCTCTTCAGGAGGATGTTTAGAGCACAAAAGAGATATAGTTTCCAATATTACTTTCCACTTCTTATATATCTCTTCTTTATTTTTTTGTTCTATTTTCTCTATTTTTTTTGGTAATAATATTGTAGTTTTTGACATAGGTAGTTTTGGAAATCCAAATCTACATGTATTTTTTCCATGCAATGTTCTCCTACACGATACATTATGTTTATGCAATTGATACCTTATTAAATCTGAAATTGATTCGTCCTTATAACATGTTGTATAATTATCAATAAAGTTTTCACACATTTTAATTGATTCTTCATTATTATAATCAAAAATAGGAGCATTTTCTAGCCATAATAACATATGTACATGCGGACTCCCTCTATGTTGAAATTCTATTCTCCAGTAATAGTCAATTAGATTATACTTGTCAAAAATACTATTTTTAAATAACATAATTTTAAATAATTCCCTTATACGGTGATCAAAATATCGGGCACACGTTATAGGATCAGATTGAATTAACTGGCACTTTTCAATCCAAGATAAATTTTTACATTCTTCATTAGATATAATTTCATTATTAATAACTTTTTTCAAAATTTTTAATAATTCGAACCATCTTCCTTCAGCAGCAGATAATGTTAAAAAAATTGTGGGCATCCCTAATTGACGTATCATAGAAAGAACATTTTTTTTTTTACCTTCCCAAAATGCTGGACTTGATCTATCAACTTGTAAAATTCTAAAACCATCATTTTGATCAATTAAATTATTCAAAAAACATTCATTTAATACATTCTGTACAGAAATATTATTTTTCTGATATTTCTTACGAAGACATATTTTTATGTATGAGACTAATTTCGACAATCGTATTCGACAATGACTAAGCATTAATTTTGGGATATTTTTAACACATCGCCTGTCAAACATTCTAGCTTCAGATTTTGCAATTTGATTTACACTAAGTTGAACTTTGAACTCCCTAATTTTTCCACAATATATACTAGGAAAAGCTAATTCTTCTATGTCTTTATCCATAAGTAAAGAAATAGGTATTTTATTTTCTCCTGGTGCAAATTTAATGCAAATATGCTCTTCTTGAAGAAGAGTCTCTTCATTTTCAGGATTTATTGGTTCGTCATTTAATGTTTCATCCCAATTATCACAATTTTCAATATTTATTAATTCTTGTTCTGCTTCGTTTTCTCTTTGCCTTTTATCTTCAGTACGTTCTGCTTTTTCCTGTTCATTTATCCAATTGTTAGATAGCATAATATTATGCTTTTTATATAACGGTTGCTGGACTAAATATTTTGCTGCTTTGTATACTTTTTTAAGATTTAAACTTTCGAAAGCATATGGCTTAGCATCTTGCATTCTTCTCATAAGTTGTAAATGAGCAGTTTGAATATTATTAGTTTCTCTAGGTAATATAGATACATTTGTATTAACATCAGTCGGCACGTTTACACAATTACCTTTTAAGCCAAATTGTCGATCAATTCCAAGACGTCTAATTTGCATAAATGGTATTCGTGGTGATACGAGTCGTTCTTCTACAGGTGATAAATTCTGTAAATCTACAGGGATTGGTTGAAATTCTAATCCATTTATTAAAGCTAATTGTGGAATCTTTTCATTAAATAAAGAATGTTTACATGTATAACACAAAACAATTTTATTATTATCAGTTATTACTTTACATATGCTTTTCCAATCACTATGAATATGAGATTGCTTTAATAAATCATTGCTCGTGTAAAACGAAACTGATTTTTTAAACCAAAGACCTCCACAACATGAACATATCCAAATTGGTCCCTCTTTAATAACATTGATATAATTTTCCAATTTATCAATAAACATTTTATTATTAAATAATCTATTGTACAAATCATTATTTCTACTATTACAACTGTCATCTTTATGTATATTTGAACTATTTAGTGCAATTTTTAATTTTTTTATTCTATTATTTTCTTGAACTTCCTTATGTTTCTTTCTTAGTGTACGCATTCTTTCTAAACTTTGTACACGGTCAAGTTTTGTATTATAATTTTCAACATCATTCTTTTGAATACTTCGTATTAAATTAAGCCTTTTAACATTAGTATTTTTTTCTTTCTCTTTATATACTTTGTTACCCCTCAATTTTCTTATTCTTTTACGGTTACTATTAATTTCTTTCTTATGATACAGTTTATTTTTTCTTAACACTATCATTCTTTTTACATTACTATCTTTTTCTTTTTTTTTGTACATTTCATCTTGTCTTAACAGTTCCATTATTTTTAGATTACTATTTTTCTCTTTTTCTTTATAGGCAGCATCTTCTCTCAGTATTTTCATTCGTTTTACATTTC
Source organism: Tiphia femorata (assembly GCA_944319695.1). NCBI lineage: Eukaryota > Metazoa > Arthropoda > Insecta > Hymenoptera > Tiphiidae > Tiphia > Tiphia femorata. The sequence continues at coordinate 12,297,985 of OX090898.1, read as the reverse complement.
TTTTCCTTTCTGTTTCCTTATAGATTTTACCATTCCTCAATTTCTTCATTATATTCAGATTTTTAGTTTGTTCTATAATTTTATATTCTTCGACAGACCGTAAACTTTGAATTGCTATTCTACGTCTTTTGTTTTCGTTATTTTTATAATTTAAATCACTAGAACGTTTCCTTTGCATAGATTCTTTGTTCTTTTCTTTTATTTTACAATTCTCATTTTCATCTAATTTTCGTTCTTTATTATAAATGCTCATCTGCTTTCTTTTTTTTTTATTATTACCATATACTACTTTATGTCGTCGACGTCTTTTATTGTTTACATTTTCTTTCGTTATTTCATCGTTTTTTTTACATTTGTCTGTACATTCTTTTAATTGTACGTTTTTATTACAAAGCGTATTGTTTGAACCTGCACATTCTTGTCCGTTTGAAGGTATTATTGAAACTCGGGACAACGATTGGGATAATGATAAAATTTCAATATTATCTTGTGCATTTTCTTGTGCATTTTCTTGTGCATTTTCTTGTGCATTTCTATCTGATCTTTCATTTTTATTTTCAATTTGAAATAACACTGACTTATTACTATTATTATTATTAGTTTCATCATTTCTCTCATCTTTACATACACTGACATTAGTCAAACAAATACATGCGTCTGCATCTTTATTATTTTGACTTTCTAATATATTTTCTTTATTTTCTACAAATTCTCTATTCGTAATTATTAATGTATTAATTTTAATCTTATCAACAAAGGTAACCTTACATTTACTAACACTATCTTTTATAGATGTATTGTTTTCTACAAGTTTGGAAAATAAGTTTTCTTTAGGAACCGTAGTATGTTTTACGAATTTGCTGTCTTTTACAGACACTGTGTCTTTTGCAGACATGGTGTGTTTATTTTTTTTTTTATTATTATTGCATTTACTGTCCTTTACAGACAATTTTGTGTTTTTTAATGGTTCTGCAAACTTAACGGTACTCCTCAAATTATACTTATTTTGAGTACAATTTTCTTTTTTTTTGCAAATGATTTCTCTTTTATATTTCTTTCACTTACCATATTCTTTTTTCCACTATTTATCTTTTTGTCCCTTAATTTTTTTATTTTTTGTATTTGCGCAGTCTTTATTTCAATATCATTTTTATTATTTTCAATATCATCATTATTATTATTATTTTTTTTTTATTATTATTATTGCATTTACTGTCCTTTACAGACAATTTTGTGTTTTTTAATGGTTCTGCAAACTTAACGGTACTCCTCAAATTATATTTATTTTGAGTATAATTTTCTTTTTTTTTTGCAAATGATTTCTCTTTTATATTTCTTTCGTTTACAATATTCTTTTTTCCACTATTTACCTTTTTGTTGTCCTTTAATTTTATTTGTACTTGTGTATTCATTATTTCGGTATCAGTATTTGCATTTATTAATAAATTATAATGGCCATCCATGTCATGTTCATTTTTCATGCCTGTGAATAAAAAATGAACAGGTGGAACATTATTATAAGCACTGTCAAGATGTTTCAAAATTAATTCCCGGTTTCTGGCTGTATTAATATTTCTATAAATGTAAACATTTCTTTTATATAACTTACTGAAAATGATAATTTCAAATTCTGTACCATATTTGCCATTTTGATACATTTCATTTTTATAAAGAATGTTATTTTCTACGCCATGTACATTTAAAACATTAATATGTTCATCGTTCCAATGTAATAAAACGTAGTCCACAATATCTCTTCTTACATTCATATGGGAATCCTCTGTTCCATATAAAGCGAAGCTCATGCATCGAAAAAGACAATTTCCATCACCTTTCACTTCACGAATCCTGCTATAATTCGTGTTATTCATATTATGCAACAAGAAATTCTAGGAAATAAATAATGAATGAAACAAAATAATAATTAATTTACACTTACCTTTGTTTATTTTATAATTATAAAATAAACTAATATATAGACCAAAGTACCTGCAAAGAGAAGAAAAGCATAACAGTTACTAATTAATAAAATAATTGCGAATCATATGCGAATATAGATAAAGTTAATGATTTGTACATTCACCATAACTTTAGATTTCAAACTTTAGATATGCTCTATATAGGGTGGGCTGCGATAAGTTTACAACACTTAAGAGATCCATAGAGCGGCTTAAAATAAAGACAAAAGTCCTATACCGTTTTGCGATAATCGCAATAATTCTCGAGTAATTAATTGTGGAAGATCAAAGGAAACGGTGTTCACCTAAATAGCATCTTCTTCTTGTTTGAATGCATATTCATTGGATCTTGGTCTCATCCATATTTTAGAGATGCTTAAGACTTTAACATGGTTCGTGCCGTGAGCAGCATATGTGCTCTATGCTGAACTTTTCGTTCAAGCCGTTTGATATTTTTACTGTAAAATGCAGAATATGGAAAAAATTTATTATAAATTCAATTGTGGGAATATTTAAGTGTAACACGTACGTCAGAAGAAAAACAATGTAATTGTAAACCATGGGGTGTATATCATGGGGTGGTCTGAACAGAAATTGTTCTAACATTGGTTTAGCACGAAATATATTAAACGTGCTTGATGAAGATGTGTAGATATGTACATGGATTTCTATACGTATGTATAGAACATACCTAAAGTTCCAAGCAATCTAAAGTTATGGTGACGGTACAGATCATTACCTTGGTCCATATTCGCATTTGTTAATAAAAAAAAAAAAAAAACTCATACAAGTATAGTCAGTTTAACACATTTGTCGCCACGTCACTCATATTTGTTGGGTAACAGTTTCGGTGCCAGATTATAAATGATCAGAATAGATATTTGAAAGTATAATTATTAACGATTTTTAATTAAATAGTTAACTAAACAGTCTCAAAAATTCAAGGTGACTGGGCGATGAATGTAGTAACTACCACACTGCACTGCAGATATTAGGGGGCTCATCGAAATATTAATATTAATATTATTATAATGTTATAAGAGCTCATCAAAGAAATTTTGATTACTTTTCGGTCCCCCTAACATATTCATCGAATGCATGATTACATTTTTTAGGCACGACCGTAAAGGGAGTGACTTATTTTTTTTTTTCACTTACTAAAATATTCGATTAAATATCCTAACGATGCTTCTTGAGGACAATGTCCTTTTTAGGTAGGTATGTCCGTAAAAGGAGTCTTATTTTTGTTTGTTTTGTTTTTTCCTTCTTTCTCTTCTCTGCTTTCTTATTGTCCTTCTAGAATACAATAATTACAATAATTACAATAAATAATAATAAAAATGTCCTAACATTGATCTAACATGGAACATATTAAACGTGCTTGATAAAGACGTGTAAATATACATGGATTTTTATACGTATGTATAGAGCATATACAAAGTTCCAAGGAATATAAAATTATGGTGAGAGTACAGATCATTACCTTGGTCTATATTCGCATATGTTGATGAAACTCATACGAGTATAGTCAGTTTAACACATTCGTCGCCACGTCACTCATATTTGGGTGACAGTTTCAGTGCCTGATGATATATAATCAGAATAGATACTTGAAAGTATGATTATAAACGCTTTAGATAGTTAACTAAACAAACACCAAGGTGACTGGGCGACGAACGTGTTAACTACCACACTGCAATGCAAATATTAGGGAGACTGACAAGTAATCAAAATTTCTTCGATAAGAGCTCATCGAAGAAATTTTGACTACATTTCGGTTCCTCTAACATATTCAACGAATGCAGTGATTACATTTTTTTTTTTTTTTTTTTTTTTTTTTTACTTACTTCTTGAGAATAATGTGTTTTTTTATCTTCTTCACTTTCTTATTGTCCCTCTAGAATACAATAATTACAATAAATAAATAAATGATAATTAATGTTTAATACAACAGATGAAATTAATTGAATTTTGTTTGCCTATGAAAACTTTTGACGTAAGTAAAGGTAAGTAATAAAGATAATTTCTCTTTCTTTACTTTAATAACCTCTTAATTTTATTTTAATTGCTAGCCTGCAATGTAATAATTACAATAAATAAATACTAGTTATAAAATAGTTATCAACAGTGATACAATAAATGATTTTTCTTACTTACCAAACAGTTCCACGATATTTTTTCGCATAAAAACCGCACGCCGATTTTGTGTATGTTTTGAAGTTGCAGTATTTTATTCAAAATGGCTATTGCGTAAACTACGTGAATAAATAAATAATTTATATGAATGCAAGAAAAATAAGTGTTCGAATACGTATACTGAAAGTAAGTGAAAAAATATTTTTTCTTCATGTGCGTATTTTAAAATATAATAAAAATAAAGGTAATAGTAAATTGATAATTTATTTAAGAAATTATTGTCATCAATGTATAACGATATACAGGGTGGTCCATTATAAGTTTGCCATAGCAAACATGCTTATAGAGCGGCTTAAAACAAACACAAAAGTCCTGGACCATTATGCAAAATTCGCAATATTGATCGAGTTATTAACTGTTAAAGATCAAAGGAAAGGGCGTCCGCCAAAACGACAACGGGAGGAGCGCTAGAGCCTCTGCGAGCTGTAGGACGGCCCAATTTGCCTACAAAGAAATGCGGGGTGCGGTAAGGGGAAGGATCATACGTCACTGCACGCGGCCAAGCGGGCGTTATTCTGTGGTGGGGGCGATCACTATCGCTTCCGAGTAGCGACACTCAACAGGCAGAGGTAGGTATACGCGTAGACAATTTTTCGAAGGTGTGTCTTTGTTACGCATGCACGCTCGAACGCTGGCTCTCTCTCTCTCTCTCCCTCTCTGTCTCAGGACGCGAGACATTCTGCACGTAAAAATAAACGCGTGTTCTCGCTACGTGTATCCTTCGCGAAAATTATTACGTACGCTATCCGTTTCTCACCACCTAGCGGTAGATAACAGGGTGCGTTTTTTTTATAATGGTATCTCCAGGAGGCCTAATCCACTGTATGTACATCAAAGCATAGGGCCTTAATGTAATAATTGTTCGAAATACCTTCCCCCTTCCCGCACACAGATTTCGGCCCTTTGTATAATATTGCGCGTTGCTCCTGTATTAGTTCCGGCGTGATGGTTTTTACGTGCAGATGTCTCGCGTCCTGAGACAGACAGACAGAGAGACAGAGAGGGAGAGAGAGAGAGGGAGAGAGAGAGAGAGAGAGAGAGAGAGAGAGAGAGAGCCAGCGTTCGAGCGTGCATGCGTAACAAAGAGGCAACTTCGAAAAATTGTCCACGCGTAGCTACCTGTGAGTGTCGCTACTCGGAAGCGATAGTGATCGCCCCCACCACAGAATAACGACGGCTTGGCCGCGTCAAGTGACGTATAATCCTTCCCCTTACCGCACCCCGCATTTCTTTGTAGGCATACTGGGCCGTCCTACAACTCGCAGAGGCTCCAGCGCTCCACCCGCTGCCGTTTTGGCGGACGCCCTTTCCTTTGATCTTTAACAGTTAATAACTCGATCAACATTGCGAATTTTGCATAATGGTCCAGGACTTTTGTGTTTGTTTTAAGCTGCTCTATAAGCATGTTTGCTATGGCAAACTTATAACGGACCACCCTGTATAGGGCTAGCGTTACGGCCCTGACTAGAGGCTCTACGAGAGGGCTCGTTCGTCTGTGTTTTTTCTTTTTTATTTTTGTTTATAATTTGTGGCGCAATTCACGTAATACACGTCATACGCCATAGTAGTGTGTACGCATTGAAGAAAATTTTACGAGGTATAATTACATTATTATTATTTTTATTATTACTTTTACATAAATTCAACCTTTCGATTTCAGTAAGCAGGAAGAACTAACAAAGTAAAGAAACAAAAAAATGACAGGTACGTTAAAAATTATTTTCCATTATTGGTAATATTTGCAAAATTTCTGTTACCTTTGCAAATATGAAATCATAGAAGCGCGCTACCAATAGCGTTTATAGAATAATGTTTGTAGAAATGAGATATAAACTAGATTTATATTTCATTTCTATAAACATTTCTTTACATAAAAATTCAATTTTGGTATTTACTTCTGTATTTTTTTTTTTTTTTTTTTTTTTTCCTTGTTTTCTCATTGAACCTCTTCTAACTGGTTTAACTCGATCTGACTAAAAATACATTCATTTTCTAATTTATTCTTTCTCTACCACTGCATGTTTCTACTTTCGTCTCTCTCTTTTCTTTTAGACATTCCTTTACAATAGTACAACTACACCCTTCTGCCTTCAACACCTTTTTCTCAAACACAAACGCTCTACCCACTGACCTTATACTGACTTCTTCCTTTTCATATGACGAACATCGAATATTGAATATTATAATTATGAAGCTAATAATGGCTGTGTTCTAAAATTGCTGCCAGCACTAAGTTGCATAATGACAAATTTAATGACATTATATTCTCGAATAACACTACTGTAGCATGCTATCGTACATTTTGAAATCATGTTTGCTGTAATGCCAGCGCTGACAGCAAATACAACCATTATTAGCTTTATAATATTCAATACAAGATGTTCAGTTTACACATATTCATTCAAATGAGGAATTTCATTTATATTATATTTATTTCTATAAAACATGGTTTATTAAATTAATAGATCAGAGTACAACTAATGTCACCATGGAGACAGAGCAGTCCAGTGGACGGAAAGACGACGAAATAAATGTGGAATTATTAAAATACCAGAAAATGCTGTTAGAAAAACAACTGGAGAAAATAGTGGAACTTTTACCGAATGAAGGTATTTAATTTTTTCCTTCTTCTTTTTTTTTCACCGGATTTTGATATTACTGTTTGTTAGAAATGCAATAATAATTAGAGTTTATAGTAATAATATATAATATTTTTTTTTGGAATAGCGTTAATGATTAGACTTGATAATATAGAATTATTAATAATAATTTATTATTATTTTCAAATGATAGGCTCACAAAGAGGGGAAACGGCAGAGAGGCCAAGAGCGCCAATTACGCCGCCTTCAATTAGGGCAAGAGGGAGGGGAAGAGGGAGGGGAAGAGGGAGGGTAAGAGGGCGAGGCGCCAGCCGGGGACGGTGGTACGCCCGGCGCCGCAACGAGGGGGAAAAAAACATAAACTTTTATTTTCAATAATTATTATTATTATTTATTGTTTAATATTATTATAATTATTGTTGTTACTAATGTTAATATTATCATCATCATCATTATTATTATTATTATTATTCAGTGTTTCGGTGTTTTCAATTAAAATAATTTCAATTAAAATAAATTATATATATTTCTTATAAAATTATTGTTGTATTATTATTATTAGGCACGACCATAAAGGGAGTGACTTATGCAATCGCCATCGCGAAAACCGTTCGTGTGTGTGTGTGTGCGTGTGTGGTGTGTGTGTGTGTGTGTGTGTCCATGTAGATCCTCGATTTCGGAAAATCGGCTGAACCGATTGGGACAAAATTTGGCACAAAAATCAAGTACACTACTCTGAGTTGACAATAAGGTTTGTGAGCCGCCAACTTGAACCGGTACAAGATGGCGGGAGATTCAAAATTTGAAAAAAATGTAATTTAAATTTAATATTGCTGCCATTTCTAAACGGCTGAAGATAGCGATACATAAAGTTTGCTGGCACCAAATGGATATATACTCAAAGTACATACCAATTTTCGTTGCGATCCGTTCAGCCGTTTGGCCGGAATACTGCACTAATGGAAATAGTGCAAAATTCATTAATCCATTAGTGCAGTATTCCGACCAAACGGCTGAACGGATCCGAACAAAATTTGGCATGTACATCGAGTATATATCCATTTGGTGCCACGAAACTTTATGTATGGCCATTTTGAACCGTTTCGAAATGGCGGCAAATTCAAATTTTTTATTATCCACTATTCCACCAAAACGATTGATTAGTCCACTATTCCGGCAAAACGGCTGAACGGATTCGAACAAAATTTGGCTTGCACATCAAGTATATGCCCATTTGGTGCCATAAAACTTTATGTATCGCTATCTTCAACCGTTTAGAAATGGCAGCAATATGCATGGTCATCTTGAAACGGCTGAACGGATTCGGACAAAATTTGGCATGTACATCAAGTATATACCCATTTCGTGCCACGAAACATTGTGTATGGGCATCTTCAACCATTTCGAAATGGTGCCAGTTTCAAATCTTTAATTCACTATTTTTTTATAATTATAGTTTGAAAATCCCGTAATTTCGAAACGGTTGAAGATGACCATAAAGTTTTGTGGCACCAAATGGGTATATTTTTAAACTATATGCCAAATTGTGTTTGAATCCGCGCAAGCGTCTCGCCGGAATACTAGATTAAAGATTTCAATTTGTCGCAATTTCTGAATGGTTGAAGATAACCATGCATAAAGTTTCACCGCAGCAAATGTGTATATACTCTATGTACATGTCAAATTTTGGTTCGGATGCATTTAATTGTCCGGTTTTGATCACTTGGGCCTATTGCAGAAATGCTGCATTTCGTGGGCGAGCGCGAAGCGCGAGCATCCGATGACCTCAGGGGGTATGGCGCTTGAGCGAAGCGAAAGCGCAGAGGACTCTGTAGCATAGTTTAATATCTCAATACTTGAATTTTCCACAATTTCGAAACCTTTTGAAATTCGTGGGCGAGCGCGAAGCGCGAGTGCCGCGGTCGTGCCTATTGCAGAAAAGTGAAGCTTTTCTGCACCCGTTAAGGCGAGCGCGAAGCGCGAGCAAAGGCGATCTTGTTATATTTATTTTGATATCAAATGCTATTTCTATACCAAATGCTCAAAGCAAGCCACCAGACTTGCATAGCAACTTTCAAATTTTAAACAATAACAGGTCGGTCGGAAGTTTTCTTCAAGCTTAGCGTCTTTAACCCTTTTAGTGCCGTTTCGGCCCGTGGCAGTTTTCGCATAAGGACCGCGGGCCGATCTGGCACTAAAAGGGTTAAGCATAGTTTACAATAGTCAAGTAACTCTGTGAAATGAACTGTACACCATGCTTTTTTGAATACCTGCTTTCCTTCCATCCAATGATCCCATAATATCAGTTGAGTATAGACGTTGACACGATTATGTTTGGGTTATCTAAAGTACACGCGAACATGACTGGACGTGTTGCACTGAACTATTATAAATATTTCACATACGACATTTCGACAAGCAATACTTGGAGAGGACAGATTAGCCACGTGTCGATGTGGGAATGAGAGGAAAACCGGGAGCCGGGTAGTACCTACGTTTGTAGTCGTTTAGAGGTATAAATAGTTTTAAGATTAGTTTTAAGATTAGAGTAAGGAGAAGGGAAAGAGTTAGGTTAAGGTTTAGAAGAAATAAGTTAGATGTAAGATCTTGTGTAAGGAAACTTTGTAACCCCGAGGGGATCAAATTAACTTCTACTACTACTACTACTAAACGTTGAACAGAAAACAAAATTGAATATTTACAAGAAATAAAATGATTGATAGATTATTTAATATATGTTAACTATTTTTAAGCTGTGCGGAATAATCATCCATCGGGGTGATGTTATAACTTTCTTGACTTGTGACGGTATGATTTTCGGGTCCTAATGGATATGATGTGAATGGCGGGTAAAATGATTGTGTAGGTGGAAGTTCATTTTGTGCGGATGGCATGTTTATCGCCTCTAATTCTGCATTGTGAACTAAAGTAGAAATTTGTAATTTTAATCGAATTTGTATGTGTTTGGGCAGACTGCGCACAATTTCTTCCATACTCTGAATATATTTCGTAAAATAATCGCCAGATGTAAGTGATGATGAGGATGAGGATGAGGATGAGGATGACGACGAAGACGACGATACTGATACTATTTTCATTTTTAAATACTCTTGTAGTATTTCCGCTGTTGTGGCGGTGGGGCGGACCCCAGACTTTGATCGGGACTTTGTTCTAATTTCCTCTGAAACAACAGGGATTTGGACTTGAACATTTCTTGGATCTGTTTCATCCTAGCGTGTAACCGATTCCTTTTCCGCGTTCATACGCGGCGAAAAATGCGGCGTGTCCTTCGGGAGAAGCAGGTGGTGGCGACATGTTCGTCGTTTCATTGATGTTATGATTAAATAAATAATGGTTCAAAAATTCCACTCGCGTTCATTGCCTTCCGATACCCTTCCCTCAATGATTTATAGGTATACCTACAGACAATTCATGCGCTATTAAAAAGTACAGTTAAATCAAAAGATGTGTTTTTTTACACACGGTTGCATGTCATCACCCGCAGTGAATATTTGAAACGGATCTTCGTGTTCGCCGAACTTTTATACGATGTACCGCTCGTTCCGTAAGATGTTCAACAAATTTCGTTCCTAATCGGTGGTGTATTCTAGAGATTTAAGCAGTTAGTTACATAATAATAATATGAACAATAATATGCAATTTGCTTCGAGATATCTCAAGAATTGATTATTTCCCAGGCAAATGCAAGAATGTATACAAATACAAGAGCATTGAGTACCATATAATATTAATTACTAAGTGTGAATAAATATAGGCAAATACTAAAACTGAAAGTTCCTTTTTTCCAATTTTCTCGAAAGTGTAGGAAAACGAGCACATAAGGAAGGGACTTTTTTTAATATATCGGTCCTCTACGCTTTCCAGAAGTTTTGACATTTAAAATGGGGACAGTCTGTGTATAAATGTAGCAATGTAGGCCTTAATAAACGCTGGGCTTTATTTGCCTCCAGTACATTATACTTTTTCCAAGACCATAATCTGCCATTTTTGAAAAGTGGTATTTTTTAATAACTACTTTATTTTTCGACGACTGAAGTTGTAATTATGCAAATATAGTGAAAAATAATGTGGCATCGTGTAAACTTTTACTTTTTTCATAGTAGAAAAAGTATTTTTAATTCTGGTTAAAGAATACGTTTAATTTACCGTCGCAGGGGGTAGAAATCCTTCAGCAACTAACTTTTCAGATAATGTACGCAGCAAGTATCTCGATAGTAATTGAAGACACCGAACTTGCCATGATTCGTTCTACTGTCCAAAGATAAGGGAATGCTCGGTGTGGCATCGATCTCAGAGAGCCGCGAGATTTCAAAAGGCGTGCTGACCGCTCTGCGCCGCGCCGCGCTCCCTGACTGACCCAATGGACGGACCACAGCGGAATGTCTAAGCTGCGCCGCGCCGCGCCGCGCTCCCTGACTGACCTAATGGACGCTCAGCTTAACACTAATTCGTCTATTCGTGGAAATGGTTGGCTCTCCGGTACGACTATTTTATTTAGTTCCCGATAATCAATACATAATCGAGACTTTTTCCCTTCTTCTTTTTTGAATGCTAACGTTACCCGTGCCGCGTTAGGACTGCTCGATTCTTCGATCAATCCCGATTTTAATAATTTTCCGATTTGTTCTTCTATTTCGGCTTTATCTTGTACGGAACATTTATATGGTTTTCTAGCTATGTATCTCTTTTCCGTGAGTTTTATTGTAGCCTCGAAATCTTTGACCATACCAACATCAAATTTTCCTTTTGCAAATACCTCATTGTATTTATTTCTTATTTTGGTTATAGGATTAATTTCCTTTAGTGTATTGAAATCTGATGTTGATACGTCCTTTATTAAATTTATTTTTGGTTTTCTAGAATTTTGCCTTATTTTTAAATTTTCGTCTTGACATAACTTGAACTCTTTAATACTATCTAATCCTAATAATACATCATTATTAAATGCTTTTTATTATAAAGACTTTTAACTTTTTCGTGATGTCAAAAATTTTCATTTCTACCGAGACCATACCTTCCGCTTTCGAAGTCCCCGATAATGTTTTAATATTCCCCCCACTTATTCCTTTTCCTACATTAAGGCTTTTCCAAAAATCATAATTAATTAACGACACATTCGCCCCTGAGTCATAAATGGCGATTGCCGGGTTATTATTTATCAATATCTTTATTTTTATAAGTGGGGTAACAATTAGTTTTTTGCCTCCTCAGTAGAAGAGATTAAGTCTTCCAGTTCCGTGTTATGTGCGATTTTAATTTTCTCTTTTTTCTGTATGTTTTTGTTGTTTAGTTTTGTTCGACATAAATTCTCAGGGTGATATATGTTTGGATAACCTACGCTTTCACAATACGCACAAGGAGAGTAATCGTTCCCCCTTTTTTCGTTTGCCTTGGTTTGTTTTTGTTTACCGTTGTCTATACTCGTATATTTAGACCTATTTTCCATAGGCTCTATTTTTTTCAAATGTGCCATTAAATTCTCAATCGTTTCTATTTTATTGTTCAGTTTTGATCTAACGTAATTTGGTAAAGCTATTACTATTAAATTTATTTGAGAATTTATTGTCAAATCAGGGTCTGCATCGATCAACAAATTCCGTTTTTTCAATGCAAATTCAAAGAATGCTCCGTTCAAATATTTATATGTGTATGCATATTCGATTTCAGACCATGATTTTTGATTAAAAGTTTCAATGAAGGAATTATTCCAAAATTCCCATTCGTAGGTTAGTGAGTTTGTTTTCAAAAATATCGCGTGCCATTCTAGTGCGCTACCTTCTAAGAATAATCTCAAAGCTTCCGCGTATTTTCCCTCGCGTATATTAAGGCGCTTACATTCATCTACAAAACTTTTCAGCCAAGATTCCGCGTTAAAATTCTTCCCGTTAAACTTCTCCAAAACCATATTTTTCGCTATGGAATGCATTGATTTTTCCGGAGGGGAATTTGGTTCTGGGGAGAATTCAGGGGGAGGGATGCCCACGACAGCCTCCAAATAGTACTCGTCAAAAACAACGTTACCTTCCTCATCCAGATAATCGTCGCGGAGACCTTCCTTTGTTAAGGTGATGACTACATTTCGAAATTTGTTACGTTCCTTGAGACTTTTTACGACTCCTTTTACCACTGAATGTTCAAAAAGTTTTGTGTGATAAACACTCGTTTGTTTGTCGGTTGGGAATTTGTAAATTTCCAGCTGGTCGATTAGTTGAATCGTCCTGACCTTGACCACCGTGGTTTTGGAGGTAGCTGCTTCTGATACGAAGTGGAATCTTGCTTTGAGATCCCCCATGATTGTGTTGATTTGTAAGTCTCAATCGTGTGGACTTAACTAACGCAACGGAATTTGGGTAGGGTTGAGAAATCGACACGTGTCGTTGCAGTAAAATACTGTAATGCGAAGAAGGTGGTTTTAATACAGTGTGATATCCAGGTGAGCATGTTAACACATGACACTTAGTTGTAATACCTGAATCAACACAATTGTCGGTATCGTATTGTGTATTAGGCGCCGATAGGCGTATGCTTATTCGGACGAGTGCTACTATAGCGCCGCGCAGTCTATCAGCGACTGACTGTTCTCGAGGTACGCTGTTCGCAGCGAGCACCAGCTCAGCCAGCCACCGCCGCTGGTCATGTGACCAGCGCCCGTAGGCCGCCAAGTTTGAAGGCTGTCAAACTTACATATACAGGGTGGTTTTGTCTCAACTGTCAAGCCGGAAACAGTGAATAGAGCGGCTTAAAACAAACACAAAAGTCCTGGACCATTATTCAAAATTCGCAATATTAATCGAGTTATTAACTGTTAAAGATCAAAGGAAAGGGCGTCCGCCAAAACGGCAGTGGGAGAAGCGATGGATCCTCTGCGAGCTGTAGGACGGCCCAGTTTACCATCAAACAAATGCGGGGCGCGGTAAGGAGAAGAATAACGCAAAAGAAGCCGGCCGTGCAGCGGCGTCTTATCCTTCCCCTTACCGCACCCCGCATTTGTTTGTTGGCAAACTGGGCCGTCCTACAGCTCGCAGAGGATCCATCGCTTCTCCCACTGCCGTTTTGGCGGACGCCCTTTCCTTTGATCTTTAACAGTTAATAACTCGATCAATATTGCGAATTTTGAATAATGGTCCAGGACTTTTCTGTTTGTTTTAAGCCGCTCTATTCACTGTTTCCGGCTTGACAGTTGAGACAAAACCACCCTGTATACAGGGTGTCCCGTAACCTGTATAAGGGTGAAGGCAAGACTATTTACACGGCAGGGTCGCTAGTCCAAGGTTTCATGTGGTCCACACTAACGACACCAGTATACGGTTGTCGGGTGATTTGGAATCCATCGATATCTGTTACGACGTATCTATCAAGGTCGAGTGTTTTCTTAACAATGTAAGGACCCTTCTATTTAGGAAGTAACTTCTTATTGACATCGGCGGTGGTGTCATGATTTTGGATCATGACATAGTCGCGCTGCCTGTACACTGTCGCCACTTTTCGCTTTTTATCGTAAGATTCTTTATTCTCGTTCTGACTCTTAACTATACGCTTCGCGGCATTCGTTCGGATAGTATCGAGATCTCGCTTTTCGCTGGTTTGATTTTCTAAAACAACACGAACGTTATCATTTATTTCGCCCGATTGATTCACTCCGAATAGTATTCGACTAGGCGTATGTCCAATCACGGGCATTGTGACGTTGCATTTTTGGCACGCCACAAAAATGTAATAAAATCGAATTAATGCGACTCGGACGGACGACAGACAGCGTCGACGGATGCAACGAAGGAGACAAATAGAGTAATCGACAAAAACTTAGATTTAGTAGATCGATGTATTGCGGACTACACCGACACGGAGAGACAGCAGCGTGGACACACTACCGCCGTGGGACGTCAACACCGCCCGCACCCTTCTCATCTCCAGGCGTTCGGACGAGGATCACCGCCCCACTCCGCGCTCTCCTTATCATCGGTGCTGCGGAACGACCACCGGCCGCACCGCCGAGGCTCCTAGGCGAGGAGCATATTACCGCTCCGCGCTCTCCTCGTCAACAAGCTGCGGGACGAGTACCGCCCGCACCGCCGAGACTACAGGGCAAGGAGCGCCACATCGCTCCGCGCCCTCCTCATCACCAACGTCGCGGGACGAGCATCGCCGCGTCACTGGGCTGTACCAGCGAGTGGAGGGGAAACCAAGAGGGACTTTGCCGCCGAGACCAGGCGCGCATTACCGGAGATCACACCTGATCTTCGGTTGCATCAGGGCGATATGCAGCTGCAGGGGGATGACCAGAGCAAGATCATACCGCCGTGGGGGATGAATGCCAGCGCGAGCGCTGCTCGTTTTATGACTTCTCGGCCAGGCGCCGAATCATCCTCCACCACAGTACCGGCGGAGGTGACTGGAGACCACCTCTCAATAATTCAAGAAGAGGAACGATCTCGCGGCCAGGCGCCGCTCCAGCCAGCTTCCAATACCGATACCGCAGCCAGGGGTAAGGCATCCGTCATCTGGGGCAGGCTCGACTCTCCACCCAATGGACTTTTGGATTTTGGATTTGGCCGGGTGGAGGAACGTCGCAGCATCGATAGCCCAGCGGATGTCAGCGGATCGGTCATGCCATCTAAAGAGGCACCCTTGCAGGAAATCAGCCCACGTCACATCCCTTGGCTTTCCCGCCGATAGCAACATTACCGAAGAGGATCCGGCGTCTACGCCAATCAACGAGGAGGATTTTGGCGCCTAGAGGAGCAGGAGTGGGGATCGGCAAGGAGCTTCGGCGCCGGACACCCTGACCGCGACCTGTTCCGTTTTGACCGCCGTCCGTGCGCACATAGTACCGAGCTTACCGTTTTTAATACCGATTTTTGATTATACCGTCTCGTTTTTATTGTCGCGAAGCGCGCAATATTATAATTAATACCGTGTGTGTGAGCGACAGCTTGGGATTACCGGACTGAGACGCGCTTGACGAGGCCACCCTTCTGTGGAGTACCGGTGAGCGATCTCCCCAAGGATATTACCGAATAGGGAAAAATTATTGTATTTAGTACCGCGATAAGTATAGCGGGTTATTGTTCACCGTGTGGCGTGTGCTTGTGTGTAGGAGTGTGATGTAGCGGGTTTCGCGTACCGTTTTTGATTTACCGCTAATTACCGTTATTTTAAATAGCGTCCGTTGTCTCCTTCGTTGCCCTTCCGTACTGGAACGGAGCAGCCGTTAGGGCATTAGTCCGGCCCTAGCGTAGTCGGATCAAAGATTGTCGTCTCGCGTATTAAGATACTTAGGTAGATTCTCGTGGTCCACGTTCGACTCGTGGACCGAGGTATGACTGTCTTGGATTCTGTGGCGAGCGAATTGTCGGAGCGATCCCACTGAATCGCCCCCTCTACCGTTTTAAGCAAGCTGAGCAGCTCGGAGCTTTCCGTCATGAGGGAATTCGACTCAAATACCGTTTCGTAATTTTTGGGTGGGATCAGGTCTGCTTATTGTTACGTAAGAATTTATCACCAAGTATATAGCCTGTACCGTGCCTTACGCACGAAGGCCACACTCTATGCAACTCAGCAGAATTAGAAGGCCACGCGTCTGCATCGGAACAAGAATGTGCTGACACAGCAACCTATATTCGTACAATACAATAGCCTTTCCGGTAGATTCACTTGCACCTCCTCGCGCTTCCCGCAAAAGCCCATAAGCAAAACATATAAAAGACGTACATTTGTAGCGTCTTTCGTCTTTCAGTTCTCGATTCTCACCGTAGTAAGATCGTCTGAACCAGCCTAGTCTATCGTCAACGAAACCGTACCGCGCATTAGACGCTTTGCCAAACCGACATAGTCTTAGACTCAGACCCGCGGAAAATCAGAGCGCCGTATTAGACTAAAGCCACGGACAACGACTCATACCCGGTCACGAGGTAAAAACGGCTAAATCATCCGTATACTCTCTACGCGGTATCCTCGAGGTCGATTTCTCCCGTGTCGCTAAAGCATCGTGCGCCCCTTGATATTCGCGTTAAAAAATTCTACTTTTCAATTCTGCCAGCCCTCGCCATAGCCAGGAGCTGTAATTCATAAGTGATAAACGCGCTACGTCACAAGTTCCCCTTCCCCGTGCTGAGCTGCATAGAGTCTGGACACACGCGGAAAAACGGCAAACTAATTAACGTAAGCGCGACGACCGCCCCAGGTCGACTATACCGACTGTTGGCGACACATTGTATCATTTAAAGACACATTGTATCATTTAAAGACACAATATAATTACCATTCTTTACCATCAGGGTAACGGTTTTAGTAGCGACCTACTTAACCATCCGTCCTAAACATCCTTAGTACAGTGAGGTGCGCTTAGCGCTTTAAACAAGCAAGATCCCACACACGAGGAGACGAGCTACACCGCTCGGCTCGCCTCTTCGAACGTTACGCAGAGTCAGCATTCCTGACCGACCAGGCTCTACGTAACAGAAAACTGGTGTCAGAAGTGGGATTCTTTATTGAGACACTCCAGTTTTGGAAACGAATTTTGATACCAAAATTCCTCTCGCCTACAACCTCACCTTACACTATTCCAGTAACCAACGGTTCGCAGGGAACGGATTTGACTGTCTTGGTCATTTCCCTGATCCTAGCTGCCGTCCTACCCCTCGATTCGAAGTGTGTTAGGAGTGATTCACCACGGTCACTCTGCCTCTCCGTGTCGAGTAACCAACGGTTCGCAGGGAACGGATTTGACTGTCTTGGTCATTTCCCTGATCCTAGCTGCCGTCCTACCCCTCGATTCGAAGTGTGTTAGGAGTGATTCACCACGGTCACTCTGCCTCTCCGTGTAGAGTAACCAACGGTTCGCAGGGAACGGATTTGACTGTCTTGGTCATTTCCCTGATCCTAGCTGCCGTCCTACCCCTCGATTCGAAGTGTGTTAGGAGTGATTCACCACGGTCACTCTGCCTCTTCGCTTCGAGTAACTATCCTTGAAATCTCCCCTCCATACGACGACTAAAAGTCATCAACAAATTCTTGTCTCAATCGGCTGACAAACTCACTGCACAAGGATGACGGAAAATACGAACAATGCCACCACTTCGGAGGCTTTGACGCAATCTATGATCGAGGCCTTTAACTTTACAATAAAGGAAACACGAATTCAAAATGCCGTATCAACGATACCTACATTTAACGGGGAAGATACGTCACTATCCGAATTCGTTAAAGCCTTGAATGAGTCAAGCGTACAACTCAGCACAGGGGACGAACCGCGTTTTCTTATTCTAGCAATCAATAAGATCAAGGGTGCCGCGCGCGACGACATCATGGATAAATCGTTTGCCACCCTCGCGGAATTAATCAAACACCTGAAACGCCGTTACGGTCCCGCTCAGAGCCTCGCGTCGTTGAAAGCCGAGTTATCGCGATTACAAATTCGCCGAAGCGAAACGCTCCGTGAATATGTGAACCGAACAATAAAATTATTTCGGAGAGCAAAAACGGCGCAAAAGGACAAGTACGACGGTAAAGACGTCGGACTCGAGGAAGTAAATGAGCTTACTCTCGAAAATTTCCTGTTCGGATTACCGCGACATATCCGCCAAGATCTCAACGGGAAGAAATTCAAAACGCTGGATGAAGCTATCGATGGCGTCATGGATCTAGAAAGGAACCTCAAAAGCCATCAAAAGGCCCGCGGCTTGTGTAACGAAGAAACCGATGACACGGGTTACTCGCCGTCGCGCTACGGAAGTCGTAGATCCAGAGCATACCCAAATTCACCGAGTCCATATGACAAATATCGAAGTCACCGCCACGCTCGAGAACGAAATATGAGCCTCAGCGATAATTCGTCAATGGACGAACAGGAGGAACGGCCCTCCCGTTATCGCACCTATAATGCGAGAGCAAGGCGTCCCGCCTATCGAAGAGATCCCTCCGCCTCGCCGGGAAGTTCTCGTTCCAGGGAACGCGAATACTACCCAAATGGAAAAACTGCAAGAGGAGACTCCCCGCGAAGGTCAGCGGAACGGAACTTTTCAAAATGGTACTGCTGGAAATGTGGTAGAAAAGGACACGACGGAAAAACCTGCAGGAATCGTGACCCCAGGTCCGCAACGCCAAGCCCGGCACGCCCGTCGACACCCAACACCACTGATAAGGGAGCTAATTTAAACTCCCAGGGCGCTCGCGGAACTACGGGAGCCGCGAGCGAAGCCAAAACCCCCGCCAAGAGAGTCAATTTCCCAGACAATCCACTGGCAACCCAGACAAAATTGTTGTCAAGGAATATGACCCACCGACCATCACCTTCAATGTCCCGGAATTAGGGAATAAACGAATATCCATGGTCGTCGATACAGGGTCTTCGGTCAATCTGATCAGATTAGAGGCACTCGGGCCCAAGACCCGCCTCGAGACCCGCGACAATTTGGAAGTCATCGGGGTCTCTGGCAGCTCCGTGACTTCCGTAGGTACCACTCGTCTTACCCTCGGCGAAGAAACGGTATACTTCTACGTAATCAAAAATCCGTCATGGCCACAAGATGCAATCCTGGGCGCTGCATACATGCTACAGGTTGCCGCCGAAATTTCATTTAACCACTTCACCGTGGTCACTAAAGAAGATCCCATAAGGCCAAGACGATTCGACCATCGACCCAGGCCCGCGCCAAAAGAACCCAATCGATATTGCATAAAGGGCCGCTGTCAGCAAACTATCGCCCTTAACGTAACCACCGGCGATATCAAGGAAGGATATCTCCCGGGTTTCAAACCCACAAACAACGTTATTATAAGCGATAGCATTGTGCGCGCAGAAAACGGCACGTGTTACGCGATGGCCACCAACATAGGCGAAGACCCCGAGGAATTCGAGGTTGAGCCACGGACACTGCTGCCATATGACATCCCGGAGTACTGTTTCACGGGACGAACACCACCCGAGGAAAGGGCTACGCGCATTAGAAAAATTACACAACTACTAAAATTAGACCACCTGAACCAAGAAGAAGCACATATGGTGATGGAATTGGTTCAGGAATTCCCAGACAGGTTTCACCTACCCGGTGACCAACTGGGGGTATCAAAAACCGTCGAGCACAGCATACCCACTATCAACGAAATCCCGATACACACCAAACAATATCGGTACCCGCTAATCCACCAAGAGGAAATCAAGAAGCAGGTAAAGGATATGCTCCACAATAAAGTCATCCGAGCGTCCTCCTCGCCCTACAACTCCCCACTCTGGATCGTGCCCAAGAAACCAGACTCGCACGGCAACAAGAGGTGGAGAATGGTGATAGATTTTCGAACGCTCAACGACAAAACCGTGGGGGATAGCTATCCCTTGCCATGCATTACAGAAATTCTGGACCGTCTTGGAAAGGCTAAATATTTCTCGATATTCGACCTCGCCAGCGGTTTTCATCAAATTGGGATGAATCCCAACGATGCCCCGAAAACGGCTTTTTCTACGCCAAACGGACACTACGAATACGTCCGAATGCCCTTCGGCCTCAAGAATGCCCCGGCTACATTCCAACGATTGATGGACCACGTCTTATGCGGACTCCAGGGGACCACACTATTCGTTTATCTTGACGATATCGTTGTGTACTCATCCTCGTTGGACACACACAAAAGCCGCATCCGTACTATGCTCCAGCGACTAAGAGAACACGGGCTCATGTTGCAGCCTGATAAGTGCGAGTTTCTACGCAAGGAGGTTACTTACCTGGGTCATGTGCTCACTCAGAACGGAGTACAACCCGATCCCAAGAAATTAGTCGCAGTAAAGGAATTCCCAATACCCAAAAACCAGAAGAATATTAAACAATTTTTGGGATTGGTAGGATACTACCGTCGATTTATTCCCAATTTCGCAAAACGAGCAAAACCCTTAACCACCCTACTCAAGAAGGACGCTCGCTTTAACTGGACCGAACAACAACAACAAAGTTTCGAGAATCTGCGAGATGAATTATGCCAACAACCAATTTTACAATTTCCCAATTTCGCCGAACCTTTTGTAGTAACTACTGATGCCTCTGACATAGCTATCGGAGCAATCCTAAGTCAAGGGAAAATCGGGCAAGACCTACCAATAGCCTATGCTTCCAGGGTATTAATACCAGCAGAACGAAATTATACGACCACCGAAAAGGAATGTTTAGCCATCGTTTACGCTGTCGCACAGTTCCGGCCGTACCTATACGGACACAAATTTACTCTGGTCACCGACCACCGCCCCCTCGTATGGCTCCACTCAGTAAAGGAACCTAGCGCCCGCCTCGCTAGATGGAAGCTGAAATTGGAAGACTACGAATATAACGTAGTCTACAAATCAGGGAAAACTAACCTCAATGCCGATGCACTCTCCCGAAACCCAGTAATCTCACTCCCGGTGGTACCGAGCACCAAAAAGGATAAGGCCTTTAAACCAACGGGGGGCTGGAAGAAATCTACTCAAAACGTCAGCTCCATCGGTAGTCGAATAAAAACACGACAAAAGGCCGTATCCACAAATTACGCCGAAGATACTACCAACCCTACCGATACTGAGGAAGGTCCTTCCCACACCCTACCAATCTCAAAGGAAGGAGGGACATCCAAAAATCCCACGCGAGACCGAATTATGTCTGCACCTATGGCTCCGATGCGAGAACAAAGGGAAAGCAGGGTACCAGACCACGTAATCGAGCTTGCACCGGTCCCAGAAAGCTCCGGCGACGAAGACGAGGATGTCTTCATCATCAACAAATCCGACACCAAGATAGCAGAGACTTCGTTGCAACGCGAGAACCAGAAACAGGCAGAAACCATTCAAGCCGCCGACGATCTCTCACTGAACGAAGCAAAAGGGCGACTGAGGGAGTTATCGAAAGAACTTAACATGTCGATACTCGAAGCGGCAATAACCCCTCATCCCTCCCAACCCACTACTACTAATACTCCAATCCTAGCTAAACCACAAATAGGTCAACGAATTTCTTTTGCTCCCACTCCTAGACGAAGTATGGCCCCGGAAGCACAATCCACGCCCGGAGGCCAGCTGAGCAAACCCACACGAGAGGAAACCCAGCAATCCACCCCTTCTGTCCAGACACCTGTCTCTACCTCTCTCCCACCAGTATCCACTACGAGTGATGACACCACCGGAGACTCGGACGCCGAACTCGCCGTAAGAAGAGTCGACGCCGGTGACGTCAGGACCCTCGTCTCTCCCGAGACGCTCACTGCAGCCAAAGGAAACATAGTACATTTCATGCCAGCTGATTGCCGTGTGATTCACCCAGTGAATAAAATGCTACAGGATCTTAACTATATAGATACCGACGAAATTATGAGAAATAAACCAAGGCTAGGGAGTGTACTTATCTCAGAACGAGGAGGTAATAAAACCTATACAATTATCCATACCAACAGCGCATACGACATCATAGATCTCGAAAAATTCGAACTAGCCTTAAAGGCCTTAGGTTCGGCCATAACCAAAACACGAGTAAACGATCTCCGAATACCACTACGGGGCAACGGATTCGATCATCTACCCATCAACGACCTGAAAACCAGCACAGAAAACCTGCTGCTCGGTTATTCCCCGCGTATCACGTTATGCGTTGGAAACATCCACGAACCGCCACCCGAGCACCGGAAAGAGATAATCCTCGAGCATCACGCCAGCCTCACAGGTGGACACAAAGGAGTAACTAAAACCTACAGACGCATATGGGAAAAATTCTCCTGGCCGAATATGCACCAAGACGTGCAAGCGCACGTACGCGCCTGCCTTGATTGCCAACGACAAAAATTGGTCCGAATAAAAACACGGGAACCTATGCTAATTACCGATACCCCGGAAGAACCCTTCTGTAAAGTATCATTAGATATAGTAGGCCCTCTACCCAAAACTCCCGGAGGAAACAAGTACATACTGACAATGCAGGATAACCTAACCAAATACTGCACTGCCGTCGCTATACCAAACATGAAGGCAACCACCGTAGCAGACGCCTTCGCCCGCCATTATATCGCCAATTTCGGAACACCTAAGGCTATCCTTACCGACCGCGGGAGTTACTTTACCGGAAGTCTTTTGGCAGAACTCGCCGAAATCTTTAAGATCAAGCGAACTACCACCTCGGGCTATCGCCCTCAGACAAACGGAGCCCTCGAAAGAAGCCATCACGTTTTAACCGAATATCTAAAACATTATATGCACTCTTACGAAGACTGGGACCTATACATCCCGTTCGCTATGTTCTCATACAACACGTCCGTACACGAAGCCACCAATTTCACACCATACGAACTGGTCTACGGAAAACCCGCGAGAATACCAACCTCTTACCCGGCACCCGACCAATTACGAACATACAACAGCTACTTGATTGATTTGGTCACCCATATGGATAAAACCCGCCGTATAGCCAACGAAAATTTAGTTAACGCCAAAACACATTCAAAAACCCGATACGATCAAAAGGCAAACCCAATCATTTTTAAACCCGGAGACTCGGTTTTTGTTCTCAAAGAACCACGCACTCACAAATTCGATCCACACTACGTCGGCCCATTCAAGATTCTCGAATTGCTGGAACTAAATAACGCGCTCTTAGAGGGACCGAAAGGCAAAAACGTAATAAAACATCTCGACAAATTAAAACCAGCTCATCAGCCTCTTCCCTGACATGAGCATTATACCAAACTCTCCTTGAATTCCAGAATGGTTCCCCTCGCCTTAGGATTGCTATTCATTACCACAATACGGGGATATTCTCAACCACCCCCTTATATAGACACAAATTATTACGTAAGGCCAATCAGGAAAAATGCAGGATTATTCACGGAAAGGTTACCTGACCTCAGGGGATACCATACAGAATGGAAACTCGTCACTTCGGTCGAAATAAAGGAATTACTCTCCCGAAAACCAAATCTGGAATCAGCAAAAGCTAAAGCCACCCGCCAATGCGCACAAATGAATCAAACAGACTGCCCCATCCTCCTCGATATAGAACACCTGACCTCCAAAATCAACGATTCGGAACGCTATATCGAAATGCTCGAGGGCATAATATCTGACAGACCAACCCATCGCGAGAAAAGGGGGGCCCCATTTGGTTTTATCGGCACTATTAGCCACGCGCTCTTCGGAACAATAACCGAGGAAGAAGCCGAACAAATCCATGAGGAGCTCGACAAACTACACGAATCACAGCACGACATCGCCGAACTATTAGCAAATCAGACTCACATCATACAGTCAGAATTCAACAATATCAGTATTCGCCTAAATAACATGTCTCGGCAAGCGTCGCTTGCCCTCACCAAGATCGAGGTATTAGCCTCACTGATGGACAGCCAACGAGCCGAATTCGACTCCTTTAAACTCAAACTAGCACAGTCAAATTGGCTACAAAAACTGTCAGAATGCGTGGAAAGTTACCGAGCCGCCCTTATCACCCTGGTAGATGCTATTCTATTTGCCACTAAAGGGGCAATACACCCTGCCATACTACCACCCCACCAGCTAAGCGAGGCAGTCAAGGAAATTCAAGAAAATACGAAGCTACAATTTCCATTAACTCACGAAGAAGTAATCTCAGAACAATTTTCCAGGGTAGGTGACCTGGGAATGTTTTATTCCCGCGGCAGGTTAATTCTGACACTCACTATTCCCCTCCTCGATCGGATGACGATGACGCTTTATAAGATGTATCCTTTCCCAAACCTACATCAACACGCCTCGAACCACACCCCTGTATACGTTTACATCTCTCCAAGGTCCAAGTATGTATCTATAACCCCCGATGGGTCACGATACATGCTCCCTACCGATGATTATTTAAAACAATGCAAGCATCATCAGGGCCAAAGTCTCTGCAAATTAATCATACCCATTTACGATACTGAAATTATACCGATCTGCGAGACGGATTTAATTCTAAGACCGTACGAAATGAAATGGAACACCTGCGATATCCGCTTACTCCAGACACAGGACTCCTATTGGAAACCACTGCATTCGCGAAATACTTGGTTATACTCCACCGCCAACGAACAAAATCTGCAAATATTATGTAAACGACGTATCGTCGGTTACGTAACCCTCTCGGGGGCAGGCATGCTCCACCTGGAACCAGGTTGCAGCGCCCGAACTGAATCAACCCAGCTGATAGCACTAAGGGAAATTACCGATCAGTTGCCGCCTCAATACATTCCACCTATAACACTAAATCTCAGCGACATAGCCCCAATTGGCATCACAAAACATGCCACAGAACTCTTGGCCGCCGTTACCGTTCCTCACCAAGCAGGGAACGACTGGGAGCAAAGTACCGCCGCACTATCATTACGTCAGATAGAAAGCAGCGCAAGAAACGTCGCCGAATCAGAAAAAAATCACCACCAGCATCGCTTAATGACATGCTCGTCAATAAGTCTGGGAACAATCACCCTTATTGGACTCATCGGATATCTCATCTGTCACCGATGCCGAACTCAGGAGCCCGCCAAACCTCAACGCCAACCAGAAATCGCCATCATACCAACCCCCCTTGCACTACCTACCCCGACACCCCAATATCCATCAAATCTTAGAGTTTCCTTAGGAAGCCTAATAGGAGATTAACACCGTGAGATAAACGCTCCAGCTTTTTCCCACGTGAAAGAACCCGTCCAAGACCACCCGGTTATCTCTGCTGCTGACTCTATCATCAGTGCAGTGACCAACCCAAGGACAAAAGGTAACACGAGGTTCTCTTCCCCGCACTCTCCTCTCCTCCCCCGCCCTCACTCGAAATACTATATTAACCACGCAAAAATCACCCGACACAGTCTGAAGGCAATTATCATGCCCACTCGGAAAACTCAGACTGTCTTGTGAAGGCCACTACGATTTTCACCAACAAACCCCGGACCCCGGGGCTTGGGTAATGACAAAAAGGAAAGGGAGAATCATGATATCTCGACCCTGGATTCCAAATCCAAATCTAGAATCAGTCAACAAACAACCAAAAACACGGAAATTTACGCAAACCAGGAAAACTTGCTCCGCCGCCAAATTTACCCAGTGCACGCTCAATGACCAAATACTAATCGATCTGACACCCCCTGACTGGTCAGAACACTTAAAAGAAATAACCGACGAAAATATAAAGGATTTCATCCCAGGAGGAAAATTATTCTGAGAAAACCACCACCGTCTCATCACCTCCAAGGCGCCAGAAAGACAATTCAGCACACTGATAACAGCTTTCTCACGTACGGGCACCCGACACCGTGGGACCATCCTACCTGAATCACATGACTACCCCCTCCCAAAACAAAAATTCCAAAACCAAGTAATTAAAAAGACCGAGAAACTCTAGGAACGAATAGTCACCTCCTGGAAGCAAGATCAGTCGAAAGAACATTTAGGAAAAGATCAAACATGTTCAGAAGCCAAAGAGCCGCAATAGCTTGGGTCCTACGAGAGCTCCGATGCCGCCGCACCTACGGCTTCCGGAATCTAAACGAAAATTGGCTGTGCGGGGACTGCTTTATAACACTAGGGCGTCCCAATTACTTCATCTACTACCGCCGCCATCAGTTACAAGAAGGGAACCGGGACCCAGTCTCATGTAATTCCTGCGGTACGTCCCTCGATATCCTAACGGGCGCCTACGACTGCCCTGATTGCACTTGCCAATACGCGATAGACGTTCTAACGCAGATTCAAGGAACAGGAAATACGGATCCACCACCCCCAGATACCACCGACCGCAATCCCATGCGGGACTCACCACCTCGTCTAAACCAATAAGAGCAACACATAAAATGAGTACCATCGCAATCCCCCCCCCCCCCCTCCGAAGGAAGAAGGACAGAAAGATATTCACACACTCAAAACCCTGTACCACAACTACCACCGGGCGAATCACCATACCACAAGAAGCTAGTACCGAACCCACGTGACTCCCACCACCCAACCACCAAACCGAGCCATTAAAAACCCACGGGACGCTCTCCAGCCAACAATTAAATCTTACCCGCACCAGAAGAACGAAAGACAGATTCAATGGCCGAACATATTTTTAAAGACGGAGCCAAGCTGCTAACATGGCGATTTCTACTAAAAGAACTAAACCACAGATACATAAAAGGGTTCCGAGACAAGAAGGACCACCAAAGATGGCTGTGCGAAGACTGCTATCTGTACAAAAAGCGCCCACGGAAATACATATACACCAAGATCCACCAACTGGAGCAAGGGTACAAGGACATCACGGAGTGCAGCAGGTGCTTCGTAATTTTGGATACCCTGGACGACGCACTCAATTGTTACGGGTGCACACTGCGCTACTGCGAGGAGACTGACGCAAAATGCCCCGACCAGGGAGCTTTGGTACTTCCACCTGGGACGAAGCTCGTCATAAGCGGGGAAACCTCGTCCTAAACACCCCGCATACAGCCCCCGGCCGGAGGATGCACACAGCAAAAAGGAGAAGTGTGTAACCTAGTGCGCAAAAAGTGCAATACATACCAAATTTTAACAGTACACGTGTGTTACAAAAACGAATGTGTGCAAAAAAAAAAAAAAAAAAAAAAACATGTGTAAGTGAAAACAAATGTGCGCAGAGAGAAAAAAAAATTATATGTATGTGCAGCGGAACGCATGTATGTTACACAAAACGAATGTGTGCAGAAGAAAAAAAATTATATGTATGTGCAGCGGAACGCATGTATGTTACACAAAACGAATGTGTGCAGAAGAAAAGAAATTATATGTATGTGCAGCGGAACGCATGTGTGTTACACAAAACGAATGTGTGCAGAGGAAAATAAGTAAGCGAAAACGAATGTGCTACACGTATGAAAAGTATGAACGAATGAGCAAAAAAAAAAAAAAACATGTGTAAGCGACGTGCGCGCGTCCGGGGGTCCGATCCTCCTTTTTTCTCTTTTTCTTATATGCTTTTATTCATTCCTTTTAAATATATGCTTCATTTTTCCTTACTTATTATAATAAAAAAAAAATAATATTTCATTCACCTAATATTATTATATACCATTTGTCACCCACTCACCATAAGAAAATTTTTCACAATAATATACATAACTAGGGACTTCAATACACGAAAGCATCCATCCATCCGATGATGTTTCGTTTAAGGAAGGGGGTGTTACGTAAGAATTTATCACCAAGTATATAGCCTGTACCGTGCCTTACGCACGAAGGCCACACTCTATGCAACTCAGCAGAATTAGAAGGCCACGCGTCTGCATCGGAACAAGAATGTGCTGACACAGCAACCTATATTCGTACAATACAATAGCCTTTCCGGTAGATTCACTTGCACCTCCTCGCGCTTCCCGCAAAAGCCCATAAGCAAAACATATAAAAGACGTACATTTGTAGCGTCTTTCGTCTTTCAGTTCTCGATTCTCACCGTAGTAAGATCGTCTGAACCAGCCTAGTCTATCGTCAACGAAACCGTACCGCGCATTAGACGCTTTGCCAAACCGACATAGTCTTAGACTCAGACCCGCGGAAAATCAGAGCGCCGTATTAGACTAAAGCCACGGACAACGACTCATACCCGGTCACGAGGTAAAAACGGCTAAATCATCCGTATACTCTCTACGCGGTATCCTCGAGGTCGATTTCTCCCGTGTCGCTAAAGCATCGTGCGTCCCTTGATATTCGCGTTAAAAAATTCTACTTTTCAATTCTGCCAGCCCTCGCCATAGCCAGGAGCTGTAATTCATAAGTGATAAACGCGCTACGTCACAAGTTCCCCTTCCCCGTGCTGAGCTGCATAGAGTCTGGACACACGCGGAAAAACGGCAAACTAATTAACGTAAGCGCGACGACCGCCCCAGGTCGACTATACCGACTGTTGGCGATACATTGTATCATTTAAAGACACATTGTATCATTTAAAGACACAATACAATTACCATTCTTTACCATCAGGGTAACGGTTTTAGTAGCGACCTACTTAACCATCCGTCCTAAACATCCTTAGTACAGTGAGGTGCGCTTAGCGCTTTAAACAAGCAAGATCCCACACACGAGGAGACGAGCTACACCGCTCGGCTCGCCTCTTCGAACGTTACGCAGAGTCAGCATTCCTGACCGACCAGGCTCTACGTAACATTATTACCGTTGCCGAAGACGCAACTGGCGCCCATATCGGATTTATCTCGTTTTGGTTTTTGGTTACCGCGGCTCCCGTAGACATTGGTATTTCGGCAGTCTGACGTGAGCGCGGGCGAGATTTACCGTCGTGTGCGGTGTAGGAAGTAGTATCGCGCGCGACAAAGGCGGCCTGATCCTTTGTTTTTGTTGGTTAGCGCGAGTGAGTCGACGTCTCTCGGGCCGAAGTTTTAACGATCGCGATCGGGATTTTGTGACGCTCGTAAAGAATAATATTGTACCGCGTTATTTATTTCAATAAATATCATTTACCGTATTTATTCTTTTATCGAGCAATTGGGCTTCGCGAATTACCGTTATAGCATTTATATTTAAATATTTGTGTGCACGTGTATTTATTTCTTTTTTTTTTAAACACGTGTATCGGGTACCCGCGTGTAATACACGAATACACGTACTACACGCGTATTTATTTCACGAACAATATAAAAAAAAAGAAGATATAAAAAAAGTGTCGTAGACATACAAGAAATATCTACATATGCAAATACATACAATTTGGCACAAGATGTAAGATGCTGTGATAAAAATTTCTTATAGTTACCCGTGTACACGTGTATCTACGGATATCCATGTTAGATATAACGTGTAACACGACAACACATGTCACGTGTACCCGTGTATTTTAAAACATGGTTCTGACCGGGAGCTCTACTCTATACACTTAAGACTGTAACGTACCGTTTCCCCCTCCAACGGCCCGAACGCGAGTGGCCGTTACGAGACGCGACCACGCCACGTCGAAACGCACCAGCGCCGAACACCAGCGCTGGCAGTGACGTCACTCCCCCACTCCGAGGCCACCGCTGGCGTCCCACCCCGAACCGCACCGTAAACCCGAGGAGCGCCAGCGGGTATATAAACCCCGGAGTAGAGGACTGACAGGCAGAGAGAGACCAGGGGAAGACAACTCTTATATAGAAATTTGGACTCGGAATAGTACTGTATTTAGTCGGAACTGTTATAGATGGCTGCACGTATATGAGCTCACGGACATAGCGATTGCCATAGTATTTGGCGCAAACACAAAAGTGCTGTGTTGCATAGACCGACCGGCATAGGCTGGCATAGACATAACTGGACATTATAAGCAATTAAATAAATAGACAGTGCAAGGTGCTAGACATTAAGTTCGCATAAACATAGTAATACAGTGCATTTCTATATATATTCCTATATATATTTCTTTTTTTATTTATATTTTATATTTATATTTACAAGATACACGGGCGTAGGTTTTCTGCACTTTTCCTACGCCTTGTGCGAATGCGGTGTACAAAATTCTGCAGCCATTATTCGCACAATTTATTATAAAGCATATTAACACTTTATAATTTCTTATCTCTTAAACATTGTTAGATCTGTCAAATGACGTCGTCGAATTTCGCGCGCACCCTAACCTCCTTGACGGTTTCTTCCGCGTCAACGTTTCGAGAACGTTCGAAGACAAGCGACGATCGGCGGACGCTTCCGCCCTCTCGCTCGGGAACGAGTCCCGACGCGTCCACTCTTCCGTGGGATCTCGTGCGCGTTAACACGTTTTTTGTAGTGCTTATTGTTCTTAAAATATATTTCTGTTTTTGAACCAGTTAGTTACCAGAAATAACCTCGTTTTTGTTGGCTTAACATATGGTCCTTCGAGCCGGATATAGACATTTCGTGAAATTAGCGTGGATTTGGATGATATTCGCGGATTCGCGCAGTGCACGTGTTTCTAACCTCGTGGATTCCCGGATGGTGCTTCGTGAGTGATTGAATATCGAAGCACCTGTGACTGCATAAGTAGCATTATTGTGAACATTCTGCGGTGTCCGCTCGCAGTAGCATCGAGCCGGCATCCCAACAAAGTGGTTACTATCGACAGAAGGACAAGCGCTGCAGTGAGCCTTTGGCCTTCGTACTTCGTTGCGAGACTCAGCAGATCGGCTACGCATCGTGGACAACGCCCGGTCCATTTGCTGAAAAATGACTCAAGAACAGCTGAAAGCCTGGAGAATGAAGAGGGGTCAGGCGAAGGCAGCATGCACACGGATGCTGAAATACCTGAACGGATTGGATCAAGGTAACAAACCGCCCGAAGAAGTCCTTCGGCAGAAGGAAACTGACTTCAAGGAGTGCCGAAGTAGTTTCAATAACGCGCAAGATGAAATCGAGATAATAGAGGATCAAGTTGATGATAACGCGCGCGTGGAATTCGAGTCTGCATACTACGACGTGCTCGCGGCGTTCTCTTTATTGCGAACCGCAGATGAATCGCGAAGCTCACCTCCAGTTAGCGTGGAGACAGATCGTATGATGGATAGACAGGCCGCGTGTGGTAGGGCTCGCTTGCCAAAGATTGAGTTGCCAGAATTTACGGGTGCCTATGAGGATTGGTACACCTTTCGTAACACCTTTGAATCCCTGATTCACGCAGACGGATCGTTGTCCGCCGTGCAAAAGTTTCATTACTTGTTATCCGCGTTGAAAGGCGATGCAGCCGGCATAGTGCGTTCGCTGCATATTTCAGAAAATAGTTACACGGAAGCGTGGTCACTGCTAAGCGCGCGATACGACAATAAGCGGTTAATTGTGCAAAATCACGTCAAGGCAATACGCGAATTGCCTACACTCGTTAGAGAAGATCACGTAGGGCTGCGGCAGATGGCAGACGGTTACCTTAAGCATACAAGGGCGTTAAGCGTGTTGAACAATGATACGCGTGACGTGTTCGTAAATGCATTATTGTGCGAAAAAATGGACGCGGCCACGTTGCGGGAGTGGGAAAAGCACGTTAAACAAAAGGAGGTACCGTCCACGCAGGCACTGGTAGAGTTCCTGACACGCCGGTGTGAAATTCTAGAATCATCGGCCAAGGGGATGCGCGCGACAAATGTTCCGTCTAGCGTAAATAGGAGACCTCAAGCTAGGCCGACTAGCGCGCACGTAGTTACATCCGCGAGTGTGTGTCAGGCGTGTAACGGTGAGCATGAATTATCGAGATGCGATAAATTCGGAAAATTAACCTTGCAGCAAAAAAGAGATGTAATTAAAGAAAATAATTTATGTTTCAAATGCCTAAAATCAAGTGCGCATAGAGCAAGCTCGTGCACCGCGAAGGGCTGTAGAAAATGTGGCAAGGGGCATCACTCGTTGCTTCACATAGTCGATCGTGTCGCGACGCCGAACGGTTCCGAGGCCGCGCAACCGAAAGTGGGCGACCGGCCGGAAGAGGCGCATGCAGCGGCAGCTGCGTCGGTAAGTGCAGCGAGGGCAGCGTTCTACGCTCGTTCGAACAGCTTTAAAAGGAGTTTACTTCCAACGGCGCTCGTGCAAGTCTTTGATTCGCGGCGTAGGATGGCACATTGCCGTGTCTTATTGGATACGGGGGCAGAATCAAATTACATCTCACGTGATTTGGTAAGGCGGTTGAAGATTCCTATAAGACGTACGGACGTCCCGATCATTGGCATCACTCGCACCCCCATGCGCGTTTTGGAAATAGTTAACGTGACGATAAAATCACGATTGAATGCATTTCAAGCTGACGTTGAATGCTATGTCTTGGATGCAATTGGCTGCGATCAACCCGTGGTACAAGTCAATCGCGCGGACGTAAAGATGCCGAAGTCACTAAAGCTTGCAGATCCGCACTTTCACGCGCCGGCGCCAATTGATATACTAATCGGGATAGATTTATGTTGTGAAATTTCATGCGCCGGACAAGTCCCAAGTCGATACGCGCATCCGTACCTGCTAAAAACCCTTTTCGGTTGGGTGGTCGCCGGTAAACAAAGGTGCGATATTGCAGCACGCGCCCCTGTTACGTGCCACTTCGTGACAAATGACGAGCTCGACGGCACGTTGTCAAAATTTTGGGAAATGGAGAAATGCGCGCCGCGGGTACTTGCCTCGCGAGAAGAAATAGAGTGCGAAGACTGTGGCGCGTACCGATAGCGGTCGTTACATAGTACAGCTACCGATTAACGATGACAAGCTGGCCTGCCTCGGCGATACCCGCGAAATCGCAGTTAAACGATTCCATTCGTTAGAGCGTCGGTTGCAAAGAGACCCGCAATTAAAAGCCGAATATGTAAAGTTTATGCGTGAATATGAGCGCTTAGGGCATATGCGCGAAGTTGTTGATGATAGGAAATGGTTTAGTAAGCCGTCGTGTTACCTCCCTCATCACGCTGTAGTAAAGAATAGCAGCACGACAACGAGAGTGCGCGTTGTTTTTGACGCCTCCTGCGCGAGCTCAAGCGGAATATCGCTAAATGACATCTTGTTAACGGGGCCGGTTTTGCAGCAAGATTTATTTTCAATTATTTGCCGATTCCGCACGTGGAAATACGTATTGACCGCTGACATTGCAAAAATGTATCGGCAGGTGTTAGTGGACGAAGCACAAACGTGTTTACAGCGTATTGTATGGCGCGAAGATTCATCGGAATGCCTTCGAACCTTTGAATTACTGACGGTAACATACGGAACCGCGCCCGCGTCGTTTTTAGCCGTTCGTAGTATGCAGCAGCTCGCGCGCGATGAACAGACCAACTTCTCGCATGGGGCGGAGATTGTGTGCACAGATTTCTACGTAGACGACTTACTCACTGGAGCCAATACACTGGAGGATGCTCGAAGAATACGCAACCAGACAAGGGAGCTGCTGGCCAAGGGTGGTTTCGAGTTGAGGAAGTGGGCCTCAAATTCCAAGGAATTACTCGCTGGAGTCTCGGAAGATGTGGATTCGTCGATAGTTAAACTGGACAAAGATAGCACCGAGCGTGCGCTGGGCATCCAGTGGGAGCCTGAAGCAGATTGTTTCAGATACGACATACCGGAATTGGAAGTGACCGATCGAGTAACGAAGCGTATCATACTCTCGGAGGTGTCGCGCATCTTTGACCCGCTCGGGCTGATCGGACCGGTAATCATGGTTGCTAAAATCTTGATGCAGAGGCTATGGCTATTGAAGATCGGGTGGGACGAGTCGCTTCCGCTCGATATACAAACGAGTTGGGTTCAATATCGTACGGACATTAAGTGTTTGTGCGCCCTGCGCATACCGCGGGCACTAGTGACTGACGGGCAGGCGGTTAATTTTGAGTTGCACGGGTTCTGCGACGCCAGTGAGGAAGCATACGGTGCTTGTATATACGTACGAATAACGAACAAACAAGGCATACATACGTCGCGATTATTGGTGTCGAAATCGCGTGTTGCTCCGTTAAAGGCTATCTCTCTCCCACGTTTGGAGCTGTGTGGAGCGGTTTTGTTGGCTAGACTTATGGACAAAATATTGGAGACATCCAGGATGCCATGGACAGCAAGGAGATATTGGACGGACTCGATGATTGTGTTGCACTGGTTAGAGGCACCTGCTCGACGATGGACTACCTTTGTGGCAAATAGGGTTGGCGAGATCCAGGAGCTAACCAGAGTCACGGAATGGCAGCACGTGGGCACGGCTCACAACCCAGCTGACATTCTCTCTCGAGGGGCTGCGAGTGATCAGCTGCTACAAGCTGAGATCTGGTGGAGGGGGCCTGAATGGTTGCAAGAAGATGCGACAGGCTGGCCCGAGCCACCGAAACGGCACTTAGAAGACCCTCCAGAGCAACGTCGGAATGGCAATTTTGTAGCTATTGCCATGCATGATTGGTCTTATTTTGAGCGGTACTCGTCATTGGAAAAATTAATTCGTGTTACAGCTTTCTGCAGGAGATTCGCTCGCAACTGTCAATGTCAGCATGCTGAGAGATCCAAAGGCCGATTGTCGGCAATCGAACTGGAGTCAGCTGGAGACGATCTGGTCGCCATGGTTCAGCGAGGCGTCTTTCGCGAGGAGTATGCATCATTGAAGGCTACGGGTACACTCCCGAAGAGTAGCCGGCTATTGGGTTTAAATCCCTTTTTGGACGAGAAGGACGTGATCCGAGTAGGGGGACGTCTACGTAACTCGGAGCTGCCCTACACGCACAAATTTCCTGCAATTCTGCCCAAAAAACATATATTTACAGAATTGGTGATTCGTGAAGCGCATGTCAGGCAGCTACACGCCGGACCGCAAGCCACGTTGGCCGCCGTTCGTCGAAGGTACTGGCCGCTTGCAGCCCGTGGACTGGTGCGCCAAATAATCTCTCGATGCGTTAGATGCTTCCGAGCAGCGCCTACCGGATCGGAGCAGGTCATGGGAGACCTGCCGAAGAACAGGGTATCGCCAGGGAGACCCTTCTCTAGTAGCGGAGTGGACTATGCTGGACCATTCATGGTGCGAGAGTCCAAACGTCGCAACGCTCGCACTGTCAAAATTTACTTGGCTGTATTTGTTTGCTTGGCCACGAAGGCCATGCACTTAGAAATTGTCGGTGACGTAACCGCTGAAGCCTTCATAGCGGCACTGAAAAGATTCATCTCTCGAAGAGGAAAACCTACCGACATTTTCTCTGACAACGGGACGAACTTTGTCGGAGCCAACAGAGAACTCGAGGAGCTCCGGAGGGCCATCTCAAAGGAGGACGTCTCTAATAAGGTCTTTGATTTTTTAGATCGTGAGCGGTTGGCATGGCACTTCATTCCTCCTCGGGCACCGCACTTCGGCGGCTTGTGGGAGGCGGCTGTTAAATCGGTTAAGCTGCACCTGAAGCGAGTAGCTGGGCAGGCCACACTGACGTACGAGGAGATGGTCACGTTGCTGGTAGAAATTGAAGGAATTCTGAACTCACGACCGATTTGCCCGATGTCTTCGGACCCCAACGATTTGGCTGCTCTTACGCCAGGTCATTTTTTGATTGGCGATGCATTGTCAGCCTTGCCTGAGCCAAGTCTACTAGATGTAAGGGAGAATCGTCTCTCACGATGGCAGCGGGTGGAGCAGATGCGACAACACTTTTGGAACCGATGGTCCAAAGAGTATTTGCATCAATTACAGCAGCGGACGAAATGGAAGGCGAACAAGGGACCGCAGCTGAAAACAGGGCAGTTAGTCGTCGTGCGCGAGGAAAACTTGCCCCCATTACGATGGCCTCTAGGAAGGGTAATCGAGACACATCCTGGAGAAGACGGTGTAGTGAGAGCCGCCACTGTTCGTACGAGTGGTGGCAGTTATAAGAGGCCTGCCGTTAAACTGTGTGTCTTACCTGTTTGCGACTGACTTGTATATATTGTATTATATAATCTTAGCATAGTGATTTACGCATTGTATTGGTTGAGATCGAATGAAGGAATGGAGCGATGTATGCGAGTGTCGTATGGGATGATGAGCGTATTATATGTCGCGGAGTGTATTACGTATGGATTTGTAATGCAATGGGATGATAAGAATGACCAATGATAGTGCTATGAAAAGAATGTTTTGGATAGCAGCGTTTTTAGTCTAGGTATTGCGCCTTGTAATCACGGCATAGCTTTGTTTTAGGACTAATTGTAAGTTGAAAGTGACGTCTTTCAAGGGAGGCGGCGTGTTAGATCTGTTAAATGACGTCGTCGAATTTCGCGCGCACCCTAACCTCCTTGACGGTTTCTTCCGCGTCAACGTTTCGAGAACGTTCGAAGACAAGCGACGATCGGCGGACGCTTCCGCCCTCTCGCTCGGGAACGAGTCCCGACGCGTCCACTCTTCCGTGGGATCTCGTGCGCGTTAACACGTTTTTTGTAGTGCTTATTGTTCTTAAAATATATTTCTGTTTTTGAACCAGTTAGTTACCAGAAATAACCTCGTTTTTGTTGGCTTAACAAACATCCATATTAAATAATATTAATATTAAAGTTTGGGCAGGTTAGGAAAGCCCCCGTGGTTCTTCCCCCATGCCCTCTGCTGTAGCCCCCCTTCCCTACAAATTTTCTTTTTGTGCTGCCATCTATAACAGTTCCGAGATTTATACGAACTAAAATTGATCCGCAAATTATATATGGGAGTTTGCACTCCCTGAGAGAGACCGAGGCGAGCATAAGGCGACAGTCAGAAGCAAACCGAAGTATCCCAGACCTTCCGGCAGTGCACTGAACTGCATCCTGATAGGCGTATTGAGCCTGCGACGTATTGAGTCGCTTCCTTCCAAACCATAACATTAGCCATCGGACGTTTACCACTGCACGCTCCTCGCGTCACCGAAAGACCGCGCCCGCGGAGTGGGGACTGTGTATTCTCTCGCCGAGCGCACGCTAGGCGGACCGTCGGTTGCGGCCGCGCTCCGCCGCGAAAACAAAACACCTGCGTTTGTATACAAAGCGCATCGCGGGCCCAGGTGGCCATCACACCGTTTAAATATAACGCGTGTCCGTAATTGACTCGCACCCGTCTTGTACATATCCCTTAACATTGACGCTCTTAAATAAAGATCAGTTATTTATTGCACCAAATTTCTCGCCTCTCTGGAGCTTCCCTCCGACACCCTGGTAACTCGGAGAGCATCCGGCACTCCTACCGGGCTCCCACCGAGGGAGCCGAAACAACGTTACAAGACAATCAGCTACATAGAGTTTCACTTTTTCACGCATACGTGGAAACCGATAAATTCTACTCAACGACGTTATCTAGGCCGGCGTGGCCAACGTCATCATAACAAGTCCTGATGACGTTTATTTCCATCGAGGTAGGTACGTAAAATAATAATTGTCTATTTTTGAATTTCCTGTACACGAGTCCGTCGCGAAGTTCGAAAAATTGATTCTCTGACTTTTTCAGTTTTTTACGAATCTCTTGAATTTCGGGGTCACGATCCTGTTTCAGTGACAGTACTTGATCGAATGTGCTCGATTCTAACACTAACACAGCATGACAGCGGCTAAGCGCATCCACATGACTCATTTTTGTACCGGCCCGATGCTCAATTTCATAATCATATTGTTGAAGGAACATACCCCAACGCGATATTCGTGGGTTAATGCTCTGTTTTGCTAATGTTAACCGGAAGCTATCACAGTCCGTTATGATCTGAAAATGTACTCCGGCCAAGTACACGTGGAATCGCTTGATCGCGTACACAGCGGTTAAGCATTCCAGCTCAAAACTATGGTATTTCGATTCAGCAACAGTCGTTCGCTTACTAAAGTATGATACGGGACGACGTGTGCCATCGGGTTGTTTTTGAATCAATATCGCGCCAAATCCACTGGCACTTGCATCGCAATGAAGTTCAGTAGCTAACTTCGGTGAGTACACCGCCAACACGGGTTGTCGAGATAAGAGATCTTTCAGCAGCTCGAACGCTTCCAATGCCTCATTACCGAAATGAAACGGGGTAGTTTTTTTCAATAATTCATGCAATGGTTTAGCAATCCTCGAAAAATTAGGAACAAATCGTCGGAAGTAGCTGGCTAAGCCAACAAAACTGTGCACTTCTCGAACGTTCTTCGGTATGGGATACTTTAGAACTGCATCTATATTGTCACTACTGGGGCGGACGCCACCTTTATTTATTCGGTACCCGAGGTAAGTAATTTCGTCATATAGGAATGAACATTTGTCGAGACGAAATTGCAATCGATTTCGTCCGGCCACCCGAAAAATCTCTCGCAATATGTCAATATGTTCGTTTATATTTTCAGTTGCAATTAATATATCGTCCAGGTACAGAAGAACTTTGTTCAAGAACGAAAGATGTGTACTTTATAGACGAATCGGCTACCCGAACGTGATGAAAACCATTTCGGAGATCGAGGCTACTGAAATATCTTTTGTCTCTTAGTTGATCTAGGTGATCTTCGATCAACGGGGTCGGAAAATTGTCCTTTATTGTTATTTTATTTAATTCGCAGTAGTCCACGCATAATCGCAAATCTCCGGTTTTTTTACGTACGAGTACGATCGGGCTCGCATACGGTGAGCTACTCGGGCGAATTATATTTTCTTTCAACAATTTGTCAATTAAAACCATTCATTTTTCTTTGTCAGTAAACGAAAGTCTGTGTGGTCGGAACGAAATAGGCTGTTCATGTTTGAGCGCAATTGTCATATCAACGTTATGATCTGTAATAGATTCTGGCTGACCACTTGAAACATACTCTGTCTTATACGCGTCAACAAGTTTTTTGGAAACAATGTGACCAATGTCTGGGTTTACATTTAGCAATTCCACGGTGTCGGTAAGGGTACAGTTAATTTGCATTATCTCGTGGTGTAAATCGAACGACTGATTTGCACCACGCTCGCTATCAATTTTCATAACGACGGGGTCGTCTTCAAACGACACTTTCACTTGTGGTAACGCGATAAAATCTCTACCGAGGAGCGCGTCATACGGCATGGTGCTATTAGAGACGATTCCCATATCTATTTTTATTGGTATGTCATTTATGGTACCATCACACCGGAATCCCGCCAATACGTCCATTTTCGATTTATTAATGCCTTGAAACGCGTGACCACTATTCACTAAGGGCTCCCGAACACGTGTCGGTACACAAGATTCCTTTATTAAATTAATCGGCGAACCAGAATCTATGAGCGCGTCAATGCAAATGTTTTGTTCCTTACCATGTGTGTCCGCAACGACATATTTCAACTTTACCGTATAAGGAGGATGTGGTACTAATTCTATCAAATGGGTCGTCGTTTCCGCCGTCGTGCGCGTTTCGGTGCAATTTTCGATGCGATGCGATGTACTTCCACACTTGAAGCAGGCACCAGGGCGACGTTTCGGGTTAGGGCAGTTCGACGATAGATGACCACGTTCACTGGAACTGTAGCATCTTGGCGGCAGCTTCTGTTTTGTATTCGTGCGCCTCATGCGTAGGCCGTCCTTCTTCTCTGTTTGTCCACCAGGCGTCTCTATTTCCTTCTTCACTGGTAGCCCGCCGGGGAGTTCTTTCTCCTTCTTATCCAGCTTGGTGTGAGGGCGAAGTGACAGTTTTCTAAACGCTCGAAATATCTCTTTCCTCGTCTGGAAGCAGTGCATGCGAGCTTGGTCGCGCAACCGCTCATCCGGTATACCGTCGATCGCTGCTTCGATGAATACTTCCTCTTTCGATTCCCCAACGTTATTTTGTCACGAAAATAATCTGTGAACGTTTCTTGTGGAGACCATGTTCTCTTATCAAACTTCTTCTTGCGTTCCGCCAATGTCGGTTTGTCGTCGTACATTTCTTCCATCTCTGCGAGTAACGCTGACACACTCATGCGTATATGCTCGAGTTTTGAATGCAGCCAGGCAATTGCTTTTCCTTTCAAGCGCATGGCCAATAACACTTTCGTCGAATTTTCATCCAGGTTGTAGGTGATACGAAGCAGCTCAGCTTGATTTTTCCACTCTGCAAAATTTTCCGTCCCCGTAAATTCGGAGAGCATGTCGCCAATTACGCGTATGCCGATGTTTGGGGAGGTGCTCTGCATGCTGCGGGCCGATGTGCCTGAAGACGTACTCCTTTTTCGCTGCACCAGGTGTAACTCTCTGCGTAATAGGTCCCTCTCTTGTCTCATCAGTTCAAATTCTCTGCGAAGTAATGCTTCGGCACGCGCATCTATATTATCGCCCGCCCTGCCACTTTCGACTCTATCGGTAATGTCATGTGTATCCATATTGAGCTCTCTATGAAGCACTGATTGAGCTCGCGCAGTTGCATTATCGCTTGCACTGCCACTTTCAGTTATGTCGGTAATGATGTCATGCGTATCGATACTATCGGTGAGTTGCGGTGACGATTCGTGTTTGTCGTCCTCATGGAGGCACACGACGTTTTCCGTGGACAAAGGCGTTGCGAGAAGACTTTCTGGTACCGATGACCACAATTCCGCCGGTGCGGAATTAATTCGCGCTAGCAATTCTGCCTTGGTACCGGAAGTGGCTAATTCCATGGCCCTCAATATGTCCTTCAATTCTACCACTTTGAGATGAAACAAGTCCATCGGCGCATGTGGCATCGAGTCCTGTTTCGCGGCCATCTTGCTATTTTTTGAACGACGAAAATCACGATAGCGAATCCGCGATACTCAACAATGACCCAAGTCGTCTTTGGAAGGTGTTACCACGCGCAATGGTCACTTATCTTCAAATCACGAGTACAGCACGGCAATGAACGTGCTGTCCGATCGTGCACTCTTTTAACCACACATTTTGGTTAATATCACGACACGCAGCTCAGTTCTAATATCCCACTTCTGAATCTGAGGGGACCACGGGAAAAGACGGGTACTCTCCTCGTCAATGACACTTTAGTCAGGATCGTGGACGTATAAATAAGTCGCGTTGATTATAAAGGTAAAGATACGTGTCTTT
This sequence comes from Tiphia femorata, assembly GCA_944319695.1. Taxonomy (NCBI): domain Eukaryota; kingdom Metazoa; phylum Arthropoda; class Insecta; order Hymenoptera; family Tiphiidae; genus Tiphia; species Tiphia femorata. Next base: position 12,256,824 of record OX090898.1, on the reverse strand, counting down.
TATGTGATCACTCGGAAGACTCTCTGAATGTAGCTCCTTGATGGGCCTTTGGAAAACAAAGGCCCTTCGTAGTTACGCAGGTGGTCTATGTGTGATGTCGCGGTATGTACAAAATGCGAATATCGCCTACATTATAAACCTAATAATAAGTGTTAAGGGCATTCAATAGCGTTGGGTAACTTGCGAAATGATCGAAGCGCCACGGTGCGGTTAGTAGGCCAAGTATGCAACAGTGGCAGGAGCTGCCAGACGGAAGTCTCACCTAGCTCCCATTGTTAGGGTCGTGCTGAAAATCCGGTGCGACGAAGGGCCCCTAAAATTTTTAAATATTTTTCGGTGCAGATAGGTTGCCGCGGTCTCCATGTGAAATGCTACTGCATTGATAGCGTAGTGAAATTATTTGCTTATGAAGCTTTCGTAATATCTTCGGGAAAATGAATTCATCAGTTGTTTATTGAACAATTAACTTTTTAGTTGAAGTACGTGTACCCAATTTTTTTCAATGTCAATGACCGACATCAATTTTTAAACAGTTAATTGCTAAGTAAACAATTGATGAATTCATTTTCTGGAAGATATTTATTTTTCTTTACATATTTGTCACATTCGCTGGATAAATCAAAAGAATAAGCATTGCTCTAATGTAGTTAGAAACGGACGGAGAAATTCATTTTTTAAGAAATACTGTTGCCCAACGATCTAATTCCTCGAGCATTATCAATAACATACAAAATATATCTGACAAGGACAGGTAATATGTTTCAATTTCGCTAAATTTAAAACATATTATTGTTCAGAAGAGACTTGTGGTAATGGGAAAAAATGTGACTTGCCACGAGACTTGCTAGTACTCGTCGACGAAAGAAAGAGAAAAGCGAGTAAGAATCGACTGTCCTTGTCTCATCGATATGCGTCTCTCTGTCCCCTCGGATCAGGGCCTTTCCTTCGGGGCAATACGTTTCTCTCTTTCTCGTGCTTCTCTCAACGGAAAAGAAAGGCACGTATCGCCGAGAAGGAGACGCACTGATTCGACGGAACAGAGAAGCACGTATGGAAGAGACTAATGCCGGCTGTACACTCTCGTCGAGGGACGGCGAGGCTGGGCGAGCGCGAGAGTGTACAGGGTTCCCTCGCTCTGTCTCGCGAAGCCTCGTGGTCACTCGTGGGCTCTCCATCTCGAGTCGGTTTTTTGAGCGCGAGTCAAAGGGCCTCGCTTGTCCTCGCGAGGCGGCGCGAGTGCATCATTGTGTGTACCCTGTACACTCTCGCGCTCGCCCAGCCTCGCCGTCCCTCGACGAGAGTGTACAGCCGCACTCTCGCGAGTCTCGCGTCATTTAGTTGAGCGCAAACTTTCTAATGGTACGGACGTTTTGTTGCCCAATATATGAACTATGTGGAATAACGAGGCTGGGATCTTCGTTTACGCCATTTCTTTTTTATTTTTTTCGTATGATATATGTGCACGTAATTATAATAACTGATAGCGCATAGGGCAACAGCTGCCGAAACTTTTAACGCGTCCATCTTCTCGGCGTTCGCAAAGCGTATTGAATAAACGAGAATGTACAGGGTCGCGCGAGAGTGTACAGCCGGCACTCTCGCGCTCGCTCAGCCTCGCCGTCCCTCGACGAGAGTGTACAGGGTCGCGCTCGTCCCTCGACCTCTCGCGCGAGAGCTCTCGACGAGACATCGCGAGAGCACTCGCGCGAGAGTGTACAGCCGGCATAAGAGGGTCGATTCTTTCTTACCCATCTGACTTTCGCCGTCGAGCGCTGGCAAGCCTCGAGAGAGAATCGATTGTCTTTCTCTCGTCCATACGTGCTTCTCTGTCCCGTCGGACCAGTGCGTCTCTTTCTGAGCGATATGTGCCTCTCTTTTCGGCCGAACCGGCGGACTCTCTTTTTTGGCGATACGCGTGACTTTACCGCAATATGATTATAGGCTGACATATTGCAAAATTTGACTGTAATTTTTTCAGAAACTCTAAATGCGCTTTATCGATTGCCACTAATTTGTAGGCTTCAACAGCTGGAATATATTTTAAATTTGGAGAGATTCAAGCCGGCGTCAGCGCGCGACGGCCTCTCCTTATTAGACACGGAGCTTTTATTGACACGATTATTCATAAAAAAAAAGTATCAAATTGGGCTAGAGTTCCTCTGATCCATTCCATTCCGAAACCAAATCGTTTTAAAAAATATTTTTAATAATAAAATTGTCTGGATGAGTAGTTCATTTGCTTTTCCAAACCCCTTTTTATTATTATTATAATTATAATAATATAACTGCAAATCTCATTTTAAAATATATTTGTAATAAAGAAAACACCTAAAATAAGTAAGAATTTTTTTCTGGGTGTAAGCACTCCGGGCCGTAATCTAACAAATTCAATTTAATTCAATTTTTTCCTATTGCTTACATGTTTCATCCGTTTCGGAGAAATTCTTTTTCATTTATAATATTATTGAGATAGTATAATTATGAATTTAGTTTTAAAATACAGTTTTAATAAAAGCAAAACATAAAATAAGTAATAACTAATTTTTTCTCGGTCTAAGCCCTCGGTATAACCTTACAAATTCCATTCAAATTTTCTCCTGCCCACCTAACCTAAGTACGTTTCATGCATTTATAATAACCCTAATTCCTTTATAATGTAATTATAATAATATGATTACGAATTAGTTTTAATTTATACTTTCAATGAAAACAAATCGTAAAATAAGTAATAAATAAATTTTTCATGCGTGCCTAACCTACATCCCAAGTAGCAAGAGGTCATTCGTTTGACGTCATTTTTAAGTCATTTTTCGTCATATAACGTCAACAGCCTGAATAATGACGTGAAAAAAAAATCATGTTTATGACGACATATTGCCGTGATAAAAATGACGTTACTTAATCATCACTTTGCAGATTGTTCAATGACCAATACATAGGGTAGCGTTATTATTATGTTAATGTTTTATAAAATGTTCCATCTTAACCGAGAAACGTATAACCAATGGAATTGTCGCTTTTCCATAAATTTTGTAAATTGATTGGTTATATATTTTTCGGATCGAAAACTCAAACCGATTCGTAATATATCATGGATACTCCCGTGGAAACAAGACGCCATTCCTGTAGCCATCGAGTTGCAGATTTTTAACACACACACACAGCCAATGAGAACATAATGCGGGAAGCACACTCGCATAGTTGGCATCAGTTTCCATTTTAACAGATTCCGGTTTCTGGCTGTTTCTAGTGGCTCTTTGTCGTTGCTTCAAGGAGTTAGTCCTCGATTTTTCTCATAAGTGAATATGTACAATATTGTTGAATTGGACGAGGATGAAAAAGGCGGCCTTGTCATTGACATGAAAAATGGTTAACTCCGCATAAAACCGAGGTATTTTGGCCTCCTTATAAAGATAATGGCGCTTATGTGCGTTCGTTAAAAAGAGGAGAAGATGTGAACAAAGACACGTGGCACGTTTACAGAATAGCGCGTCATTTTTTCGAGACAAGTAAGTATAACAATGTAACCTAGCAATTTAATTTATATGAAATCTGTAGCTTCCCAAGCCACGGTGGGAGCCATCGTGCCGAGGGCTGAGTGGCACTGGGGGATCAGTGTCTTGAACGATGCCTCCTGGGCACCGGGCCGCACCCAGGAGTATGTAGGCCTTACCCCCCCATAGCGGGCTCTGCGGGGGCGGATCGTTTCACCCGCACACTCGTGGGACTTAAAATGAACAAAAACAATATAAATACAGAAAAAGAGACCAGGGAGGACCCTAAGTCGGGGGAGGCCTGCAAAGGCGAACAACCGGCGAAGAGTGGAAATGGGGATGGGCCGGAAAGGACCAGAACCAGACTAAGCGGAGCCGCGAGGCGACGCTTTAAAAAGGAACAGGAGAAGATGAGGGCTGAAAAGACCTCGTCTACTCCGACGGCAACGGCGGGCGGAAGTGAGGCTGGAAACAGGGCTGCGAGTAAGCGACCTGTCCCGGATCACGATACGCCTAGTCCCTCGAGCGGCCAGCAGGACAAGAGACCCAGGACCATAGGCCAAGGGTCTTATGCCATGGTGGCCAGAAGTGCCAGCAAACTGGCCCTCGTGCCCGAGGGAGTTCCGGAGGTTACGTTGGGCGCGACATCACTCGCACTCCTCCGCAAGAAGGTCAGGGGCATGATTCTGGGGGAACCCTCAGGATCAAAGGTACCGGCCTTCGAGGGGGTGTGGTTGACGGATGGCGCGGCCATCATTAACTGCGCCGATGAGGAGGCAGAAAGCTGGGTGAAAACCCGGCTAGCAGATTTCGAAGCGGAGGGTCACAAGGTGAGGGTGCTGCCATTCGGCGAGCTCCCGAAGCGACACCGGGTGGTAGTGCGCACCGAGGACCCAGACTGTACGACCGAGGAGACAATTAGGCTCCTAGGTCGGTGCAACGACGCCCTAAACGTCGGGGATTGGATCCCAGTGAAGGGCAGCGAAAGAAGGGACGCCTCGAGTGCCCACTTCGCTGTCCTGGTATCGGAGCAATCCCTGGCGGCGTTGGAGGCGTGTGGGTTTAGACCCCAATGTGGTCTGGATCGGGCGGTCGTGAGGCCGGACGAGAAAGACCTCAAGGGGGGAAAACCAACTAGTATGGGGAGCGAAGGGCAACCAAAATAATGGCTGACCCAAGCGTCCTCAAAGTAGTGCAAATTAATTTGCATCATAGCAAGAGTGCCACGGCAATATTGGCGAGGTGCATGGCTATGATGCAGACAGGAATAGCTTTAATCCAGGAGCCATGGCTCCTGGAAAATAAGGTCAGAGGACTGGGAGGTGGCTGTAGGGTGTACACGGCTACCACACAGGAGAAGAAAAGGACATGCATCGTGACTCGGGGCATAGAGGCTATCCTGATGATGCAGCTTACAACTGGGGATCTCACAGTCGTACAGGTAAGCATAGAATGTGGGGAGGGGGCTCCGATGCAAGTGTTAGTAGGGTCGGTATATATGCCCTATGATGCGGAGGAACCACCTCCCCAAAGAGAGCTAAAAGAGCTGATTAGATACGCAGAGGACAAAGGGCTGGAGCTACTGCTGGGGTGTGATGCCAATGCCCATCACGTTGCATGGGGCAGCACGGACACAAACCGCAGGGGCGAGAACCTGCACGAGTACCTCTGCAGTACAAAATTAGTGATCCTGAATAGGGGAACAGTACCCACCCACCTTCATGGACAAAAGGAGACAGGAGGTAATTGACATCACGGTGGCCTCCCAGGGGGTGGCGGGATATGCCAGGGATTGGAGAGTCTCCGAGGAACCCTCGGGGTCCGATCACAGGCAGATACGCCTAACACTGGCAGGTCACCAAGAGAAGAGGACGGGAAGGAATCCCAGGAAGACAGACTGGATTGACTATATGGAGGATCGGAAAATGGGACTCCAGCAGGGCCAATACAGATTCAACAACAGATGGCAACTGGACGAGGCAGCCCGATGCATTACGAATAGCATAAGGGACGCCTACGAGAAGAACTGCACGATGACAACCTTCGGCACACCAAATAGGGTGCCCTGGTGGAGCAGGGACCTTATGGTGAAGCGAAAGGAAGTCAGAAGAGCATTTAACAAGGCCAGGAACTCTGGCTTGCAAGGTTACTGGGAGGAGTATAGATCCAAACAGAGGAAATACAGTAAGGCTATTGTAAGAGCCAAAAGGGAAAGCTGGAGGAAATTCTGCACAGGTATCGAGAATGCCCACGAGGCATCTCGACTGAGAAAGATCCTCAGCAAAGAAGGTAGCTCTCATCTGGGATGTTTACAACTCCCAGACGGCAGCTATACAGAAACGTTAGGGGAATCGCTGAAACACCTAATGGATGTTCATTTTCCAGGGGCGAGGGGACCGGAAGAGGCGCAGGAGGACACCCGGGACACAGGCGACAGGACCAAGGACTGGAGCCTAGCGTCTAAGGTGGTGAGTCCCTATAGGGTGAGATGGGCCGTTGGCTCGTTCGAGCCCTATAAGGCACCAGGGCCAGATGGAGTCTACCCTATCCTGCTGACAGTAGGAATGGAGACTCTTATAGGGCCGCTGACGAAGATATTGAGGGCAAGCATCGCACTCAAATATATCCCGGAGGTTTGGAGAGACACGAGAGTGGTCTTTATACCCAAACCAGGAAGAAATGGACACATCCTGGCAAAGGATTTTCGACCAATCAGTCTCTCCTCGTTTATACTAAAAACGTTAGAGAGACTGGTGGACAGATTTATCAAGGAAGAAATCTTGACTAAGCATCCCCTGGGGGCGGCCCAATACGCCTACAGAGAGGGCAGGTCGACAGAAACTGCCCTGCACCATATGGTGGGGAAGATAGAGCAACAGCTGGAGGAAAAGGGCTATGCCCTAGGAGTATTCCTGGACATAGAAGGGGCCTTCGATAGCACCTCGAACTACGTCATCAGGAACGCGCTTCTTAGACACAGAGTACCACTACCGCTTGTGGAGTGGATAGGAAGCATGCTGAGGGGAAGACGTCTGACCGTCAGTCATGGAGGGACAGCTCTAGAGGGGAAGCCAGTCGGGGGGTGTCCACAGGGAGGAGTTATATCTCCTCTTCTGTGGAGCCTGGTAGTGGATGAACTTCTGGAGCTTTTACAGGAAGAGGGACTCCAAATGTACGGATATGCCGATGATTTGGCGATCGTCGCCAGAGGAACTTTCATCGATACACTAAGGGATCGGGTAGCAGCCGCCCTAGAGAAGACGCAGACCTGGTGCATGGAAAGGGGGCTAAAGGTCAACCCGGCCAAAACCACCGCCATGATATTCACAAGGAAGTACAAACCAGGGACTATAAAACCACTAAGAATCTGGAACAGAGAAATAGAGATTGCCAGCTCGGTTAAATACCTGGGGATTCACCTGGACAGCAAACTGAGCTGGAAAATCCACGTTGAGAAGAAGGTAAGGAGCCTACACTTCTCGATGTGGGCATGTAAAAGAGCACTGGGAAAGACCTGGGGAATCAGACCTGGAATTTCCCTATGGCTCTATAATTCAATCATACTGCCAAGGTTACTATACTCGGCGGTGATATGGTGGAAAAGGGTGGAGGGGGTGGGGACGAGGAAACTGCTGGAAAGCCTACAGGGCGGGTGCCTGAGGGCTGCCACAGGGGCCACGAGAACCACACCAACAAGGGCTCTTGAAGTAGCACTTGGGATCCTCCCCCTGGACCTTAAAATTAAAGGAGCTGCTAGGATAGCAGCGTACAGACTGCATTGCCTAGGTGAATGGAGGGGAAACATGCTGGGACACACCACTATGAATTTCCTCCATGAAGAACCCTTTAGGCTAACGCAGGACAAAATACCGAGGACATTCCTACTAGGAGGGAATATTAAGACCAGGATACTCACTAGGGAGGAGTGGGATGAACCGGGAAAGATCCTCACGCCACACTCGGAGGTATGGTATACCGATGGGTCGGGGCGAGAGGGGAAATATGGAGCAGAAATATTTGGACCCAGAATCAACCATAGGGACAGCGTACCCATGGGGGGGGGGGGGGGGATGGGCCTCAGTATTCCAAGCCGAAACCCTCGCTATCCTAAGGTGCGCCGAAAAGGCATGCACCACGGAGGGATGCAGGGAAGTATGTATATGCTCGGACAGTCGGGCAGCAATAGGGGCAATCGAGAAACCGGTGACAGACTCTGCTCTGGTCCGGGACTGTAAGGCCGCGCTGGAAAGGCTAAGGACCAAGAAAAGGGTAACCCTTACATGGATCCCTGGCCATAGAGGACTCCGAGGGAATGAGGTTGCAGACGAGCTAGCCAGGAAGGGAACAGAAATGAGCCCACAAGGCAAGCTGGTCGGCGTACCCTTCTCCAAGGGGATAGAAATAATAAAAGGTAAGATTACTCAGGAGCACGAGGCCCGGTGGATATCTGGCATGGGATGCCGCCAAGCCAGGGCCATGATGCCACAACTGAGCAAGATAAGAAGTCTAGAACTCCTATCTATGAATAGGAACAAACTAAGGGTGGCAGTGGCTATACTAACAGGACACAGCACCCTCAGAGCGCACCTACACCGCATGAATATGGTGGCAGAGGGTGAGTGCCGCAAGTGTGGGGAGGAAAAAGAGGACATCATACATATGCTATGCAGATGTCCGGCAGTAGCGTCCCTGAGAGTTAAAATCTGGGGACAAGCTTTCCCAGACCCTAGGGACCTGGGAGAAATGAGGGTCAAGAGCCTGGTAAGCTTTTTTAAGCAAGCCGGGCTGATGGAATGAACCCAGAAATATGGGGAGTTACAAAGGACCTAACGGTTCAGGCGACGCAAGGCAGAACACGCCCCCCCCCCCCCCAGTAACAGTATTATTATTATTATTATATATGTACATAGGAACAAATTGTATTTAAAACATTGGTTAGATGTATAATACAATGGGTAACCTAAAAATGTTGCTTTCTCTGTAGTATAATATAATTTTGTAGATGATTTAGGTAAAGCAAAACGCAAACTAGCTGTAGCTGAACTTACAAGTGATCTGAATACAGATACAGAGGAAAATTGACAACGAAAAAGAAGTCGACCAAAGAGATTTGATAGTAGTAGAGAAGAAGAAGAGGATGAAAATTATCAAAATATTCCTCATCCACCTAAAATTAGTTATACAAAGTTATTAGGTATGTATTAATAACTAATATATTTCCTTATATTAATTATATATACATATATATATTTTGCATATTGCACTATTTTTAGAAAAACGTAACAAAAGAAAGCCTACGCAACAAAGTTATCTGGATTACACACAGTCACAATGTATGGAAACTTCTGTGAATAATACTTTCATCACAAAGTATTAACAGACTATTTCATATTTATTAATACTATTTTCAGGTAGTAATTTGAACAGTGCTGTCAGTACAAATATCAATTTACAAACACCATCAAGAGAACCGTTGAGCCCTATTGATAGTGATGCTGCCTCATCACAGTTTGGAACTTCTGCTCTTAACCAGTTTGGTAAGTTTCCTTACACCTATTTGATTATATATAACGTAATATATTTTTGACGTATATTTTTTTTTATACATGTACCTACATTTGTACTACTCATCTTTTAACTGTGACACTTCTATTGTTTAATATTAGAAGTAGTTCCAATTATTTGATAATTATCTAATTTGTCTAATTATTGATACTTGATTTTCACACATTATAAATATATAAAATATTTTGTTCCCAGCCTTTTGAAAGAATATATTACGGCTTCTTATGACTATTAAGCAGCAAAATGAAGATATACTCACAATTCTAAAGAAGAAAGATATTCACACATTAACTTGCATACCAGATAATATACCAGTACAGTTGCCTGTAGAATTACACGAACATTTAATGATATTAGAGGAATATTTAGAAAACAGTGATAATTCATCACTTTTGCTAAGTTAAAACAATATCCATATACATATCTTTCTCATAAATTTTGTATATTCATTTTGTATATCCTTTATCGAATATTTCTTATTTTGTAGTAACATTACAAATAGATATTGAATCTGCTCTAAAAGGGTATTAATATTGTTTAATTTAAAGTGATTTTCGCAGAAATTAGAATTGTAAAGTGCATCAATTATAATTTTTGTTGTTAATTTATAAAATCAGAACTAAAGTATGACATTTCCAAAATGTTCAACAATACTATCCTAACATTAACTTTAATAATATTAATATTATATAAATATATGATGAAAATTATTTATATGATATAATTATTCGGGCATTTCTATTCTGTTCTTTATTTGTGTTTCATTAATGTTTATATTTGTATTTGTAGAGTTCATATTTAGCCTCTCTAGGAGGTACAAATACAGGGTGTCCCGTAACTAGTGTAACAGCCGGGAATGGGGGGTTCCTGAGCTGATCCTGAACAACTTTTCCCTTTGCCAAAATATCGGACAAGGCTGCGTTTTTCAGTTATTAAGGAAAGTGTCTGGCCAACGAGTGCACGCAAATTTCCCGCGCTCACGGCCGTGGACGTTGGCTGACCATCGCGCTCGGCCGTGGTCGTGTCAAACGCGCCGCGGTTCAGGTCAAAGGAGTAATGCGAAATTAATAAAAATCAGGATTAGTCATGAATAATGAATAAACATATTAATAATTATTCACGTAAAGTAAACAAACGAATTGCCCGTAATTACTTCTTTACTGGTTATTTAAAATGAACGCGGAATGAGATCCCGAAAAATATTTTCGGAGATGATCGCAAAAAAGAAGGGAAAATCCATTTGGATTTAATAAATAATTTGGGGTCCTAGCGCATTTGAAAAGTACGTCGCGACTCTCCACGAGTTAATTAAGGCACGTGTCTGCCTTACAAAATGAATTGCCGATATCAAATAAGTTTACGAAAAAGTGATTTTGCAATAAGTTTAGGAAAAAGGATTGGTGGATTATGAAATAGGAGTGGAATATCAATAACAAGTCCATTACTCACAGCTTTCCATGAAAAAATGGGTCGCTTCATTGGATTTCTCCATCGCTCCTGATCATCCAGAGAATATCGACGAACAGCTGATCGCAGCCGGGTCATTGAACTGGCATGGCTGCACGGTCACAAACACTTTCAATGTCCATGCGTGAAGATTTCGTTTCCAACCTCCGACGTTTCGTTAATTTTTAATCCATTATTCTTAACTCCCGACGGTGCTTCGAGAAAGGAGGGCCCCGATACGAGTAACACCTTTAAGGCCAAACACGTCCTTGCACGTTTTACAATAATGCTTTGCACTTTCCGAAAATTATTTACGATAAACTTCTCGTTATTAACCTACATCGTCGCGTTGTCCGTATCGAGATCGACCATATCGACTGCCTTCTCGATCGGCATTTGTCAACTAAGGCTGTGCTACACAAGGCGACGACCACCTTTCAACGTCGGCCAAATGATGCGCGAGAAACCGTCAAGCGGCCGACCGACGCGCGACGTGTGAGGTGGCGTCGCATTGTGTAGCGCAGCCCTAGTTGACAAATGATCGCGAAGGCAGTCGATATGGTCGATCTCGATGCGGCAACGCGACGATGTAGGTCAATAAAGAGGAGTTTATCGTAAATAATTTTCGGAAAGTGCAAAGGATTATTGTAAAACGTGCAAGGACGTGTTTGGCCTTAAAGGTGTTACTCGTATCGGGGCCCTCCTTTCTCGAAGCACCGTCGGAAGTTAAGAATAATGGATTAAAAATTAACGAAACGTCGGAGGTTGGAAACGAAATCTTCACGCATGGACATTGAAAGTGTTTGTGACCGTGCAGCCATGCCAGTTCAATGACCCGGCTGCGATCAGCTGTTCGTCGATATTCTCTGGATGATCAGGAGCGATGGAGAGATCCAATGAAGCGACCCATTTTTTCATGGAAAGCTGTGAGTAATGGACTTGTTATTGATATTCCACTCCTGTTTCATAATCCACCAATCCTTTTTCCTAAACTTATTGCAAAATCACTTTTTCGTAAACTTATTTGATATCGGCAAATAATTTTCTAAGGCAGACACGTGCCTTAATCAACTCGTGGAGCGTCGCGACGTACTTTTCAAATACGCTAGGACCCCAAATTATTTATCCAATCCAAATGGATTTTCCCTTCTTTTTTGCGATCATCCCCAAAAATATTTTTTGGGATCTCATTCCGCGTTCATTTTAAATAACCAGTAAGGAAGTAATTACGGGCAATTCGTTTGTTTACTTTACGTGAATATTTATTAATATGTTTATTCATTATTCATGACTAATCCTGATTTTTATTAATTTCGCATTACTCCTTTGACCTGAACCGCGGCGCGTTTGACACGACCACGGCCGAGCGCGATGGTCAGCCAACGTCCACGGCCCTGAGCGCGGGAAATTTGCGCGCACACATTGGCCGGACATTTTCCTTAATAACTCAAAAACGCGGCCTTGTCTGATATTTTGGCAAAGGAAAAAGTTGTTCAGCATCAGCCCAGGAGCCCCCCATTCCCGGCTCTTACACTAGTTACGGGACACCCTGTATAACTTCCCGAACGAACAAAATGCTAAAATGTACTTTGTCTGACTACGTTGCATGTCAATATAACTTTCTGGGTTCAAATCAAAAGGAACGCGCATTTGTTAAATTATGATTATGTAAATGTATTATAAGTAAGTAGTCTTGTGAACTATGCGATTTTATTACACACATATTATTTCATGTGTTTTTTGTTTCTTATATTTTAATTTTATATTAATTTTTAGATGGTATCAAATTTTGTGAGTCAGAGGCTTCAGACAAACATGTCGAAGATGCTATAAAAATATGGCTTAAACATGCTCCACAACGACTACAAAGTAGAAATAAGACTGTTAAATAATCTATTAAAAAACGGAGAGTTCTTTTTGGTTTATTTAAGGTACGTGAAATAATTTCAAGACTGCAATATGTTAAAGAGAAAGAAGCAAGTGGGAAAACGACAATTATATCGGCGTGTAGCATATGATGTTAAGACTGCTTTCAACGAAATATATGTAGACTGTAGTAAAGAAGAGCAAAACCAAAGTACTTCAAATATTGAAGAAGCTTCTTAATTTCTTATGTGTTCAATGTTATTATTATAAGCGGCTTTTAACAATCGTTTTGTACCAAATTGTTATCCCACACAGCATACGTTATCCTGAGGATATCCCAAATTATCCCAGACTGACAAACGTGATCCAATGGATATCCTAGTAGGATATTCCAAGATATCCCGAAAGGATATCGTAAAATATCCGTAGGATATCGAAAGATATCTGTAGGATTTCGCGAGACATCCTTTATGATATCACGTAATGATATAAACATCCAGGAAGATATCCAGGGGACGTATTAAAGTCGTCCTATGGATGTCCTATATCCTCAGGATATCCTTGGGACGTCTACTGAAGATCGTGCAATCTTACTCCTTCGTCGTACAGGGTGTTGGGAAATGATACAGGGCAGTAGAGCGGGTTGCCTATCCATCGATCTGCAGGCGCTCGGTCTGTTGATCGATAAGAGAGCGTAGAGGGGGACGGGTTGCCGGTTTATTAGCGCTAGGTGGCACTGAACGGGGATAGGGGGTTCATGCTCTGGACTCGTGTCTCCTCCTTATAATAAGTGCACTTCAATTATATTAAATGCACATTACCGACCGGTAGACTATTAATCGACTTTACAAAAAAGAAGTAGAACCCTTCTTTTTTTCAAATTTTACAATGTTCCATGACATAAAAGTAACTGTGTCAAGCAATATCACATTTTTAAAAAATATATTCTAGCTTATTTAAAGAATATTATAGCAGTATAAGATTATAACATTCTTGGGATTTTTTTTATTTGCTTTTGAAACACAACTCATGATAAGTGTTCAAATTGGCAACCATTATTTTCTAAGCACAGTGCTACGCGTTTCAGAAAATTTATCCTAACATTTTCTAATATTTGTGTCGTTATCGTGGAGATTGCATTTCGAATATGATTTTCTAAATCATTGCGGTCTAACTCCTGCACGTTTCCACCGCGTAAATGGTGTTCGTTCCACGTATTTACTGCACCCTCGCTAGTAAAAATGCATTCATCCGTCGAATTACGATTTAACCGTAACTACGATTCAACCGTAATCAACGGTTAACTAAACATTGGACCAACCTAAATCTTTAAGTGATTTATCCTTACCACATCGGCAAACGAATCTCCTAAAACTCCCAGAAACCCTTGCGGGGGTGGTTTGCCGGACGAAGGAGATTTTAGGTGGTGTGCAGCTTCCAACGGCACATTCTCCCAAAAAGAGGGAGCACAGTCATAAACAATTTTTTTATGATTGTGTGCAGCTTGATATGTTCTAGACTGAGATCGCGGGCAAGAGTACGAGTGCTCGTGTGCGGATGGGCCCGTCACGGCAGCCCGAGAATGTTCGCGACATTGTCCGGATTCCATCAGCGAGGGCGAAGGGCACGGTGCGCTAAATAATCGTGCCATCCCGCTATAATAAACAAATAAACATTCTGTTTTACTTCATTGCCTCCCAGTACCAGTGCAACTGGTAACGGGAGTGATCTTCTCTTCGGAAGAAAAACAAACGAAAATGTTAGTTTGTGATCATGGCGATGCAACACCATTACACGAAACGAGAGTTAACCGAAATGATTTTAATCTACGGCGAATGCGGCAGAAATGAGCGGCAAGCCGCTGAGGCGTATGCCAGGAGATTTCCACGGATGCATCATCCACACCATAGTCGCTTCGGTGCATTAGTCCAGAGACTACGGAATCACGGTTGCTTATATCCAACGCACCGTCCCCTTCGCCGTCGTCAATGCAATCTTGACGATGTCGCTAACATTCGGGCTGCCGTGACGGCCCATCCGCACACCAGCACCCGTGCTATCGCCCGTGATCTCAGTATGGATCATACAAAGGTACATACTATTTTAAAAAAACGTTTGGGGATGCACCCGTGGAAGCGGCATACGATCCAAAAACTCCGACCCGGCGACCCCTTGAGACGTCTGGAGTTTTGTGATTGGGTTGCCGAGGAGGTAAGGATAAATCACTTAAAGACTTAGGTTGGTCCTATTTTTAGTTAACCGTTGTTTATTATAATGCCATGCCTGTTTTATTGACAATTCAGGTGAATTTAGAAAATGTTTCCCAAGACCAGTTATTAAAGAGAATATTGTGGACGGATGAATCCACTTTTACTAGTGAGGGTGCTGTGAATACACGGAATGAGCACCATTACGCGGTGGAAAATCCCAAATGCCGCAAAGAAACTCACGTGCAGGGCCGATTCAGCGTGAACGTGTGGGCCGGCATTGTAGGAGACCATATTATAGGTCCCATATTTCTAAAAGAAAATGTGACCGCTGTAACCTACACAAATTTCATTAAGAATGAATTGGATCCCCTGCTGGACGACGTGCCCTATGCAATTCGTACAAACATATATTACCAACACGACGGACACCCAGCACACACCTCTCGTGCCGCCCGTGCCACAATTAACAACAAATTTCCAAACCGGTGGATTGGTCGTGGTGGACCCGTCGAATGGCCACCAAGGTCACCGGACCTTACCCCTTTAGATTTTTTTTTATGGGGCTATATCAAAAATATCGTTTACGAAAGTGTCCCCTTAGACCGCAATGATTTGGAAGATAAAATTAAAAATGCAATCGCTACAATAACCATACAAATGTTAGAAAATGTTAGAAAAAATTTTATGAAACGCGTAGCATTGTGCTTAGAAACTAATGGTTCTCAATTTGAACACTTATTATGAGTTGTTTCGAAAGCAAATAAAAAAAATCCCAAAAATGTTATAATCTTATATTGCTATAATATTCTTTAACACTAGATTGCCCGAACTTTTTTTATAAACACGATTTCCCATTTGAAACAGTCAAATTGACTGGTTTCGGGCAATCTAGTGTTAAATAAGCTAGAATATATTTTTTAAAAATGTGATATTGCTTGTCACAGTTACTTTTATGTCATGGAACATTGTAAAATCTGCAAAAAAGAAGGGTTCTACTCCTTTTTTGTTAAGCCGATTAATAGTCTACCGGTCGGTAAGCCTTGGGGACGAAAACCCGATTAATAGGCTACCGGTCGGTAAAGCGCATTTAAAATAATTGAAGTGAAGTTAATATAAGGACGAGGCACGAGTCGAAAGCATCAACCCCATGCCCCCGTCCAGTGCCACCTAGCGCTAGTAAACCGGCAGCCCGTCCCCCTCCACGCTCTCTTATCGTTCAGCAGAGCGAGCGCCTGCAAATGGATGGATAGGCAACCCGTTCTACTGCCCTGTATCATTTCCCAACACCCTGTACGGCGACGAGTAACAGTTTGGGTCTCTATATTATTCGTTCTCTTATTGGATATCGGGCGTCGACAAGTGACGTACATACGACGCATTGGTGGTCATATATACGTTGAGATTGCGTGAACACATTTATTTCGATTACCTGCTATAGTGTAGCAGTTGGTAGCAGTTAACCTAAAATACAAGAGAAATGCAAAGTGGTATCCCAGAAATTGGAGATAAAATAAATTCAACCCGACGAAGCTATTTTCATAGTATGAAATATATATTTTACAATCAAAGCAGAGTAATTTTTGTACAAAACTTGTCTCACAAATAGCATTTTACAATGTATACAGCGTATACAGGGTACCCCGCAACAGGTGTAATCCCCGTGAAGGGGTTATATATTGGCATAGAATGTAAGGCATCCTGTTACTCTAGCAATGGCAGTTGTCGAGGAAGTCGTGAAACTCAACTTTTCACCGTACTCTCGCGTGACATATCGCTACAGCTTCATTTCCTATATAGCTGAAGTGATTGTAAAGAACATTTTCGTAAAGGAAAATGTTTAAAATCACTTCAACTATAACCCCTTCGCGGGGATTACACCCGTTGTGGGACACCCTATATATTTGCTGTATGTAAATGGAATTATATAAATAAAATACAAATTACAAAAAGTTGGCTCAAAAAAATTACTTATTTTCATTATGTAATAATGGAACAATAACAAATTTATCACTTCCATAGGGCGTTCGAAAACATTTCTGTTTTACTTTAGATAACAAACACATTTTTTTTTGCGATAAGGTTGATGTTGAAACGATATACGTATTTAACAAATTAGATGCGCAAGGAGTGTTATAAAAATTCGTCTTTTGCATAAACTGCTTTGCTATTATCACAAAATCATTCAATTGTACATGCCATGCTATTTTCTCAACAATTACAATACTATCATCTTCTAAAATACAACAGTTATTAGCACATTTAGTAGTTGACAATGTAAAATTATTACAAACTGCTTTTTCATATAAGGGATTTTTACATCCATGTCGTACGACATCATGTAAGTAGAAGACTGCAAAGGTATTAAATTATCAAAATGTGTGACATGTTTCTCATCATTTTCGTTACGTATTATTTCATTGTAACGATTAACTAGGGGGCAGAGCCAACCCCCTCAAGATCGCCTTTGCTCGCGCTTCGCGCTCGCCTTAACGCGTGCAAAAAAGCTTCGCTTTCTGCAATAGGCACGACCGCGGCACTCGCGCTTCGCGCTCGCCCACGAATTTCAAAACGTTTCGAAATTGTGCAAAATTCAAGTATTGAGAAATTAAACTATGTTACAGACTCCTCTGCGCTTTCGCTTCACTCAAGCGCCATACCCCCTGAGATCGTCGGGTGCTCGCGCTTCGCGCTCGCCCGCGAAATGCAGCATTTCTGCAATAGGCCCAAGTGATCAAAACCGGACAATTAAATGAATCCGAATCAAAATTTGACATGTACATCGAGTATATACACCTTTGCTGCAGTGAGACTTTATGCATGGTTATCTTCAACCATTCAGAAATTTCGGCAAATTGGAATCTTTAATCCAGTATTCCGGCGAAATGCTTGCACGGATTCAAACAAAAATTCGCATGTAGTTTAAAAATATACCCATTTGGTGCCACGAAATTTTATGCATGGTCATCTTGAACCGTTTCGAAATTACGGGATTTTCAAACTATAGTTATAAATCAAACTATAGTTATAAAATAATGGATCAAAGATTTGAAACCGGCACCATTTCGAAACGGCTCAAGATGGCTATACATAAAGTTTCCTGGCACCAAATGGGTATATACTTGATGTGCATGCCAAATTTTGTCCGAATCCGTTCAGCCGTTTTACCGGAATAGTGGACTAATGGATTAATGAATTTTTCACTATTTCCATTTGTCCAGTATTCCGGCCAAACGGCTGAACGGATCGCAACGACATTTGGCATGTACTTTGAGTATATATCCATTTGGTGCCAGCAAACTTTGTGTATCGCTATCTTCAGCCGTTTAGAAATGGCAGCAATATTAAATTTAAATTACATTTTTTTCAAATTTTAAATCTCCCGCCATTTTGTGTTGGTTCAAGATGGCGGCTCACAAACCTTATTGTCAACTCACTTGATTTTCGTGCTAAATTTCGTCCCAATCGGTTCAGCCGTTTTTCCGAAATCGAGGATCTACGCGGCACACACACACACACACACACCCGCGCGCGCGAACGGTTTTCGCGATGGCGATTGCATAAGTCACGGTCGTGCCTAAAAATTGGTAAGATAAATGGCACGAAAAATATTTCACTCGGTCTAGTACTACTCTCTCTTATTCATAATACCCCTTTTATTGTAGAAGAAGATGCAGATGATGAGGAACAAATAATGCTTCTACTATTGACTAAAAGAAAACATCATATACGCGAGTGTTCAAATATTCCACCTAGGTTAACGGGCTTTCTGACTCAAGTTATACCTAGAATTAGTATTTCAAACCAAAATCTCTCGATACTGCTTGTAACGAACCTTTTCCCGGGTCGGGGGCCCGAACGCGTCTGCGGAGCAGAATTCGCTCCGAGCGAGCGGACCTACCCCCACTCCGCTCCGCAGTAGTCCCGAGTCCCCACGGAGTAGACCGAAGTCCGCCGAGCGCGCTTGCTGAAACGGAGCTCGCTCCGTGCAAGGCGCTTCCCCCACTCTACTCCGCCGTATCCCCCACTCTCGCGGAACAGCGGGCAGCGTTCCGAAACGTGCCGCGCTCCACCGCTGCTCCGAAACGTACCGACGCACGCGGTGCTTACGTCACAGCGCCCACGCTGTACCTCCACTCTGACCGCGTCGACCAATCCCGTGCCGGCTAGCCGCTGCCGGACGGGTATAAAAGGGGCCTCGGAGCAGGCTCCGATGTCTTTAAGGAGGGAAACTTCCTGGCGAGATGTTGCCTTGCCATTAGACCAAAACCTCCAAGGTCAGGTGTGCTGAACGTGACTTTCCTGGACTTCTTTCCGGTGTGCTGAACTGGGGAAGTCCATCCTTGGCCGGTGTGTTGAACGGGTCTTCCTCCGCTTGATATACTGGTGTGTTGAACGAGCTATCGAGCTACCTGTATACCCACGACGGTGTGCTGAACTGTCGTTCCTCCAAGACTTGGTGTGCTGAACCAGGTTTTCCTGGGTCTCTTTCCGGTGTGCTGAACTGGGGAGATCCATCCTTGGCTCGTGTGCTGAACGAGCGAACAAGCAACCTCTCCGAATCTCCTTGACGTTGGCCTATCGTCAAGGTACCCGGCTTTAGGCAAAGGTGCTTCCCGCACCCATAGCCGAGTACGCTCCCTTCTGTCTCCTCACCTAACACCTTTTTGGAGTATACGGGCCCTTCTGGCCCTCGCGATTGCTTTCGGAGTATATCGACCCTTCCGGTTGATTACCAGTCCTTTAGAGCATATCGACCCATCAGGTCGTCGCGACATACCCCGATCATTTGGAGCATATCGACCCTTCTGGTCGTCATAGAGCGTAATCGTCGTTTCGGAGCACAGCGTACCGTACCGTCGTGGAGGAAACCGACGCCTCCGATATCGCGGAGCGCGTGTCGACCTTTTGTCGACTTATACAGGGAGGAATTCGAAGTCACGGAGTGCGAGTCGACCATCTGTCGACCATTGTAGAGTTTCGTAGGAAACTGACGCGTCCGAAATCGCGGAGCGTACCGAGCGTGTACGGGACCCTTCCGGTCACTAGTATTGTACCGCTGTTAGAGGAGGCGAGAGACTCCGACCTTGCGGAGTACGCCTCAAGGGTATACCGACGGGATACCGACCGTGTGCCGAGAGCACAACGACGCGTCCGATATCGCGGAGCGTGGCGAACGACCCTGCTGGGCGTTCGGAAAAAGGGCACTGTAACCCCGACTCGCGGGGTGTGCCAAACGGAAAGGGCACTGACAACTCCGATACGTGGAGTGTGCCAAACGCGAATTAGAGGACCGCTTAGCGGTGCTAGATTCTAGTCCTCCGCTTATTTTGTCTGTCGGCATCGAAGCCAATTATCGGACTGAGTTCCGTAATATCATTTTTGCCAATAAGGCCGAGTATATTTCAGTTACTTATGTTTTGTAAATAGAGTTTAAATATTGAATAAATCAAACGTTATCTGTTATGTTCTTACATAATCACCTTGTCTAATTTCTCAAGGTCCACCCGACCTAACCCGGACAGACCTCTAGAGCTGCCGGCAGCCTTCCTAGCCCCCTCCCAGGGGCAATCCCCGTAACAGAAGAACCCCAAACGTGGGTTCGTTACATGCTCACGAACGTACTGTAATAATTTTTCGGGAAAGGAATCGTAGGGTTTTGACGATATAAGACTGGGTTACGTAAACTTCGTAAACCAAGGAATGTACCTGTAACGAATAATTTCGTTCCCATCTTCCCGCCAATTAATTCCCCGCAGTTCACCTTGATAAAATATACATGAGAATTTTACTCGAAAGAGGAAACACGAAAGTTTCCTCCGCAGTTTTGGAACGCCTTCGAGCGACCAATCGGAAACACTCGTAAAGTTTTGGAACAACCATTGAGAAAAATTTTCCTCGAAAAAGACGTTTTGGAACGTAATCCAAGAGGAGATTGTTTGGTTGTCCTCGTAGGTGCGAGAAGGACAGCCTTATGCGAAGCCGCTTCGCTGTCCGAGCAAAGTCAGTCTCCCTCCGGCAGCCAATGGGAGACCGAGTAATCACCGCAGTGACCACGGCCCGTTTATTTTCTCGATAAAATCTCATAATTCTCTATACTATTCCTTTTGTTCGGAATAAAATACGTCTTTTCTTATGTAAATGTGATGTTTGAGCCGATTGAAGGAAAATAAAAAAGCAATTATGTAATTGGAGATTCAACCACGATCATATCGTTAGTAACAACTGACAAGGGAATGCTCCCTTCGCGACTGTTTCTGTAAGTACGAGAAGGACAGCCTTATGCGAGGCCAATATCGCTATCCGAGCAAAGTCGGTGTCCCCTGCCAATAGCCAATAGCAGGCCCAGTAAGCGCCGGTGACCGCGGTCCGTCTATTTTCGCGATGAAATCTCATATTTTTGCCTAAAAATCCTTTTATTCTCAATAAAGTACATCGAATTATCGTTTCTGACTACAAAATTGCAAAATCTATTATATTACAACGCTCCGCTCAGAACGATAGAAGGTTATACCCAAGTGCAAAGTCGGTGTCCCTCTGAGGGAATGTGAACCGGTCTTCCACCGTTCTGAGCAGGGCGTTGTAATATAATAGATTTTTGCCATTTTGTGATCAGAAACGATCATTCGATGTATTTTATTGCGAATAAAAGGATTTTTAGGCAGAAATACGAGATTCCATCGCGAAAATAGACAAACCGCGTCTCCGGTGATTACTCTGCCTGCTATTGGCTGTTGAGAGGGAACACCGACTTTGCTCTTGGGTGTACCTAAAAATTATTGTTATATACATATATATATATTTTTTACTTATTATTAAAAAGTTTTTTTTTTTACATGAATTTTATTTTTCGAATACATACAATTATTATAAAAAAAATCATTATTATTATTATTATAAAAAAGGGTTATTATTATTATTATTTAAATATGAAATTGTTTATTTAAATACGAAATTGTATTTTTGCTGTGTAGCCGCCGCGCTTCGTGCATAATATCGAGCTCTTGATGCTCCTGCTCCTCTTCCTCTTCCCCTCCCGCGCCACTGTCCTCGGCCTCTTTCACCTCCCATGTCTTCCTCTTTTCCTTTTTCCTGTTCTTGTTTCGTTTCTTTTTTCGATGTATCTATAATTTTAATAAAGTTTAAGTTCATATTAAATATTAATAATGTAAAAAAGAAAAGTATAAAAAAAAACTACTAACCTTCAACTTTCAATACAGTTAATATTTGCTGCAGCTGGTGCTGCAGCTCGGTTTGCTGCTGTTGGAGCTTTTCTAGCGTTACCTGTTGATCTATTAAGTAAAATAAATTAAATTGAATTTTTATTATAGAAATGAAACATAAATAAAATTGTTTATTTGGATGCGTATATATAAACTGAACATCTACTATTGTATATTATAAAGCTTATAATGGCTGTGTTTGAAAATTCCTGTTACCGCTGGTAGCACTGCAAATATGATTTTAAAATGCACGATAATATGCTGTAACAGTGCTATTAGAAAGTATAATATTATTAAATTGGTCGTTACTTCTTCTTGCAACTACTGCAGCAATATGGGTGACGTAGTTACAGTACGAAAGAAAATATAACATATTTGGACGTGTATCACCTCCCAAGATAATGTATTATATTATAATTATATTACAGATTTTTTTTTTTTTTTAAGAATATTCTGATACAATTTATCTTACAAGGCATTATGATATACTTAATTATTAAATAAATTGTATTAGAACATTCTCAAAAAAACAAAAAAAAACTGTAATATGCTTATCACATAATATGTTATCTTATGACTTGATACATGTTCAAATATGTTACATTTTCTTTCGTGCTATAATTACTTCACTTCTGTGGCTGCAATAATTGCGACAGGAAGTGATGAAAAAGTTAAGATGTTTACACTGGCGTTTACGCAGGGACATATATTTTAAATGTGTTATTATCTTAAATTTGTAACGAGATTTTTAATGAAGTCACTGGGTTCCCTCCCTGAGGGGACTGGGACGCAAGGTGGAAATTGCGGGCCCGCGGAGCCGCTCGGAGAGATCCGCGGGGCGGACACCCAGGGCTCGTTGACAAAATTGGTACCTTACGATCGCCAAGACAAAACGGCGGGAGTCGCCGTCGTCCGGTTACTCACGACTCTCCCCTATGTTTGATTCTCTCAAAACGATCTTCGATGGGCGCCAGACGCTTTCGCGTCGCGGAAATCCTTCCGCTTTTGGGAGAGTGTCCGGACGATTGCAACCGCCCTACCGCGTTCGAGCCACCGGCTAGCTCAGCAGTGGCGTACTGCCGCGGAGAGGGGAGGGGTTCACGCAGAGGAGAGAGAGAGAGAGTTTCACTGTTACAGCAGGCAGCTAAATGAAAAAACGACAACGATTTGATAACACGGAGGTTTCCTCCTGGAGTGCTTCTATTCTATTTCCGCGGAGAAGACAGCGATAGAGAAATGTTTCCCGGTAGGAGAAGATTTTAACACCGCTCGCGCGAAGTATCGAGATTTTAGGTTCGCGGTTTGTTGGCTCGCGACGTAGAACCCCGATTTTCCCGCGAGAGGTTCTCCGGTTAGACAGCTGTAAGTCCCGACGCAGGGGAACCGCGAAAATACAATAAAGCGGAGGCAACGAATAGAAATAATGAGGTAGCAGATAGATAACGAGAATTTAGGCAGCGGGATCCAGAAGGGACTGGACGCTTGGTAGCGCGAGATGGATCGTCGGCGAGGGTGACTCGCCGAGCGGCGGCACGCCAAGAGAACCCCTGTGCTCGGTCACCTTGCGCGCTTCGAGTCGGTGTTCGCTCGTTCGATTCTCGACCTGGTTATCTACGATTTACGCGGTACTAACAATACGTAACAAATTATACGACGTTACTCCCGACGAGGACAAATACACGCGCAGATGTCGGGAGGACTTGCGACTCGTCCCGAAAATAATTATGTTAAGTACGACTCTGAGCCCTTTACAAATCATACAAAATGAAAACCAACATCAATACAGACTAAATCATAGGGCTCAGGCCGGAGCGCAGCTCGCGAGAATAATAACGATTTTACAATGAATTGACGCAATTCGGGACACTTTCTACTGGTCTTTTCCCCCAGGATGAGACAATTCTAACCAAAATTTATAACACTAAATTAGGCTCACGGGTAATTGACTGGGGCTTACCGCTTAGGCGCCGGGGCCAGGCACGCACTCCGCTCCTCGATCTGCTTCCGTCCACGCACTTTTGACGGAAGGTAGCGATAGGCAACGAGGAGGTAGCGTAAGATATTTTAACGAATACTAGACAGCAACGATAGCCAAGGCAGCAGTAGAGAGCTGTTGGAAAAAAGGCAGCCAGGTAGTGCGAGTGGTGAGTCGCAAGCAGCCCCCTGACACGAACTATCTCTCCTGCCTATTGCGCGTGGTCACTTACTGTCCGTAATCCGCTACGCGGCGCTGGCAACATTCATGCCTGTTTACGTTAGCTGACAAGTTCAAGTGAAGGTGAAAGTTGTGCAAAAGTCGTAGAATTGCGTACAATTATTTCTGTTGTAAGTGCCCATAACATGCCGCATTGCATAGCACCGGGGTGTACTAGTGGATATTTGTCTAATCGTGAAAAAATGCATTTTTTTACGTGCCAAAAGATAATAAATATATAAAATTATGGCAAACTGCGTTACGCAGGAAAGATTTTATTGTAAAAGCACACCAGCCTGTGTGTGAAAAGCATTTTTTACCACAAGATATTGTTTGGCGTCGCACAATAACTGATAAAGATGGAAATATTATCGGTGAGGTAAGTAATATTATTGTTACAGTATTTGTTTGGATTTGATCACGCCAGTACAGGGCAACAATTAATATTCGATTTCTTTATTGATCACAATTAACATATGTACACGGTGATTTTAATTAATAAGGATCGGGGAGCTCATATTTATACGTACGCTCCTTGCGCGACCACGCGAAATGACGTCACGCGCTGTACGCGACATGCGCCGTGCGTCTTTTCTCACGCACTAAGCGCCACGACTCCTTATCGGGAAATAAGCTAATTAAGCACCCGGTAGCAGGAGCCGTGGCCTATTTTCGTGACCTATTTTATGACCACTTCCGTGGAAACTGTTAGACGAGACAGTCATACGTCGCTTTGTACATTTTGTACTCCCTTTTTCGTCGTGATCCACGATCGCGAACCGCTCTGTCGGAGCAACCAATCTTTCGCACTATCGTTCCAATTACATCGCGGCAATCGTAAATACGATAGTCAGTCGTTGTCGCACAGTTTTTTAGTGTTTACGCACTCGCTAAAGTGCTCTCCGGAGCACGTGTGCGCGCCATTATTTGCGAACGGGTTACAAACTCTCCGTCGCCGTGCCACGAGTGTGACTCATTTCCACACGTAAACATTTTGTACATAGTGTATTATAAAATAAACGTGCCAGTTTTTCTGTGTGAAATAACTTTCTTTCAGTAGCCACATTACTGTAACAGCACGGGTCCGTGTTCCGCCGTCAGAAACGGTGATCCAGTGGCGCGCGGTGACGGTCTTTACCGTGAATCGCGAACATTAAAATATGGTCCTTCGAGCCGGATAGGACCCGTGTGTGAAACAGTGCACGTGGCGTGAAAAGAGGCGAGTGAACTGTGAACATTGACATTGAACTTGCTTAATCACCAACATGGCCGACCTCGAGAAACTTCTCGAAAAACAGTCGCAGCTCATGCGGTCAATCGAACGCGCCATAATTAACTTTAAAAAGATGGGCAAGGACAAAATGACCGGTGTGGCGATTCGTAACCGTCTCGTCTTCGTGAAGGAGACATTCGGTCAGTGTCAAGATTTGGACGCTGATATCGCTACCAGGACAGACGATAAAACCAAGTCCTTGCTGCCTTACTTCAAGGACGACCAGTTTGACCAGAGCGAGGCTACCTATCTTGAAGCGGTCGACTATTTCCAAGGACTTCTGGAGGAGGTGAGCCCGACGCCATCTTCCGCATCGTCTCATCAGTCGGCCGTTCCACCTTCCATGGCGCCATCTTTATCCCGAGCAGCATGGCAGCTTCCGGCGATGAAGCTGCCGTCCTTCGATGGAACCCTAGAAAAATGGGAGAGTTTTAGGGACCAGTTCAATTCCTTAGTTATTCAAGATAAGTTATTAACAGAAACAGATAAGATGCACTATTTGTCATCCGCGTTAACGGGTGAGGCCAAAGAAGTCATCGCGCATCTACCCACCACTGAGGCGAATTTTAAAATAGCGTGGGAATCCATTTCATCACGATACGCGAATCCGCGTCGGCTCATTTCGCGCCATTTACAATTGTTGTTCGCGGTGACTCCCGCCGCGACCGAAAGCGCAAAGGAGCTACGGGGTCTACACGATCGGATCCACGGGTCACTAAAGGCTTTACGCAATTTAAATTGTCCTGTCGACCAATGGGACCACGTGATTGTTCACTTTGCTACGCAGGGGTTGGATAAGACGTCGCGGAAGGCGTGGGAGTTGAAATTAGGCACAACGACGCAATTTCCCACTTTCGCGCAGTTTAGTGACTTTCTTGAGGCACGTGTCTGCGCGCTCGAATCGCTGATGCCAATCCGGGTCGATCTGCCGAACGTCGGTTTAAGCAAGTCGTCGAAACCAAAATCAATTATCGCGCATGCCGTTACCGCGTCACAATTTACGTGCCCGGACTGCAGCCATGATCATTTATTGTATAAATGTCCCTCGTTTTTAGCGAAAGCAGTCGCGGAACGATTTAGTTTAATTAAGCGTCTGCGACGGTGCATTAATTGTTTTTCAGCGAAGCACTCCAGCGCTCAATGCAAATCTCCGCATAATTGTCGCGACTGTCAACAGCGTCACCATACGCTTCTCCACTTTCCTAACCGTAACCATGCGAGCGAGCAAAATTCTGCGGCGAAACTCAAACAAGACGGGGCTGACATGGAGGTGAGCTCCCACCTTGTCGATCATCGCACTCATTCAATACTCTTATCCACAGCACGTATACAAGTGAGCGCGTCTCCGAATGGGTGCTGGACTACGGTGAGGGCGTTGATCGATCCCGGTTCCGTCGCCACTCTTGTAAGCGAGGACTTGGCTCAGCGGCTCGTCCTGAAGCGTAAGAAGTCCCCGTTATGCGTTTCTGGAATTGGCGGCTGCAAAGCGTACGCTCAACAAACGGCGGTGATGCGTATTTCTTCCGCCGTGTCACGGGAGTTTGTATGGTCGACTGCTGTTGTGGTCCTGGGGTCGCTCACCAGGTATGTACCGGTGACCAATACACAACATGCTAATTGGAAACACGTTGCAGGTCTGGAATTGGCGGATGATCGTCCATTCGATTCAGATCCAATAGAGGTCATTATCGGTGCGGATCTGTATCACGACTTAATTTTGGACGGAGTGCGTAAAGGCGACAGGAACGAACCCATCGCGCAGAGAACCCGCCTCGGTTGGATCCTTTCCGGACCTGTGTCCTCTTCAATGTCCTTCTCCTATGTCGACGTCCATCACGGGGTGACTGAACCTCTCGATAACGTTCTTCGTCGATTTTGGGAATTGGAGGAGGTGCCCGCGGCGGTCATCGTCAGTGCAGATGACGAGAAATGCGAGCGACACTTCGTCGACACCCACACACGAGACAGAGACGGACGCTACATACTCCGACTCCCTTTCACCGACGAGGTTAAGTTGGGGGACTCTCGCCACACCGCCTTGCAATGTTTTACACGATTGGAGTTGCGCCTTCTGCGCAACCCCCCCTTAGCCGACGCCTATAAAGCATTTATGCGCGAATATGTGACATTAGGCCACATGGAAGAGGTAACTCCTGTTACCACCGGAGCCGCTGGTGCTGCCTATTTTATCCCGCATCACGCAGTGATTAAAGACAGTAGCACCACTTCAAGGCTACGCGTTGTCTTCAACGCGTCTTGCAAAACGTCCAACGGACGTTCTCTTAATGATTGTTTGCTAAGCGGGCCTAAGCTACAAGTGGACATATTAGGCATCCTCTTGCGGTGGCGGCAGTACCGCTACGTGTATAGTGCCGATATTGCTAAGATGTATCGGCAAATTCTCATACATCGGAGTGATCGGGATTTTCAACGAATCGTGTGGCGAGAGTCGACATCAGAACCTATTCGGGAATATCAATTAAAGACGGTGACATACGGCACGACGTCAGCACCTTTTATGGCCATTCGGGTGTTACACCAATTAGCTTCCGATGAAGGCCGCGAGTTTTCCCGCGCAGTTCCCGTGTTACGTCACCAGACATATGTCGACGACTGCGTGTTCGGATCCGACGACGCCATCGAGCTTCGTCAGATACGCGATCAATTAATCGCTTTACTGGCAAGAGGTCAATTCCGTCTCCGGAAGTGGGCCAGCAACGACTCTTCCCTATTGACCGACGTCGACCCGGACGATCATGGGCTCGCGTGTGGTTCGAATGGACCCGCGGAGGAGATCCTGTCCGTGTTGGGTTTGGCGTGGGATCCTAACCGCGATGATCTTCGATTCAGATGTTCGATTCCGTGCCCGACCGTAGTTAGCAAACGCTCAATTTTGTCAGTAGTCGCACACATCTTCGATCCCCTGGGCTGGATCACACCGGTCGTGGTCACCGCGAAAATCCTTATTCAACAATTGTGGATTGCGAAATGCGGTTGGGACGACGCACCACCAGTGGAAATTAAAAATCACTGGCTCGACTACCGCGACCAACTCCGTCACTTGGATAAACTGTCAATACCGCGCGGATTATCCGGGAATAACGTCGAGTCCCGCGAACTACATGGGTTCGCGGATGCGTCCACCTTGGCCTACGCGGCGGTCATTTACCAACGATGCGTTTCCGAGGATGGTAGCATATCCGTTGGGCTCGTAGTTGCTAAGTCCAGAGTAGCACCGGTGAAAACCATATCCGTACCCCGTCTTGAGTTGTGTGCGGCAGTTCTACTCGCTCGTTTAATGAAATATGTTGTAACTGCGGTCGACTTTCGCGATTTTACCCAATACTGCTGGACAGACTCTACCATTACTTTGGACTGGCTTAAACAACTTCCGAACCGGTGGAAGACGTTTGTCGCTAACCGGGTCTCTTTAATTCAAACAACGCTTCCCGCCGTCCCGTGGCACCACGTTCCAACTGACCAAAACCCAGCGGATTGTGCGTCGCGCGGTTTATCTCCGGAACAATTACGCTCCCATGCATTATGGTGGCACGGGCCACCTTGGCTACGCGAGGCTCGCGACTCTTGGCCGACCGTCCATACTAGCGCGTGTGACGCGACCTTATTAGAAGCTCGGAAGACATTACCAGTTTGTTTTGGCGCGACACCCGAACCATGGGATTTACAATTCCGATACTCTTCCTGGCCTCGCCTGTTGCGCATTACCGCATACCTATTTCGCTTCGCGAGGAACATTAAACAAGTCCTTAAAACTCACCAAAGATCCTTTGCGCAAGCTCCTCCCGCGGTGACCGCCGATGAGGTCAGCGTGGGGAAGGTCTTCTGGCTTAAGGCTATCCAAGCGGCTTCCTTTCCCGAAGACTTAGCCCGTCTACGCCGTGGCTTACCTGTACACCGTTCCAGCTCTTTGGCGGCGTTGGTTCCGTTCCTGGACGCCGATGGGCTAATGCGTGCTCGCGGGCGCTTGGCAAACGCCCCGCTACCTGTAAATAGAAAGACGCCGATTATTTTAAAATCACACCCGTTAGTCAGTCTCATCATACGAGACACTCACCTGCGTCACCTGCATGCAGGGCCATCACTCACTCTCGAGTGCATGCGCCAGGAATACTGGCTGCTCAGGGCTCGAGCCACAATACGCGCCGTAATCTTTGCCTGCGTCATTTGCACTCGTGAAAAGGCGGCAACACCGCATGAATTGATGGGCGATCTTCCGGCCGTTCGAGTCACCAAGGTCGAGCGACCTTTCATCCACACCGGCGTCGATTATGCAGGTCCGATCCTGGCTTATGTTGAACAGCGACGAGGGCACCAAGCCCATAAGGTGTATATAGTTTTATTTGTGTGTATGGCTACTAAGGCCGTCCATCTTGAAATGGCGACCGATTGTACATCCTCCGCCTTCATAGCAGCATATCAACGTTTCACTGCTCGTCGGGGGCTCCCTCAGGCACTGTATTCCGACAACGGATCCAATTTCCACGGTGCCCATAAGGAGCTTCGGGATTGGTACAAAGATGTCATCCAGGATCGCAAGATTGCCGCTTTGTTCGCCACAGAGAGCGTCCAATGGCATTTCCTGCCGCCGGCCGCACCGCATTTCGGAGGACTATGGGAGGCTGCGGTTAAGAGTGTAAAATATCACCTTAAACGTTGTACAGGCGCCCACACTCTAACCCACGCCGAACTGCATACTCTTCTATGCCGCATCGAGGCTTGCCTCAACTCGAGGCCCATAGCAGCACATTCCGACTGCATCGATGATTATGCGGCACTAACACCTGCACACTTTCTTATCGGGACCTCTATCACGACGCCGCCGACTCCCAGCTTGCTGCACCTTCCCGAGAACCGTCTCTCTCGTTGGCAGCTCGTCCAGCAGATGACCGAAGGCTTCTGGCGTTCCTGGCAGCGGGACTACCTCCAAACCCTGCATCAACGCCCCAAGTGGCGTACAGTGCAAAAATTAGCGCGGGAAGGACAAATGGTCGTGCTGCGAGAGCCACACACGCCACCGTGTAAGTGGAGGTTGGGACGAATACTTACCTGCCATCCAGGGCACGATGGCTTAACGCGGGTGGTCACAGTACGCACAGCCACTAGCACATTTACCAGACCGATCACCAAGGTGTGCTTTCTGCCCGTCGCCATCAACGAGGGAAATGCGACATGAGTTCACGTTGGCCACCAATTATGACCGTCTGAATGCCAATTGGCAAATCTAGTGCGTACGCTCAGTTCCGAGAATCGCGAACATTGTAAATATTAGTTTAAGGTTAGAATTAAGAAGAATGCGTCGCACTATGGTATGCCCGACCGACCGCCGAACAAAGCGACCGCCAACGGGCTATCCCCACCCGTCCTCACGCTGCAAGCCGAGGACGGCCGAGCTCCCTGCCGACAAGTACCGAGTGGTGAGCTATGGCACTTCTCTTGAACACATATGTTCAACGGGAGGCCGGAATGTTTGGATTTGATCACGCCAGTACAGGGCAACAATTAATATTCGATTTCTTTATTGATCACAATTAACATATGTACACGGTGATTTTAATTAATAAGGATCGGGGAGCTCATATTTATACGTACGCTCCTTGCGCGACCACGCGAAATGACGTCACGCGCTGTACGCGACATGCGCCGTGCGTCTTTTCTCACGCACTAAGCGCCACGACTCCTTATCGGGAAATAAGCTAATTAAGCACCCGGTAGCAGGAGCCGTGGCCTATTTTCGTGACCTATTTTATGACCACTTCCGTGGAAACTGTTAGACGAGACAGTCATACGTCGCTTTGTACATTTTGTACTCCCTTTTTCGTCGTGATCCACGATCGCGAACCGCTCTGTCGGAGCAACCAATCTTTCGCACTATCGTTCCAATTACATCGCGGCAATCGTAAATACGATAGTCAGTCGTTGTCGCACAGTTTTTTAGTGTTTACGCACTCGCTAAAGTGCTCTCCGGAGCACGTGTGCGCGCCATTATTTGCGAACGGGTTACAAACTCTCCGTCGCCGTGCCACGAGTGTGACTCATTTCCACACGTAAACATTTTGTACATAGTGTATTATAAAATAAACGTGCCAGTTTTTCTGTGTGAAATAACTTTCTTTCAGTAGCCACATTACTGTAACAGCACGGGTCCGTGTTCCGCCGTCAGAAACGGTGATCCAGTCGCGCGCGGTGACGGTCTTTACCGTGAATCGCGAACAGTATTAAATAAAGAAAAATAATTGATAATCACAAATTGTATAACTATTGTTATAAACCTTAACATTCATTAATTATATTAATTATATTGCATTTTATGAATGTAATTTTGATATAATGTTTTTAGTCTGCTCCATATAAGATTCCTCGATTACGCAAAGGTGTTGTACCGAGCCAATTTCCATGGACAGAGGAAACAACCATAACAGAGGAAGTAACAATGCCAGAAAATGAAGCAGACCAACCAGATGTAAGAGATGATATATTTCCAAATGTGGCAAAAGAAACTCTTTCATTTACTGATATAATAGAGGCTCTAAATAAAAGTAGAATTAATATGCCAGAACAATGGACATATATGAAGCATTTTGATAATAATATAAAATTATTGATATTTTTTCTACCAACGTGCAGTACAATAGAAGAGTGTACAGATAAATATACAATATATACAAAGAAGGAGGTTATCGTTAATGAAAAAATGAAATTAGACATAAATATAATGAAACAAGTATTAACTATAACGATAATTTCGCTGGGAACGACCCCGGCTCAAGGAAAGAATAATTACGAGAACTTGGTCTTTATTCGTCGACTCAAACGGTACAGATTATTCCTCCGAGCGTCACAGAGATCCCGAACGCGAACGTTATAACTTCGGCTCAAGGGAGGTCGACTCGCCCTTGGTACTGATCGCAAACCAAACGGGTCAGGTCGCTTGCGTCGAGCGCGATTCGACTAACTAGACGCACCCGACGGTATGTCTCACCCACGCTCACGCCCGACGGACCAAAGAGGTCCAAGTCAGGGAGCTGTGGTACCCTGAGATCTACTCGGGGAGACTACGGAATGGGCGCCAGTTGCCTCTTCGGCAACAATTTAGAGCAGACCTGATCCCAACCAAGACTACTAAGATCGGTACCCGAATCGAACTCCCCCGAGACGGAAAGCTCCGGTGGCTCAGCTTTCTTCAAACGGTAGAGGGGCGCGGTTCTTTGTCGGACGGCTCCGACAGTTCGCCCGCCACAGGTTTTATCCCTCGGACAGTCACACACGCTACTCGCACACCCACACACCCCCGCCCTGTTCGTACGTGGGCGGTAACGCTGCGGCTACAAACCAAAAGTGGTGAGGCAACGAATACGCGGTACTCTAACGTTAGGGCGGATCGACTGCCCTAACGGCTGCTCCGTTCCTGAACGGAGAAGCAGCGAAGGAGATTGCGGCACGGTTACTACGCTCGGTAATTCGCCAAGGCCTAACGGCGGCGCTTTGCGTGATAACTAAAACGCGGGTCCGCTACTCGGAATTCCAGTCACACTCACACAGCAACAACCACCCGCTACAAACTATCGCGGTACTAAATAACAAGTATTTTTCCCTGCACGGTAAAACCTTCGGGAGATCGCTTACCGGTCCTGGACGGTGGAGTGGCTCCTCCGGCGCCTCCCTCGGTCAGCGGTCCTCGGTAGGCTCGTACGCTCGCTTTTTACAAAACGTTGCCGGTGTCGGCACGCGCGACAATTCTGCGATACGCGGTACTTAGATTTAAGGTAATTTAAGGCTCGGTACACTCGACTGATCGGTAATGTTGGTGGAACGCAACAGGCTTCGTCCAGGGTCCTTGGTGCTGAAGCTCCCTCGACGAACCCCCACTCCTGCTCCTTTGCGCGCCAAAATCCTCCTTTGCGCGCCAAAATCTTCCTCGCTGATTGGCGATAACGCCGGATCCTCTTCGGTAATCCTGCTATCGGCGGGAAAACCAAGGGATGTGACGTAGGCTGATTTCCTGCAGGGGCGCCTAATTAGATGGCGTGACCGATCCGCGGACATCCTCTGGACGGCCGATGCTGCGACGCTCTCCACCCGGCCAAATCCCAAAAGTCCGAAAGTCCAATGGGTGGAGGGTCGAGCCTGCCCCAGGTTAGCGGATGTCCTTGGCTGCGGTATCGGTAGTGGAAGCTGGCTGGAGCGGCGCCTGGCCGCGAGATCATTTCCTCTTCTTCTTATAGCGAGAGGTGGTCTCCAGTCGCTTCCGCCGGTACGCTCGTGGGTGATGATTCGGCGCCAGGCCGAGAAGTCGTAGGCGAGCCGCGCTCGCGCTGGCATTCATCCCCACGGCTGTATGGTGTTGATTTGGTCATCTCCCTGCAGCTGCATCTCGCCCTTGTGCAACCGAAGATCAGGCCTGATCTTCGGTGGGCGCCTGGTCTCGGCGGCTTAGTCCTTCTTGGTTTCCCCCCTGGCCTGCATAGCTCCGCGGCGCGGGCGGTGCTCGTCCCGCGACGCGTTGGTGATGAGGAGGGCGGGGAGTGCCGTGGCGCTCCTCGCCCAGAAGTCTCGGCGGTGCGGGCGGTGTTCTTCCCGCAGCTTGCTGATGAGGAGGGCGCAGGACGGTACGGAGCCCCTCGTCCTCAAGTCTCGGCGGTGCGGGCGGTGGTCTTCCGCATCGTCGGTGACGAGGAGAGGGCGGAGTGGTGTTGTCCCGCGGCGGTAGTGGGTCTGCGCTGTGTCCTCTCTCCGTGCTGACGAATTCCGCAGTACATAAATCTACTAAATCTAATTAATATTATTCTCCTTCGCTGCGTCTCTGTCTGCGTCGAGTCGGTATCTGATTTTATGCCCTTTTTGTGACGTGCACAAAAATGCAACGTCACAACTCCCCCCTTCCTCACGCTGACCGTCCCGGTCAAGCCATCTCCCGATGTTCAAAATCTGTCGGGTCTCCGAGAGGCGGTAGGGATACTGACCAAGATGTTACCAAACGTACCCCTCCTTCTCCTCTCGGTGTTGCTTCTGTGTGGGGTCTGGAACCCGGTATCATTGCGGTAATGAACGGTACGCGGCGCGACTCTTCTCGCTCCGCTCTGCTTCGCTCTCCTGCCGCACTACGGGCTATGCTTCTGCAGCTAAGACAATCTATTATTTCGTTGACTCACCCCTTTCTTCCCCCCAGTCTGTGACTGCCGATGGTGTCGACGGCTCTCTCTCTCTCGACCTGCATCTACCATCGGTGCCTGTGCTAGGATTTCTTTACCTTCGGTAATTAACCTCTCCCGCCTAAGGATACTCTAAAAGACTCCTTCTCAAGGGTGAGGTTCGGTACTGGTAATGAAATATTATGTGACGTCTGGGCAAAGTGTTTATGCCCTTGGTGGGATCTGTTCTTCGACGGTCTTACTCTAAACCATTCGAAGGAGGTGGTGTACGCAACCTGAAAAGTTTCTCAAAAAAACGAAACCACGGCCTATCCGAAGCGGAAGGTTACGAGACGGATTTGCAGCGGCTATCGGTGGCATAGCGCGGTAGTAGGGAGAGCGGAGGAAGATGTAGGCGCCAGTGACGAGTCGGAGCTTTGATTTCAAAACGAAATTTTCTTTATTTTACTTTTTTTTTTTTTTTAGCCCGGGAATGCTCGGCGGTAATGGCTATTTTTTTCGGGACTGCCGACGGTTGCCTCGGGTGGGGTGGCGGCGGCCCTCCCCCTTCCAAGTTGCCGCACATGCGGGGCAACTCTTCAGGGTTACGCCCTTCTTGCCGCATCGGTAACAAATGTCACCCACCCGTGGCTGGGGACAGTCCGAGTACCTGTGCCCCGGCCGTCGGCAGTTCCAGCAATCCTCCTCTAGCCGCGCTCTTTTGAGGCGGTCCCCCAGGCTTTTCTTCCCCTCTGACCCTCCTCCCTCCGTTTTTTCATTTGCTCGGCTGCGGTGTCTCCTCCGCTTCCTTTCTTTCTGGGGAGGGGCGTCCTCGGTGGGTGCCTTGGCCTCCTCCTCTTTCTCCCGCGGCTCCGGTTCCGGTTCCGGTTTTTGCTCCGGTTCCGGTTCCGGTTCTCCGCTGGGCGCCTCCTCCTCCTCTACCTCCATGGGTTCCTCCGCCGTCGGGTACTCCCAGATCCGACCCCGGGACTGGACCGTGGTGGCCTCTTGATAGGCCCGCCACGTGTCCGCGAGGTCGGAGAAGAACCCGGGGTAGGCCTCCTCGATCCCCTGGATCTCCTCCTGCCTCCTCTCCACGAAGTCCTCCAGCCACTCCATGTATTCCCGTGGATGGCTGGAAAGGAGGACGTTAGGAGGCGAGGATCGAGAGGCGGAGATGCTGTGCCACCCGGTAAAGCGAAAAATTTGAAATTAGTAATTTTCTATGCGACACCACAACAGATCCACCTCCACCCAGGACGTTCACATAATATACTCCTTCAAATCCTGCACATGCACCTTCCCCGCAGGTCGACCAGTACTATCTACTACCTCATATACCACTGGTGAGAGCACCTTCGACACACGGTATGGGCCCGCGAATTTGGGTGCTAGTTTTGCGGCTATGTTCTTTTCCGCCGACGATAAAATGTGTTGTCTTTTGAGCACTTGGTCCCCGACTTTGTACTTCTTTGGGCGCCTTCTGAGATTATAATGTGCGGCTTGTTTTTCGCGCGCGTCTTCCAAATTTTTGGCCACCCATTTTCGCAATCGCTCGACCTTCTCCATCCTAATTTTCCACTCTTCGGGCGGCCTCGCTACCAAATCCGATGCCCCCTCCTGCCTACTTTTAATCGAACGAAGGGGGGTCGGTTCTCTGCCGAGATTCAAAAATGCGGGCGTTGTGCCCAACGAAGAGTGGTGCGCGGTATTTACTGCGAATCGGAACTCATCGAGATGAGCATCCCAAGTCCGGTGATCGTTCTCGATAAATGACACGATCATGGTTTTTAATACCCGGTTGGTCCGCTCTACGGGGTTCGCTTGCGGGTGATACGGCGGTACTGTGTTGTGACGGATTCCACATTCTTTCGCGAGTGCTGCGACGGTCCTATTCACAAACTCCGTCCCGTTATCGGTGAGCAGAACTCGCGGTGCTCCCCAACGCGTGATAATTAGTTTTTCGAACGCTTCCCGGACGTTCTTGCCGGTAGCTTTGCGCAAGGGACATATCTCGATCCATCGCGTAAACACATCCTGGAATACCAGAAGATACGCGTAACGTGCTCGACTAGGTGGAAACGGCCCCATAATGTCGGCGGCTACCACTGCCCACGGCTCCTCCACTACACGCGTGCCCATGAGGCCCGCGGGGGCGGCCTGCTCGACCTTTGTCCTTTGGCACGTTTCGCACCTCCTTACGTAACGCATCGTATCCCTGAATATTCCAGGCCAATAGTACGCGATGGAGAGACGCCTATGAGTTTTCTCGACTCCCAAATGTCCCGCTTGCGGTAAATCGTGCGCTTCCTTCAACGCGTCTAAGCGTAAGGATTTCGGTAATACCAACTTCCACGCGTTGAGATCCGTCACAACATCCGAAATCGCGGTATTCTCGCGTCGATGGTATAATCTCCCGTCCTCTATTTTCCACTTTGGAAATTTCTCCGGGTGTTCGCGGATTTGTTTCACGCGTTGATTATACCACCGATCCCCGATTTCGGTAATCACCGCTGCCACCTCCTCGTCCTTCTCGTCCTCCTCGAACATGCGCGATAACGCGTCCGGTACGTGGTGCAACGCACCCTTCCTATGAATTATTTCATAGTCGTATTCGAGGAGTTCGAGTGCCCATCGTGCCAATCGACCTGTCGGGTTTTTTAGATTACTGAGCCAGCGCAAACTACTGTGGTCGGTAATGACGGTGAAACGGTAGCCTTCCAAGTACGGTCGAAACTTTTTAATCGCCCATATCACGGCGAGACATTCCTGTTCGGTAGTCGTGTACTTCCTCTCCGCATCGATTAAGGCCCTACTCGCGTACGCGATAACGCGTTCGGTCCCCTCGATCTTTTGGGTGAGGACCGCTCCGAGCCCTACTGTGCTAGCATCGGTTTGTAGCACGAACGGTAATGCGAAATCTGGGCAGGCTAACGTGGGTGCCGATGTCAGATGGTGACATAGCTCCTCGAACGCAGTCTGCTGCGCGGTAGTCCACTCCCACTTCTGATTCTTCCGCAGCAGACGCGTCAAGGGCTCAGCGGTAGTCGCAAAATGTGCAATAAATCTGCGGTACCACGAAGCCATGCCCAGAAAACGGCGTAGTTGTTTAATAGTACGCGGCGCAGGATAGTTCACGACAGGAGCAACCTTGTCCGGATCGATGTGAAGACCGTCTCTCTTCACAATAAAACCCAAATATTTTACTTGCGAGCGGCAAAACTCGCACTTATCCGGATTTATGATTAGGCCGGCGCCTCTGATCTTATCTAACACTCGGCCTAACCATTCAAGGTGCTCCTCGAATGTCTTCGTTACGACCACGATGTCATCCAAATACGCGAATGCGTGCGGTTCCATCTCCGGCCCGATTAATTTATCTAAAAGACGTTGGAACGTCGCCGGAGCTCCCGTTAAACCGTATGGCATTCGCGTGAAGTGGAATAATCCCCTTCCCGGTACGGTGAATGCGGTAATTTCTTTGCTTTTGGCATCCATCGGTACCTGGAAGTACGCCTGGCTCAGATCGATTGTTGAAAGATAATGCGCGGACCGAAGTTTATCTAAAATCCCCATCATGTTCGGTAATGGGTACGCATCTTTCTTTGAGACTTCATTCACTTTGCGGAAGTCAAGACAAAACCGGTATGTACCATTTGGCTTTTTCACCATCACCACAGGGCTCGACCACTCGCTGTGGGACGGTTCGATAATGCCGGTACTCAACATTTTGTCGACCTCCGCGTGAATAGCCTCTTGCACTTTGGGCGAGACGAGGTAGCAACGTTGTTTTATTGGGGCGTGACCCGCTACGTCGATCCGGTGTTTTGTCAACGTAGTCACGCCCGGTGTCTCCGATGTCGGTTCTAATTTCTCCGCCAGAAAGGCGGAGAGGCGCGCGGTTTCTTCCGTATCTAATTCTGTAATTCCCCCGCAAGCGGATTCTTCCCCGTCGTCGAAATCGTATTGAATGCCTGGTTCATCCGCGAATGACCAGCGGTAATTCACGAAGTCGACCCTCATTCCGATCGCGTGGAGAAAATCGAGTCCCAAAATACACGCGAAAGCCAAAGTCGGTACCAATCGCGCTGTCACTGTGTGAATCCTCGCTGCGAGCTCTATCGGTAAATCGACTTCCTCCCGCGTGCTCTCCACTTGCCCCGTCGCGGTACGAAAGGCGGCTCCCGTGATTGCACGGGTTTCGAGTCGCAACGCCTTTACAGTCTCTATACCTCGCTGTCCGAGGTAGGTGCGACTGGACCCCGAATCTACCAAAGCTTTTATCAAGCGGTCTTTCAGTCGCACCGTCACGAATAACAACACTCGCTGGTGCGCCGTGTCGTACGCACCAGCCGAGAATTCGCGAGACTCTACGGTAATTGGTAGATTTCGCGGGGCATTGGAGAGAGAGGGAGGAAACGTCGCTGCCCGTACGCACGGCTCCCTTACTCGTTTCCCGAACACGTACACTGCCTCGACGTTACGTCCGCTTTCCCGCAACGGAAGCAATGCACGCGCCGGGGACGAGCGCAGCCAATCGCGCGGTGGCCTTCCTGTCCACAGTTCCAACAGGAGTCCTGGGACTGCGCGCGATTCCCTTTCGAACTCGTCGAGGTCTTCGGTATCTCGCGATCGATTTCGTGTCGATTAGGCGACAGGAAAGGATTCGTATTTCTACGACGTGTCTCCTGTCGCGGTTCGGTAGTTTGTCGCTCCTGCTGTGAGGCGACAGCTCGACCCCGATCGCGAGTCCCCCACCTATTCCCGTTCGCCTGCCCTTCCCCTCGGTTCTCTCTTCCAGCCGTCGTTCCCCGAGCGGTCGGCCGCTGTTGTGCCGTTCGAGCTTCTTGGCGCGGCGCGGCGCGCGGCGTGGGCCGCGGTCGCGTTTCGGTACTTCGCGGCGCGGGACGAGGTGGTGTACGTCTCCGGCGCGTAGGGGAACTGTATGGGGGGTCTTCGTACGTCGCGTGAATCCCCTCCCTATACGTCTCCCTTTCCCGCGTCTCCCTATCCCTCCGTTTCCCTTCTTGCGGATAGAAGGCGGTATCCTTAAAGAGAGATAGTTCCGGCGGGGGAGGAGGACGGTATGATCGACTCGAGTGTCGATTTTCCTCCCAGAGCTGCGCACGGTATTCTAAGTCGTCGAGAGAGTAAAGCTCATCTCGACGAATTGCAGCTCTCACCCTCGGAAGTAGGTGGTGATACGCGAGGTTCAACTGATCGCGCTCCAACCATGGGTGCTCCATGCGATCGAACAGTATTCGAAGGCAGGTGAGGTACTCCACCGTATTCTCACCCTCCCCCTGCGATCGGCGTAACACCTCGTCATATAAGAGGGACTGTCTGTCCGACCGCAAGAACCTCCGTCGGAACGCTGTCACGAACTCGTCCCACGTATACCACTGCCGGCTCGAGCGCCGGAACCACAGTTCCGCGGGACCGGATACGAACGTTTCTAGCAGATCCAAGAAAACATCCGTCTCGATCCGCGTCACCCGACGGGCGATTTCCACCCGCCGGAGGAACGCCTCCGCGTCCTCCCCTTCCCGACCCGTGAACTTCAGTCGCCAGCGGGACATCATTTCGTATGATCTTTCAATCGGCATTCCCGCTCTACGAGCGGGTCTGCCCTGGCGACCTTCCCAGGCGACTTGCTCTCGGTAATGGGGTACTTCCGCCGTGGCAGGTTCCCTCCTTTCGGTATGCAATGGATAGTTCTCATCGCCTGGGTACCGTTCTCTGGGTGCGAAATGGGAGGGCGCTCGACTATCGTAGTCGGCACGTTCCTCCCGCCTGTGGCCTTCCTCCCGACGCTCTCCCCAGTCCTCCTCGAGTGCACCCCTAAACGGGTTTGCTTCCGGTCGCGTCCGCGGTAATCCCCTAATGTCCCGACCCTCTTCCCGCGCGCAGGTCGGGCATCTTCTCGCGGGTTCCCTTTCTCGAGAGTAATCGCGCCTTCCGGCGCCGGTAATGGGTACTCTCTCTCGAGAAAATTCCGTGGTATCATTTGGTACCCTACCACGCGGTAATTCGATTATAAAATCGGGTTCTCTCGACGCTTCGCGATCCACCCCGTCCGTCACGGTCGTGTCGCGGTACACGACGTCCGCGCGGTGCCTCGAGTGTCCGTCCGGGGCCCTGATCGGGAGGGTTCTTTCGTACTCCGTCGCGTTGACTTCACCCCTCCGATCAGGCGGCATACCGTGAAGTCTATCCGAGTCCTGGGATTCTTTCCCCTGATCCTCGGGAGTTAACCCCCCGACTCGGATATTTGGTACTATGAAGTCACCAGGCGTCTCTATGGGGTTTGGGGCCTCTTCCGGCTGCAATTCCGGGCCTTCCCCCCCGGTCGATACGCCCGATGACAACGGCAAAAGACCGAGTTTCTCGCGAAGTCGCTTTCGGAGCGTATTCTGGTTTCCCATGCGGGGAATACCCCTACGCTCCGCTTCGTCTTGGAGCTCGGCGAGCGATAAGTCGCTCACCCATTTCTCCAATTCGTCATCCGGTATGACTTTATCGACCATCGCGATAACTCAAACAGTGACTGGGACTTTTCGGTAGTTTCCGCTAACCGGGTATACAATAACGGTAAACGCGGTGTCCTATCTACGCGATGCTCAAGACAACACAACGGCAGGTGTTAGTCACCTTCACCTCACCCAAACTCAAACGGTTAATGACAATACAATACCCGCCTGTGGCTAGCTTTCCTCTCGGAGCTCTGTCCTTTCTCCTTCGTCTAACCTTTACCCGGTAAAAGTATTTCTTATATGGAAAAGAATTAGACGTTGGGCGCCAATTTTATAACGATAATTTCGCTGGGAACGACCCCGGCTCAAGGAAAGAATAATTACGAGAACTTGGTCTTTATTCGTCGACTCAAACGGTACAGATTATTCCTCCGAGCGTCACAGAGATCCCGAACGCGAACGTTATAACTTCGGCTCAAGGGAGGTCGACTCGCCCTTGGTACTGATCGCAAACCAAACGGGTCAGGTCGCTTGCGTCGAGCGCGATTCGACTAACTAGACGCACCCGACGGTATGTCTCACCCACGCTCACGCCCGACGGACCAAAGAGGTCCAAGTCAGGGAGCTGTGGTACCCTGAGATCTACTCGGGGAGACTACGGAATGGGCGCCAGTTGCCTCTTCGGCAACAATTTAGAGCAGACCTGATC
This sequence comes from Tiphia femorata, assembly GCA_944319695.1. NCBI lineage: Eukaryota > Metazoa > Arthropoda > Insecta > Hymenoptera > Tiphiidae > Tiphia > Tiphia femorata. The sequence continues at coordinate 12,215,225 of OX090898.1, read as the reverse complement.
CCAACCAAGACTACTAAGATCGGTACCCGAATCGAACTCCCCCGAGACGGAAAGCTCCGGTGGCTCAGCTTTCTTCAAACGGTAGAGGGGCGCGGTTCTTTGTCGGACGGCTCCGACAGTTCGCCCGCCACAGGTTTTATCCCTCGGACAGTCACACACGCTACTCGCACACCCACACACCCCCGCCCTGTTCGTACGTGGGCGGTAACGCTGCGGCTACAAACCAAAAGTGGTGAGGCAACGAATACGCGGTACTCTAACGTTAGGGCGGATCGACTGCCCTAACGGCTGCTCCGTTCCTGAACGGAGAAGCAGCGAAGGAGATTGCGGCACGGTTACTACGCTCGGTAATTCGCCAAGGCCTAACGGCGGCGCTTTGCGTGATAACTAAAACGCGGGTCCGCTACTCGGAATTCCAGTCACACTCACACAGCAACAACCACCCGCTACAAACTATCGCGGTACTAAATAACAAGTATTTTTCCCTGCACGGTAAAACCTTCGGGAGATCGCTTACCGGTCCTGGACGGTGGAGTGGTTCCTCCGGCGCCTCCCTCGGTCAGCGGTCCTCGGTAGGCTCGTACGCTCGCTTTTTACAAAACGTTGCCGGTGTCGGCACGCGCGACAATTCTGCGATACGCGGTACTTAGATTTAAGGTAATTTAAGGCTCGGTACACTCGACTGATCGGTAATGTTGGTGGAACGCAACAGGCTTCGTCCAGGGTCCTTGGTGCTGAAGCTCCCTCGACGAACCCCCACTCCTGCTCCTTTGCGCGCCAAAATCCTCCTTTGCGCGCCAAAATCTTCCTCGCTGATTGGCGATAACGCCGGATCCTCTTCGGTAATCCTGCTATCGGCGGGAAAACCAAGGGATGTGACGTAGGCTGATTTCCTGCAGGGGCGCCTAATTAGATGGCGTGACCGATCCGCGGACATCCTCTGGACGGCCGATGCTGCGACGCTCTCCACCCGGCCAAATCCCAAAAGTCCGAAAGTCCAATGGGTGGAGGGTCGAGCCTGCCCCAGGTTAGCGGATGTCCTTGGCTGCGGTATCGGTAGTGGAAGCTGGCTGGAGCGGCGCCTGGCCGCGAGATCATTTCCTCTTCTTCTTATAGCGAGAGGTGGTCTCCAGTCGCTTCCGCCGGTACGCTCGTGGGTGATGATTCGGCGCCAGGCCGAGAAGTCGTAGGCGAGCCGCGCTCGCGCTGGCATTCATCCCCACGGCTGTATGGTGTTGATTTGGTCATCTCCCTGCAGCTGCATCTCGCCCTTGTGCAACCGAAGATCAGGCCTGATCTTCGGTGGGCGCCTGGTCTCGGCGGCTTAGTCCTTCTTGGTTTCCCCCCTGGCCTGCATAGCTCCGCGGCGCGGGCGGTGCTCGTCCCGCGACGCGTTGGTGATGAGGAGGGCGGGGAGTGCCGTGGCGCTCCTCGCCCAGAAGTCTCGGCGGTGCGGGCGGTGTTCTTCCCGCAGCTTGCTGATGAGGAGGGCGCAGGACGGTACGGAGCCCCTCGTCCTCAAGTCTCGGCGGTGCGGGCGGTGGTCTTCCGCATCGTCGGTGACGAGGAGAGGGCGGAGTGGTGTTGTCCCGCGGCGGTAGTGGGTCTGCGCTGTGTCCTCTCTCCGTGCTGACGAATTCCGCAGTACATAAATCTACTAAATCTAATTAATATTATTCTCCTTCGCTGCGTCTCTGTCTGCGTCGAGTCGGTATCTGATTTTATGCCCTTTTTGTGACGTGCACAAAAATGCAACGTCACATAACAGATATTCCAGCAAATGTAAAAATACACCAACATATTGAAACACTGGAGCAATTGACAGAATCATTCTTTTCTGTAGATAGCTTGAATATATGCTCAGGTGTCATTAATATTAATAAACAGTTGATTGAATTTGGACATAGTGCAGCTTTTCAAGATAAGCTTGGTATGTGGCGACATGAGAAATGTTTATTGGTGATTCCTGAAACATTAAAAATATGCAAATTCTGCACAAATATTTTAAGTTCGTTGAAACGAAAGGCAAATCGAGCAAAGTTGGTTAAGAAGTATGAACGAATAAAATTCAGCATGTCGACGTTGACACATTTCACAGATACTCGACAGAAATTAGTACTATTGCAAAAAAAATATTATAAAGCAGAAAAAGCCAGGAAAAGATCTAAATATATAGCAGAATGATTACAAAATGAATTAATGAATTGTATGGCTAAAGTCGCTAAAGTTAATGAAGTCTCTAGACAAAGTATTGAAAATCAATTACAGAAAAGCAACATCCCTAAAAATCAAATGAATGCAATGTTAGAGATAGGCCCGGGATACACATGCTAGTTAGTAGCACGATAGCATGCTATTTTCGAGGAAATGCTACCTACTAGCAAGTGTATACCAAAAGAGCATGCTAGTTAAGTAGCATGCTACTAGATCGCACGACGGTCTAATTTTGTGCTAGTAAGCATGCTACGTCTGAAGGATAGCATGCTCATGAGCAAGTCTGAACGTGCTTACCGAACACGAGCATGCTACTGCCAGTCTTGTGTGTATCCCTCAATTGATTGGAAACACATTAAATCGTAGCAATGGCTAGATGGGGCGACGAAAAAACATTAAATTTTATAATGTTATATCGCGATAACGAATGTTTGTGGAATGTACCATCACTTGCTCCAAGGACTTTTCGAGAAAGCCAATCTCGCACCCATGTCTTCCGTTTTCCCTTCTCTTGCTTTTTTAAAACCCTTTTTACCAAACGCGTTGCAAGAAATAATATAATACTGTTTAATTCATTTCGTAAACGACGTAAACTCACTGAACGAGAGCCACCCATGGTTTCAAATGAGCATGCTCATGCAAGTAGACTTCAAAGCATGCTCTTAACTAGCATGTGTGAACGCACGGAGAGCATGCTCTTAACTAGCATGCTGTTAACTAGCATGCTAGCTTAAAAAAGCATGCTTTTTTAGTAGCATGTGTATCCCTAGCCATAATGAAAGCTGCAAAAAGTGCAAATCCAAAAAGTCGAAGATACAATGAAGAATGGATCTTACTGTGCATGCTAATGCATATGAAATCACCCAGTGCATATGAATTTTTAAGAAATAACGAGATATTACCTGTTCCATGCATTCGTACTATACGGAGGTAAGAATAAAATATTTTAAATATATTACAAGATAAATATTAATATAAAATTATTATATAAGAATATTGATTTTTTTAATTGCATACACACTGCGTAGTAAATAGTATTTATATAAATATCAATAGAATTAACATAAATTTTTCAGATACCTTTCTTTAATAGACACTTCATGTGGTTTCGATAAAAAGTTTTTTGAAATGTTTAAATTATCATTAGACAAAAAAAAAGATAAAGAAAAACATGGAGTAATTCTCCTTGATGAAATAAGTCTTAGAGAAAGCATTAATGTTAATTCGAAAAAACTCACATACACTGGATTAGTCGACTTTGGGATAGACGGATTACAATCAACGAATATTGATGAGAAAGCTAATTACGGTTTAGTGATAATGTTTCACTCAATAGTCGATTCTTTTTCACAACCAATTGGAGTATTTGCTTCCAGAGGTCCCGTATCAGGAGAAACCATCGCACAACTGATAATTACAGTATATTTCATATTTTCAATATAATCAAAATTATTTATATGAAATTAAAATGATTCAAAATTTTACTACTACTTGTATATCTGTTTATTACAGGCCATCCCGTTATTAGAAAATATCGGTGCCAAGGTTCATGGTGTAATTACTGATGGTGCTGCTACTAATCGTAAATTTTGGACTACTCTGGGCATATGTGGAAGTAAAGATAATTTAAAAAATAGTTTCAGTCATCCCACAGTTAATGGACGATATATATATGTGTTTTCCGATACACCACATCTAATCAAAACAATAAGGAATCGATTATATAATACAACATTACAAGTAAGAACAAAAATAACATTACTATACTTACATGTACAAAATTAAGATTACACACATACATACATATATATATTTTTATAATTCTTCCATGTTAAAGAAATTAGAAAATAAAGAAAAATATATATAAGAATGCTAGTCTATAAATAAGTTACATCTTATATCATATTTTGTAGCTTAATCCGAATGACGCTTTAGTAAAATGGGAATACTTCAACATTTTGCACGATAAAGATAAAACATTACCAGCTGAAATGCGTGTTTGTCCAAAAATAACAAGTAATCATTTGACACTCAGCAACATGGCTAAAATGAGAGTTCGATTGGCTGTTCAAGTGAGAATATCTTATTATTATTTTACTTATATTGTATTAAATGTCTTGTGCAAAGTATGTACTTATAATTAAATGATTTGTATAGGTTTTTAGTAAATCAATGGCCAGTGGATTACGGTTTTATAAACATTTTTTACCTGATTTACAAGATTGCGATAACACAGCAAACTTTTGTGAGTGGATTAATGATTTATTTGACGCATTAAATCGGATTAAATCTTCAGAAGGTGTGACAATTGGAGATAAACATTATAATGTAAGTTTAGTTTCCAATTGTTAGTCAATAATGTTGTCTTTATATATGGAAAAAACATTAGAATGCTATGTACGTAATTTTTATTAGATTTTAGAAGAATCTCTTACCAAATTAGATATCTGGGAAGAACACGTAAAAATGGTTCGATTTCAGACAATTCTTAACGAAACAAACTGCAGATGGCCTTCGAGTGACTATTAAATCAACACTGGACATTATAAACTATTTGATAAATAATGCTGGTTTCAATTCTGTTTTAACAGGACGATTAAATCAAGATTCGTTAGAGGTTTTTCTTAATAACTTTCTTTATATTTCCTAATATTAATATGTTAGCATTATAGATGTTGCCGGATAACAACCTTTTCAGTATAATATCAAGTTTTAATTTTGGTGCTAAAAAAATATGAAAGTGATCTGTTTTCTTTTTAACAATATATACATAATTGGCGTAAGATCTCTTTACATATATTTGAAGCACAACATGAATTAAACTTGATTTTATAATACTTTTCTAAAATACTTTTATTTTATATTTACTAGAGATTCTTTGGTACAGTAAGATATACAGCAGGATCGAATGATCATCCAGGTACACCTACGTTTCTCCAAGTTTACAAGATATTAAGTATTTATAGTATTATTAAGCCGCCTAGATATGGAAATTGTACAGTGTTGGGTGCAAATTCTGAAAGTGCAATTACGATTTCTAGTATAAAGGAGTTATATTATAATTCTAATGAAACGGAAACATCCATTCAAAAATTGAAACAAAAATTAGACAATGCTATTAAATATAGTGATTTTCAATTTCAACATTTTATGGACCATGATTATAGTCAACCTGAAATCGTTGACTGTGTGATATATTATGTAACGGGCTATTTATCCAAACATATTTTAAAATTTATAAATTGCGAAACATGCAAGAGTGCATTTTTAAATTCTGGACGACAGGATTCCTTTGTAACAGCTCTTTTAAGTAATATCAAAAAAGACGAACGGATATTGCATCCAAACACGAACATATTTTACATCATAAAATATTTAGAACATTTATTTACAAAATATTGTCATCGTACACACGTTTTTGATTTAGTTATAGACGATATTTATACACCCAATTTAATATTTCCCTGTAAAAAACATGGGGATCAAGTATTGGCTCAAATAATTGAATTTTATTTGAAATTCCGCATGCGAAGTTATGCGAATAAAATTAACAGTGAAAAAAAAAAAATAAGTCAAAAAATTAAAAAAAATTAAAAATTTTATAAGACTTAATAAAAACAAACATAAATAAATTTTCATACATGAGTATTTTTTATATTTACCTTTCCTTAATAATATATATTATTGAAAATATTATTCTAATAAAAAAAATCGCATAAATTATATATTTCACTTAAAAAAAGATGATAAATTTTAATCACATAATGATCAAAGCAATAAATAATAGAGTAAAGACAATAAATAGACCTGTTTTTATGCGGTTTCTTTTTATGCGATTTTTTATGTGCGATTTTTCCATTTACCGCATAAAAAAAATTTTTTTTTAAATGTGTTGCAAACGAAAACCTTATGAATTTACGCGATATTTTTTTTGTATGCGATTTCTTTTATTGCGGTCCCTATCCCCCGCACACAAACAGGTTTTACTGTACAATATATGACTTTGACTGCGTTCGGGATGATTCTTTTTGGCACTATAAGCGTGCTCTGTCCTTGTTCAACATTTAGTGAGTAACAAAGACAGAGCACTCTCACAGCGCCGAAATCGTCTCCCGGAACGCAGCGTTGAATGAGGAAACAATATACATGTATATACAACTGGCATGAATGTCGCCAGCGCCACTCGGACATTAAGTGGACACGGCGAATTACAAGTTGCAGGGGGCTGGTCGCAAGTGCCGCTGGTTTTTCGCGTAGTCGCGTGCGTGCCCGGCGTTATCCCCTCCCCTATCGATCGCGGGTCGCTCGCATCGCTTATTGGTTTCCCACGCTGTCGATCATCTCTATTGGGGAATAAGCTCCTCGCCGTTCGGAATTGGGTGACAGTCCCTCACGTGGTGGTCAGCGCGGGCCCCGGGAAGTTCGAACGTCGTCGGCGGTACGGATCGCTGCTGGCGGGACGGCTCCTCCTCTCGGGCCGAGTGCAAGAGGGACGTCTCTTGGCGGAGGACACTCTGCTCGCCTCTCGCCCGCCGCGGTGCGCCCTCCGTCCGGGGGTTTTGGCCGGAGGAAGGCGTCTTACCCGCTCCGGGGACTGCAGTCTCCCCGAGCGATGTCCCGACCTCGTGTTCAGGGACTCGCGCGGACTCCGTTTGCCTCGTGCTCCGGTGGACAGCAGGTGCCCTCCGCGTCTTCGGCTCTGCTCCACGCCGTTGGTCCAGCTATCCCTTCTGGGGTTCGCCCGTGGGTGCTGGCCCTGGTGTGGAGTGGCTCGCGGACGACTTGGCCGCTCCCTGATGTTCGTGGGTGTTCGACTCCCTCCTCTGTCGTGACCCCGCGTCTCCTTCGTGGCGAGGGACCGGGCTGGAACGCGGTCTCCGTCGCAGCGCGGTATCCCCTTCTCCGCCAGGACCCGCTGTTGCCGCCTCGCTCCGATAGATGTGGTTGCTCGTACCGCTCGACGGGCTCTCCCGCCCCAGGTCCGCGCTGCTCCCTGCGGTCTTCTTTCTTCCGGATGTTTCCTTTTATGCGAGCGATGTGCGATCGGGGTAAGGGCAACGCTTACTAATGCCTAATGTCGCTGGTCTTAACGGTTTTGGGTTTCTCGTGGGGAAATATGTCTCATCCTGGGTTGCACTGGCTGGCTGCATCTCTAAAATAATGCTGCGTTAATAATGTACTCTTTTTGTCGTGCGCGCCCGATGGGGAAAATTGGGACGGGTAAATTACCACGTCACAGTACCATCAATGGTACATGCCGTTTGTAGCGTTGCCAGCAATTTTTAAACATAACCATTATCAGCTTTATAATATTCAATATTAGATATTGAAGAATTTTATTAGTTATGTTTGGACAATTGCTCTCACTTTTGCAAATATAATATCATAGAGCATGCTACCAATAGTGTTTCAACTTTAGTTAAGCTGCTAACACTGCGAATACAGCTTTCAAATTGGAACGCTATATTCAATACTGACAGTAAATGCAAGCGACAGTAAAAAAAAAAAAAAAATACCATTCTAATTTGAAAGTTGTATTCACAGTTTTGGCATGCTGATTAAAATTGGAACAGTATTGGTAGCACACTTCTATGATACCATATTTGCAAAGGTAACAGCAATTTTGCAAATGTAACTAATAATAGATAATTTCTAACATACCATTCATTTTCGAGTAAAGTTGACTTTTAAAAATGTTGACTGCACTTTAACTGCAAGAAAATATTTAACTTTATAATATTGAAATAAAACAATAGTTTAATATCTGACTTACCGTCCGTATATGTTGGCTACTGTTGGCTACCAGGCTACCGGTACGGGAATGCCGTTGACGATCCTCCTGGTTTTAAGTATAACGTCTATTTCGTAGACTGTGTGATCAAATGAACAATTCATATCGATGCAACAAAAATAAGCAAGCATTCAAATATGTATTTTAAAATACAAAAGTAATAATAAATTAATCACATTTTTTTTTATTCAAGAAATTATTGTCATCAATGTTCAATGATATATACAGGGTGGTCCGTTATAAGTTGGCACTAGCAAACATGCTTATAGAGCGGCTTAAAACAAACACAAAAGTCCTGGACCATTATGCAAAATTCGCAATATTGATCGAGTTATTAACTGTTAAAGATCAAAGGAAAGGGCGTCCGCCAAAACGGCAGCGGGTGGAGCGCTGGAGCCTCTGCGAGCTGTAGGACGGCCCAGTTTGCCTACAAACAAATGCGGGGTGCGGTAAGGGGAAGGATCATACGTCGCTGGACGCGGCCAAGCCGGCGTTATTCTGTGGTGGGGGCGATCACTATCGCTTCCGAGTAGCGACACTCACAGGTAGAGACGCGTGGACAATTTTTCGAAGTTGCCTCTTTGTTACGCATGCACGCTCGAACGCTGGCTCTCTCTCTCTCTCTCTCTCTCTCTCTCTCTCTCTCTCGCTCGCTCGAACGCCGGCTCTCTCTCTCTCTCCCTCTCTGTCTCAGGCGCGAGACATTCTGCACGTAAAAATAAATGCGTGTTCTCGCTACGTGTATTCTTCGCGAAAATTATTACGTACGCTATCCGTTTCTCGCCACCTAGCGGTAGATGACAGGGTGCGTTTTTTTTATAGTGGTATCTCCAGGAGGCCTAATCCACTGTATGTACATCAATGCATAGGGCCTTAATGTAATAATTGTTCGAAATACCTTCCCCCTTCCCGCACATAGCTTTCGGCCCTTCGTATAATATTGCGCGTTGCTCTCTGTGTTAGTTCCGGCGTGATGGTTTTTACGTGCAGAATGTCTCGCGTCCTGAGAAGACAGACAGACAGACAGAGAGACAGAGAGGGAGAGAGAGAGAGCCAGCGTTCGAGCGTACATGCGTAACAAAGAGGCACCTTCGAAAAATTGTCCACGCGTATACCTCTGCCTGCGAGTGTCGCTACTCGGAAGCGATAGTGATCGCCCCCACCACAGAATAACGCCGGCTTGGCCGCGTCCAGCGACGTATGATCCTTCCCCTTACCGCACCCCGCATTTGTTTGTAGGCAAACTGGGCCGTCCTACAGCTCGCAGAGGCTCCAGCGCTCCACCCGCTGCCGTTTTGGCGGACGCCCTTTCCTTTGATCTTTAACAGTTAATAACTCGATCAATATTGCGAATTTTGCATAATGGTCCAGGACTTTTGTGTTTGTTTTAAGCCGCTCTATAAGCATGTTTGCTAGTGCCAATTTATAACGGACCACCCTGTATACGAATACATTGTTTGGAACGGAAGACCCGTCTTTCACTATGACTATTATCAATTTAATAGCAATTTTGTACAATACATTTGATTGATTTTTATTATTATTATTTTAATTTTTTTTTTTTTTTAATTTTCTTCGATACATTTGCATCAGTATTATTGGTTGAACATAAATTCTTCAGATGATTATATCATTCAATCAATATCGAATTTGTTCAATCGACGCGTTCGTCGATGTTTTTTTTTAATAATTCAATTAATAATGCAAAAACAAAAATGAAATCTTGCCCAACATTTTGGAAAACGAAAATGTTGTTTACAATCATTTCTGTTACAATCCCTTTGCGGGGATTACACTTGAAGTGGGACGCTCTGCATATCATTGTTCATTAATGACAATCATTTCTTAAATAAATAAAAGATTATTCATTTATTATTACTCTTACATTTTAAAATAAGGACATGAAAAAAAAACATTTTTTCGTTTACTTTCTGTATACATATTCAAACACTTGTTTTTCTTGCATTCATATGAATCATTTACTTAATCACGTAGTTTTAGCCATTTTGTATAAACAGAATTGTTTTAAACGGTCGTTATAGCCTCTGTTCAACTGTTTGGTAAGTAAGAAAGAAAAATTATCTATTGTATTAATATTGATAACTAGTATTTATTTAATGTAATAATTACATTGCAGGCAAGCTATTAAAATAAAATAATAAATATAAATAAAAAAGGAGAAAGTGAAATTATTTGTCTCCAAAGTTTTCGTAAGTAAATAAGTAAATAAAATTCAATTAATTTCATCTGTTCTATTAAATGTTAATTTATTGTAATTATTTTATTCTAGATACACAATAAGGAAATAAAAAAACAACAACAATATCACGTTAAATTAAATAAGTGTGGTTTAAATCACAGTAATTAAAATTTCATCAATGAGATATTATCGAAGAAATTTTCATTACTTTTTGGTTCCTCTAATATTTGCATTGCAGTGTGTTAGTTAACATATTCGTCGCCCAATTACCTTAAATTTTGGTGATTGTTTAGTTAACTATCTAAAGTATCAATTATATTTTCAAATATCTATTTTGATCATTTATATTCAGGCATTGAAACTGTTACCTAAAAATATGGGTGATCTGGTGACAAATATGGTAACGTGACTATTCATATGAAAAACAACATTTTATAAGCAAAGAAAATTTAATTAATTTCATCTATTGTACTGAATATTAATTTAGTGTAATTATTGTATTCTAGATGCACAATAAAGACAAAAGAAAAATACCAACAAATATAATATTAAAGCGAGACATCATTGAAATTGAATATTTTGGTAAGCTAAAAAAAAAATATAATTACTGCATTGGATAAATATATTAGGGGGACCAAAAACAAGTGAAAATTTCTTCGATGAGAGAACGGATGTGCAATTCCCTTGAGATTTGCACAAAGTCGCCTGATCAATTATGAACTTGATGAATAACTTATCACCTTTGTTGTTCATTGAAAAAATTTTGATCACTTTTCAGTCTCTGTAATATTTGTATTGTAGTGTACTACTTAACATGTTCATCACCCAGCCACATTGAATTCTGGTGACTGTTTAATTAACCCAGCAAACACAGTATATAATTGTTATATAACATAGGAGTAACGCGTAATATAACAGATGTTATTTCTTAGTTATGTTGTAGTCATATAAGTTCCTTTCATAACTGTAATATAACAGTGTTATATATCTGTTATATGGTTTTGTTATTAGCTAGTAATAGCATTATAACAGCAATGTAACTGGTATGTAACAGATTATATTATGAATGTTATATAATTGTAACATTGATGTTATATAACATAATTACAAACTTTATGACAGTTAGATTCTATTTGTCAAGTATGGATCATATATTATCTGGTGAATATCGCATCATGCTAGCTGCGAAAACTAAATCGGTCAACTTGCTTAAAGATATACTACTAAATATACTAAAAAACAGCGCGACAGGTAATTGTAAGGGGACATTTTTTTTCTTCGTCCGGCGGTAGTCTTAAGGAATACGGGTGCAGCATTTGGACAAGTCTGAGCTATAGAATGGTCCACACGCCGCTGCACGGCTGGATTCTTTTGTGTTATCCTTCTCCTTACCGCGTTAACCATTTGTTTATAGGTAAACTAGGTCGCACTACAGCTAGTACTCTCCTCGCTGTTATTTTCGCGGATGTCCTTTCTTCTGATGTTCTGCAATTTATTTCTTGATAATTATTGCGAATATTGAATAATAGTCCAGGACTCTTGTCTTTGTTTTAAGCTGCTGCATGCATTTCTTCAGTATAGTAAACTTATAAGTGCCCATCCTCTAGCTAGAGTATATGTAAAGTTTGGGAGAATCTAAAGTTATGGCGAGCAGATCACGAAAATCCGTCACGATTAAATGCTTGCACGTGTTATCTATGATATCGATGGCCATATTACATATAATAATATTATCACAGTATTATAAAATTACTTTTGAAGAACCCTGATTATTTTGTTGAACTCTTTTAGCAGAGTTCGGAGGGTTGTTAAGGTACGAAACGGTAACATATTTTTTGCAAGTCAAATTCTGACAACGGGATTTCTCATGTTCCCTTTCTGATTGGTTTACTTTATAATTTAATAATTTTTCTAGTTTATCTTGTTGTTATTTATATTTACGTATTAATTATACTAGTGAATGACTGTCATGGTTTCTCTTTTGTTCCAGGTATTCTGGTGCACAATATAATATAATAAAAATAAAATAAGTATTATTATTCTTATTATTATTATTATTATTATTATTATTTATTTTTATTAAGATTTATTTTTTTGTTTATTTATTTATTTGTATTATTAATTTTTTTTTTTTTTTTCAGAAAAAATGAATTTTAAAGTAAAAGAAATAAAAGGTGATGGTAATTGCTTATTTCGGTGTATGAGCTTTGCTTTACATGGGACGGAAGATTTTCACCTGAGAATAAGGAAAGAAATTGTAGACTATGTAGTATTAAATTGGAAGAATGAATATATTAATGTTTTAAATGTACATGGCCTAGAAAATGAAATTATTTACAAAAATGAAATGTACCGAAGCGGTAAATACGGTACAGAATATGAAATTATTATTTTTAGTAAGTTATATCAAAGAAATGTTTATATTTATAGAAATATAAACACATTGAGAAGACAAGAACTAATTTTTAAGCATATCGAAACTAATTATAATAATGTTCCGCCCGTAAATTTTTTATTCACAGGCATGAAAAATGCAGATGATATGGATGGGCATTACAATTTATTAATAAATGCAAATATTGATTCTGGATTAAGTAATATGGAAACACAACAAATACACGATGAAGAGGTAAACAATAGGAAACCAGGAAACGTAAATAAAAAAGACAATGTGAAAGAGAAAAAAACAATTGTAAAGAAAGAAAGGTTTATTCAAAAGAGATACAATTTAAGAAGTACTGTCGACGTTATAAAACCTTCAGAAAATACAAAATCGTCTATAAAAGACAGCAAATGTAAAGAATTGTTTGCTAAAAATACTATGTCTGTGAAAGACACCATGTCTAAGAAAGACACCATGTCTGTAAAAGACACCATGCGTGCGAAAGACACCATGTCTGTCAAAGACATGAAATTTGCAAAACATACCATGGCTCCTAAAGAAAATTTGTTTTCCAAACTTGTAAAAAGCAATACAAGTGTAAAAAATGTTATTAGTAAATGTAAGATTACCTCTCTAGATAATATTAAAACTAATATATTAATTGCGAAAGGAGAATTTGCAAAAATTAAAGAAAATATATTAGAAAGTAATAATAAAAAAATGAGTAAAGTAGAAGAAAAAAAAGCAGGTAAAAAGGTTCGAAAATCTAAAAGGTTTTATAAACAAAGAAAAGAACAGAAGAAAAAATTATATTAAGCGAAACAAAAAGTGGAGAAGAATGAAAGTATTGAAAATGAAAATGAAAATGAAAAACATGAAGAAAATAGTGTGGGAGGAAAAGTTTCTGTTCATATGGATTGCGAAGATAATAAAAATTATAAACATGTTATATTGAATGAAAAAGCAAGTAATATGTATACAGGAATATTAAAGAGTTCGTTTGAAAATAAAAATAGTATTAAAGATCATAATTCATACTCAAAGACAAACAGTAGAACTGATAATATTGTGTCATTGTCACAAACACTTTCAGAAATGTCGATAGATCATTTAGATGCAGATATATGCATTTCTTTAACTAATGTTAGTGTATGTGAAGATGAGAGAAATTATGAAACTAATATTAATAGTAAGGAGTCAGTTGTATTTCAAATAGAAAATGAAATATCAGGTAGAAATGCACAAGATAATGATGAAATTTTATCATTATCCCAATCATTGTCAGCAATTTCAATAATACCTTTGAATGTAGAGGAATGTATAGATTCAGACAGTACAATTTGTAATAAAATTGTAAAATTAAAAGAAAGTACGGACGAATGTAAAAACAATGAAATAAAAAAAGAAAATATAAGCAATAAAAGACGCCAACGACGTAAAGTAGTATATGGTAATAAAAAAAGAAAGCAGATGAAGATTTATAAAACAGAACGAAAATTAGATGAAAATGAGAATTGTAAAATAAAAGAAGAGAATAAAGAATCTATGCAAAGAAAAGCGTTCTACTGATTTAAATTATAAGATTCATGAAAACAAAAGACGTAGAATGGCAATTGAAAATTTACGGTCTGTAGAAGAATATAAAGTTATAGAACTAACTAAAAATTTGAATATAATGAAGAAATTGAGGGATGATGAAATATATAAGGAAAGAGAACGACAGAGTAATGTAGAACGAATGAAAATATTGAGAGCAGATGAAGTGTATAAAGAAAAGGAAACAGATAAGAATATAGAAAGAATGGAAAGGTTAAGACAAAATGAAATGTACAAAGAAATGGAAACACATAAAAATACAGAAAAAATGGAAAGGTTGAGACAAAATGAAATGTACAAAGAAAAGGAAACAGAAAAAAATATAGAACGATTGAAAATATTAAGACAAAATGAAATATACAAAGAAAAGGAAACAGAAAAAAATATAGAACGATTGAAAATATTAAGACAAAATGAAAAGTACAAAGAAAAGGAAACAGAAAAAAATATAGAACGATTAAAAATATGAAGACAAAATGAAATATACAAAGAAAAGGAAACAGAAAAAAATATAGAACGATTAAAAATATTAAGAGGAGATGATATGTATAAAAAAAAAAGAAAAAGATAGTAATGTAAAAAGAATGAAAGTGTTAAGAAAAAATAAACTGTATCATAAGAAAGAAGTCAACAGTAACCGTAAGAGAATAAGAAAATTGAGGGGTAACAAAGTATACAAACAGAAAGAAAAGAATACTAATGTTAAAAGAATTGATTTACTACGGAATATTCAAAAGAATGATGTAGAAAGCTATAAACAACTTGACCGTGTACAAACTTTAGAAAGAATGCGTACACTAAGAAAGAAACATAAGGAACTTAAAGAAAATAACAGAATACTAAAATTAAAAATTGAACTAAATGGTTCAAATACACATAAAGATGATAGTTGTAATAGTAGAAATAATGATTTGTACAATAGATTATTTGACAATAAAATGTTTATTGATAAATTGGAAAATTATATGAATGTTATTAAAGAGGGACCAATTTGGATATGTTCATGTTGTGGAGGTCTTTGGTTTAAAAAATCAGTTTCGTTTTATACAAGCAATGATTTATTAAAGCAATCACATATTCATAATGATTGGAAAAATATATGTAAACTTATAACTGATAATAAAATTGTTTTGTGTTACACATGTAAATATTCCTTATTTAATAAAAATATTCCACAATTAGCTTTAATAAATGGATTAGAATTTCAACCTATACCTGTAGATTTACAGAATTTATTACCTGTAGAAGAACGACTTGTATCACCACGACTTGTATTAGACATCTTGGAATTGATCGACAATTTGGATTAAAAGGTAATTGTGTAAATGTGCCAACGGACGTTAATACAAATGTATCTACACTCTCAGACGAAAAGATAGCACACGTGTGCTATCTTTAATTTCTCATACTAGAATCATTCTAGAGTAAAAACTCTGAATAATATATGAAGCGTACTCCCTACTGATATGTAAACTTAATATAGATTAAGTTTACTTCATTTTCTTCTCGTAATAAATATAGAAACGCATAATTTGAGGCAGACAAAAGTATAGCACACTTGAAAAAATATGATACAGGGTGAGTTTTAATGGATGGACCAACCATTTACCATCGGAGTGAGTTACAGATTGCAGTCTGTTAGTATTACCGTTGACTGAGTATAATAAGACTCCCCATCCCCGTGTATTTGGGCTACCCCAACAAATGGGGTCTGCAGACCCCATTACCGGCCAATGCAGTGCGCTGTTTTATCCATTTTCTGTCGCTGCATTACCTTTAGCGACGCATTAAGCAGACTCCGTCCGAGTAGTGACTGTATTATCGATACATGTACTGTACAGCGTTGCCGTCTATTAATCGACAGCCTGGCTTCATATTTAGCTAAGGAAGCGACTGTCCGAATAATTCTTTACTTTACAGGGTTAAGAATATGGCGATACGGTACCATATGACAATGGAAAAAAGTATATAATGATTATTGTATAGTGGTAAATGATAGATATGCACATTTATTAACATTCTTTAAGCACACATATGGTTTAAACAAATCTATACACGATGATCGCTGTATATTGGACTAGTGTTTTTCTGCCAAACGCGAAATCTGTAATAAAAATGTTACGGGCAAAAGTTTTAGTGTTCTTTATTACGAAAATTACTGCATGCGCGAATTTTTCTATTTTCGCAAATTTGTTCGAGAAACGACGGTGACCTTCGACTTTTTAAGTGGAATGCTATGTTTTTTTACATATTATTCAAAGCGGTTGTTGAAACGGATTTAAACCCGTTTTATTATACATATAATCTTCAAAGGAAAGAGAAATATAGATATGATAGAAATAAGTCGGATATCCCCATGCGTATTTACAAGGAGGAGACACGGGAGGTTCCCTACCAATTGCACTGCATGTGAAACATCATAGTTGCTTGTGGTAACGAATTGTGATTAAGTGGGCCCTAGCTTTCGAGAAAATTGCAGTTGAATATTGCAAGTTTTCGGCCCAAATTCAAGATATGGAAACAAACGTACTGGCGGACTCGAGGCCCGCCAGCGCTCGAGAACGAAAGGCAGGAAAGAACAGGAGAGAATCGAATGTCTTTGTCTCGTCGATACGCGTTCCTCTGTCCCGTCGGATCAGTGCGTCTCCTTCTCGGCGATAAGTGTCTTTCTTTTCCGTCGAGAGAGGCGCGAGAAAGAGAGGAACGTATCGCTGAGAAAGAGACGCACTGGTCCGACGGGACAGAGAAACACGTATGGACGAGAGAAAGACAGTCGATTCTCTCTAAGCTCTCCTTGCTTTTCGCTGTCGAGCGCTTGGAAACTTCGACTACGAAGGGAGAAAGAATCGAGTGTCTTTCTCTCGCCGATACGCATCTCTCTGTCCCGTCGAATCAGTGCGTCTCCTTCTCGGCGATACGTGCCTCTCTTTCCCGCTCAGGGAGGCACGAGAAAGAGAAGAACGTATAGCCAAGAAGGAGACGCACTGATCCAGCGGGATAGAGAGACGCGCATCGACGAGACAAAGACATTGGATTCTCTGTCGGTCTTTTCAGCTTCTCCAAGCTTCTCGTTCTCGAGCCTCGGGTCCGGCATTGTGCCGTTGCCGCATCCTTAATTTATGCCAAAATATCGCAATATTAAACTGCAATTTTCTCGAAAACTAGGGTCCATCTAATCATAATTCGTTGCTACGAGCATATGGGGGTACTGAACTAACAATAAGATATGTTTTAAGTTCAGTGCAATTAGTAGGGACCCTCCCGAGTCCTCCCCTTCTAAGTCATCCGAAGAATATCTTTGCGGACACACTCTTCTTCGCACACAGCACCCTAAATTATTCATCTTGGAAACCACAAAAAATAACGAATTCATACGCAAGAAACCAATCGCCGTAGACAGCAGCATTTGCCCAGGCCTGGCCTATGTTATCTCCAGCGGAGTCGGTCAAGTGTACAATGTATATACTCGTAGAATCCGATCCCGACACGGTCCCTTAGATGCAAGTTTACGAGTTTATGAATTATTCATATATCCTTTATAATTTTACTTTTTGGTACCTACACATTTTTTGAGCAAAATGACACCAAACATGATATAATTCGGACCATATTTATATTTAACTGCTTAATACTTAATTTACTACATAAATATAGTCCAAAATATATCACGTTTGGTCTCGTTTTGATCGGAAGAATCTCATTAATATGATATACACATTTTTCAACAAAAAGAATTGAAAATAAAAAAGTTTAAGCGTTGTTATTATTATAGCATTCGGCGCGCTACCATTTAAATGCCTCCTTTCATTCTTATCTTGTATTCGCTGTCCTTTTCTTCGTTCGGCGAACTACAAAGAGGATCAGATTTCGATTCCCCTATTGCCATCTGTCACCTTTCGATTCCGAGTTAGGTGAGAGTGTGGCAGGTTTTACTGTACTGTGGCCAGGGGAGTCGATTTTGTTCCCTAACCTTCATATAGTAAACTTACAGTCTTATGTATACATATATTATGTACAAATTACACAATTGAACGGTCCCCATAATTTTGCAATTAATTTAATTCTTACGAATTAACTCCTAGAACCGTCTTTTTGGGATCTGTTATTTTTTTATAATACATTTAGGGATGTAGATTATTGAAAAATAAAGTCTACTTAATTCAAACATCATTTAAAATCCTACAAGTTACATGTGCATTACTTATGGAGATGATACGTAAGTTAAATCGTGGGGCATTCTTCCGCGGCTATTCCCGTTCCATCCTGTTCAGAGGATGACGGCAACACCGCATCTTTCGCTCGTCTAAAATTGACGGTAACGTCAAAATCTCTGTCGCCAAATTACCGACTATGTACCTTTTTGCTCTCTTAGTTCCACGGCGAGGAGCCAGCCATTGCAGATGGCGCGTTTTCCCGTGCGAGACAGGGTGGTTAATAAATCCCATATGATGGGGAGTCTTATTATACTCAGTCAACGGTATTACTATAGAGGTGAGTCGGTAACTCACTCCGATGGTAAATGGTTGGTCCATCCATTAAAACTCACCCTGTATATATTGCATATAACATAACTAATGCTTCGAAAAACTATAAAACAAATATATATACATTTTTTTATAATAGTGCACATTTGAAATTATACATCTTTAGTAATGTGTTGGACCACCTTTATTTTCAATGACTTCCAACATCCTTTTGGGCAAAGATTTGTACAATTTTTTGATTTCGTGTTGTGCTAAGTTTTCGCATTCAGTTGTGATGCAAGTTTTTAATTCGCTTATATTTGCAAATTGTCGCCCTTCAGCGTACACTGCTCGTGAAAGCATTGCCCAGCAATTTTCAATGATATTAAGATCGGGTGAGCACGCCGGCCATTGCAAGGTGGAAATATTTTCGTCTAAAAAATAGTTTTTAACAACTTTAGCGGTATGTACCGCGGCATTATCCTGCTGAAATATGTAGGGTATGACAGCAATGTGTTCTGCGTATGTGTTAATTTGCATCTTAATCAGTTCAAGATAGCTGGCGCTCTTCATTGTACCCTGAATAAATTTTATTTCCGTTTTCCCTTTGTATCCGACACCAGCCCAGACCATTACTCCACCTCCATGCATTTGTCGTCGAATTTTTGTTAATGCTTGTTTACGAACATCCCGGTAATAAAATGCGCATCCGTCTGGACCATCTAAATTGAACCTTTTCTCGTCCGTAAAGATCACTCTTTTCCAAGTGCTTTTCCAATGTATGTGGTCTTTTGCAAATAATAAACGTGTCGTCTTGTGTTTTACGGTCAGTGCTGGTTTTCTCATTAGTTTGCTTCGATATATAATTTTACTATTTTGAAGTACTCGACGAACATTTTGAACGTTTGTTTTTACTCCAGCTTTTGCAGCGATCTCCCTTGCAGTGGCACGCGAATTGGAAGCAGCGCGTACTATTGCTCGGGTATCGCGTTCAGATAAGACCCTAGGTCTTCCAGTGCTTTTCCTTTTTCCGTATGCGCTTATATTTTTTAGCAAATTATATATGACTTTGCTACTACGGTTTACTTCTTTTGCAATTTTGGCGACAGGTAACTTTTGTTTTTTTAGTACTAAAATTACACTAATTTCACTATCACTAAGCCTTTTGCCACGACCCATTCTGCGAATAATAGTATACAATATCACGAGAAACTAATTTTGTGATAGGTAACCGTGAAAGCTCACGAAAGACTGAAGAATATGTAAGCATACTTCTAATGTGCTATCATATTGTCTGCCTTGAATTGTGTGTTTATATTCTCAGTACGAGAAGTCATTGAAGTAACCTAAATCTTGGTTGTGTTTACATACTAGTAGAAGGTACGCTTTATATATTACTCGGAGCTATCATGATACCATGATCCTAACATCAGAAATTAAAGATAGCACACGTGTGCTATCTTTTTGTCTGGGAGTGTATATTACCTAGAGAAACTAGTGATATTCAAACTGTTCATTTACAACTTATGAGAAGAATGCAAGACAATAAGCCATATGCTTTTGAGACCTTAAATCTTAAAAAAGTATACAAAGCAGCAAAATATTTAGTTCAACAACCGTTATATAAAAAGCATAATATTATACTTTCTAATAATTGGATAAATGAACAGGAAAATGTAGAACGTACTGAAGATGAAAGACAAACAGACAACGAAGCAGTAAAGGAATTAATGAATATTGAAAATTGTGATAATTGGGATGAAACATTAAATGACGAACCAATTAATCCTGAAAATGAAGAGACTCTTCTTCAAGAAGAACATATTTGCATTAAATTTGCACCAGGTGAAAATAAAATACCTATTTCTTTACTTATGGATGAAGACATAGAAGAATTAGCTTTTCCTAGTATACAGGGTATTTCACCTAACTTGACCACCTTAAATATATCGCTTATTTTGTATGATAGAAAAAATGTTAGGGGAAGAAAAATATTCTGTTCCAAGGCGCTAATATGGTGATGGGCCGAATTTTTTTCTCAAGGTCATTTTTTTCGAGATTTCAAGGTCAACGTATTTTTTTTAAATGGGACTACATATTTTCACTACAACGGTCTGATAGCCTATAAAAAAACATCTCCAACGAGGTGCAATATGTTGACCTTCACATTTGTTTGGACTTGATCACGCCAGTATAGGGCAACAATTAATATTTAATTCTTTTATTGATCACAATTAACATGTACAAGGTGATTTTAATTAATAAGGATCGGGGAGCTCATATACAGGGTCATTCAGACCACCCGTACACCCCTTTTATTTCGGAAATAGAACATTTTAGAGAAAAATGTTTCAGATAAAAGTTGTAAGGTTTCAAATGATGCATTAGATGGTAGAATTAGTATGACCTTAGAAAGCATTTTTTTAGGTTATATGAAGGTCACCTTCAATTTTTTAAATGGAACCCCCTATTTCTCATTACATATCCTTGTAGCTCATCTCGAGAGCTTTCCAAAACATTCTAACGAAAATTTTTTTTATTGAGTACTTTTCGAGTTATGAGGCTCCAAAGCAGTACTTTGACAAAAAGTACAAAGTAGTGTTGTATGTCGCTCACGCGATAGTTCGCCGCGCGTAAAGTACTGCTTTGGAGCCTCATAACTCGAAAAGTACTCAATAAAAAAAATTTTCGTTATAATGTTTTGGAAAGCTCTCGAGATGAGCTACAAGGATATGTAATGAGAAATAGGGGGTTCCATTTAAAAAATTGAAGGTGACCTTCATATAACCTAAAAAAATGCTTTCTAAGGTCATACTAATTCTACCATCTAATGCATCATTTGAAACCTTACAACTTTTATCTGAAAAATTTTTTTCTAAAATGTTCTATTTCCGAAATAAAAGGGGTGTACGGGTGGTCTGAATGACCCTGTATATACGTACGCTCCTTGCGCGACCACGCGAGATGACGTCACGCACTGTACGCGACATGCGCGGTACGTCTTTTCTCACGCACTAAGCGAGACGACTCCTTACCGGGAAATAAGCTAATTAAGCACCCGGTAGCAGGAGCCGTGGCCTATTTTCGTGACCTATTTTATGACCACTTCCGTGGAAACTTTTGTACGAGAAAGTCATAAGTTGCCGTGTACGTTTGCACCTTTTTTTCCGTCGTGATCCACGATCGCGAACCGCTCCTGTGAGCAGCCAACCGTCAAATTATAGTGCCATTAAATCGCGGCAATCGTAAATACGAGAGTCGGTCTATGTCGCACAGCCTTTTAATGTTTACGCGTACTCGCTAAGCGCTCAACGGAGCACGTGTGCGCGCCATTATTTTTGCGTGCGTGTTACCCACTCTCCGTAGCCGTACCGCGAGTGCGACCCATCATCACACGTGAACATTATCTGTATATACACTCAGTGCAAAAATTAAAGGATCACTTAATTTTTCTTCAAAAATATGCAAAATTGACGTGGCTGTAACTTCGTCAAAAATGAATGGAATTTAAATTTTCAAAAAAGGTTTTAAAGATTGAAACATCTACTTTCGAAAGAACTATGTGTTTTTTCGGTTGCCGTGAGTTTCATAATTTTTACATACAGAAAAGTACAGACTGAACAAAATCGAAAATTTTCTTCCCACTTTGTGGATCTGTATCTTGTGTAAAAAAAAATCTTCCAAAGTTTTCGACTTACTGGTGTGAAAGCGTGAAGCTTTCCCTACAAAATCATTTTTTGAAATTGTTTCTACGATTTTTTGTTACTGAGTTACCGTGGATTAAATAAAAAGTGATCGTTCCGAATCTGATTGCTCATAGCTCCGTTAAAAGTCATCGTACCGCAATTATAAAAACAGAGTTTTAAAGCTGAAAGTTTACTCTATCGAATGATGTCATTGAATTTTTTTTGTAAAAACATATGAGACATCTGAATAAAAATAACGTAAAAATTAGCGATTTTTTCCTTTTTCATTTGGACCCAGAAAACAATTGTGTAAAACAAGAAAATAAATTTGTTCTCCATATTTTTTTGTATCTTTAGGTACCCTGAATGTAAAAAAAAAAATTGCCGAATAGCTGTGACATTTTTAACATGATGGCCACTATGGTTTTATGCAAAGCACTCATAAAATAATGAATTCTTTTCACTGAATAAAAAGAAAAAATGAAAAATAAAAAATTAAAAAAGTTTATTTCAAAGAACCGTCGATCACAAAATCGTATTAAAATTCCTATAAAATAAACCAAGAAAGAAGGGTTATGTATTCAATGTGTGAGTAACCTGCGACCACCGGTCGTACTGACGAGGCTTCTAGGCGAGGGGCATCTTACTATTCCGTGCTCTCCTGGTCTACAAGTTGCGGGACGATTAGCACCCGCGCCGCTGAGACTTCTGGGCAAGGAGCGCCACATCGCTCCGCGCTCTCCTCATCTACGACATCGCCGGACGAGTACCGCCGAGACTACAGGGTAAGGAGCATCACTTCGCTCCGCGCCCTCCTCATCATCAACGCCGCGGGACAAGCATCGCCGCATCGCTGGGCTGTACCGGTGAGTGGGGGGGGGGGGGGGGGGGGACCAAGAGGGACTTAGCCGTCGAGACCAGGCGCGCTTTACCGGAGATCACACCTGATCTTCGGTTGCATCAGGGCGAGATGCAGCTGCAGGGGGATGATCAGAGTAATATTATACCGCTGTGGGGGATGAATAGCAGCGCGAGCGCTGCTCGTTTTGTGACTTCTTGGCCAGGCGCCGAATCATCCTCCACCATAGTATCGACGGAAGTGACTGGAGAGCACTCTCGACAAAGGAAGAAGAGGAACGATCTCGCGGCCAGGCGCCGCTTCAGCCAGCTTCCACTACCGATACTATAGCCAGGTGCAAGGCATCCGTCGTCTGGGGCAGGTTCGACTGTCCATCCAAAGGACTTTTGGATTTTCGATTTGGCCGGGTGGAGGAACGTCGCAGCATCGATATCCCAGCGGATGTCAGCTGATCGGTCATGCCATCTAATGAGGCACCCTTGCAGGAAATCAGCCCGCGTCACACCCCTTGGTTTTCCCGCCGATAGCAACATTTCCAAAGAGGATTCGGCGTTTTCGCCAATCAGCGAGGAGGATTTTGGCGTCTAGAGGAGCAGGAGTGGGAATGGGCAAGGAGGTTCGGCGTGGGACATCGTAATCGCGACCTGTTCCGCTTTGGCTATCGTCTGTGCCACAGTTAATTTTTGTTTATTGTTTTCTTCTATTTTTAATACCCTATCGTACTATTACCGATATATTGTCGCGATGCGCGAAATATTGTTATACCGAGTGTGTGAGAGAGAGCGGCCCTCCAAACCATTTATTGGATTACCGTTTTGAAGGAGTTTGGCGAGGCCACCGTGGTGTACCGGTGAGCGATCTCCCAATTAGTTAACGACTAGGGAAAATTATTGTAATTAGTACCGCGTTATTTGTATCGGGTTATTGTTAACCGTGTGGCATTGTGTGTAGGAGTATGGTGTAGCGGGTATCGCGTACCGTTTTTATTGTAACGATTATATCGTTCTGCCATACCGTCTTGGCGGATTACCGTTATTTTAAATAGAGTTTCGTTGTCTCCTTCGTTGCCCTTCCATATCGGAACGGAGCAGCCGTTAGGGCATTAGTTCAGCTCTAACGTAATTACATCAAAGATTATCGTTTTATTTATTTGCATATAATTGTGTAGATTCTCGTGGTCGACGTTCGAATCGTAGAGCGAAGTGTGACTATCTTTGATTCTGTAGCGAGCGAATTTTCGGAGCGATTCCAGTGAATCGCGTCCCTCTACCGTTTAAAGAAAGCTGAGCAGCTCGGAGCTTTCCGTCCCAAGGGAATTCGATTCGGGTACCGTTTTCGTAATTTTTGGATTCGGATCAGGTCTGCTTATTACCGTTGCTAAAGACGCAACTGGCGCTCATACCGAAATTATCTCGCTTTGGTTTTTTTTTTTTTTTTGGTTACCGTGGCTTACGTAGACATTGGTATTTCGGCAGTCTGACGTGAGCGCGGGCGAGATTTATCGTCGTGTGCGGTGTAGTGAGTAGAATGGCGTGCGACAAAAGCGGCCTGACCCTTTGGTCTTTTAGGAGTTCTGTGACCGAGTCGACTTTTCTTGGGCCAAAGTTGTAACGGACGCGTTCGGGATTTTTGTGACGCTCGGAAAGAATATTGTTGTACCGATTTATTTATTTTAATAAATGTTATTCTTTCATAATAATATGCTTCTATTTCATGTAAAGAAAAACAATAATATATTTGTGTATTATATATTGTCGAAAATTAACATTTAGGAGTGACTTGTCTAATCTTTAAATTGTTCATAAATTCAATAAAATTACAAGTTTTTGTATCATCCACGTGAAGTAAATTATTAATATTAAATTCATCTACAATAAGTTTAACACTAACCGTAACCTTAACACATTTTCTGCACAGAAAGTTGATTTTCTTAATAAGTTTTTTAAATAGACAATTGAAGTATTTAGATCAGTATAAACATATACCTATTATAATAATTGACTTAATCAAAATTGCATTTACATCAATTCTGCTCTGAAAACATTTACTATAAGTTACATTTATATTTAGAATTGGTATCTTATCTCTCTTTATAAGAATGCAGTTCTCAAATAGTTTACGTACCCCAGTGAAATCTTTTCGGAATATACATTCATGTAAATCAGTATGTAAAACATCAAATGATTTTGTCCACGTTGCAACTATATATTCAATACGTGTCCAATGGTAATTTATCTTACATCGTTTTATGTAATTTTTCTATTCTTTTCTGTAAGTTTTGACCAATTACACTATTTTTAAAACCTATATACAGGGTGTCCCACAACTGGGGTCGCACCCGGAAATGGGCGATAGCTGAGGTGATTCTGAACGACATTTTCCTTTGCGAAAATGTTGTCCGAGGCTTCATTTCTGAATTATTAAGAAAAAACTGTGGCAAATGAACGCGTGCGTAGAGTCCGTGCTTAGGGCCGTGTGCTCTACACTCATCGCGCCCAAGCATGGTCGTGGACGGGCGCAGCGGGGTGGTATGGCACAAAGGGTCGGTCGAAAATTATGTCGACCAACAAGTTAAAATTTCAGAATGATCTCAGATATCCATTAGTCATGCACAATAAATAAAATAATTAGTCATTATTCGTATAATGGTAACAAATTGATTAAGTAATAATTAATATTCGATTTAACTAGTATTAACTTTCGGTTTAAGAAATTGGAATATGCTTAATACTTTTATTCGTTGTTTAAAACGAACACGAAAGGAGATTTCGAACATGAATTTTATTAATTATTACAAAAAAGCGTTGTGAATCGAAAAAGAATTGTTTTCTATTAAATGAATAATGATTACAATAGAATAATGTAGAATGTTATTACTCACAGTCGTCGATGAAAGCAGATCGCTGTTGCAGGATCATTCGGCCGATCCCGACCTTTCCAAGAATACGTAGCGCGGAACAGCTGATCCGAGCAGAGTCCCGGGCGGGTCACCGAACTCGCGTCACTACACACTCACTATCGCTCTCGATACTCCTGTCGAGTGATTCGTGTCTTTTTCGTGTGAATTATTGATAATCGATTGTTTAATCCTCAAAGAGGAGCCTCCACGTGTACGATTTGTATCTTAGCAAACGCACTGTAACGCGTTTTATAACATTTTTTGGCACTGCGATTTACTAAAACAACGTATTCAGTCGAATGACCGAAGGAGAACTGTGTCTGTTCCTTGTACACTGGATACGTACACACACATCATACAGAACACTAGCTGGCTCACGCGTCACGCACACACGTCGGCGTCGCGACTTGGCGTTCGGCAGAAATTTCAAGGAATCGACTGCGTCGTCGATTCGACGGTAGCGCATTTAAACTCGCCGCATCAGGCTCGACGCGGATCAAACAATCTTATCGCATATTCCACACTCACAAACACAGAAATGCTTTTCTACCACATCAATAGCAGCGTTGCTATAAAGATGTTTGCGTTTGGAAGAAACGAACGACGAGTTAGTCGATTCTGTTGAGATATTTAACCAACAATTATATTACAGAATTAGTTTTTTCCTCTTGACACCCGTAATATCTCTCATGTCACCATGTGAAGTAGTCGGCGCACGGCGTTTCTATTTACCATCGTTCTGTTTTCTGTTTTTGCGTCTGCACTTCACTCTGAAAGTTGTACTCATAGAAACTACATCGTCTTTAATAAATTTTCTCCATCTTGCACATAAAGTTTGTCCGTACTTTTTTGCTAATGCAATAGAATACGCCTGTAAGACCACGCGCATTAATCGCTACAGGTTATGGGCCCAGGACCCAACTATTAGTACAAAATAAAAGTGCAAAATGCCAGATAGTACACATTTCAAGTTCTCCATAAGGAAGTTAAATGGGGAGAACTATGAGGTATGGAAGTACAAGATGGAATTACTGTTAATAAGGGATAAATTATGGGACACGATAAAGAACGATCCGCCAGCGGCAATCACGGCAGAGTGGTCCGAAAAGGATAATCAGGCACGCGCTACGATTGGACTTCTAATTGAGGATAATCAATTGGTGCATATTAGGCACGCAAAAAATGCACGTGAGGCCTGGGAAGCACTCAAGGGTTATCACCAAAAGGCAACATTATCAAGTAAGATCTTTCTGTTAAAAAGAATATGCAGATTAACGCTAGGGGAAGGTGGGAACATGGAAGACCACATTACGGAAATGCTCGATTTAGTCGACAAATTGGCGGCTCTAGGCGAGGAATTGAAAGATAATTTGGTAGCTGCATTATTACTTAGTAGTTTACCAGAATCGTATAATGCGTTAATTACTGGATTAGAAAGCAGGTCTGAACAAGAACTCACGTTAGGACTAGTCAAGGGAAAATTGATTGACGAATTCAAACGACGCAGAAGAACAGAAAGACCAAATGACCAAAGTGAAACAGTAATGAAGGCAATAACTAAGGAAACGAGCACACCATCGGGCACACGGACGTGTTTTTTCTGCAAAAAACCTGGACACTTGAAGAAGGACTGCAGAAAATACCAAAGATGGAAGTTAAATCAAAATAAAGTCAATAAGGTTATAGATAAGTCCGAAAGGCAAGACGAAGATATATGTTTTATGGTAGCATCTGGTAGGAATATCCTAGCAAAAGAAAGCAATGCAGAAAAACGGGACGAATGGATCGTAGACTCAGGAGCGACGAGCCACATGGCTTACAATAGGAACTCTTTTAATGACACTTATCGAGAAATTACAGGTTATGTTTATCTAGCTGACAAAAAAAGGTCTCTCGAAGTAAAAGGCGTTGGTTCATGCACTATAAAAGTCATTGAGGGTAACCGCTCAATGAACATCACAGTAAAAGACGTATTACACGTTCCAGGTTTGGACTCAAACTTACTCTCCGTGAAGAAGTTAACGCATAAGGGATATAATGTGCAGTTTAATAATAACGGATGCCTAATCACGAAAAATAATGCAATAATAGCCACGGCAGTTTTGTTCTCAGGGTTATACAAATTAAAGACTGCAGACAGAGCTTGTATGACAATATTCCAGAGGTATACTGAAAATTGCCAACATACCTGGCACAGACGGTTTGGTCATCGAGATATAAGTGCCATAAAGGAACTTGTTGATAAGGATTTAGCGACAGGAATTAAGATGACAGATTGCGGGCAAAGAGAAATATGTGAGTCATGTATCAAGGGAAAAATCACGAGGAAACCCTTCCCAAGGAAGGCAAGTAACAAGACACGCTCTATTCTGGAACTCGTGCATACAGACATATGCGGGTCCATGCAAACAGAAACACCAGGTGAGAAAAGATATATTTTAACACTCATTGATGACTACAGTAGATACACGAAAATATACCTACTGCGATATAAATGGGAAGCTGAAAATACTATTAAAAATTTTGTTGAATTGGTAAAGACTCAATTCCACAAAAAACCAAAGATTATACGATCGGACCGAGGGGGGGAATATCTCAATAAAGTGTTGCAGGATTACTTGACGAAAGAAGGAATTCAGGTACAGCATACGGCTGCTTACTCACCGCAACAAAATGGTGTCGCCGAAAGAAAGAATAGATCACTCTTGGAAATGACGAGATGTTTACTGGTTGACGCACATATTGAAAAAAAAGTATTGGGGAGAAGCAGTGAATACTGCCAATTATTTACAAAATAGATTACCTACACGGTGCCAGATTAAAACACCTTACGAACTATGGCATTCTAAGAAACCGGACGTTAGTAATCTACAGATTTTCGGATGTACTGCATATGCACATGTTCCAAAAGAACGAAGAAGGAAGTTGGACGAAAAGGCAGAGAAGCTTATCTTTGTAGGCTATTCCGAAGAATCGAAGGCTTTTCGTTTACTCAATAAAGAGACAGACCGTATTAAAGTAAGCCGCGATGTGATTTTCTCAGCTCCTTTAGATAAAGACACATCGACACGACAAAACTCTTCTGAGGAGATAACTCTCGTACCCAGAAGCAACTCAAAGGCAGACTTAGATGAAAACAAAGAAGTTTTTTCGGAAAAGTCAAACGAAGAACCGGAAAACACTAGCGAAAGCAAAGGTGAGGACTCGACTTCTAAAGATGAAATTGCGGATAGTCATCTACAACTCCCGACAGTAAGGAGATCTGAAAGAATATCCAAAGGAGTACCACCAGATAGATACATGTGCATTTTAAAAACAATAGCACATACAGAAGAAGAACCGAGGAACTTTAAAGAAGTTTCGTTACGGGCCGATAAGGAACAGTGGAAGAAGGCTATGGATGAAGAAATAGAATCTCTAAAACAGAACAATACATGGAAAGTTGTTCTGGCCCCTAAAGACAGAAAGGTTATAAGTTGTAAATGGGTTTACAAGTTGAAAAGAAATGTGGATGGAACCATCGATAGATACAAAGCCAGGCTAGTGGCACGTGGTTTTACACAGAAATACGGCACAGACTATGATGAGATCTTTGCACCTGTCGTGAGACAAACAACCTTCAGGATACTCCTAAGCATTGCAGGAAAAAGAAAACTCATTATAAAGCATTTTGACGCGAAGACTGCTTTCCTTAATGGCGAACTTAAAGAAGTGATATACATAAACCAACCGGAAGGTTATGTAATACCGGGAAAAGAAGATATGGTTTGCAAATTAAATAAAGGACTGTATGGACTAAAGCAGGCTGCAAAGGTATGGAATGATACATTAAACAATATACTTATCAAGTGTGATTTCCAGCAGAATCAAGCCGATCCTTGCCTGTACATAAAACGACATAAAGATGATACAATTTTCCTTACCGTATATGTCGATGATTTCCTAATTTACGGGAGGAGTGCGCAAGAAATCGATCATGCAGCCAGTCAATTAGGCAATCATTTTTCATTGAAGGATCTTGGTCAGTTGAAACACTACCTGGGTATTGAAGTAGAAAAAAAGGATGGTTTCTATTGTGTTTTTCAATCGAAATACATCACCAAACTTTTAAGCAAAATGGGCATGGAGGACGCAAAGGTTTCGAATATACCATTAGACCCAGGACACACGAAGACCAGAAAGGAGCAACCACCCATGGAAAACGGTGAGAAATATCAACAATTAATTGGGTCATTGCTATATATTGCAGTCAATACACGGCCAGACATAGCGGCCAGCGTAACGATCCTAAGCCAGTACAACCAAAGACCGAGTTCAGGTGATTGGGTCGAGGCGAAGAGAGTTCTTCGATACTTGAAAGGGACCATAAATAAGAGGTTGATACTTGGGAAAGAAGACGGCAACGAAAGGTTAATAGGTTTCGCAGACGCGAATTGGGCAGAAGACAGAGTTGACAGGAAGTCCAACAGCGGATACCTGTTCAAATTATATGGAGGATGCATAAGTTGGGGATGCCGAAAACAGACCAGCATCGCTTTATCCACAACTGAGGCCGAGTACATTGCTTTGGCAGAAGCATGCCAGGAAGTCATATGGATACGTAAATTACTTGAAGGTCTTCTAGGACAAAAACAACCACAAACTAATATTTATGAAGATAATCAGAGTTGCATAAAGTTAATTTCAAACAAAAGCTTTAGTCATAGGACAAAACATATAGACACTAACAAGTAAACCTACCCAACGGGTACACTCCGATTTTGATCGGCTTTGAATATGTTGTAGTGTAGGTGAAAATAAAAGACACGTATTTTTTTATACGTGCCCATACGGCCGTTAAGGGGGTGAAACACCACCTTGAAAAGAAATTGATTTTAACGTTTCTGAACGAATACGTTGAAGCGGTAAAAGATAAAAAAAAAAACTTCAAATAAAACTTTTATAGTTTTCAATGTACTTTACAACGGTGCACTCAGATTTTTCGAAAATGTTATTTTTTTCGTAATCCCCTCCGCCCCCACAATTTTTTTAACATTTCAAAATAACATTTTCGAAAAATCTGAGTGCACCGTTGTAAAGTACATTGAAAACTATAAAAGTTTTATTTGAAGTTTTTTTTTTTATCTTTTACCGCTTCAACGTATTCGTTCAGAAACGTTAAAATCAATTTCTTTTCAAGGTGGTGTTTCACCCCCTTAACGGCCGTATGGGCACGTATAAAAAAATACGTGTCTTTTATTTTCACCTACACTACAACATATTCAAAGCCGATCAAAATCGGAGTGTACCCGTTGGGTAGGTTTACTTGTAAGTACCATTTTTTTAAGAGCATTGAAAGAACAAAATATTGTAGACTTTACATATTGTCCAACCAGCGAAATGCTCGCAGATATGTTAACAAAACCGTTAAGTAGGATAAAGTTAGAGTACATTGTCAAAAGGTGTGAATTGATAGATTAGGAATATTATCGTTGAGGGGGAGTGTTGAGATATTTAACCAACAATTATATTACAGAATTAGTTTTTTCCTCTTGACACCCGTAATATCTCTCATGTCACCATGTGAAGTAGTCGGCGCACGGCGTTTCTATTTACCATCGTTCTGTTTTCTGTTTTTGCGTCTGCACTTCACTCTGAAAGTTGTACCCATAGAAACTACATCGTCTTTAATAAATTTTCTCCATCTTGCACATAAAGTTTGTCCGTACTTTTTTGCTAATGCAATAGAATACGCTTGTAAGACCACGCGCATTAATCGCTACAGATTCTTCGTCGTCATAAGCAAAGGATCGCGTGTTTTTTATACGATGAATTGGTCGAACGCGCAATATTATAATATGTTCTTCGTCTTTGCGCAGTGTGACGGTAATGCTGTGGTTGCTACACAGCGGTACCATGAGAGGTATCCCGATCAAATAACTCCAAGTGCGAAAAGTTTTCGACGTTTAGCGTCAAGATTTCATTCTAACGGATCGGTGCTATAACGGTAATTCGGGAAGCCCAATTGCTCGATAAAAGAATAAATACGGTAAATGAGATTTATTGAAATAAATAACGCGGTACAATATTATTCTTTACGAGCGTCACAAAATTCCGATCGCGACCGTTAAAACTTCGGCCCGAGAGACGTCGACTCGCTCGCGGTGACAATCAAAAACAAAGGATCAGGCCGCCTTTGTCGCGCGCAATCCCACTACTACTCCGCACACGACGGTAACTCTCGCCCGCGCTCACGTCAGACTACCGAAATCCCAACGCCTACGTGAGCTGCGGGTACCAAAAACCCAAAACGAGATGTCTCCGGTAAGGGCGCCAGTTGCGTCGTCGGCAACGGTAATTAGCGGGCCTGATCCCAACCCAAAATTTACGCAACGGTATTTGAGTCGAATTCCCTCGGGACGGAAAGCACCGAGCGGCTCAGCGGCTTATACGGTAGAGGGGCGATTCACTGGGATCGCTCCGACAATTCGCTCGCCACAGAATCTAAGACAGTCACACCTCGGTCCACGAGTCGAACGTGGACCACGAGAATTTACCTAACAAGGAGACCTAGGGGTCATGGCATCACCGATTTTTTTCGTCCTTATAGGACGGAAAGATGACGCCTCGAATAGCAATTCCCCAAAATAATAGGACCCACTTTTCAGAATTTCTCGAGAAAATCGACTTTGAAAATTCTGTGATGAACTAGGATCCTTGGGTTATAGAATATTTCAACAAGCAGCGTGGACAACTGGATAAGGCAGCGGAGTAGTACGCCGTAGGTCCCGCGTTCAAATCCCACTGTGGACTTTTTTTTTTTTCTTTTAAATCTGCATTTATTTTATTATTTGGCAATTCCCACTCGCAAAATCACCTGAATTTGTTTACAAATAATGCAAATAATATGAACATAAATATTTATAGTGCATATAGGAATTTTTACACAAGAATGGACACATTTGTGGGATGTAAAAATAAATATTTATTATAATTAAAATTATTTTAATTTACAAATGTTTCACCCGTACTGCGAAACAAATCCTGCGTTGTATGACGAAATATTTGTAAATGAGAATAGGTTACCAACATGTACACTGAAAATTATACCTCCCAAGTGTACACCGTTGGTACAGCCGTGTGACGTGTACTTTTACAGACAAATCAAAAACTTTATTAAACGTTTACAAAATTCCACGTTTCTCATCGAACAAAGTCGTGAAATTAACAGTAGGGAGGATTGTATAAAAATACATGCAATCGTGCATCACCAATTGTCGGCTCCAATTTTTCGTATAATTTTCAGTGTACATGTTGGTAACCTATTCTCATTTACAAATATTTCGTCATACAACGCAGGATTTGTTTCGCAGTACGGGTGAAACATTTGTAAATTAAAATAATTTTAATTATAATAAATATTTATTTTTACATCCCACAAATGTGTCCATCCTTGTGTAAAAATTCCTATATGCACTATAAATATTTATGTTCATATTATTTGCATTATTTGTAAACAAATTCAGGTGATTTTGCGAGTGGGAATTGCCAAATAATAAAATAAATGCAGATTTAAAAGAAAAAAAAAAAAAGTCCATAGTAGGATTTGAACGTGGGACCTACGGCGTACTACTCCGCTGCCTTACCCAGTTGTCCACGCTGCTTGTTGAAATATTCTATAACCCAAGGATCCTAGTTCATCACAGAATTTTCAAAGTCGATTTTCTCGAGAAATTCTGAAAAGTGGGTCCTATTATTTTGGGAAATTGCTATTCGAGGCGTCATCTTTCCGTCCTATAAGGACGAAAAAAATCGGTGATGCCATGACCCCTAGGTCTCCTTGTAAGTATCCTAATACGTGAGACGACAATCTTTGATTCGACTACGCTAGGGCCGGACTAATGCCCTAACGGCTGCTCCGTTCCGGTACAGAAGGGCAACGAAGGAGACAACGGACGCTATTTAAAATAACGGTAATTAGCGGTAAATCAAAAACGGTACGCGAAACCCGCTACACCACACGCCTACACACAAGCACACGCCACACGGTGAACAATAACCCGCTATACTTATCGCGGTACTAAATACAATAATTTTTCCCTATTCGGTAATATCCTTGGGGAGATCGCTCACCGGTACTCCACAGAAGGGTGGCCTCGTCAAGCGCCTCTCAGTCCGGTAATCCCAAGCTCTCGCTCACACAAACGGTATTAATTATAATATTGCGCGCTTCGCGACAATAAAAACGAGACGGTATAATCAAAAATCGGTATTAAAAACGGTAAGCTCGGTACTATGTGCGCACGGACGGCGGTCAAAACGGAACAGGTCGCGGTCAGGGTGTCCCGCGCCGAAGCTTCTTGCCGATCCCCACTCCTGCTCCTCTAGGCGCCAAAATCCTCCTCGTTGATTGGCGTAGACGCCGGATCCTCTTCGGTAATGTTGCTATCGGCGGGAAAATCAAGGGATGTGACGTGGGCTGATTTCCTGCAAGGGTGCCTCTTTAGATGGCATGACCGATCCGCTGACATCCGCTGGGCTATCGATGCTGCGACGTTCCTCCACCCGGCCAAATCCAAAAACCAAAAGTCCATTGGGTGGAGAGTCGAGCCTGCCCCAGATGACGGATGCCTTACCCCTGGCTGCGGTATCGGTATTGGAAGCTGGCTGGAGCGGCGCTTGGCCGCGAGATCGTTCCTCTTTTAGAATTATTGAGAGGTGGTCTCCAGTCACCTCCGCCGGTACTGTGGTGGAGGATGATTCGGCGCCTGGCCGAGAAGTCATAAAACGAGCAGCGGTCGCGCTGGCATTCATCCCCCACGGCGGTATGATCTTGCTCTGGTCATCCCCCTCCAGCTGCATCTCGCCCTGATGCAACCGAAGATCAGGTGTGATCTCCGGTAATGCGCGCCTGGTCTCGGCGGCAAAGTCCCTCTTGGTTTCCCCTCCACTCACCGGTACAGCCCAGCGACGCGGCGATGCTCGTCCCGCGACGTTGGTGATGAGGAGGGCGCGGAGCGATGTGGCGCTCCTTGCCCTGTAGTCTCGGGGGTGCGGGCGGTACTCGTCCCGCAGCTTGTCGACGAGGGGAGCGCGGAGCGGTAATATGCCCCTCGCCTAGAAGCCTCGGCGGTGCGGCCGGTGGTCGTTCCGCAGCGCCGATGATAAGGAGAGCGCGGAGTGGGGCGGTGATCCTCGTCCGAACGCCTGATGATGAGAAGGGTGCGGGCGATGTTGATGTTCCGCGGCGGTAGTGTGTCCACGCTGCTGTTTCTCCGTGTTGGTGTAGTCCGCAATACATCGATCTACTAAATCTAAGTTTTTGTCGATTACTCTATATGTCTCCTTCGTTGCGTCCGTCGACGCTGTCTGTCGTCCGTCCGAGTCGCATTAATTCGATTTTATTACATTTTTGTGACGTGCCAAAAATGCAACGTCACAGTGCAAGCCGCGCGAAGTGAAGCGGGAGGACCCCCGCGCGAAGCCTCCTCTTTGAGGATTAAACAATCGATTATCAATAATTCACACGTAAGACAGGAATCACTCGACAGGAGTATCGAGAGCGATAGTGAGTGTGTAGTGACGCGAGTTCGGTGATCCGCCCGGAACTCTGCTCGGATCAGCTGTTCCGCGCTATGTATTTTTGGAAAGGTCGGGATCGGCCGAATGATCCAGCGACAGCGATTTGCTTTCATCGAAGACTGTGAGTAATAACATTTTACATTATTCTATTGTAATCATTATTCGTTTAATAGAAAACAATTCTTGTTTGATTCGGAAAGCTTTTTCTTAATAATTCAAAAAAAATCATTTTCGAGATCTCATTTCGTGTTGATTTT
Source organism: Tiphia femorata (assembly GCA_944319695.1). NCBI lineage: Eukaryota > Metazoa > Arthropoda > Insecta > Hymenoptera > Tiphiidae > Tiphia > Tiphia femorata. The sequence continues at coordinate 12,179,316 of OX090898.1, read as the reverse complement.
AAATAACGAATAAAATTTTTTGAACATATTTCGATTTGTTAAATCGAATGTTAATTATTGCTTAATCGATTTCTTACCATTACACGAATAATGACTAATTCTTTTATTTATTGTGCATTCTTTTATTTATTGTAATGAATATCTGAGGTCATTCTGAAATTTTAATTTGTTGGTTGACATAATTTTTGACCGACGCTTCCTGCCATACCACCGCGGTGTGCCTTCCACGCCCACGCTCGGGCGCGGTGAGTGGAGAGCGGGCGGCCCTGAGCGCGGGCTCTACGCGCGTGCTCATTCGTCACAGTTTTGTTTCTTAATAATTCCAAAATGAAGCCTCGGACAACATTTTCGCAAAGGAAATACTTGTTCCGAATCATCTCAGCTATCGCCCATTTCCGGGTGCGACCCCAGTTGTGGGACAGTCTGTTATAATTGTAGGATTCGATTTTTTTTTTTTTTAATTGTTTTCGAGGTAATTATTTTAATCTACCACATGCGACATTAGTTAATCCATCTTCTGTATCAATATTTACAATTGGCATATATCGTGTACTTATTTTAGTTACAATCTCTAAAGGTAATCCTTGTGTTTTAGAAATTAGCAATCGTTTTACATTATTCAAAATATGTTCTTTCTTGTTATTTGAAATTGGACCTATACAAATATGTATAGTAAGTATATTAGTTGATTCAGTATTCAAATTTTGTAGGAAGATTTTATTATATGCATCTACTTCTTTGTTTGTTGGTAATAAATGTATAGCTTCAATTGACGGTTTAATATTATTTTTTGATAGTGTATTCATTTCTCGTGTCTTAAAAAGTTCATTATCATTATTTAATAGAGTACTTTTACCTAATCGATTCAATGCTTCTGCAAATATTACATTATCTTTTTCACGCATAATTTCAGTTAATTCATATATAGAAAATAAATTCCACAAAAAAATGGACCACTTAATACTGCTAAGTCATCATATTTATTGACTTTAAATATCCAACTATCTAGTACAGGTTTTAATTGATTAAAATCGCCAAGAACAATAACTGATATTCCACCAAATAAATCTTTGGTATGAAATATTTCTTGAAGACGACGATTTACAAATTAAAATTAAATATTTGATTTTCAACCATTGAATTTTCATCGATTATTAAAAATTTCAATTTTAACAATTTACAGATAATTGTATTCAATTGGTCTGATTTCAAAATATTTATTATATTTTGATAGACGGGTAAATGAAATATATATAATATACAGAGTGTTTGTTTAACTTGAGGTGAGTAAATATCTCGAAAAATACGCATCGTGCGAGAAATATGTTCCAGATGAAAAGTTAATAGTTTTAAAGATGATACTTGTGTGTGTTGAATTCCTCCCCCCCCCCCCCCCCCCCCGAGTATTCACTGGAATCATGTTTGAAACTATTAACTTTTCATGTGGGATATTTTCCTCACACGATGCGTATTTTTCGAAATATTTAGGTGTCTCAAGTTGAAACAAACAATCTGTACACATATACATATATATCTCAAATTATATTCGTTTCCAATAACTAGTATCGAAGAAATGAATTTTTATTGTTTCCATACTTAAATTTCCTACAATTTCGGAACGGTTGAAGATGGCGATAAAGTTTCTTTACACGAAATGGGTATATACTTGATGTGCATGCCAAATTTTGTTCGGATCCGTTCAGCCGTTTGACCGGAATACTGGACTAATGGATTAATGAATGTTTCACTATTTCCATTATTCCATTAGTCCAGTATTCCAGCCAACGGCTGAATGGATTGCAATGAAATTTGGTATGTACTTTGAGTATATATCTATTTGGTGCCAGCGAACTTTATGTATTGCTATCTATAACCGTTTAGAAATGGCGACAATATTAAATTTAAATTACATTTTTTTCAAATTTTGAATCTCCCGCCATTTTCTGTTGGTTCACGATAGCGGCTCACAAACCTTACTGTCAACTCACAGTAGTGTATTTGATTTTTGTGCCAAATTTTGTCCCGATCGGTTCAGCCGTTTTTCCGAAATCGAGGATATACACGGACACACACACACACACACACACGAACGGTTTTCGCGATGGCGATTGCATAAGTCACTCCCTTTACGGTCGTGCCTAAAAATGAATAACAGATTGGTTGCGGCATGCAAGAGAGAGAGAGAGAGATGTAAGACACAAAGGCAATGAGGATCAAGGTCATTCAAACACTGTGGATGAAAACGAATAACAGCAATATTACATACTTAGTTTTTTAATAGTTTTGTTATAGTTTTCTACTGTATTAAAATGGAAATGAACGCGAACAGTATTATAGTGTTAAGTTGAAAGTCAAGACTGATAGATCACTAGATTCTTTCTTTTGAATAAAACCTGATGAATAAAAGTTATTTTGCAAATGAAGTTTTGCTTTTATTATACATATTTCCTTCTTCATTAAATCACAATTTCGTTTACTCAGCATATCCGTAGGATGTGCATCGCAATATCCACACGGTGTTCTTAGAACATCCTAGGGAGCTCTTGTGGAGTACTTTAGATATCCCGTCGATGTCGTTCGAGATATCTATACACTGAGAGAAAAAAATGGTTGGGTTTACTATAATCTCACTATATTTTATAGTTAAATTTGGCGTCAAACATATTTTTATAGTTCACTTAACCATACAAGATATAGTAGAATGAACGATTTATACAAATGGTTATATTATTAACTATTACTTTTGTTCTTGTTACCATATGTATAGTAAAATGTGCTATGTGAATATAGTTAGTTCTATCACTATGTATGGAATATTCTGGTAATATTGACTATATAAAATAGTTACTTTTCTTGCCATTTTATATTTTCAACCATACTATATTTTTAGTTGAAATAACCATAATTTTTGGTAAAAACATAATATAGTTGGTTATACTATGCCTCTATCGTAATTAATACCGACATTATGGTAACATTTACCATAAATATGATATTTCCAACCATAATTTTATTACTATGCCATTATAGTTAGATATATCATATACTTTTCTCTCAGTGTAGGATATCACAAAGGTGGACACTTTCACATCCTCTGGATATCCTGTGTATATCTGAGATCATCTGGGGATGTCCTCAGGATATTGTGATATCCCAGAAAGGCGTCCCTTGGACATCTCTGGCAGGTCTTGTGCTGTGTGGGTACTAGGCTAATTTACATGAAAGTATATTAAAATCTATACAGGGTAAATGTGCAAACTATATTCTACAGATATTCAAACATCCCTAAAACGTCTGTAGAATGTATTTTCAATATTCTTACTGTTTAGATATTTAATACATGTATTAAAAGTTCAGTTCAAACTAGTCCAATAAAAACGTGATACCTGTAACCAAACGATTGTTAAAAATTGCACAATTATTTTTCTGTCACTATTTATTTCATTATATTCTTTATGTTTAGCATAAGTGTAATTTTTATGTTTGCATTGCATTACTCAGTAAACACGATATTACATATAACGTACGTGTTAGATGTAATTTTCTACTTAACGATGTAACTTATATAACACGTGTTATATAATAGAAATATTACCCGGAAAAAGGATTATATCTCGGCAAATGAAATTATATCTTGGCACAAATACAATTACATTTCGTCAGATGTGCTCAGATTCATTGACTATATTTGCTCGAACCTGGTCTTATTATATATGGCCAAACTTGAACAAGTGTGGAAAATGGCCTGAGCATATCTGACTGGATAATTGTATATGCCAAGATGTAATTTGCCGAGATAATTTGCTTTACGTTATATGTAATAACGCGTGTATAACAGTTAAATAGGTTGTAACTACTAAAATGTGTTCCATGTTACATTGTTTACTCCATAATAGTTATTGCGAAATTTATATATTTTATTTTCTATCACACATATATACTGTATATAGTAGGTTAATATGTATAAAATAACGAATAAATAAGAGTATGATAAATATTATAAGCAAATATGTTTATTTTGCAACAATATTTTAACCAAACATTATTGAGTACATGTGACGTATTACTAACATTTTACTGACGTCATCTTTCAGACGTAATTAATACGTCATAAATACGTCATTCATCCATCTATTTTCGACCTGATAATGTCGTTATTTTGACGTTATTTACATGACGTCATTGGTCTGTGACTTAGGACCGTCATTTTGACGTTTTTCTTACGTCATTTTATAAGTCATTTTGACGTTTGTACTGACTAAAAATTGACGTAATAATGACGACACTCTGCTACTTGGGATTCCATCTTTTTTCCACAAACCCCCTTTCATTTAATTATTGACTTCATCTGGAATAATAACGGATTTTTGTTAGAATCTGTGATGTTCGTGGAGGTTGTGGGTCGAGAATAAATTTTACTAATACTTAAACAGCACCGTTTTTACACTTTATTCTTTCTGCGACTTTCATCCATTACGTCCGAACGGAAACTAAAGTTACGAACGTACGATACACGCGACGATTACGATTAGTGTGAAACTCGCCGCATGAGTGTCGGTAAGGTAGCTCGACTAAGCGTAGAACCGAACCATGTGCACACGCATGTAATACGATATTCTTACACTCCTTCTATCGGATACATATGTGTGACTTAACTGAACTTAAGATTTAATGATTGAACACATTTTTCATGAACATCCTTCACCAAGGGTTTAGTTAATATGTCTGCGGTATTTTCTCTTGAAGAAACGAACTTTACATTAATCAATCCTTCGTTCTGAGCATCTCTAGAAAAGTGGTATCTTATGTCTTGTGACGTTGCATTTTGCACCTCACAATTCTCCCCAGGAGCGGCTCGGGTACCAAGGGAAATCGGGTCCCTAAGAGCCACATTGCTCAGTAAAATCGGGAAATGCTAAAAAGGGACGACAAGGTACCTAATACCGAGTCCGCGGGAGACACACGATAACCGATTTTAGGGTCAATAAGTAAAAGCCGAACAGGATCGCGTACCTAAGTAATTGTGAACCGTTTGTTAGAATTTAGAGTCACGTCGCGGATCCCTTGATTTTTGTAAAACAACAGTATGCCTGAGACGAATGAATTTTTCATGGAAAAACGCACGACGAGCTCCACCAGCCTAGCGGGGAAACGAGCCTGCACGAACAACCAGGAGATCGGAGGAGGTCGTGGAGAGGCGAACCGGCGTGGCGCAACCGGACCACTGCTACCTGAGGGGACTAGCGTACTCAAGCTGCATCGGTGACGTGGCGGCGCCTCTAGCCGAGGCCGAGGGCGGAGGCAAGGGCCGTGGAGTCGTTCACCCCACCAAAGGGATGCAGCTCAAGGGACCGGACCGAGAGACAACTGGAGAGGGGAGGTCACATCAGCTCCAACACCATCCAGGAGGACCAGCGGCCGGTGCGGGCGGAGCCAACAACACCACGTCGAGAGGGCGAGCCCGAACCGTCGGGGCCCGACGAGCTCCGCCAGGCCGACGTTCACCAGGACGGCCGACCGCTGGAGGGGTGCCTACACCGTCCCCGAGGACCGCGGAGGTCCTCGGAGCTCGCACCGTGTCAGACGTGACACGGTTCCGGGGAAGCTGTCTGCCTGCCCTGGACTCGGGTAAGACGCCCCTCACCTTGGCGAAGCCTGGAGGGTGGAGGAGGAGCGCACCGAGGCGAGTTGGTGGCGGAGAAAGGGGCACCCCGAAGATCTCTACCTCACCCTCGACCAGCTACCTCGGCCCCTGAAAAGGACCACCTGCGCTGCCTTGCCGAAGACCGGGACAGCACGCCACGCCGGAAAATCAAATCTCGTAGCCCCTGCCGATACTTCCCTAGAGCAGCCAGGACCCGTCGACGTCACCCGCGAATCACCAATTACGAATCGCGTGCGTTAGGCTAGGTGTGAGTGTGGAGAGGGAAACCGCGGGTACGGCACGGCACGGGTACGAAGGGCCCGGCACTTGCGTTCCGGAGTATCTCGCGCTTAACCATTGTAAAAGCTAACCTAATTAAAACGAGAACGTGTACCCGAGCCGTGCCCAAGTTGCCTGGGCGAGAGAGAGAGAGAGGGACCGAGAGAGAAGGAGAGAAAGATAGAGAGGAAGTGACCTCGGGTCTCACGAACGAGTGGTGAGTGTGTGCCTCATTTTTAATTCCCTCTTGTTCTGTGTGGCAGTCGCGAAGGACTCGTCTGGTCCTCCTCGGGGAAGTGTCCTCGAGGGTACGGGTTCCGCCGAGGGATAGTCGCGAGCGACTGGGCGGGGGACGTAGGCCGCTGAATTCCGGTCACTGCCAGGGGGCAGACCGAGGGGGTGCGAGCCGGACATAGGGACGTTTTCTGTAGAGGAGTGCGACTGCCACCCAGGACAATCAGACCGATTTATCACATTCTCGATATTATTTTGCTTTCTTTATTTAATTTATGCCTAATTATCGTGTGTCGCATCCTGTGGAGGACTCTCCGTACCGTCCGTACGCAAGTCCGTCCGATTCTTTTGTCCGCGTGCTTGTCATCGTAATTTTAATTGTTTGAATCGGACGTAAAATTGTAAATTCAACTCCGGATGCCTTACATACCGTATCGTTAGAAAATAGGAATTTTATGGTAAATCCGAACATCTGGTTTGCGTGATCTCCAAGCGACCGCGGCGCAAGGCCGCGCGGCCTTGCGCAGGGGTGCTCCCTCCGAGCTTACTGTACCACCTTGACCTTGCGCTTGTTTAATTGCACTGCCTACTACTACCTTGGCTTAACGCTCGCTTGCGCTTTATTCACTGTTTTCTGTTGCTATTTCAATCTTTATTATTTCTCAACTGTATTTCATTCATTATCTCCGGGTTGCATCTCGCTCGCGAACCGTCTTTTAAAATCTGTAATGCGGCGATGACCACGGGCGAATTCGGGACAGTTACCGGTACTACGCGCTCGACTGAAAACTCGCGGCGTAAAGTTACCTGAAACTATCGCGAAGCATGTACGATTCGCAATTACCGTTGTAATTGCGTACCACGCCTGTACGCCCGCGCTACCTCGATCTTTGTGAGCCTAATCGCGCGATACGTATTGCGGGACAGCCCTTTCGTTAACTTCAACATTTTCTCCTACCCTTTTCTTTCAATAAATTGTTAATTCTTTTGTTACCTAATCTCTGCTTTGATTTCTAACGCTTGTTCTCACGCTTCCTAACCCCGCCCCTCTCCGTCGCGATTCGCATCCTGAGCTACGGGTCGCGGTATCACTCCGGCTCGCGGGTTAAGGGAGGGACCGCAGGTTATTGAGAACGGTTAAAAACGACGCAGTGGCGTTTGGCGCCCAACAAACGTTCGGTTCCGAAGGGCTAACCGCGAGACGAGACTCGGGTGATATCGCGTGGGATTTCAAGACCACTAACCAATTCGTGTGACGCAATTAACCCGTTAAGATTCCTCCACTCGCGTGTGGAGGCGCCGTAAATCCGCGTTCCCTTATTTTCCCCGGGGAAAATCTGACCGTATTAAAAACGTCCGGGCGAAAAACGTCACAGTCTATATGCTTACTTCTTTGGTGAAGCATGTTCTCTTTACTTAGTATTATTGCGCTTTGATTATCGCAAAACGTGTCTGTTGGATCGTTTACATATTTGTCGCCATAAAACCTACGAAGATGTACAGTTTCTTTTGTGGCTTCGGATAGGGCTACATATTCGGCCTCCATTGTGGACAGTGCAACGGTTACCTGTTTTTTAGAAAACCAGCTTATCGGACCTCCGGCTAATATGTGTACATTTCCTGAACAAGATTTTCGATCTTCACGATCACCGGCCCAATCTGCATCCGTGTATGCATTTAATGATTTTCCCGTCTTTTGATATACAATCTTGTAATCGATAGTTTTCTTTAAATAACGAACAACATGTTTTGCACACTTCCAATGTTGTATTCCGGGATTTATGTTATATCTACTTAATGCTCCTATCGTAAATGAAATATCCGGTCTTGTTGTGTTCGATAGATAAATGAGACTACCTATCAATTCCCTGTACGGTTTATTTGCCATCCCCCTCTTTTCTTCAAGAGTAGTTGCTTCCATATCTTTTGATAAATTTATACCTGACGCTAAGGGGGTTGATACAGAATTACATGAACTCATACCAAAACGTTTAATTAGTTCATTTATATATTTCTTTTGCGTTATTTTTATCGAGCCTGTATCTTTATTTCTTTCAACCTGCATTCCTAATATTTCGCTTACTGGTCCTAAGTCTTTTATTTTGAAATATTTATTTAATTCCGATTTGACTTTTTGCAAAACTTCTGTTGATTTTGACGCTAATAACAAATCATCCACGTAGACGACTATTACTACATTATGACCACTAATCTTGCCAGTATAGACGCAAGGTTCTACTTCCGATTCACTCAGCCCAATTTCTTTTAATTTCTCGCTAAGTTTATGTTGCCAAGCTCGACCTGATTGTTTTAGTCCGTAAATGGGCCTATGTAAACAACATACTTTGTTTTTACCGTCTTCAAACATTGGGGGTTGCTCCATATATACTGTTTCTATTAAATCCCCTTGTATACAGGGTGGTCCGTTATAAGTTGGCACTAGCAAACATGCTTATAGAGCGGCTTAAAACAAACACAAAAGTCCTGGACCATTATTAAAAATTCGCAATATTAATCGAGTTATTAACTGTTAAAGATCAAAGGAAAGGGCGTCCGCCAAAATAGCAGCGGGGAGAGCGCTGGTGCCTCTGCGAGCTGTAGGACGGCCCAGTTTACCTGCAAACAAACGCGGGACGCGGTAAGGGGAAGGCTGAGACACCGCTGCACGGCCGGCTTCTTTTTCGTTATTGTTCCCCTTACCGCACCCCGCATTTGTTTGTAGGCAAACTGGGCTGTCCTACAGCTCGCAGAGGCTCTAGCGCTCCTCCCGCTGCCGTTTTGGCGTACGCCCTTTCCTTTGATCTTTAACAGTTAATAACTCGATTAATATTGCGAATTTTGAATAATGGTCCAGGACTTTTGTGTTTGTTTTAAGCCGCTCTATAAGCATGTTTGCTAGTGCCAACTTATAACGGACCACCCTGTATACGCTGTAGTTACATCCATTTGATGTACGTGGTAATCCATCTCTACACTTAATGCTAATAATGTTCTTATTGTTTGTATTCGTGCCACTGGAGCATAAACTTCTACATAGTCAATACCGTATTTTTGTTCGCATCCCCGCGCGACTAATCTAGCTTTATATTTATTTATTTCCCCATTTTGGAATCTTTTTATACGAAAAACCCATTTACAAGAAATTACTTTATTTTCTAATGGCCTATCAACTAATTCCCATGTATTGCATTCTAATAGGGAGTTGTATTCACTCTTCATAGCAGTTAACCATTTTTCTTTATCAGGTCTTTCTAATGCCTCTTTTAACGTTTCTGGATCACTTTGTGTATTTTCTGTAGCAACGTTTGCTATATGGTATTGCTTTTTAGGGCGTCCTGGCTTACCTGTTCTAATTATTTTTTGCCTACCTGGGGCTCTTTTTATATTCTTCGGAATTAGCTCTTCCTCATTTACTGTATCGCTTGCATCTTCGTACGCACTAGAATCTGAACTTCCTATTTCGTTTTCTGTTTCAGTGATCTCTTCTTCATTTTCTACATTTTCTGGCATTTCTGAACTATCATTAATATTTGACAATAACTCTATGTCTATGGATTCTACTTTACCTTCATTTATCTCTTCAATAAAACGAACATCGCGACTTTTAATTATTTTTGTCGTTCTGGGAACCCACAATCTATAAGCTTTTGCTTCGCTGGAATAGCCAACGAATATGACTTTTTCCCCTTTTGGGTCGAATTTAGAAATGCCCGGTCCTTTTCTTAAGAATGTAACTTGAGAACCAAAAACTCTAAAGAATTTCACGTTTGGCTTACGGCCTGACCACAATTCATATGGCGTAATGCTTTTATTTGCCTTTGAAGGGCATCTGTTGCGCAAGAATACTGCTGTGTTTACAGCTTCTGCCCATAATTTCTTGGATACGTTTGACTTAATTAACATTGCACGCGCCATTTCGACTATCGTTTTCTATTCGCCCGCTCGGCGACGCCGTTTTGCTGCGGTGTGTATTCGACCGATAATTGTCTTCTAATTCCTTGACTCTCTAAGTAATCATTGAATTATTTTTTCGTATATTCTTTGGCATTGTCACTACGCAATTTAATTATTTTACGACCTGTTTCTTTTTCTACACGTAACTTGTATTTTTTAAATTCTGTTAAAATGTCACTACGTGATTTCAAAAATACCACTTCGGTGTATCGCGTGTAATCATCTATAAAGGTTGCAAAGTAACGTGCATCTCCGTATGAATTTACATCAATTGGCCCGCAGATATCTGTATGTACTATTTCTAAAGTGTTTTTCGCTCGCGTGCCTTCAGTAAATGGTAACACATGGATTTTAGCTCGATCACATACTTCACATGGTAATTTTTGACTTTTTGACGGTAAATCTAGTCCATATACGTTTTCCTTATCAAATAATTCTTTCAGATCGCTATAATTTAAATGACCATATCTTTCATGCCATAATTTTAATTTTAAGTTTGATTTATCACTGACGTTAAATACTTCATGGTTTACCATTTGCTTGACTACATACATTCGATCTTTCTTCATTGCAGTTAATACAAGCGATTTGTCTGCTCTAATAATGTACGCGTTATTCTCTGAGAATTTTACGTCATATTTCTTTCCTGTTATTGCTGGCACTGACAATAAGTTGCATCTAAGGTCCGGTACATATAATACGTCTGTCAATTTCACTGTCTTTATTTTACCATATAATTTCGCGTGTATTCGAACTATACCTACACCTTGAGACGTTATATTTTCTTTTCCGGCTGTATTTATATTACTAATTGGCCCGTTAGATAATAATTCAAATGCTTTTCTATTATTGCACATGTGTGCCGTAGCGCCGCTATCTAAATACCATTCGTGTTTTTCGGTTGAACACGCCAACGCCGATACTGCCAGTAGTGAGTCCTCTCCTTCACGTTCTTTTGTTTTTCCGGCATGGTTCGTCCTTCCTCCTTCTTTCTTCTTCAGACGGCAACGACTTGCGGGATGACCATATTTGCCACAGTTGAAGCATTCTCCGTCGAACTTTCTGTCCGTATCTCGTCTCGTCGGGAATTTACGTGTATGCGTTGATCCCTTGTATGTATGCGCCTTTCGGGTAGCGAGCGCCGATGTTCCTTCTCCTTCCTTTGTGTCACTCCCTTGACGCCTCGCCTCTTCTTCTATTAATTTCCCTTTTATGAAGTCGACCGTTGGAATTTGATCTCTCGATTCTGTTGCCACGCAGAAGTTTTCGTAATTTTCAGGCAGACTGCTCAATAACATTATTGACTGTAGTTCTGGCGGTATTTCTATTTCCGCGTCCTCCAGCAAGTTTACCTTTTCTTGGAAACTGTTTATGTATTTCGACATTGGCTCGGAGGGATTCTTCCTTAGATTATATAGCTGCCTGTATAACACTGCTTTCCTCACAGGACCTTTGGAACTGTGAATTCTTGATAGTTCATCCCATGCTTGCTTAGACGTCGTGGACTTCCTTATGTGTCCCAATTCAACCTTTGACACTCCCAAGACAATGAGTGCGAGTGCTTTTTCGTCTTTGTTCGTCCAGTACGATGCACCACCTTCTGCTTCAGGTTTCACTATTTGTCCGTTGACATAACCCCACAGATCATTATACACTAGCACACTCTTCATTTGCATTCTCCATGCTTCGAAGTTTCCGTCGACTAGTTTGTCGATGTGCTGTATACTGTTGTGCATCTTGACGACTGTAACACCTACGATTACGGCTTGTTTCTCTGCTGTATTTATTCTTTTTCGTAGCCTGGGCCCATAACCTGTTAGAATATGTGATGTTCGTGGAGGTTGTGGGTCGAGAATAAATTTTACTAATACTTAAACAGCACCGTTTTTACACTTTATTCTTTCTGCGACTTTCATCCATTACGTCCGAACGGAAACTAAAGTTACGAACGTACGATACACGCGACGATTACGATTAGGGTGAAACTCGCCGCATGAGTGTCGGTAAGGTAGCTCGACTAAGCGTAGAACCGAACCATGTGCACACGCATGTAATACGATATTCTTACAATTTTAAATAAAGAATACACGAGGGAAAGTTATACGCATCACGATTGTAAACCAGATTTTCCGCATTTCAGCTCATTCTTTTATTTGAATTTTCCATAATCCACAGTGCTATTTCAAAACCGACTTGTTTCCGAATTAGCGGGGTTATGTTAGGTTATGTGAATGAGCGCGGCGATCGTGCGTGTCCGAGGTGGTCCGAGGGCATAGGGCCCCCCAAGAACGTGGTTCAAGCAGCACCTGAGCGAATAATCGATGGGAACGCCGCCAGGCACCAAACTCTGGAACTATTATACGCTATTTTTCGGCGATGTGACAGCTGGATTCACAAATAAGATCTGACGGCTTATTACGGGAAGAAAGCCCAGTGAAGTGAATTTTTCTAATAACTGTGAAGAAGTACCAAGCGCGCCCTGGTATGATATTCGAGTGTAGTGTTGTTATGGGGCAGCAGGACCGGCTAGTAACGTTCAATCTGATCGAGGCGCTCGGCCAGCGGCGGCGAGTGGAGGAAGCGAAGTTGACAAAAAGTTCTCTAGAATTAGTGCCGTACCGAAAATAGGGTGCCGTGTGGGGCACCAAAAGTTCGCGATGCATGCGAATATTGTGATAAGGAGTTACGAAAAACATTCCAAGGCGCGCGCTACTGTGCTACAGCTATACCTGGCTGTCACAACCGGTCACTGCCTTCGTCGTGACACTGTTTCGCTATGGTGCGGGGCCCTCGCTGGAGCAATGTTACAGTGATGCATCGATTGGCACGCCTCCGGTTGCCGAACGCCTCAACTATTAGTAGTGACGGGAGAGTGGATTGACAGCTGGAACCGTAGCCTACTAAATACGCGTTATTTCCGTATCTAAACCTACCCACATAGCACAAGTACGTCCGTATCGTATAATCGAATATCCCGAGAATATCCCAAATACGACCAGAAACGTCCGCGGGACGTACGGTGGATGACCGTATGTCCGCCTTCTCATGGCCCTCAGTATGTCCACAGGATGTCGTGCGGGATATTCGTGGGATGTACGTAGGATCTTACGAGGATCTTACGAGGATCTTACTAGTATCTTACTAGTATTTGAGAATCTAACCTAACCTTATTATATATACACGGTGAGTTTTAATGGCTGTCCCAACCTTTTACCATCGGAGTTGCAGTCTGTTAGTATTTGTGAGTATTAACTCACTCCGATGGTAAAAGGTTGGGACAGGCATTAAAACTCACCCTGTATATATAACTAAACCTAACCTTATCTTACAATTTATAAATAAACACAGAACATTACAAGAATATTTTTATTTAAAATATATTTATTATAATTGGTTAACAATTAACTGCTTTTTTCATCCGTTCAGGGGCATGTGCCAACTAAGATTTTATCGGGGCCACCATCGGGGATTTTATCTTGTTCCGTTTGGCTTGGAAATCTTTTCCACAGTACATCTGCAAATAAAAATTTGAGTTTTGGATATAGGACATATAATTGACATTTAATTATAAATTTATTGTCTATACGGCAGCCTGTTTATAATGATATTTAAAAATCCTGAGAAAAAAAATATTCTTACGTCGTATGATTGAGCAAATTTGCAGACTTTTGAAGGCATTCTTGCCTTTTCTTCCCTGCCAACTAAATTGGCATGCCAGACTATTTGACAATAGTGCACGGAGTATTTCGAATACTGTATTATTTACATTATTTCCTCCTATTCGCATACAATGACTGACCTAATGTAACATAACAAAAAATTATATAATATACAATTAAGTTAATATGAACCACTCCTTTCGTGTCATGCCGATTGATAGTCTTGTTTCATTGGAAATTTCAAAAAGCAAGAAATAATTTAATGATTGCAATTCATACAAAAACATAATTAGAAAAAAAAAAACATGAAAGTATTTACCAACGCCTCATAGACTGTTTTTTCTTCCAGTTTAATTTCAAAACTGGAAAGATCTTCATAGGTGCGTAGCGGTAGGAATTGTACAATATTAATTTCTTCGCTTTGTGGATTGGTTGTGCGGACATTTAATTTTTTTAGAATTTCTTGCTGCGTAATTTCCATAGCCCTCATGCGAAGGTCTATGTCTGTCAATTACCGCACAACGAATTGTTGAAAATCTGTAAACCATAAATTCATATAGTAAAACATAGTGTTGCGGGAACTATTAAGCAGTACTACTGAATGTATAAAAGGAATTGGTTTATTAGGTTTAAGGTTTGGGGGTAGTGACTACGTGCTTAACAGTCCAAGGCAGTTGCAGGAATGCCCACGAAGGAGGTTGTTTATATCGCTCGTCCGTTATATTTCTTGTCATGGCAACACGCAGGTATTGAAGGTTGCCACATAACGGGGTCGATCCGTAACAATGTTTCTTTAGTAAATTTGCAACGCAGTCCTTAATGTTACTAAAAACAAGATTTTATACACATTGTAAAGCAAGATAAGAATTAATGTGATAAGTTTGTATTATAAAAAATATACGTAAGTATTTAATCTAAACTTCTACAGTACTTTTTGATAATCAATACGAAAGTGCAAATGTGTAAAACCACTAAACGAATAATATTTGATGAGTACATCTTTATATTGCTTCTCTTTGCTATGGTATATACCTTTGGTATAATCTGCCTCATTATGAACTGGCTTCCTTGTTTTATTAATATTTTCATTTGGTTTTTGTGAAGTTGATGCATCCTCCCTTGTGAATTCCTGTCCTACTACAAATTAAAATATAACATTATTATTTAATTAATACTTAGAAAAAAATAGATCGAAGTTCCATGCATTTTCAATGTAGAGGCATATGTAAAAATGTAATTCTAATACTGCTTGTTGAACAATTACCTATAGATTTTTTATGCATTTGCCTTTGTCTACTCGGTGCATTGGGAAATGGTATCATTGGTTCTAATTCCTCTGCACTTATGTCCTCATCGCTCGAAAAGACAACTTTGGCTCTTTCTTTTCTGCTCTTTTTTAATAAATTTTCCGTATTAGTATCGGAAATTAAATCGGATAATATCTGGGCATCTGCCAGCTTCTATTTTGCTTTCTCATAATTTGCTACAACATAAATGTCATTGCATAAATTTTAATTCAATAACATATAAAATGGTGAAGGGATTTATTAACTAGGGGGCAGAGCCCCCTGCGCTTTCGCTTCGCTCAAGCGCCAACCCCCTCAAGATCGCCTTTGCTCGCGCTTCGCGCTCGCCCACGAATTTCAAAGGTTTCGAAATTGTAGAAAATTCAAGTATTGAGATATTAAACTATGCTTCATACTTCTCTGCGCTTTCGCTTCGCTCAAGCGTCATACCCCCCCAGGTCGTCGGGTGCTCGCGCTTCGCGCTCGCCCACGAAATGCAGCATTTCTGCAATAGGCCCAAGTGATCAAAACCGGACAATTAAATGCATCCGAATCAAAATTTGAGGTGAAACTTCATGCATGGTTATCTTCAACCATTCAGACATTGCGACAAATTGAAATCTTTAATGCAGTATTCCGGCGAAACGCTTGCGCGGATTCAAAAAAAATTTGCAATGTAGTTTAAAAATATACCCATTTGGTGCCACGAAACTTTATGGTCATCTTCAACCGTTTCGAAATTACGGGATTTTCAAACTATAATTATAATAAAATAGTGAATTAAAGATTTGAAACTGGCACCATTTCGAAATGGTTGAAGATGCCCATACACAATGTTTCGTGGCACCAAATGGGTATATACTTGATATGCATGCCAAATTTTGTCCGAATCCGTTCAGCCGTTTCGTCGGAATAGTGGACTAATCAATCGTTTTGCTGGAATAGTGGATTAAAAATTTGAATTTGTCGCTATTTCGAAACGGTTGAAGATGGCTATACATAAAGTTTCCTGGCACCAAATGGGTATATACTTGATGTGCATGCCAAATTTTGTCCGAATCCGTTCAGCCGTTTTGCCGGAATAGTGGACTAATCAATAGTTTTCCTGGAATAGTGGATACAAAATTTGAATTTGCCGCCATTTCGAAACGGTTGAAGATGGCCATACATAAAGTTGCATGGCACCAAATGGATATATACTCGATGTACATGCCAAATTTTGTTCGGATCCGTTCAGCCGTTTGGCCGGAAAACTGGACTAATGGATTAATTAATTTTTCACTATTTCCATTAGTCCAGTATTCCGGCCAAACGGCTGAACGGATCGCAACGAAATTTGGCATGTACTTTGAGTATATATCCATTTGGTGCCAGCAAACTTTATGTATCGCTATCTTCAGCCGTTTAGAAATGGCAGCAATATTAAATTTAAGGGGGAGCACTACCGAGATAGCGCCCCCGGCCTGTGGCCGTTTCGAGAAACACAAAGCGAGGATTTGCGAGAAATTTAGCGTTTTGCGGGGACACAATTCGTTCCCTCAAAAATTATTTATTTTCCATTTTGGGGATGGGCAAATGAAAGATTAAACCTTCCGGCGTGCCATGAAACTTTCACAGGTAGCCTTCGACATACTGATCATAGCTTAAATTGCCTTCAAAACAGAGGTGTGCATTTGAGGCTTCTCATCGACACAAACATGGCTGCTATGGCAAAACGTTTTTCACTGTTTTCATTTATTACACTACTCAGCGGTCACAAACTGAAGTTTCATGGCACGCCTTCCACATCACAGATGTCGAGAAAATTCTCGTTTTCCACTTTATATACAATAATAACGCAAAAGTAGTGTCCCCGCGGCGTAGCTGTCAATGCCCCGCCTAGTAATTCACATTTCTGCTGTTAGGCGGCGATTCCATCGATTCAGCGTACAGAACCTGAAAATATGAGGATTCCGAGGGCCCCGTGCCAACGGGCGTCTGCTAGCGTCTGCTATCGAAATGTTAGGTTATACATGGAATATGAAAACGATGCGTTGACGAATGTGGCAGGCTCTCCTAACCTCCTGTTGGTTGAGCGCGCGGAGGTGAGGGTTAGATCGTAGTATGTGGTAAGACATTACTCTATACGACACACGTTGTACTATATTAGCAAATAAAGAATACATAATACCAGACAATAAAATTTAACAACGAATTAACTCGTATGACAAATGGAATAAGTGACAAATAGAATATTTAATTTGGAAATATAAAATTTAATTTGAAACTATAACTAGCTTTTGAAAGTAATATTTATTTTTTTCGTAAGCGTATGGCTAGTGTGCAGCTCTATCAATAGAGTAATAATATATTAATTATTAAAATTTTAACATTTATTAATATATATTATAGATAGTAAAATATGAACAAGAAAACAGTATTAAATATTTTTTATAACGATTTTTATTATTGAAAGTAATAAGCACATCCAAATTGTTATACTACTTATATATTTTATATTAACCCTTTGGGTACATTTGACGAGTGAGACTCGTCATCTGAATTTAAAAGAAGCAGGCGTTGAGTTTTGCGGTACCGCCGCTCGAGGTACCATATCGTTTGCAAGCGAAAAATTGGGTATATTTTCCGGAGAATATTCCGGCAACAGAATTCAAGAAACACCCTGCAAAACGGTGCCGCGTATGTTATAAACATAAAATAAGAAAGGAAACCACTTGGCAATGCAAACAATGCCAGGTACCTTCGCATTCAACATGTTTTGAAAAATACCACACGGCACAAAATTATTAGACATTACGTTGGTTCTTGTTCCATATAAATATTTCTATTTTGTTTCATTTATATATTTATTTATATTTTGTAAGTGAAATGTTGTTAAAAAAATATATTTATATGACCAATATAAGTAATATATTCCAAAAAAAACTTTTTTTTATTTTTTTATTTTTTATTATTTTTTTTTAAATAAAATTACTTTTACACATTACTCAATAGAATTAAATACGTTTAGAAAGAAATATGTTATATTTCACAAATGGAAAAATGAAAATTAAAACTAAGAAATTAAAATACAATAAAAAATAAAAAGGAACTAAAAAGTAGGAAAAAAACTAAATATATAATCATCCGGCGATGAAATAGTATCTGCTAGCGCCGCGCCCGGTCCCGCCAGCACCACAGCAGCATCCTCCTCCATTGCGGCAGCTTTGGCAGGAATTGTACCTGCCACCGCGGAAGCCACCGCGGAAGCCACCGCGGAAGCCTCCGCGGAAGCCTCCGCCGAAGTCTTCACGCCAGGTATCCCGTGGCGATTCCCGCCAGCTTCGCTCAGCCCTGCGTCGGCCGCCGCGCCATGAGACGACGGACGACCGATCGTCATCCTAAAAATGAAAATATACATTCAATACCTAACGATATTAATTATTGTAGAAGAAATCCGAACGTAAAATCATTGTACGTTTGGGCACGTTACGATACTTACGCTCGTGCCTATAGTTGCGCCAGCCGTGGAGCTCGCGGACGCAGGCACTGGTGTCTGTGCCGGCCCCCCTACGTATGGCATATAATACTAAAAACATATGGAAAACCAATGGAAATTAGTATACATGGTTGGCTTATTTTAAAAGAAAATAATTATTCTCAAACTACGAAAGGCCGTGCATCAAATGGGAAACGCGTATTTCACGACATGAAAAAATTGTCTACAAACAGCCCATGTGTGTACATTTCGCAATTTTAAACTACGTTTTATTTCTACCCGAAAAGAAAATCACGTCTTCAATATTGAAATATAATTCGCGTGTATAACAAATTATTGTGTGCTTCGGCACGTTACTTTTTCAATATGAAGTTTGCACACGCAGTGTATACTAATATAAGAATTAGAAGAAAACCAATATAAGAATCAACGTGCTGTCAAAGATAAGTTGCACGGCCTAGCGTAAGTATATCATCCCCCACAACAATATGATACTTACGTATCCAGGTGCGGCGACGCCAGCCGTGTGTACCGCGGGCGCGGGCGCAGGCACTGGTGCCGGTGCTGGTGCCGGCCCCCCTACGTATGGCATATAACACTAAAAACAAATGGAAAACCAACGAAAGTTAGTATAGATGGTTTCATTTAAGAAATTTCATTTCATTGAAACCTTCGGCTAATATTGTAAAACCAAGTTCCGAATTCTCACCGCGACTTTTTGCACTCTCGCAACTTTAGATCCGCTCGATAAAGATGCGTAGACACGATCAAGCATACCTGTGCATGTGTATCGAACATGTCGAAAATTGCAAGCAGTTGTAAAGTCGCGGTGAGAGTACAGGTTCAAGTGTTTCTATGAATTTGCATACTACACAATGGTACTTACAGGACAGATTATATCACCACCGGCATCGCTGCTCTCGTCGAACAGTTCTGCTTCCTAAAAGCAGAAAAACGAACACTATATATCACTTTTTCACTTGGCTATTACACAAAACACTTAGCATATTTGTCCACTTACGGGATTGTTAAAATTGGATTCACTCATTGTTTTCTAAAAGAATAAAATGCCCAGAATTACTAACGTGTGACAATTACATAAGCAAATGTATATCACAAATGTACTTACATCCTTTCTATTCTGAATCACAGCCAAGACTGAGGTGCAGCACGTGCAAGAAAACCATACCTTTGTCCGTGGCTAAGATTTCAGGGGTGGAAATTTTGGAAGGAGGAGGGACTGAATGGTGGGGCAATAAGAGATTACATACTTTGCTCGCGCGAAGGTTCTCCTTTTCCACTTACTTTTCACACAGCTTCAGTTCTTATTTCCTTCAATACGTTATGTGATATAGTCGACATGTCGTTTTGTAACTATTTTTTATTTATGTATTGTATCTTATTAAGGGGGGGGGGGGGGGCTGGAAATGAATGATCGCGGAAATAGGTCGATAATATTTTTGTAATTTATTCAGTCATATAGCTACTTCTATATGTAAGAAAGGCGAGACTATACATATGTTAGAAAGCGATGAAAAATTGAAAAATGTGACAGTTCTGAAACTATAAGATATCTGCAGGAAAATTATGTCTGTGGAAAGTCTGCTTGCCCAATTTATAGCGGGTCTCGAAGTTTCGTCGCGAGATTTCCACGTAAGAGCGATAACGCAAAGGGGTGGAGTATAGCAACACCAATGCCTAACGCTTGCCGGAGGAAATGTTCACGCCTCTCAATCTTGCTATTCGCTTGACAAAGTGCACGAAGAAACAAGAAGGACAGAGAAAAAGTCTGATCGTTTCTCGATCACGAATATTATGTGGGTTGGCCGTGAGTACCCTTTGGAAACGGTCGTATTCGTTGCGTGCTGCGTATACTAATATACACTTACACTGTGTACGTGTTGTGCGCAATGGATACCTTACAATTAGCAAGAAGACGGAAGCGAAGATTGACTAATTCATACTGTTTAAACAGGCGACCACCAAGCAGAAAGAAAGTGTTCATCAAAAAGTAAGCAAAGAAATGTATTAATTTTCTTAGTTCTGTAATAGTCGTTCGATACAAACATGCATGTGCATGAATAGGCTTCATAGTCAACCTCTTTTTCTCGGATACTGTACAGTTTTCGGTGGCGTTCGGGATAGTCTGCGGGGATTTTTTCAATGTGTTCGGGTTTTTTGAGAAGAAGCGCTTTTTTATTATTTTCATTTGCATAGAAGAATTAAAGCAACTGTGTTAATAAATCATGGCATACGCGATGACTAAACGGGCCTTTCTCGTTATTTTTCTTTATAGCAAAATTGTAAATGAGTCCGGGTCTACGAATCGAGAGCTTTATTTCATGTATACCTAAGTACACGCTTGCGCATGTAATTGATGTGTCCGTAATTTCGTCCACGCGGTTTTTATTACTCGGGTACACCGCGGGTAGCGGAAAACCCAACAGTGAATGAAGAGGAGAAAGGAGGAGACAGGTAGAGATAGAGACAGAAAGAGAGAGAGGGAGGGAGAGAGAGGGAGAGGGACAGAGAGAGAGAGAGAGCGACGCGTGACAAAGGTATTGCGATTGATCGCGTGCGAGCAATTATCGCTTCAGACCTTGCTTTCGTGCAAACAACGAAGGCGGGCACAATGTATAACGGAAAGTGAGTAGAGTCGCATGTAAAGCAGCGTGTAACAGTGTAACATGAATGTATTAAAATTCTTCACAGGTCACTTTATATTGTGCTTGCTTGGTGATTTTGAAACATTTATTGTGGATTTACACTATTTTGAATCATTCGTTCTGTTCCATGGTTGTAAACGACGGTTTTCATTAAAAAATGTTTTGTTATCTTGCAGGAGGAAACAAAAATTGTTACAAGCACTAGTGGAAAATGTGGACGAGCAACTCGCGTCATTATTCGCAGAAGTAGGAAGCAGCGAATGTACTGACGAGCCATGCACGAGAAATGTGCTTCATGAAAGCATGTCGACAGAAGAACTGTTAGCAGTTTTGGAAGCTCATGATGCTGTGGCGGAAATGGAATGCACTAGCCCTTTCACGGACAACGATACTGTTCCTTCGCCGGCAGAAATACAGGAAGTGCTACGAGTCGAAGATGACGAAGAAAATACGACGACAATAAAGATAGCAGGCGAAGATAGATTGCTCTCACCGATAGGCTTCACCGAACATGCCCACAGTTCAGATACAATATCCGAAAATAATTGCGGATTACAATATGAGGGAAAACAATTGAAGGATGCTGATATACCTGGTATTCGAACGGTGGATTTCATTTATTTCATTGGACAGTTAAGAGAGGGCATTGATAAGCACCTCAAAGAAAGTAAGAAGAACTGCTCATTTGGAGACTTCTTTGTCTATGCGTCTCACAGCAACGGCATGCGAACAGCAATAGTGCTGAAATGCAACCGGTGTGATTATTGGACAACGGTGCACAGTCAAGATCCGAAAGATAAATTAAAATGCGTTAATCGAAATTCTGCGCTTGCCATACTCTCCACAGGTATTGGATACACCGGATTCAAGGAAATTATGACGAGAATGCACATTCAGTGTATGGCAGAAAAAACATCTCTCAGATTACAGGAAGAAGTAGGTGCAGAATTAGAAGCATGCGCAATGGAACAAATGATAATAGCTGGTGAGGAAGAGCGGAAACTAGCAATAGATCGAGGAGATATACGCGATGGATATCCTCATATACCAGTTGTCGCAGACGGAAGCTGGATGAAGAGATCGTATAAAGGTGGAAAATACGATTCTCTTTCGGGTGTAGCTACTATTATTGGGTACTACACCAAGAAAGTGTTATTCCTTTCCGTGCGGAACAAATACTGTGCTGTGTGTGAACATACACAGCGACAAGGAAAGACCCGAAAGGAACATAGATGTTATAAAAACTGGGGACGCGATAAATCATCTACTGCGATGGAGAGTGACATAATTGTCGAAGGTTTCAAATATAGCATGGAAATGCACGGACTTGTATATTCTGCACAAATAGGAGATGGTGACAGTAGTGTATATAAGAAGATTTTGGATGCCAATCCATATTTTGGCATGGTTGTCACGAAAGTGTAATGCACCAACCACTTATTGCGAAATGTATGCCACAGGATAAAGGAAATTTCTAAAATAAAAGGACGCTTAGGTAATTTGCGAAAAGTCATCGAAAACAGCGTTATAAAAATACGAAGTGCAGTCGTAAAAGCAGCTGAATACCGGTCTAAAGAAAATTGCCCGTCTACGGTGAAAGCGAGCAGGTTGAAGAATGACATTTTAAATATATGTAGCCATATTTTTGGAGAACACAAACATTGTGCCGAAATAGGATACTTCTGCGATGGACTTCGTAAGGCTGGGGAAGAAGATCTTGTACCGCGATTGAGAGCTGTAGGCATATATGAGAAGTTGGAAGATGCTATGTGCCATTTGAGTCGTTCTGCTGACAGTCTCGTATACAATTTAAATACCAATATAGTCGAAAACTTTAACTCCGTGGTGTGTAAATTTATTGGAGGAAAAAGAATTCATTTCGGACAACGTGGTTCTTATGAAGCACGATGTAATGCAGCTTTAATACAATATAATACCAGACATTTGCAGAGTGCACTACATTCTACGAGGGATACAGACACGCTGGATATACCGACGACGTTTGAAGTAGCTTGCATAAAAAAGAGAATTGCAACTAAAAAGTACAAAGAAAATGCAAAGGAACGAAGACAGAGAAGTGGAATTTTCGATAAAAGACGGTCAGCATCAAAGCATGGAGTTGACGCTGATTACGGTCCGCATGCAGCTAAACCGGATATGAAGGAAGAAGACTTCGCAATTCACGCAGATGTACACCGCGAACGTCTTTCAATTTGGCAACGGCTAAGGGACGATATACAAAAAGAAACAATGGATGGTACCAAAAGTCCAAGTTGGATAATATATTCCAAGAAATTGTTAATTGCATCCAATTTTGGGAAAGTTTGTCGTATTAAAGATAATACATCATGCAAAAATGTTATACACAATGTTTTGTATACTAAACCTACAAAAATTTCTGTTGCAGAACACGAGCGCGATTGTGAAGAGAGAGCATTGCAATTGGTGCAAGAAAAGTGTGGTGTCCCAATTAGAAAATGTGGATTAATTATTGACTCCAAAATTGCCTATTTTGCAGCAGCACCAACTGGACTGCTTGGAGAAGATACTGTTGTCCTCGTCAAATGCTACAGTTCGCTGATGACTGTCACACCGCAAGAAGCTATTGAGCAACGTTTAGGACAAATTCATCGTTTCTTTGATAAACAAAACACGGACCTTCTGAACATGCAGCACGAAAATTATTATGATATACAGGGAGTTCTGCATATAACGGAGAAAAGGTATTGTCAATTTGTGTTTTGGACACCGAAAGGTATAAAGGTAACCAATGTTGTGAAAAATGATAAATTCTGGATTGAACAAATGGAGCTTTCATTAGTTAGATTTTACGAAAATTGCTTGCTCCCAGAAATAATAGATAGTAGATACATTAGAAGCATGCCTCTTAGAGATTTTGTACAATAAGTAGTATGTGTAACATGGTATAAATATGCATGAGAAAGAAAAATGAACAAATTAGAAAATATGACAAATTACAGTTTGCATGAAATACAATGATCAGAAAACTATAAAATGTGAAAAAGAACAGTTTGCATGAAGTACAAAGAACAGAAAATTATAAAATGTGAAAAAGAACAGTTTGCATGAAGTACAAAGAACAGAAAATTATAAAATGTGAAAAAGAACAGTTTGCATGAAATAGAAAGAACAGAAAATTATAAAATGTGAAAAAGAACACTTTGCATGAAGTACTAAGAACAGAAAATTATAAAATGTGAAAAAGAACAGTTTGCATGAAATAGAAAGAACAGAAAATTATAAAATGTGAAAAAGAACAGTTTGCATGAAGTACAAAGAACAGAAAATTATAAAATGTGAAAAAGAACAGTTTGCATGAAGTACAAAGAACAGAAAATTATAAAATGTGAAAAAGAACAGTTTGCATGAAATACAATGATCAGAAAACTATAAAATGTGAAAAAGAACAGTTTGCATGAAATACAATGATCAGAAAACTATAAAATGTGAAAAAGAACAGTTTACATGAAACAGAAAGTTCAGAAAATTATAAACGTACCTGTTTCTTGTACAATTGGACACATGTATGAATGTTGTTGTCTCTTGTATGAATGTCACATGTATATTTAAGTAGCTTGGTAGATTAAGGCACAAAACGCATGTGAAATGTTTTGAAAATAACTTTAATTTAACATTAGATACTATATTTTACCTCCCCGACAGTACCCTCACCTTGACGAAGCTCTTACGAGCGGGTGGGGAGGCTTGTGTACATCTATATACCCCAAAACTAGTACAGCGAAAGTAATATCTTTATGCTGGACTGGTGGAGGCTGAGATGTCAGACAAAGAAGGGTACATTATATTGACTGCTGTATTACATTCATCTTCTGTTATATTGTATAATTTATATTTGTTTTAGATGTTACAACTATCATAGGCAGGTTGGCGATATCACAAGAAGCTATAGTAAGATGACACAGCGCAAAAGGCAGAGATAGAAATCAATAGTACAGACTTACAATGTAATGAATTGAATATTAAGCACCAATGCATATGGTCCAGGTATTAAAAATTTTATACTATTCAGAGCTTAATACATGACTTCATTCGCCACAAGTATATATAACCATTTGTGTTGCTTTCAGAGGAGACATCATATTGCCAGTACTACACTTATGGGGCTGACAAATCCATGAAGATGTATTCAGGATTTGCAGAATTTATAGGAACAAGATATTATGCATCAACCATTCGAAAAAAATGGAAAAGACGACGAAACCTTTGATGGAAATATTCTTCTTTGATGTTAAACGTTTGTAAAGGAACTCTTATTTTAATAAACATGTTAGGGTTTAGTTTTAAAATACTATATCTTCCTTGCGTAACATTTGTTTTATTTGTAATATTATTTAATACTTTGGAGAGTTTGATATTGCTTTCTATACTTCAAAGTATTACTTTCAAGTTTATACACACCCTTTTATACAAGTTTCTTTTTGTTGAAGTGTTTATATAGTTTTAACTTTCGAAAAATTCATCTGAAAAATTCATGTAATAATAAATCCTAAATAATAATAATAAATAAAATATTCTGTAATAATTGATTTGCATAAGCATTTATAACTAATACTGCCTTCTGTGGCACATTTTACAGAGGCTGAAACATATTACAACTGCATAATCAAAGAATATCTATGCTTTATCCGAAAATTTAAAACGTTGATAAATTTTGGGGTCCCCCTCAACCTCATTCAATATTTCGCACGGCCCTGACATTCTGGCCGCGCATGCGTTCTGCCCGCTTTGTACTTCTCGAAATGGCCACAGGCCGGGGGGCGCTATCTCGGTAGTGCTCCCCCTTAAATTACATTTTTTTCAAATTTTGAATCTCCCGCCATTTTGTGTTGCTTCAACATGGCGGCTCACAAACCTTATTGTCAACTCACAGTACTGTACTTGATTTTTGTGCCAAATTTCGTCCCGATCGGTTCAGCCGTTTTTCCGAAATCGAGGATCTACACACACACACACACACACACACACACACACACACACACACACACGAACGGTTTTCGCGATGGCGATTGCATAAGTCACTCCCTTTACGGTCGTGCCTAAAAATTACAGGTAGTCGCTAAAATCTTGACAACACGATGCGTCGTCCAGCTGCTCTGTGGTGGATCCATTTTTAGGCACGACCGTAAAGGGAGTGACTTATGCAATCGCCATCGCGAAAACCGTTCGTATGTATGTGTGTATGTGTGTGTGTGTGTCCGTGTAGATCCTCGATTTCGGAAAAACGGCTGAACCGATCGGGACGAAATTTGGCACAAAAATCAAGTACACTACTGTGAGTTGACAATAAGGTTTGTGAGCCGCCATCTTGAACCGGTACAAGATGGCGGGAGATTCAAAATTTGAAAAAAATGTAATTTAAATTTAATATTGCTGCCATTTCTAAACGGCTGAAGATAGCGATACATAAAGTTTGCTGGCACCAAATGGATATATACTCAAAGTACATGCCAAATTTCGTTGCGATCCGTTCAGCCGTTTGGCCGGAGTACTGGACTAATGGAAATAGTGAAAAATTAATTAATCCATTAGTCCAGTTTTCCGGCCAAACGGCTGAACGGATCCGAACAAAATTTGGCATGTACATCGAGTATATATCCATTTGGTGCCATGCAACTTTATGTATGGCCATCTTCAACCGTTTCGAAATGGCGGCAAATTCAAATTTTTTATCCACTATTCCAGGAAAACTATTGATTAGTCCACTATTCCGGCAAAACGGCTGAACGGATTCGGACAAAATTTGGCATGCACATCAAGTATATACCCATTTGGTGCCAGGAAACTTTATGTATAGCCATCTTCAACCGTTTCGAAATAGCGACAAATTCAAATTTTTAATCCACTATTCCAGCAAAACGATTGATTAGTCCACTATTCCGACGAAACGGCTGAACGGATTCGGACAAAATTTGGCATGCATATCAAGTATATACCCATTTGGTGCCACGAAACATTGTGTATGGGCATCTTCAACCATTTCGAAATGGTGCCAGTTTCAAATCTTTAATTCACTATTTTATTATAATTATAGTTTGAAAATCCCGTAATTTCGAAACGGTTGAAGATGACCATAAAGTTTCGTGGCACCAAATGGGTATATTTTTAAACTACATTGCAAATTTTTTTTGAATCCGCGCAAGCGTTTCGCCGGAATACTGCATTAAAGATTTCAATTTGTCGCAATGTCTGAATGGTTGAAGATAACCATGCATGAAGTTTCACCTCAAATTTTGATTCGGATGCATTTAATTGTCCGGTTTTGATCACTTGGGCCTATTGCAGAAATGCTGCATTTCGTGGGCGAGCGCGAAGCGCGAGCACCCGACGACCTGGGGGGGTATGACGCTTGAGCGAAGCGAAAGCGCAGAGAACTATGTAGCATAGTTTAATATCTCAATACTTGAATTTTCTACAATTTCGAAACCTTTGAAATTCGTGGGCGAGCGCGAAGCGCGAGCAAAGGCGATCTTGAGGGGGTTGGCGCTTGAGCGAAGCGAAAGCGCAGGGGGCTCTGCCCCCTAGTTTGTACGGCCTTCGAATACCGACTAATATTGGTAAAAGATGGCCAAAACGATTCTGTCATTGTGTCGTTGAACCAATTACTGGGAATTATTTCAACTCCATCCGTAAATTCCACGACGGCATAAAATGCGTCATTCGACATTCTTCTAGTTCTGCACAAGTACACGAAACGATATGTTAGTTCCCCTGATATCCAAAAATACATTAATTTGCGCATAACCCCCAAACAGACTAAATGCATATAGTCCAAGGGTACATTTGTAACCAGTCCAAAATTTGGTATTTGTTCCAATGAACTAGTAATACCATGGTTATGATAATCTTCGTCAATCTTAGCACTAAAACTTTCGTCAGTCCTCTTCGCAGCATCTATTTGTGGAAAGCAAATTCTATTTCCAAGATTCTCTCCAGTTGTAGTGCATTTGGAGCAGCTAGAGTATCCCATGTGTCCTTTAGTGTAAAGTACAAAAGCTTTTGCGGGAGTATCACAAATCAGTGCATCTTTTTTGCAGCAAACATTCTCACCATTAATTCCACTATTCCTTCACTGCACAATGTTTTTGCTTCGTCTACAAATTCTGCCAAAAAGTCATTAACATCATTGCATTTTTTGTCTCCATAATAAATGCCAATAGTGAATACTTCTTTATAAGGTATAATAGAACCTAAAATAGGCCAAAATTGCTTTGAGGATGACTTTGACAATGGAATCCCATCAATATTTATGGCTATTTTCACAGAGTCAATAATGGAATTATGTTGAGACATCTGTTCCAAAAATTGTTTTACAACTTTCTGTAGTCCAAAATGATAGTACTCTCCTGGTGGTACGCTACATGTTCTTATAATTCTTTGAGTTTTCAGCAATGTACGTACATCTGATGGCAGATCTGTTTGACATTTATGTTTTTTTAATAACGTGAGTAGTGCATTCATTGCGTTATGTCGAATTTGGTGCGACATTGCCCATTTAGCAAGGTTCGTTTGAAAGCTTTCATCTGTCATGTCATTAGTTTCCTCTATGGAGCTATTTATTGCAAATTCTGTAATATTTAAATTTTCCGCATCCTCGTCAGATGATGTACGTGTATTCCTTCTTTCTGTATATGTATCTTGCACATTTTCTTCTGTATTCAATTCTTGAATGTTTATCCCCATTGTGCTTTCTCCTTCGTGTAAAATCTCCGCTTCGTAGTTTAAGCCGAAGTACTAGGAACATCATGATGGGATCTTTGCAATAATGCATCCTGTATCATTTCTGCATCTGCTTTACAGAGCATACGCATATGCCTTTTTGTTATGCGTGATAAATCCTTTTTTGGTTTCTTATGGTCCATTTTGATATCTATTAAACAGTTTCAAATTATTAAACAGTTTCAAATGTATGCTATACGTAAGATGAGATATTAATTTACTACAGTTGGATGCTATAAATATATGTGTCTAGATACGAAATAAAGTACCCTGAAAAGTAAGATTCAAAAGCAATCCGTAAGTCCACAATATCAATATCGTGCATCAAACACTCCGAAATCTGTGGTTCCAAACCGTACGTCGAACGCCATCAAATCGTCTTCTCCAAACCCCAGTAGATAACTGCAATATACAAGACTTTATTTGCATATATATAAGTGGTGCAAATAAATAAAAGATCACATTCCTTCACCACTGCACATTCACGTGTTTACTCTAAAATGGTTCAACTGCTTCACTCTGTTCGTTTCTGACAGTTTCTGATGCCTTCAAAAGAAAATGGCGTCACAGCAGTCATACACTACTAAATCACTGATCCTAGTAGTAGTAGTATCGGGTTTTTGTTGGACTTAGGCGGCGGCCCTGACCATGGATTGAGCACTGATCCTCACTGACGCTACTGACGTGGCGCACACTACGGCACGGATCGCACACGTGGCGCCTTCTACAGTCGTGTTCTTCGGTTTTCGGAACTAAAAATTATGACTTAGGGCGGTATTCATAGTCCGGTCTCAAGGCGATGCTCAAGACCACCTTAACGAAGATCGTCTTATTTGATCAAGATTGTCTTAAGACAGCATGTATTCATAGTCCTCAAATAAGGCGACCTTCGTCAAGTAAATGCTGGCTTTTCATATTTGAGACCGTCTTGGCGAAGATGGTCTTAAGGCTGGCCTTATTTGCCGTTCGTGAATGTTCGGAATATTTCTCTTGGATCATC
Organism: Tiphia femorata; assembly: GCA_944319695.1. NCBI lineage: Eukaryota > Metazoa > Arthropoda > Insecta > Hymenoptera > Tiphiidae > Tiphia > Tiphia femorata. The sequence goes on along the minus strand of OX090898.1, from coordinate 12,149,358 downwards.
CAATGAAATCGTCGCTATCCGGTAAGCGGTCGCGTTTGAAAGGAATTATTCCGTACATACGTAACGGTCAGAGAACAAGATTGAACAAGATTTCAAGATGAGCAAAAATCGTCATTACACTCCGATAGAGCGTAAATTATTTTTAGAAGTTTTGAAATCATTCGGGCGTGTAATTGAAGTAAAGAAAAGTGATTCTTCCACCTTACGGGAGAAAGAAGTGGCGTGGGCCGAAATATGCCAACAATACAATGACTCGCATCTGATAACGCAAAAGGTAGGTAAAATCTTATGCACAAATTTTTCACTATTTAATAAACTATTTTACATTATATAACTTAAATGTAATTTAGAGAGATGTCCAACAATTAAAAAAATTATGGACTATCCTCAAGCAAATACAAAGAGAAGCCCTCACAAAAGAAAGGCAATCGAGGCTAGCGACAGGTGGTGGTCCTGAAGATTCTGTTGCTCAAATAGATCCTGATATCGCATCAATAGCCCCAAATTTATTGAAACCGGCCCCAGTGATATTCTCTTCAAATGCCGACATTAATGAAATGAATGGTGCGTACAAATTAAGAATTAAAGTACATGTATGTGTGTAAAAGATATATTAAAATCTAATTTAAGAAAGTATTCATCATTTATAGTGCATATGATGTTGATAAATAATATATGTGCTATAAATTATACTTCTTGATGCTAATAATAGTCACATAAATTATATTTCAGAACAATATCAGCAGATCGTGGATGGGACGAGTGAAATTATTCACATAGAGAGGATTCAGGTGGAAGATACGATAGATCCTATTGAAGAAACGTCACGAGAACAACACACTAAACCATGTACGTATGCATTAAACAAAGCTTTTCTCTGATTCACTATTACTCTCGCAAGCACCGTACTAATGTTCAGGGAATGTTCGCTTTAGGTTCTCTGGTTTGGTTACGTTGAAACCAAGTAGGAATGTTCAGAGTATATACACTTGGACTCTTGATTTATAATGTTGCGTTTAAAAATTTGAATACATTTAGTAATGCTCATTACTAGATACGTTCAAATTTTTAAACATAATATTATATATCAATAGTCCAAGCATACGTTCTCTGAACATTTCCACTTGGTTATAATGTAACCAATCCAGAGAACCTAAAGCAAATATTCCTTGAACATTAGCATGCTGCTTGGGTATGGAAACCCATGAAGTAGATATTAGTAAATATTTTTCATAGAATATTGTAAACATTTGATTACAGCAACATCCAAGTTTTGTTATGCCAAGGGAGGGAAAAAACGTCGTTTGGAAGATGTTTCATCTATAGACAATGGAGCAGTTCGTACAATTAATATATTAAAGCTTGATGAGGAAATGGCACATACTAGAATCAGTCATGAGAAAAGGATGGCAGAGATGAAGGAAAATCATTTAGAAGAAATACAAAAATTGGAATTAACACATAAGAAAACATTATATAATTTAGAGATCCGCGCAGCTACTGCTGTTGCTTTAAAAGCAGAGCTATTATTAGAAAAAGAGAACATGCAACCTTGAAAGCAGTTTTTTGTTGTGCTTTAGTATTAATATTATTAAAATTGATATTTACTTATATAGTTTATTAAATAAAGACTATTACAAAGAATTCTACTTTAAATTTCCATCTTTACCTGCGTGATAAGAAATAATTGTAGTAAATTATAAGTAAAAAGAGAGAATTACATTATGGCGTTTATTATAAATTAACGTTTAAACTAGTACAAACCTTATAGTTTAATATTAGTTTATATACGCACACGCATATATCTGCGTAAAATACATATAAAAATCCCTGATCTTATGTTATTAACTATTAATATATTTACAATTAATTAATGTGTTATCCACTATTAACATATAATTCAGTGAAAAAGTCGTTCTATAAGTGCTTCTCTCATAAGAAAACCATCTCCCGGTTGCCAGTGTGGTTGATCGGCAGGTACATCATCATCTGCATTGTGCACTTCGTCATCTTCTAGCACAATATCATTGAAGTTGAGTGATAAATTATGCAGAACAGCACACGCCACTATTATTGTAGTTGAACATAATAATTTTGTGGTAAGACCTCTCGATAAACATGGAAATCGACGTTTCCATATACCAAAAGTTCTTTCCACAATACGTCGTGTTCTACCATGAATGATGTTGTACCTGCAGAAATAACAAAGTATGTATTGCAATATTTAGGTATTCTAGGTTTGTCATTAAAATAGCAATATATTAGAACTATATATAGAGATATTATAAATATTATAATATTTCACTTACTGTATTTCTTCATCTGTCCGTGGGTTGCCAATAGGGGTTAAAAGAAATGGCAGACATGGATATCCAGCATCGCCTACCAAACACCCATTTAACTGTCGTTGCATGTAACGCATGTAGATGCGAGAATTTTGGAATATCCTGCTATCATGTTGTCCGCCAGGCCATTCTGGTACAATATCTAAGAATTCTGTTTTAGGTCCAACTACTGCCTAAAAGATATTATAAAGCAATGTAATTTTTTATGCGACAGACTACATTATTTTAAATAATTTTAAAGTTTTAAATTAGGAAATATATACCTGGACATTCAGAGAGAAATAGCCTTTACGGTTTCTGTACACTTCTTCAATATTTTGTAACTTTGTACCAACCAAACGGATATGTGTACAGTCAATGGCTCCATCGATGCTAGATAACCCAATACCTCCATTTCCACGACCAAGGTCTTTGAACAACTCTCGATTAATAGTTTGTGTTTCAGCAGAGACAGGCATTTTTATATATCGATTAATAAGACCAGCTAGTAATAAAGAGACTCGAAAGACAACTCTTGATATTGTTGGTTGCGAGACAGTTATCACATCTCCGAGGATGAGTTGCAAAATATTTACGTCCTATTTATATTTAGATATTTTAAGAATTTATTAAAAAGAATGAAAATGTTATTTTATATTTTCAAGATACTATATATGTTTTTGTAAAAGTTTAAATAATGTATATATATATATATTTGTTTTGAAAATTTTCGGTAAAACTTTACAATCCGGGCTCCCTCACCAATTCTGTTAAAACTGCACACACTTGTCAATTTCGACGCGCGGAACACGATTTTGGCAATTAAAACTGTCGCTCATTAGCCGTTTAGGAGATATAAAGTGTTAAATATCGGAGATGACACGTTGCAGATTCCGACATTACCGCATACAGGTGGTGGCGCTGAGGCCAACTTTCGCGTGAGCCAATTGGTCCTCTTCGCTGCGCATGCGGTCTACCACGGTCTACCGTAAGTAGAGAGCATATACACGGTGGGCATTGGTGGGCATTTTAATTCAAACAACAGAAGCTATTGAGATTGATCTAACCAGAACGGCTTACCACGCTCTCAAGTTAGATTATTTTTTTATTTCGCGGGCGGGCGCGTAAGCGCCCGTGCCGCGACTAACCATCGCAACCCGCCTAAGTTTAACAAAGGTTAGGAAGGTGCAATGGTTAGTCGCGGTACGGGCGCTTACGCGCCCGCCCGCGAAATAAAAAGATAATCTAACTTGAGAGCGTGGTAAACCTTTCTGTTTAGACCAATCAAGGACACACGTTATTATTCATATACGGTAGGGAGATATCAAAAGACTAACCATCGCACCCGTCTGTTTAATAAGGGTTAGAAAGGTGCGATGGTTAGTCGCGGCACGGGCGCTCACGCGCCCGCCCGCGAAAAACAAGAAGTGATCTAACTTGAGAGCGTGGTAAGCCTTTCTGGTTAGATCAATCTCAATAGCTTCTGTTGTTTGAATTGAAATGCCCACCGTGTATATGCTCTCTACTTACGGTAGACCGTGGTAGACCGCATGCGCAGCGAAGAGGACCAATCGGTTCACGCGAAAGTTGGCCTCAGCGCCACCACTTGTATGCGGTAATGTCGGAATCTGCAACGTGTCATCTCCGATATTTAACACTTTATATCTCCTAAACGGCTAATGAGCGACAGTTTTAATTACCAAATTCGTGTTCCGCGCGTCGAAATTAACAAGTCAGTAAAGTTTCGGCCAAATTGGGGAGGGAGCCCGGATTGTAAAGTTTTACCAAATTTTCTAACCTGGAAACTTGCAGTTGCATAAAATCGTAGGCAAATTAACAGCTGCATTATGGGTGGAATAGGTAAACCACGATTGTTTACTTTCATCAATCCAGCTTCTATTATCGGCAATATTCCATGTACAACCGATTCTTTAGAAAATCGGAAACGTTTTTTAAATTCATCTTCACAATAGAATTCCAAAGGATTTTGTCCATCACGGATATATCTTTTTGGACGTCGTATTATCACGTAATCCTCCTCATCGTCACTGTAGTTTACGAATTCAATATTATTTTGAAGTTCCATTATATTCTCACTTTCACTAGTCAAATTACTCGTTTGGCAGAGTTTGGCTTCCTTTATACGTTTGAGATCATCTCAAGTCGTCTCTGGAGACGACTTGATGAAGGTGCCCTTATTCGTATCCTTAAGATCGTCTTATTCGACTATGAATACACGCGATCTTAAGCTATTGCTTATTTCAAATAAGACGCCACTATGAATCAAGTTGAAATAAGATGGTCTTCGCGAAGGTTGTGCTTAAACATTATCTCAAGATCTGCCTCAAGTAACGACCATGAATCAAAGTGTCACCTTAAGATGCCTCTTAAGACCATCTTAAATATAAGACCGGACTATGAATACGGCCCTTAGCTCCCGTGTACGAGTGGCCCCATACGTGTAGGGTTAATGGTATCGAAGATATACTAACGTTAGGTTAGGTTGCGATGAGCGCGCGGCGGCACTGCGAGCCGGTACGATGCGCGCGGCCGATAATTCCGACCCCTACACGGTCGGGTAGACCGCCTGTCGGCTTATCGGTGAAGGTGCCTATGCCGGTAAGGCAGGGCGCTAACGCGGAACTGCGTAGGAAAATTATCGCGGACAAATTAGGTTAGGAACCAACACGTGGCTTGGCTTGGCGCGTAGGCGCGGTAGTATATTTACAGGACTATTCACAAATATTTACAAGGGCCGAAAAGGCCAGGGCCGGCAAGCGGACGCAACGCTGGTACGCGTCGGAGACACGTGCACGCGGCGGCACGTGGGAAAGCGGTTCTCGCGGGCGTAGCTAGCCCGAAACGGTAAGCGTGGTAAACGCAGTAGACACGGTAACGTGGTAAGCACGGTAGACACGGTTACATGGTGTAACGGGTATCTTTGTGGACAGGTGTGATAGGAATCGCAGTCGTCGGGTAGAAGAGAAGTTAATGTTAAACTTAGTTTTATTTGAGCTAAATTTAACGGTAACCGTTAAACGGAACGTGGTATACAAAATCTATATCTATGTATATATATATATTCGTATGTTTATGTGCCGGAGGTTCCAGGCGTCGTCTCCGTGTCTATGTGCTCTGTAACCAAAGTATGTATGTGTTATAGCGTTGCCGACGCTATGGTCGTTCGCTCTCACTCACACCCAGTCTTTCTCACTCAAACTGTCCTATACGTAATATGTTTATGTTCCGCGAGAATCGTTCCGACAGGTGAGTCTAGGCGCCGCACAGCTGACTCGGCTTTCGCAATTTCTTCGAAAACTGCGATTATTTCCTCGAAGCTCCTGACGAATCACGGATTGGGATTCCGTGGTTTGCCTAAGCCGGCTTCGTACTGAAGTGTCGCGACGCGTTTCGTTTCCTCTTCTAGCTTCCTTAGTCGTTTTCTTCTGTATTTCTTCACTCGTAAGTATGAGTCTATTTCGACAATTTCGCTCATTTCCGACGCTCCTTTCATACCCGGCGCGCGATATTCGAATTCGCGAAACTTCTACCCTACTGCCCTCTATGTTTGAGTTTCCGTCGGAAACTCGTACTGCGTTCGACCGCTAAGCGGCTTTCCTATCTCCGCGGTTATTTTCTCATACATTCTTTTTACCGTTATAGTGTCCCCCCAAAAATAGGCGGGAAGCGGTGATTCAAAGTGCCGCCGCCTTCCCAACTATTTTTCCTATCGCGCTCTTTGTTAGTATCACACTCTCTCATTCTTTCTTTTGTTAATCTCTAATCTTACTTATTTTTATATATTGTATATGTACAGTCTAATTCGACGTCGGACGTCTCGTATCCTGATTCTTCTCCCGTGTACACGATGATCGGCTCGTCCATCTGTACGGGGTCCACACTGGGACCGACATATGTATCGATGCGGTCTCGGATCTCTTTGGTGGCCGGCACGTACACGCCCTTGTACTCGCGGAATAGCTCCACCCAGACTGTTCCCGTTTGCTCGTCCTTCCGCCTGAGCACCATCCTCCAGTCGTACTTCCTTATATGTCTCCATACTGTGTCGCATTCTTCCTGCGTCCAGCCCTCCTCCGTCGGGTGGATTCCCATCAGTCCACATAGCAGTGCTAGGCATGGGACCTCTTGATGGTATTCCGTCAATTTTCTTGTTTCCGACTTGTGGACGTAGGCAAATTGTCCGTGGTCTGTCAGCCACGCTTTCACGGTTTCTCCCGTCGTCGTCGCTATCGCTCTTTCCCATTCGCCGTCATATTTTATCGCGATTGGCTCGCCTTCCTCTACTATGTGTTCTGCATCGTACTGCTGATATTTATAAAATTCCCGCACTCGTGGTCGTCCGTCATGAGTTTGTTTAGTTCCCTTGCGTCGAGGCATAGTCGCACCGATCCGTCCTTCTTGATGACTGTGACCATTGGGTTGGTCCACGGGCTATTCGAGCGTTGGATAATTCCCTGGTCCAGCATTTCCTGAATCGCTGCGTTCACCTTTTCCCGGTGTGCCATGGGGACTGGGTACGTTTTCCTCACAAACGTCCTTTTCCCAGCAATCTCCAGTTTATGTTCATATATACTAATCCTCCCCGGTTGGTCCCTAAAAAGGTGACTGTATCTGCGTATCAGCGCCCTGAACTGCTCCTTTTCTCTTGCGGTTAAACCTGCACATTGAGCTAATTTTCCCTCGATTTCTTCTTCCGTAAGGTGTGGCTCCTTTCGCTTTTTCTTATCTCCTTCTATTTTCCTTCCGGTGCTGGGGTCCTGGTGTCTCCTTTGTTTGATGCGTGTTTCCATTTTTGTCTCAAGCGACCTTATTTCGGTTGCCGGTTCGTCGACTGTACTTTCCTTGTTTTGCATTTGCTTCCTTCGGTCGCATCCCTGCCTGCGTGGTTGCATCGCTTGTAAGTTGACAGTCTTGTTTCGATCCTTCATTTGTACCGTATCTGTCGCGAGGTCAATGGAAACATTCCATTTTCTTAGGAGATCTATCCCAATTATGCATTTTCGTACTAGCTTGGGGATTATTACGAGTGTTTCTTGTTTCCTCCATTCCCCCGCCGTAATGTGTACGAATGTTTGCATTTTTGGTTTCACCGCCTTTCCCCCAGTAGCACCCACCACCTGTATTCCCTGTACTGGTAGTGTTCCACAGCGCTTTAGCTTCTCTCTGTTTTCTTCAAAAAATTTCTCGGATATACAGGAAATTTCGCTTTCTGTGTCTATTAGTGCTTCTACTTTGATGCCCTCTATTTGCATGACCACCGTTATGCATTCTTTGGCCTCCTCTTCTCTCCCTTCTAGCTCTTTCTCTTCCAATAGGAACTCTCGTGGGTTTTCGAAGAGAGATCCTATTTTTATGATTTTTTCCCGAGCTTTCGTTGTACGTCGCCTTTCTCTTGCTTCCTTCCTTGTCTTCTCGGCCGGACGTACAACCTTTACTCGTTTCCCGTCTCCGGGTTCGTGGGTTGCCCTTCCCGCTCCATTGGCGTCGCGGTTTGCAACACTTGTATTCTATTTGTCTGCGGTACCATTCTTCTTGTTGTGACGTCCTCCCTTCTGTTTGCAGTGGGCCGTGTTCCTGGAGCCACCGAATTTCCTGGGTTCTCACGTGGGAGCTCGGTCCGTTCCATATACGGATAGTTGGCAGGACGTGTATTCATCCTCCGATTTTCGTTGGGCCTCTGCTCCGAGTCCCCCCATCTTCCTCGTATTTTGGCTAGTTCTGCATTCGTAGCGGGTATCTGGTCGACCGTTCTTAGGACCTCGATCAGCGCCTCCAGTGTGGTGACTCTTCTGAGTTTCACCTGTTCTAGTACCGTCCCGCTGAAATGTGCCGACAAAAGGCGCACCGTTTCTTCCTCTGTTGGGGCTGGTTCCAGCTCCTTTGAGCAGCTAAAGAGGCGTATGGCGTAGTCCACTCGGGACCCGCTACTTCCTTCGGTGTACCAGCCCGTGTTTAGATCCTGGCGTACCTTCCTCTGCTTATCGTCGTTCCAATATGTCCGTTTGAATCTCTCGCGGAAATCCTCCATGTCCATGGTGTGCGTGACGGCCCAGCTCCACCATTCCTGCGCTGACCCTTTCAGACTCTGCTGGATAATGTATTTCTCCTCGTGTGCCTGAACCCTTGTTGCCCTGCAAAATTCTCTCAAGTCCTTGAGGAATTTTATTGGCCTATCTCTTTCCGCTCCACTAAAGGTGGGTGGATTTGCTCTGGACGTGGTGACGTGTGTGACCCTAGCTTCGTTCGTCCCTGCTTGCCACGTCGACCCTTGAGACTGTTGTCGTATCAGATCTCTTATTAGGTCCGCGTTTTGCTCCACCTTCGCGTCCAATCGATCTACGTCTTCTTGTGTCCTGGTCACCCATTCCACCGTACCCATGGCCAACTCATGGGTGCTGCTCATGCTCGTGGTCAACTTGTCCGTCAGCGCTTGCAGTTGGTTTTCCGTCGTCTTCATTGCTCTGTCTATTTCTCGGTGTATCAAGTCGGCCAGATTTCCAGCCATATCTTTGAGTTTTTCGTCGACTCGCTGTTCGAGTCGTCGTATCTCCTCCCGGGTCTCCCGTGGGGAGTCCTCAATCATCTGTGCCATTCCACCGGATCTTGCGTGGGAATTATCTGTCCCGTCCTCCGCGGTGCTGTTTCCGGTCAGATCACTGGCATTCAGCGTTACTTCTTCGATGATGCTATCGAGAGCTTGTGTCCCCGAGTAGCGTGGTCCTCCTTCGCTCGTCCGCCCAATTCCCAAATCTCGGGAAGCGACCGACTCCTGGTTCGGATCCTTAGGCATCCTTTCTACGCCGTCCAGATTCTTCGCACCTGTCCCTGTTCGGGCGCCAAATGTAACGGGTATCTTTGTGAACAGGTGTGATAGGAATCGCAGTCGTCGGGTAGAAGAGAAGTTAATGTTAAACTTAGTTTTATTTGAGCTAAATTTAACGGTAACCGTTAAACGGAACGTGGTATACAAAATCTATATCTGTGTATATATGCATGGTGTCCCACAACTGGGGTCGCACCCGGAAATGGGCGATAGCTGAGGTGATTCTGAACGGCATTTTCCTTTGCGAAAATGTTGTCCGAGGCTTCATTTTTGAATTATTAAGGAAAAACACCGGCGTATGAGAGCGCGCGTAGAGCCCGCGCTCAGGGCCGTGCGCTCTCCACTCACTGCGCCCGAGCATGGTCGTGGACGGGCGCACCGCGGTGGTATGGCACGAAGCGTCGGTCGAAAATTATGTCGACCAACAATTTCAGAATGACCTCAGATATCCATTAGTCATGCACAATCAATAAAATAATTAGTCATTATTCGTGTAATGGTAACAAATCGATTAAGTAATAATTAACATTCGATTTAACAAATCGAATGTTACATGCTCAAAAACTTTTATTCGTTATTTAAAATCAACGCGAAATGAGATCTCGAAAATGATTTTTTTTAATTATTAAGAAAAAGCTTTTCGAATCAAACAAGAATTGTTTTCCATTAAACGAATAATGATTACAATAGAATAATGTAGAATGTTATTACTCACAGTTGTCGATGAAAGCAGATCGCTGTCGCAGGATCATTCGGTCGATCCCGACCTTTCCAAGAATGCATAGCGCGGAACAGCTGATCCGAGCAGAGTCCCGGGTGGGTCACCGAACTCGCGTCACTACACACGCTACACACTCACTATCGCTCTCGAGACTCCTGTCGAGTGATTCGTGTCTCACGTGTGAATTATTGATAATCCATTGTTTAATCCTCAAAGAGGAGGCTCCACGTGTGCGATTTCTATCTCAGTAAACGCACTGTAACGCATTTTATAACATGTTTCGGCACTACGAAAAGTGTCTTACGATGGAATAATGGATGGCCCTGAAAAGGGCCGATTGGAAATTGGTGGCCCTAAAAAGGGCCGATGGTTTTGAATCTCATAGATGGGGTTCAATATGTCCCCCATCTACCTCCAGGCACAATGTAACGCGTTTACCAATACTGTCTTGCACTTTGCGCAGTGTAAGCGGTGTAATCTTGGCCACGGCGCCGTGCACTCGCGCCACTAAATCGTCGGGTGTCATCACTGGATCCCTGTACACTTCGTTCTAAAATAATTAATAAAAATTTGAAACTGTAAGTACACACTTATACGAATAATTAAATATTATAATTTAAATAAAAAAAATAAATATATTTCTATTGAAAAATGATAATAATAATAAACGTACCTTTAAATACCCCCAGAAGAAAAAATCCAACGGGTTCAAATCCGGGGGCCGAGGGGGCCACGCAACACAACTGCCGCGGCGGATCCAGTGATGACACCCGACGATTTAGTGGCGCGAGTGCACGGCGCCGTGGCCAAGATTACACCGCTTACACTGCGCAAAGTGCAAGACAGTATTGGTAAACGCGTTACATTGTGCCTGGAGGTAGATGGGGGACATATTGAACCCCATCTATGAGATTCAAAACCATCGGCCCTTTTTAGGGCCACCAATTTCCAATCGGCCCTTTTCAGGGCCATCCATTATTCCATCGTAAGACACTTTTCGTAGTGCCGAAACATGTTATAAAATGCGTTACAGTGCGTTTACTGAGATAGAAATCGCACACGTGGAGCCTCCTCTTTGAGGATTAAACAATGGATTATCAATAATTCACACGTGAGACACGAATCACTCGACAGGAGTCTCGAGAGCGATAGTGAGTGTGTAGCGTGTGTAGTGACGCGAGTTCGGTGACCCACCCGGGACTCTGCTCGGATCAGCTGTTCCGCGCTATGCATTCTTGGAAAGGTCGGGATCGACCGAATGATCCTGCGACAGCGATCTGCTTTCATCGACAACTGTGAGTAATAACATTCTACATTATTCTATTGTAATCATTATTCGTTTAATGGAAAACAATTCTTGTTTGATTCGGAAAGCTTTTTCTTAATAATTAAAAAAAATAATTTTCGAGATCTCATTTCGCGTTGATTTTAAATAACGAATAAAAGTTTTTGAGCATATAACATTCGATTTGTTAAATCGAATGTTAATTATTACTTAATCGATTTGTTACCATTACACGAATAATGGCTAATTATTTTATTGATTGTGCATGACTAATGGATATCTGAGGTCATTCTGAAATTGTTGGTCGACATAATTTTCGACCGACGCTTCGTGCCATACCACCGCGGTGCGCCCGTCCACGACCATGCTCGGGCGCAGTGAGTGGAGAGCGCACGGCCCTGAGCGCGGGCTCTACGCGCGCTCTCATACGCCGGTGTTTTTCCTTAATAATTCAAAAATGAAGCCTCGGACAACATTTTCGCAAAGGAAAATGTCGTTCAGAATCACCTCAGCTATCGCCCATTTCCGGGTGCGACCCCAGTTGTGGGACACCCTGCATATATATATATATTTGTATGTTTATGTACCGGAGGTTCCAGGCGTCGTCTCCGTGTCTGTGTGCTCTGTAACCAAAGTATGTATGTGTTATAGCGTTGCCGACGCTATGGTCGTTCGCTCTCACTCACACCCAGTCTTTCTCACTCAAACTGTCCTATACGCAATATGTTAATGTTCCGCGAGAATCGTTCCGACAGGTGCGTCTAGGCGCCGCACAGCTGACTCGGCTTTCGCAATTTCTTCGAAAACTGCGATTATTTCCTCGAAGCTCCTGACGAATCACGGATTGGGATTCCGTGGTTTGCCTAAGCCGGCTTCGTACTGAAGTGTCGCGACGCGTTTCGTTTCCTCTTCTAGCTTCCTTAGTCGTTTTCTTCTGTATTTCTTCACTCGTAAGTATGAGTCTATTTCGACAATTTCGCTCATTTCCGACGCTCCTTTCATACTCGGCGCGCGATATTCGAATTCGCGAAACTTCTACCCTACTGCCCTCTATGTTTGAGTTTCCGCCGGAAACTCGTACTGCGTTCGACCGCTAGGCGGCTTTTCTATCTCCGCGGTTATTTTCTCATACATTCTTTTTACCGTTATAGTGGTAAGCACGCTAAGCACACGGTTACGTGGTAAGCACGATAACCACACGGTTACGTGGTAAGCACGGTAAGCACACGCGCACTCGCACACGAAGTCGCCTCGTCGGCGTCCGGAAGAAGAAGAAGAAGTAAGCCGCGTGTGTCGCGCGGGACACCGGAACTAAACTCTGGAGTAAGGAAACCTCCTGCTGGTTTCGTGTGCCGCTAGGGGAAAAGGTGGACGTGCGACCACGGAGTCGCCACACTATTTCCCCCTTTTGAGGAAGAAAACTTATGCTAAGTGAACACTATTTACATACAGTATGTCTGATTTAAGTGGAAACAGGTAGTTATTTCGTAAAAAAGTAAAGATACAAAAAAATTTTTTAAACAAAAGCTGGTCGGTTGGAAAGGGCGCATAATATGGCGTATTTTGTTTTTTTGTGATTGAAGGTATGAAGAACATTTCAAGGTCATCAGCGTTTTTTTAAATATAATGCAGTATTTTTGTATTCATAATGTGATAGCGGTTGCCGAGACGAGTACAACGACCTATAATGAAAGGTTATTCGAGGTCTTAAAAAAGTCGTAAATTAACAAAAAACATGTCCACACTTATATTTTTCATACAGCATTTAGTTACAACAACAAGAACTAACAAGAACTTTTCAGTATATTTTGTATTTGGCCGTTCCTTCAACATGTCCTCCGTCATTTAGAATACAACATTGCAATCTTCTCAAAAATTCTCTTTCTATGCGTTTTAATATCTTATCATTTATTTTTGTACATGCAGCAATAATCCTCGCACGTAATTCACCAACATTATAGGTCGTTGTACTCGTCTCGACAACCGCTATCATATTATGAATACAAAAATACTGCATTGTATTTAAAAAAACGCTGATGACCTTGAAATGTTCTTTATACCTCCAATCACAAAAAAACAAAATACGCCCTATTATACGCCCTTTCCAACCGACCAACTTTTGTTTCACAAAATTTTTTGTATCTTTACTTTTTTACGAAATAATTACCTGTTTCCACTTAAATCAGACATACTGTATATACAAGTTGTTATCCTTACATCTAGATATTAAAAGAGACCGTGCGCGGCTGACTATGGGCGGAAGGCCGACCGTACGTTTTGAGGATGCCCGTGGGTCGCGGAGCACGAGGTGCCGCGGTGAGCGGAATCGCCTCAGATAACGCGTTCGGAGTGAGTGAGGATTCCTCCAGTAGCTCGGCGGCTACGTAAGCCGGCTTAAGTCTATCGATGGACACATGTTCGACTCGGCCGTCCTTGTCGATCGCAAAAACTCTGTCCGAAATCCTCTCAACTATTCTATGCGGGCCGGAGTAGGGGCGCTGGAGCGGAGGTTGTACAGCATCGATGCGGAGAAATACATGCGTGCAAGTGTGCAGGGCTTTAAACTGGAATATCTTGCGCCTGGCATGGTGAGCGGTAGGGACCGGACGTAGCTTGCGCATCAACAATCGGAATTCCTCCAGGAATATCTGTGGGTCCGAGTCCAGCTCTTCGGAAAGGAAAAATTCTGCGGGCACGCAAAGCGGTGATCCATATAGCATCTCTGCAGGTGATCCTCGGATATCCTCCTTATAACAAGTGCGAAGGCCCAGCAGGACTACCGGGAGGACGGCTAGCCAGTCTTCCTTGCCGTGGCACATAATGGCCGTTTTTAATGTGCGATGCCATCGTTCGAGGATGCCATTTGATTCTGGGTGGTACGCGGTGGTATGGCAGCGGCGGCCACCCAACATCTTCACGAGGGCGGCAAATAGGGCTGCCTCGAATTGAGAACCTCTATCGGTCGTGAGCAGACGTGGAGCGCCGAACCTTGAGACCCAATGTGTGAACACTGCTTTGGCCACGGCGTCTGCTGTTGCTTCGGCCAGGGGTACGGCTTCTGGCCAACGGGTGAACCTGTCTATTAATGTAAGGATGTATCTATACCCGTGTGACGGCGGCAGCGGGCCGACAATGTCTAAATGGACATGGTGAAACCTATTATCAGGCACTGTGATCTTCTCCGAAACGAGGTGATTATGCCTGGATATTTTGGATTGCTGGCAGGCGAGACAAGTTTTGGCCCAGTAGGTGATATCCTTGTTCATGGCAGGCCAGAAAAAATTGTCAGCGATAGCATGCCGTGTGGCACGAGCGCTCGGGTGCGCAAGTTGATGTGCCAGATCGAAGACACGCCTGCGTAATGATGTGGGGATGTACGTCCGAATCATTTCCTGCGATGTATCGCAGTAGAGCGTACTGTCGGAACTCGTGAGTGAAAATTTTTGCAGGTTGAACGATGGAGCATGCACACGCAGAAGATCCTGTAGCTGCTCATCTTCTAGCTGCGCCTTGGCAATCTCTTCTGTGTCGAGAGACATTGGTAAGGTGATAGTTTCGACGCGGAACAAAGCGTCCGCCACGACGTTCTTTTCTCCGGAGATATGTCTGATGTCGGTTGAGAATTCCGAGACAAAAGCGAGCTGCCTGCACTGACGTGGAGAGGCTTGATCCGATCTCTTGGAGAAGGCGTATACCAATGGCTTATGGTCTGTTATGATATGGAATTGTCTGCCCTCCAGGACATACCTGAAATGATGGATGGACCTGAAAATGGCTAGCAACTCTCGATCATACGTACTGTATCTTTGCTCAGTAGGAGAGAGTGCTCTGGAGAAAAAGCTGAGGGGTTTAGTTTCCCCGTTCACCGTCTGGTGAAGTACAGCGCCGATAGGCAGATCCGATGCGTTGGTCTGCAGTGAAACGTCGCCATGCTGGGACGGAAAGATCAATGATCAATGATGGCGTGGTATTGATGAGTGCGTCTTTCAAGTCCTGGAATGCTGTTTTCATAACGTCTGACCAGTTCAGCTTTTGCTTGCTGCCCTTCCGGTGACCGGCAATGGCTGCCTGTAGTGGAACCTGTAAGGCTGCGGCATGTTTAATAAACCGATTGTAAAAGTTTATCATGCCGAGAAACCTGCGGAGGCCAGCGACTGTGTCGGGTTGCGGAAGGTCCGCTATTGCAGCAACCTTGTCGGGTAGAGGTTGTAGGCCGTCCGCCGAGATGCGATGTCCCAGGAAGTTGACAGCTGGTTTACCGAAAACATATTTGTCTGGGTTAATCGCCAATCCATAATGTTCAAGCCGAGAAAACAGAGCGGTAAGGTGAGCTCGATGCTCCTCATCACCGGACGAGGCGACCAAAATATCGTCCAAATACGCGAAACAGAAATCTAATCCAGAAACCACTTCATTTATAAACCGTTGGAATGCTTGTGCGGCGTTCCTAAGCCCAAAAGTCATATAGGGAAACTCGAACAATCCGAACGGGGTTATGATTGCTGTTTTGGGTATATCTTGCGGGCGCACTGGTATCTGCTGACAAGCGCGGATTAGATCAATAGTTGAAAAAGTGTCAGCTCCGTGCAAGGAGGATGTACAGTCCTGAATGAATGGCACTGGATATCTATCCGGGATCGTAGCTGAGTTTAGCCGACGATAATCTCCACAGGGGCGCCATTGGTGATTCTTCTTAGGCACAAGGTGGAGCGGGCTGGCCCATGGGCTTTTGGAGGGACGGCAAAGTCCTTGGCTAATCATGAAGTCGAACTCCTCCCGGGCTGCCTTAAGTTTCGTTGGATCCAGCCTGCGAGCCTTGGACGTGAGTGGTGGACCTGTGGTCTCTATGAAGTGCTGTATACTATGTTGTGGCGTGGGAAGTGCAATCGAGGACCGGGTGATCGACGGAAACTTCTCGATGAGACTTCTGAAAGGTTGGTCTACGGCCAACCGGCGTACTTCTGGTACCGAGGTGCTACAGACAAGGCCAAGAACACGAAGGGATGTCTGCTCGTCGATCAGCCTACCATTGCGTACGTCCACCAGCAATCGGTAGTGAGACAAAAAATCGGTGCCCAGGATGACCTGATCCAGTTCCGCAAGCAGGAACGACCAGGGAAATGCACGGCGTAGGTTTAGGTCCAAATTGAGAACACGGCGACCAAATGTGCGGATTCGAGTGCCGTTCGCTGCGAAGAGGCACGTGGTATCCGGATTGCAGCGTGCGTTTTTAGGCGCGGGAATGCCTGACACGTCCGCCCCGGTATCGATGAGAAAGCTTAAGCCTGACCGGGCGTCTTTGAGTATTAAACGGCGTCTGATGGTCCCCCGGTTCTCGGACGCCTGGGATAGCCGGGGAGCGCGTTTTCCGCCTGGTGCGGTTGATGAAACGCGCAGGGTGCTTGACAGTTCCTGGCGTCTTTGCCAAAACGCCGATGGTAGTAACAGTAATCTTGCTGCTCACGGTTTTGCCGAGTTCCAGAGGATGACCGACCCTGTCGAGCAGACCGGCGCTCCATGCTGCGAGAGCGATGCGTCCTACTGGTTTCCAGTCTGTCGAGTCGGGCGATAAGCCTATCGACTTTCGTTTCGAGCGACGAGGACGAGGTGCTTGTGATCGGTGCTTCTGCGGCGTGGAAAACGGGCAACGACGTATTAGCGGAGACGGCGTGAATATTTGGCGGGCCAACCTCCTGTATCCTGTCCGCCAGCTTGGCTAACTCGTCCAACGAAGAAGGAGGCGCTACTGCCAGGATTACCTGCGTTCGTGGAACCAAGCGTTTCAGCCACAGAGACTTGAGTATTTTTTCGTCAACCGTATGTTGACCGAGCCCCTGGAGGCGCGCGAGGAGTTGAGAGGGTTTATCACACCCGTAGTCATCTCCTGCGAGGAGATTGTCTAACCTACGCTCCTCGCTGTCCGCGTATAAGCGGATAAGGCGCTCTTTAATGGTTCTGTATGAGTCCTTGTTCGGCGGGTCATTAATCAGACCAGTGAGAGTTAATATCGTCGCGTCATCCAGGCCTTGAATGACGTATGCGAACTTAGTGTCGTCGTTGGTGATTCCCGAAGTCTTAAACTGCGACTCCAGCCTTATGAACCATGACTCCGGGGAAGATTTCCAAAACTCTGGCACTCGTATGCCGACACGAGCTACGAGACTTTGAGCTGTCGTGTCTTGGGATTCACCCTCCTGAGACTGTGCAAGGGAACTACCTCCCGGCATGCCGGTTGTCTGCTGGTCTCCGGCGGGCATAGTGGAAGCGGAAGAAGCCTTAGCCGAAGAGTGCGCTACGGACATCACACGCGGCGGGCACCACACTGCACAGACGCCACGGCACTACGCGCACTACCAAACTTTGCACCTGTCACTCGGTCACTGATACAGCAAACAAGCATGCGCACACAAAGGAAGGGTCACACGCAGGTGACGAGCAAGACTCTCATAACCCACTCGTATAATTAAAACTAAAACGACGCGCGAGTGTTCGGTGCCGACAGATTCGAAACGAGAAGGCAGAAGTGTTATGCCAGCGTGACTTCAGTTAAACGGGCTAATTTTGCACGATGCACCGGCAGAGGATAACGCTGTATAACGTAGAGGAAATTCCGAATGACGCGCGCGGAACAGACGAGGCGAAAGATCACTCTTGGGGTCACCAGTTGTAGGGTTAATGGTATCGAAGATATACTAACGTTAGGTTAGGTTGCGGTGAGCGCGCGGCGGCACTGCGAGCCTGTACGATGCGCGCGGCCGATAAGTCCGACCCCTACACGGTCGGGTAGACCGCCTGTCGGCTTATCGGTGAAGGAGCCTATGCCGGTAAGGCAGGGCGCTAACTCGGAACTGCGTAGGAAAATTATCGCGGGCAAATTAGGTTAGGAACCAACACGTGGCTTGGCTTGGCGCGTAGGCGCGGTAGTATATTTACAGGACTATTCACAAATATTTACAAGGGCCGAAAAGGCCAGGTCCGGCAAGCGGACGCAACGCTGGTACGCGTCGGAGACACGTGCACGCGGCGGCACGTGGGAAAGCGGTTCTCGCGGGCGTAGCTAGCCCGAAACGGTAAGCGTGGTAAACGCAGTAGACACGGTAACGTGGTAAGCACGGTAGGCACGGTAAACGTGGTAAGCACGGTAGACACGGTTACGTGATAAGCACGGTATGCACACGGTTACGACGTAAGCACGGTAAGCACACGCGCACTCGCACACGAAGTCGCCTCGTCGGCGTCCGGAAGAAGAAAGAGAAGTAAGCCGCGCCTGTCTCGCGGGACACCGGAACTAAACTCTGGAGGAAGGAAACCTCCTGCTGGTTTCGTGTGCCGCTAGGGGAAAAGGTGGACGTGCGACCACGGAGTCGCCACATACG
Source organism: Tiphia femorata (assembly GCA_944319695.1). Lineage (NCBI taxonomy): Eukaryota > Metazoa > Arthropoda > Insecta > Hymenoptera > Tiphiidae > Tiphia > Tiphia femorata. The sequence continues at coordinate 12,130,808 of OX090898.1, read as the reverse complement.
TCGGCACTCATGCGCCACCTAGTTCAATATGAATCAAACATTTGAGACCTTTCGGGATATACTCAGGACGTACTTGGGATATCGTAACGGACGTATGTATATAGGATATTCAGGATGTACGTGGGATATCGTGAGGACGTTCGTGCTGTGTGGGCTATAAAACTAATTTTTGTTGAATTCTGTGATATGGTTGACCAATCATGAAGTAGAGAATGGTGATCGTTCGAGTGCGATATGTGCGAAAATTGTGAAAAACTGATGCTGGACGGCAGCCATATTTGTTCGTGCAAATCGCCGTATTTGACACTGACAATTTCCATCTCGATTTATAAATACCATCCTGCCAGTGCGACCGTTAATAAAGATTTCATGATTGGTAAAAATGTTTAAGCTATCATTTCCTTCGTATCGCAGCGAGAAATAATCAACGACGGCGACGTATTTAGTAGCAGCGCAAACCTCTCCATTTTCCATAGAAAAAAATATCTTTTGGACAAGTTATTGAACGGTCCTGCTGCCCCTTACGAGGGAGCCGTACCGGCTAGAACCCAACATTTCAGTCAGCTAAAACCTTAGATGACCCTAGAAATCAAGCAGTATTTACTTTCAAAGTTAACTTGCCTTAGAAATCACTTTTCCTCGAAACGGAGGTGACTAAACGAAAGCTTAAACCTTCCTACTAGTCCTGTAACTTTCATATGTAGCTACTGTGACGTGGTAATTTACCCGTCCCAATTTTCCCCCATCGGGCGCGCACGAGTAAAAGAATATATGAATAACGCAGCATTCTTTTAGAGCGGCAGCCAGCCAGTGCAACCCAGGATGAGACATATTTTCACGGCGAACCAACTAACACCGTTAAGACCAGCGATATTAGGCATAAATAAGCGTTGCCCCTACCCCGATCGCACATCGCTCGCGTAAAAGGAAACACCAGGAAGAGAGAAGATCGCAGGGAGCAGCGCGGACCTGGGTCGGGAGAGCCCGTCGAGCGGTACGTGACATTACATTTAACGGAGCGAGGCGGCAACGTGCGGGTCCTGGCGGAGAAGGGGATACCGCGCTGCAACGGAGACCGCGTTCCAGCCGGGTCCCTCGCCACGAAGGAGACGCGGGGTCTCGACAGAGGAGGGAGTCGAACAACCACGAACATCTGGAAGCGGCCCAGTCGTCCGCGAGCCACTCCACACCGGGACCAGCATCCACGGGCGAACCCCAGGGGATAGCTGGACCAACGGCGTGGAGCAGAGCCGAAGACGCGGAGGGCACCTGCCGTCCACCGGAGCACGAGGCAAACGGCGTCCGCGCGAGTCCCTGGACATGTGGTCGGGACATCGCTCGGGGAGCTGCAGTCCCCGGAGCGGGTAAGACGCCTTCCTCCGGCCAAAACCCCGGATGGAAGGGCGCACCGCGGCGGGCGAGAGGCGAGCAGAGTGTCCTCCGCCAAGAGACATCCCTCTTGCACTCGGCCCGAGAGGAGGAGCCGCCCCGTCAACAGCAATCCGTACCGCCGACGACGTTCAAACTTCCCGGGGCACGCGCTGACCACCACGTGAGGGACTATCATCCAATCCCGAGCGGCGAGGCGATAATTCCCCAATAGAGATGATCGACAGCGTGGGAAACCAATAAGCGATGCGAGCGATCCGCGATCGATAGGGGAGGGGATAACGCCGGGCACGCACGAGACTACGCGAAAAGCCAGCGGCACTTGCGACTCACCACTCGCACGAGCTGGCTGCCTTTTGTTATTGCTACCTTAATATCGGTGCTGCCTAGTCTAGTTAAAATTGATCACTACCTTCTCGCTATCTTCTCGTTGCCTTCTCGCTGCCTTTGTGGAAGTGCCAAAAGAAGCCACAACGAGAAGCGACGTGCGTGCCCGGCTCCGACGCCTAGACGGTAAGCCCCAGTCAATTACCCGTGAGCCTAATTTAGTAAAATTGTTAATTAGAATTGTCTCATCCTGGGGGAAAAGGATAGTCTAAAGCGTCCCGAACTGCGTCATCTCATTGTAATATCGTATCATTCTCGCGAACTGCGCTCCGGCCTGAGCCCTATAATTTAGTCAATGTTATGTCTTATTTTGGATGATTTGTAAAGGGCTCAGAATCGTGTTTCACATAATATTTTCGGGACGGGTCGCAAGTCCTCCCGACATCTTCGCGTGCCTTTGTTCTCGTCGGGAGTAACGTCGGGTAATTGTTAAGTATTGTTAGTACCGCGTCAATCGTTAATAACCGGATCGAGAATCGAACGAGCGAATACCGACTCGAAGCGCGCAAGGTGACCGAGCACAGGGGTTCTCTTGGCGCGTCGCCGATCGGCGAGCACCCTCGCCGACGATACATCTTGCGCGATCAAGTGCCCGGTCCCCTCTGGACCCCGCTGCCTAAATTCTCGTTATCTATCCGCTGTCTCGCGTTTTCCTACTCGTTGCCTCCGTTTTATTGTATTTTCGCGGTTCCCTGCGTCGGGAATTACAGCTGTCTTACAGGAGAACCTCTCGCGGGAAAATCGGGACTCTACGTCGCGAGCCAATAAACCGCGCACCTAAAATCTCGATATTTCGCGCGAGCTGTATTACGATCTTCTCCTACGGAAGAATTTCTGTATCGCTGTCTTCCCCGCGGAAATATAATAAACGTTATAGGAGGAATCTCCGTATTACAGAATTGCTGTCGTTTCAATTAGTTGCCTGTTACTAGCTTAATATTCTCTCTCTCTCCCTCCTCTGCGTGAACCCTTCCCCTCTCCGCGGCACTACGCCACAGCTGAGCTAGCCGGTGGCTCGAACGCGGTAGGACGGTTACCGTCGTCCGGATACTCTCCCGAAAGCGGAAGAATTTCCGCGACGCGAAAGCGTCTGGCGCCCTTCGCAGATCGTTTGCATAGAGTCAAACCTACGGGAGAGTTTTGAGTAACCGAACGACGGCGCCTCCCGCCGCTTAGTCTGGACGATCGTGTGGCACCAATTTTGTCAGCGAGCCCTGGGTTTCCGCCCCGCGGATCTCTTCGAGCAGTTCCGCGGGCCCGCAGCTTCCACCTTGCGTCCCAGTCCCCTCGGGGAGGAAGCCCAGCGATCTCAAGGGAAATCTCGTTACACTACTTACGTATAAATTATTGCAGAAATTATGTTTAAAGCAGAGGTGGGCAATTGAGGCTTTTTCACCAAAACAAACATGGCTGTCATAAGAAAGAATTTATTTAATAGTTCAACTTATTTAACTGTTTGACGATCAACAGGACAGGTCGAGGACTTGTACACTATATCACAATTACCAGGAAAAATAATTATATTCGCATTGGATGGAACAATAAAGAGAAAACTTTGAAAGTATTATCCAGCTGTCACTGGCCACCTAGCACTTCACACTTCTACTGCTAGGTGCGCCTCGATCGACGAAGCGTTTAGACCTCGAGTAAGCACGCTCACGCACACAGACGCAGCGCTCGTCGCTGAGCTCGGAAGCGCTCGGGTCGCCGAGTGAGAGCGAGTATCTCCTGTCGTTCTCACTCCTCACTAAAGAGATCCACCACCGAGGAGAGATTGTTAAAGAGGGTCAGCGCTTATGCGACTAGAGGGGCCGAAAATTTTCGCTGATGGCGAACGCTACCTGGTGTACATCAGCATAATTACGTTCCAAGTCGACGCGGTTTGCATGGCAACTTAATCAAGAAGAGATTCTCATATCAGTGGTAACGTTACTGTAATTTATCCTGTGGTAATGTAGGGAGAATTCATTTATACATATATGATTAATAAAATTTGAAAGCGATGCTAAGGTCATCATAATAATATTAAGGAATGGTGTTAAATCTTATATATTAAGGATTTGATAAAAAATTAAAATGTACATATTAAAGTTATTTTATTATAAATATAAAATTATACATTAATGTATATATTAATTATTTTTTCGTTTTCTTTTCCCCGCCCTCTTCCGCGCTCACTTCCTCGCCCTCTTTCTCGCCCTCTTCCTCGCCCTCTTCCTCGCCCTCTTCCATTCTCACTTCCTTGGCCTCTTCCTCGTACATTTCCATGCTCCTTTCCTCGCCCTCTTCCACGCACACTCTCTCGCCCCTTTCCTCGTACCTCCTCCGTGCCGTCCAGATTTTCTTCCCGCTGTCCTCCTTCATTCGATCTTTTGGAAGACTCTCCTCCATCTTCTCCTTTCTTCATCTGGCCTCCTCGGCCCATGTAACCGTACCTATACGATTATAAAATGCATTTTCAAGATTTTGTCTTGTAACATCCTTTGTGAAACACACTCTAGGGAACGATACCCTATTAATGAAGTGTTGTAATTTCTCTACTTACTTTTTGTTCCTTTCTTTTAAATTTCTTCCGGCACGTGTCTTGTGAAGCACCGGCGCCGGTGTTTCTTCTGCCGCTTTTTTAGTTTCTCTGCTTCCTCCTGAAATATCAGAAAGGATATCTAATAAATAATTGTCCAAAGAACATGTAGAACTAAGTGTTAATAACGATAAGAAATACACTATTTAAACACTGTTATACGTATGCTCTCCACGTTCTAATAAAAATAAAAGAAGGTGTTGCATTGCTTACCAGCACCCATTGTCACCTTTGTTCTGCGAGAAACTGAGAAATACTGCACATCGCGAGCCTTGACGCGATGTTCGATTGTCATTTCGTATAAACCACTCAATATATGTGTGTGTATAAACTGCTATTCTAGTGTTCCTCAATTCATCATCGTGTAGCACGTGGCCGAACTGGGCCCGTAAAGTATTCCGTTTATATCCATGCATTGCGCTCTTTCATTGCTCTCTATTTCACTACGATGGTAAACTGTAACGCGGTTATTTATATTTTTACAAATTCTCTAGGAATTTATACGTTTAGGCGAGAGATTCACATTGCTGTTGGCATGTACTTCCTTCGAATTATCGATAAGTGCAACTAACAATAAGTACAATACTGCTCGATCGTCAGATGCACCCTTCAATTGCAAAAAGGGAACTCTCAGATCAGATAAATATTTATATTTAAGTAATGAATCGTCTAGGGAGTGTTCTCCTACTACTCTTACATTTCAAATTTTGTCCATCTCTGCCGCGCTGTTTCCTCCGTTCTCTCTCACTCTTGCTCTTCCTTTCCTCTCTTTGTTATAACGAATTCATCGCGAGTAACAATACACGATCGCTACACTGCCGTTTCCATGCACCAGAAGATTTTTGTTTCTTGTGTCATAACCCCTTTACCCGCTTTCGAGTACACATCGTGGCGTGTTCCTAACATAGTGTCAGATAAATAGCCTTGGTGTGTTTCAATTTAGCGTGTAAAGTGTATCAAAGTGTATCGATTTACCTATTTATATATTAATCATATATAAATATTACTCAATATAAGCATAACACATTTCTGGTTTTGTATTAATATATATTGTTATCATTATTATTCTATTAATAATATATTAATATTATTAATACATATACGTACACACATATATATATATACAGGGTGTCCCGCAATAGGTGTAATCCCCGCGAAAGGGTTGTAGCTGAAATAATTCTAAACAACATTTTCCTTTGCGAAAAAGTTGGACGAGGCTTAATTTTTGAATTATTAAGGAAAAACATAGGCGAATGAGCGCGCCCGTAAAGCCCGCGCTCAGGGCCGTCATGTTCGCCACTCACCGCGGTTGTGGACGGACGCATCGCGGTGAAACGGCACGAAGCGTTGGACAGAAATTATGTCGAATAACAAATTAAAATTCCAGAATAACTTCAGATGACGAACCCCAGAAGGCGAGGGGATGCGTAACACATTTCCCCATGTAAAAAAAAAAAAAAAAAAAAATAGGTCAGGGTAGGGTCAGGGCTAAGGTTAGGGTTAGGGTTAGGGCTAAGGTTAGGGTTAGAGTTAGGGCTGACCCTAACTTTTTTTTTTTTTTTTTTTTTTTTTGCATCGAGTAATGTATCACGCATCCCCTCGCCTTCTGGGGTTCGCCATCTGAAGTTATTCTGGAATTTTAATTTGTTATTCGACATAATTTCTGTCCAACGCTTCGTGCCGTTTCACCGCGATGCGTCCGTCCACAACCGCGGTGAGTGGCGAACATGACGGCCCTGAGCGCGGGCTTTACGGGCGCGCTCATTCGCCTATGTTTTTCGTCGAATAACAAATTAAAATTCCAGAATAACTTCAGATGACGAACCCCAGAAGGCGAGGGGATGCGTAACACATTTCCCCATGTAAAAAAAAAAAAAAAAAAAAAAAAAAAATTAGGGTCAGGGTAGGGTCAGGGCTAAGGTTAACTGAGGCCATGGGCGCCCCCACTGACGGAGAGCCTCGACCCGGGGTTCGTGGGAAGGGTGGTCGCCTCGCTATTCCCCCCCGCCGATCGCGGGGGAGAGGAAGCGACACCCGAACCGCCGCCCGGTCCCGACGACTGGGCGGAGGACCTCGCGGTCGGGGAGGAGGAGTTCCGGCAGGTCGTCAAGAGGGGCCTAGGGGGCAGACGCACCGCCCCCGGCCCCGACGGCCTGCACAAGAGGGTCCTGGCGATGGCGATGCGCGTCCTCGCCGAGCAGGTTAGGGGCGTCTTTGACGCGTGTCTCAGGCGAGGGATCTTCCCCCCAGCCTGGAGGAGGGCCAATTTGGTCCTCCTCCGAAAGGAGGGCAAGGACGAGGAGTCCCCATCGGCATATAGGCCGATCTGCCTGCTGGACGAGGCTGGCAAGCTCTTCGAGCGGATAATTGCCAACCGCCTCGTCCGGCATATGTCCCGGGTGGGCCCCGACGTTAGCGGGGCCCAATACGGATTCCGAGAGGGCCGGTCGACGCTCGACGCCGTCAACCGCGTAAAGGCCCTCTCGGATGAGGTGACAGGCCAGGGGGGGGTGTTGCTCGCGATATCGTTGGATATCAGCAACGCCTTCAACACCCTCCCTTGGCCGAGAATCAGGGAGTCGCTCCGGCGCCGCGGGGTACCGCCGTACCTGCAGCGCGTTGTGAGCGATTACCTCCGGGACAGGCGGCTCGCGTACGTCGACCGCGACGGTCGAGTACGCGAGGGGGAGGTGCACCGCGGAGTACCCCAGGGGTCCGTGTTGGGACCCCTCTTATGGAACGTGGGGTACGACGCGGTTTTGCACACTGCCCTCCCCCCCGGCTGCAGTGTCATCTTAGCCGGGGGAAGGGACTGGGGGGAGTCCCTCGCCAGGGGCGAGGTGGCAGCATCGGCGGTGTTGAGTTCCATCCGCGACGCAGGTCTCAAGGTGGCGGCCAGTAAAACCGAGGCCCTGTTTTTCTTCGACAGGGCCCGGGGGCCGCCACCGGCGGACGCGAGCCTCGTCGTGGATGCGGCCCGTATAAGGGTCCAGCCCCGATTGAAATATTTGGGGCTGACCCTGGACTGCCAGTGGCGTTTCGACGGCCACCTGACGCAAGCGGCCTGCCGCGCGAAAATTTGCGCAAACGCGTTGGGGAGATTGCTCCCCAACGTGGGCGGGCCGGACGGTCGGGTGCGCCGCCTCTACACGAATGTGGTGAGGTCGGTAGTCCTCTACGGGGCGCCCGTATGGGCCGAGGCCATGTCGGCCAAGGCCCGGGCGTCCCTGGCCGGGGCCTTACGGCCCATGGCCATCAGGGTGGTGAGAGGCTACCGAACCATCTCACACGAGGCGGCCGCGGTTTTGGCCGGGGTACCCCCGGTGGACCTCGTGGCCCGGGAACACGCCCGGGCCTACGAGGAGGTGAGGTCCCTTCGGGACCAGGGGGTACCCGTAACAGGGGCCGACCGCGCCAGGATAAGACGCCACAACCGGCGGATCTCCATCGTAGAGTGGAAGAGGAGACTCGCTGCCCCGCGCGCCGTGGGGCAGCGAACCGTCGGGGCCGTCCTGCCCGTGCTCGATCGGTGGTTGGATCGGGCATGGGGCGGGCTGTCTTTCCGAGCGACGCAGATCATCACCGGGCATGGCTGCTTCGGTGCGTATCTGCGTCGCATCGGAAAGGAACTAACGCCGGGCTGCCACCACTGTGGTGACCCCGACGACACCGCCCAGCACACGCTGGAATTTTGTCCAGCGTGGTGCGCGGAGCGGGCGGTGCTCGTCGGGGAGATTGGGCCCGATCTCTCCCTACCCGGGGTCGTCCAGGCCATCCTGGAACGGGAGAGATCGTGGCGGGCCTTCTCCATTTTCTGTGACTCCGTCATACGGAAAAAGGAGGGGGCCGAGCGGGAGCGCCGGGGCGAGGTGCCCCGGAGACGAGGAGGAAGAGGAGGAGCACGCGGGGGGCGGTTAAGGCCCCCCGCTGTTGGCCCCCGGTTGGGGGCTGGAATTAGGCGGCGGGCCCGGACGTCGAGGCCGAGGCCCGCCGCCGCTCGAGGCAACGGCGGATGAGGTCGGCGGGGAGGGGCCGCACCACCCCTGACATAAGGGTGGTGGACTTTGCTCCTCCCCGTCGACGGTGGGGGGGGGCCCTTGGGCCCCCTTATGAGGGAGTACCCTCCCCCGCGCCTGTTGTGCGGGGGGGAAGACGGGAGGCAGTAGGGGCCGGGCGCGGGTGGGGATCCCCGCGTGCGGCCCGCCTCCGTGGAGTCGGGCGGGGTGCCGGTGGCCGGCACCCTGCCCGTAGAGAAGGCAACGTGGCACCCCCCTTATTGTTAAAGGGGGGTGCCGAGAGGAACGCCCGTCCCCGGTGCGGGGCGGGCAAGGTGCGAGGGGTGCCCGGAAGATATGCCGCCGGCAAAGCCTGGGCACCCCTCACTGAAGCACCAGGATGGCCACCGTGGGGTTTTAGTGGGTAGGCCCGGCGCACATAGCGCCTGGAGAGTCCCACATAACCCTCCTCCTCCGCCCCAGGAGGCGAGGGTATGCGTAAAGCATTTCCCCACGTAAAAAAAAAAAAAAAAAAAAAAAAAGGGCTAAGGTTAGGGTTAGGGTTAGGGCTAAGGTTAGGGTTAGGGTTAGGGTTGACCCTAATTTTTTTTTTTTTTTTTTGCATCGAGTAATGTATCACGCATCCCCTCGCCTTCTGGGGTTCGCCATCTGAAGTTATTCTGGAATTTTAATTTGTTATTCGACATAATTTCTGTCCAACGCTTCGTGCCGTTTCACCGCGATGCGTCCGTCCACAACCGCGGTGAGTGGCGAACATGACGGCCCTGAGCGCGGGCTTTACGGGCGCGCTCATTCGCCTATGTTTTTCCTTAATAATTCAAAAATTAAGCCTCGTCCAACTTTTTCGCAAAGGAAAATGTTGTTTAGAATTATTTCAGCTACAACCCTTTCGCGGGGATTACACCTATTGCGGGACACCCTGTATATATATATATATATATATATATATATATATATTAATAATTTAATTATTGCCTTAATTAATTTATTAAATATATATTGTATACATATATTCGTGCATACATATGTATACATCTAACGTGAATTAGTTAAATTACCGCGAGTGCACAATGGATATAACCAGTGCAGGAACGTCAGCGCAAGGAAGAAAGGCAGGTAAGAACAAACTGCAGCACAGTTATAAATGTGCCTATAAACATTGTGGCATTCGTTCCCGAGATAATATACCGGACACCAAATTTTTCAAATTACCCGTTGAAGATCCGGATGTTATAGCTACGTGGCTCGTCAATTGCGGTTTAGACTACAAAGCTGAAGAGTCCGACGCGGAACTTAAAAACTACGCATTTGCTCAAAGCACTTCGCAAAAGATTCCATACATTTGCACGGAAGATTAAAGAAAGGTGCTATTCCTGTATATTACGACACAGATACTGACAGCGAAGAAAGTATCATGTCATATGCCACCGAGCGAGATGAATTACATGATATTATTAAAGAAAATCAAAAAATTATAAAGACGCAAAATTTAAAAATTATAAAATTAACAAAAAAAATGAAGGGTAAAAATAAAGTAATAAATAGCTTACGGATCCGATTAAATCGTATAAGCAATGGCATTATACCTGACGCTGCACTCGCTAAAGCAATAAGTACCCGAGTGCAAGGTTTTCTTTTAACTTTTATTAATTTACAATTATTCCGTAAGCCGGGCGCACAATTTACCGAAAATGAAAAAAAACTGGCGTTGAAAATGCATTACTCATCGCCAAGTTTATATATGAAAATGCGGGAAAATATGGGATTTGTGTTTCCTTCCAAAACAACATTAAAAAATTGGTTTGGCATGGTTCAGTTATGGCCAGGAATTTGTTCCTCGATTTTGGAAGCCTTACATATGAAAGCTTCGTGTATGTCCGTGGTTGAACGTGAATGCGTTTTATGCATGGACGAAATGAAAATTAAAATGGGCCTAGAATTTCACGAATCGTTGCAAAAAATTGAAGGCTTTGAAGATTTAGGCTCCGTGGAACATACCCATAATGCTGTTGCAAGTAGTGTCCTTGTTTTTATGCTACGAGGTTTGATTTTCAATTGGAAGCAACCTATAGCATACTTTCTAAGCGCAGGACCAGTCCACAGTATGAAATTAACAGAAATAATTGATTTAGTCATAAAAGCTGTTTTACAAACTGGTTTCAAAGTTCGCGCAATTGTATGTGATGAAGGCAGTAACAATAGAAGCGCTTTAACCCGCAAAATTGTTGATGCTGAAAACCCATATTTTCTTGCGAACAACACGGATGGTGAACATAAAATATATCTAATTTACGATATCCCCCATATTTTCAAAAGTATTCGTAATCAGATGCTTTTGTATAATATTTTTATAAACGACGTAGCAGTTGCATCATGGAATGATGTCAGAGCATTGTGGAATTTGGAAAAAGATAAATTTGTGAAATCAGCGTGCAAGTTATCAGAAAAACACGTAAATCCAAATATTTTTGAAAAAATGAAATGTCGTTTAGCTTTACAAGTGTTCAGCCGCAGAGTAAGCGCAGCTTTAATGACAGCTGGAACGACAGACAGCATAACTAGCGATACAGTAATGCACACCGCGGAATTCTTCTTAGAATTGAATGATCTGTTTGACAATTTAAACAGTTGCCAAGCAAATGATCACAATCCTAACAAATGTGCATTATCAGATTCGAATCCTCAGATAGAAGGAAATATGAAGCGTATGCTGAATTCCATAGCAAATTGGAGGACAAATACAAGAAAAGGATACAGCATACCACCGTGTTTTACAGGATTACAAATATCCATTAATGCTATTTTGCAATTATGGGCCGATGTAAAAACCGAAGGTATTAAATATTTAATAACCTCCAGATTTAATCAGGATCCACTCGAAAATTTATTTTCAATGATTAGAGAATATGGTGGCACGTATAATATGAATCCTACCGCAAAATCATTTCGATTGATCCTACAAAAAAATATTATTATAAATCTGGAGAAATCAGCATATACGGCTAACTGTGAAGCCGATAATGATGAGAATCTTTTGTACAGTGACATGCAAAATATGCTATCCGATCATACCAGTCGTCCACTTGACGCAAACATCCAACAGGAAATGAGTGAAGATAATTTTGAGGACACGGCCGAAATTGAACAATTAATAATAGATTCTTCCTGTACAAGTACAAATACGCTAGAAGCTTGTGCGGTGGAATACTCTGCAGGTTACATAGCCAAAAGTATTTGTAAAAAATATAATTGCATAAAATGTCAAGAGTCTTTAATTGACGACACTCAAATATTATCTAACGAGCGGCAAATATTAATATTTTATCGTGCATTTGAAACTTTAGACAGAAAAGAAATGGGTCATCTTTGTGTTCCAAACAGTGTATTTTCTGTCATTTTTCGAATAATAAATGCAGTATTTGACAAGATGTATCCAGCGATAAGAGGTGAATATCACATGCTGGATACGATATTTCCCTCGCTAGTGAAAGCCGTGCACATGTATTCGCCTGAATGGTTCGACGACAGCACATGCAAGACACATAGAACAGAGCTTGTTATTTTTTTATGAAGGTTAAAATTCACAATGATGTTAAATGGTTGGGACAAAAATTGCGATATTCTAACAAAAGAAGAACTGAAAACGTCGAAAACAACCAGAAATGGCAAACGTTGCAAAGTTGTTGAATGTTGAACTAATAAACAGAACAAAATTCTATTTGTAGGTTTTGCAGCGATACGCCGTATTGAATTCGCAGCCTTCACGGCGAGCATTGCTGAATTTAATTCGCAGCCTTTGCGGCTGAGCATTGCTGAATTTAATTCGCAGCCTTTGCGGCTGAGCATTGCTGAATTCCTTGCAGCAAAGTAATGTGATAAATTGTTATTGCGCTGTACCCTTCCGAGACCTGCAACCTTGACGAGGTGAAAGGGCTTACGGATTCTCATTATACAATCGGTCCGATTATCAGTACATACATATATGAGAATCCAACAAATAGCAGGCACCATTTGCGAAAGCGTTAATTTATGTGGTACATGTAAAATATGTGTTTTTTCCTGTCAAGCAAATGTACCTTCTCTGCATATCAATTTGTTTATTTATCTATTTGTTTATTGCAATCACTGCAATACAAGTAAGTTGCATAGCTGTTTTTACAGTCTAAGTTACAGGCACACGCAATCCAATGTTAACAGTAATTACAAATATTTTGCACGTAATTCACGATTGTAATGTAATTTCCTTAATATTGAGAAATGCAGAAAACGTACGTGTATGAATGTACCTGCGCGTGAGTTTGGCGTAATTAGCGGTGAGAATAAAAGAGTGAGTATCTGCGCGACGGAAAGATTGTGGTGTGCGCTGAGTTTGGAGAGCAGAATGAGATGTGTGAAAGAAGCACCAAAGAAAGAGAGATAGAGAGAGAGGGAGCGTGCGAGAGAGATTCGAGATGCGATACTGAATAAATGCGAAAATGAGTCTAATTGTAAGATACCGGAGCGCCGTAAATTTCAATTTCGCTGAAGTTGAAATATATTATAATTGTACATTTCTACAGATTCACGATGTCGGGTAATATCGCGGTGGGGTCGACTTTTCGAGAAAATTCCAGTCAAAGTATGCGATTTTCGACCTGATATCTCAATGCGGGAATGTCGCAGAGACAGGCTTGAGCATGCTTGGCAGACGATGCTCCCACCACGTAAAAATCTTCTCCTTCTACTACTGACTTCTCCTCCAGCGGCTATCCGCATGAGGATGAGGAGAACCCGTGGCGTTCACAGCGTTAGCAGGGTAATGGATAATGTGACGTCACGTAACGATGGTAGAGGGGGAAGCCGAGAGACTCTTTGTGGCAAGCCTGAGGTTGAGGCTCGCCAGCGTTTGACAGCGAAGCGAGAGAGAATCGATTGTCTTTTTCTTATCGATACGTGTCTCTCTGTCCCGCCGGATCAGTACGTCTCCTTCTCGGCAATGTGTTCACATTTGTCTCCTTTTCAGCCGTCAACAGTTAGTACTTTCTATGAATTAGAAAGAAAATGTACGTTATATATATTGAATAACAAAAATTGCTATATTCAATGAACCTACGAGATCTTAAGACGATAGTTTTTAGAAAAATGAAAAACGTACAAGAATTTTCATTTTTGTCCTTGTTTTGTCGTTCTCGATTCATATAAAGAATTAATTGTTAACACTAGGTTTACAGAACTTTCCTTACAAGCACAATTTTCTATTTAAACGTGTCAAATTGAGGAGTGTGCGTAAATCTAGTCTTAAAGGATAAGAAGAATGCAAATTTAATAGCCGGAAAAGACCGTTTATGGCTGAGAAGAAAAGGTACTGATCTGACGGGACAGAGAAACATGTATCGATAAGAAAAAGACAATCGATTCTTTCTCGCCTCGCTGCCAAACGCTGGCGAGCCTCGAGCCTGCCTGAGCCTGTCATTGCGACGTGATTTGAGCAAATCACCATATTGTGATTTTAAGCCAAAAAATCGCTAAATTTCATTGCGATTTTCTCAGAAAATAGGCAATACTGCGATTTTTTCGATATCACAAGTCTCTAGGAGTATTCATCTCTAATATATTTCGAACATATCGAGTTAAAGGCAGCGAAATCGATATTTCCCGTTTGAGAGGTTAAGGGCGAGAGTTATTTCTGTAACCAATAAACCAAATATCTGTTTCCTAACCCTTATTGCCCTTACTCGGTCTTGTTCCCTACAATAATATATTGAAACACTTTTTATTTTGCCATTATAGATCATTGTAGCCAAAAGAATTTCAAGCAAAGCTACGACCGACATTGTGCCAGTAGTGAGATGATAAAACAGTATTTATTAACAAGTAACCCACTTCGAATGATCAAACAGGATACTGCAATTATCTCCAGGACCCGTCGAAGCATGCAAAGCAGTTTTCTCAGCACTGATTAACTTGGCGTCCGACTGATCGAACAGGGCACTGCAATTATCTCCGGGACCCGGCAAAACGGCCCCTCCAAATACACGGGCGCTGACCCTCTTGTTACGATCCCATCCTAGGTCGTCTAGGGAATTTTGCGTTATATAGAGATAAAACTTATGATTATAATATCGCCTTATTTTAAAACTATTTCATTGATAGAATAGCTTAGGAGATAGACATACACGCCTAGAAAATAAGATAGGACACATGCATAGGCACATGGAACATCCTCTGCACAGCTGCATATGAGTCACCATCGACCTTCAAGTAAGACTTGGGAAAAACATCTCTTCAAAGGGGACCACCACTGTAACCCGATCCATTGGCTTGCGCAATTTCCTGTGGAATCCGCATAGACTCGACCTCTAGACGTCCTCTACGCAGCTGCATAGCCTAGATAAATTCTTTCTAGAAATTATTGTCGTAAACACCATCACACAGATACAACACATAAGACCTTGTTTTGCAGAGAAATTCCATTGCACAGACACAACACATTTTTAGATTTTCAGTATAAGAAGGGTGCCTGCGAGCCCTGAAAATCAGTTCAGTTCAGTTCAATCCAATACACCGGTTCAATCTTCACCAACGACGATACCCAGCAATAGTCCAGTCAGTTAGAGTCAGTGTCCAGCTAACAAGGAACAAGGTATACCCTTTTAAGTCTTATAAATTTTGTGTCCAAATCGACAGACGTCGGGACTTTAGATATTGGCCAAGAGCCTAAACTGGAAATATATACATATGTATTATTGCCCGACTCTCATAAGAGATACGTTGTATCTGGAGAGAGGACACTGTCTCGCTGTACTGCGACCAATTGCAATTTATATCTGAAATCAAGAACCAAGTTATTAAAAATTGTCACCACTGTATAAACCTAACTTTAATAAATCTATGTAATCTATATCCGATAGTTCAATGATATAAATACCTTACAAGCTCATAGAAGGAAAGTAAAGGAGAGAATTGTCTCCAGAATCACAGTATCACAGAGTAAGGAGAAGAGGTTAGAATCATTATACTACCACAATACACGGGGAAACCTGGCGCACCTCGAAGTCCACCGAAATCCTGGTCGATAAACCTGTGTCGTTGAGCGTCTAGTGTATCACATAACCCGAGACTGAACGATCAGCCAATCAGAAGGTCCTATCGTTCTCGGGCACAACAGCCAATCAGACGGCTCAACTACCTACATATACAATAGCCAATCAAGAGGCTCGATTCCTTTCGCTCGAGAAGAGCTAAACTAGCTGCAATAACGCACCGCCAATTATAAAAAAAGAACTGTATTTCCCTATTTGTAAGAACTACCGGAACTTCTTAGACGTCAGTGCGTCGTAACCTCGACAGGTCGAATCCCTTACTAAAAACACCTCGCTCTACCAATCGACGTTCTTCCCATCGGGTCGTAACACTCTTTAACAATCTCTCCTCGGTGGATCCACGCTTGTTTCGTTTCGGCCGTCTCACCTCTCGCGCGAACAGGCGTGAATTTCCCAAGTCCCGCGTTGCGGCCGTCTGTAAATTTTCTAAGTCCCAGACGCGCAGACTATCACAGAAAAAAAAATATCGTAATTATTAAGAAATATTTTTTCAAATGTGTACAATGCATCTATTCTTTTAAAATAAGTATTTTTAGGCACGACCGTAAAGGGAGTGACTTATGCAATCGCCATCGCGAAAACCGTTCGCGCGCGCGCGCGTGTGTGTGTGTGTGTATGTGTGTGTGTGTCCGTGTAGATCCTCGATTTCGGAAAAACGGCTGAACCGATCGGGACGAAATTTGGCACAAAAATCTAGTACACTACTGTGAGTTGACAATAAGGTTTGTGAGCCGCCATCTTGAACCGGTACAAGATGGCGGGAGATTCAAAATTTGAAAAAAATGTAATTTAAATTTAATATTGCTCCCATTTCTAAACGGCTGAAGATAGCGATACATAAAGTTTGCTGGCACCAAATGGATATATACTCAAAGTACATACCAAATTTTGTTGCGATCCGTTCAGCCGTTTGGCCGGAATACTGCACTAATGGAAATAGTGCAAAATTCATTAATCCATTAGTGCAGTATTCCGGCCAAACGGCTGAACGGATCCGAACAAAATTTGGCATGTACATCGAGTATATATATCCATTTGGTGCCACGAAACTTTATGTATGGCCATTTTGAACCGTTTCGAAATGGCGGCAAATTCAAATTTTTTATCTACTATTCCAGTAAAACGATTGATTAGTCCACTATTCCGGCAAAACGGCTGAACGGATTCGGACAAAATTTGGCATGCATATCAAGTATATACCCATTTGGTGCCAGGAAACTTTATGTATGGCCATCTTCAGCCGTTCCGAAATAGCAGCAAATTCAAATTTTTAATCCACTATTTCAGCAAAAAAGTTGATTAGTCCCCTATTCCAGCAAAACGGCTGAACGGATTCCGACAAAATTTGGCATGCATATCAAGTATATACCCATTTGGTGCCATGAAACATTGTGTATGGGCATCTTCAACTATTTCGAAATGGTGCCAGTTTCAAAGATTTCAATTTGTCGCAATTTCTGAATGGTTGAAGATAACCATGCATAAAGTTTCACCGCAGCAAAGGTGTATATACTCTATGTACATGTCAAATTTTTGTTCGGATGCATTTAATTGTCCGGTTTTGATCACTTGGGTCTATTGCAGAAATGCTGCATTTTGTGGGCGAGCGCGAAGCGCAAGCACCCGACGACCCCACGGGGTATGGCGCTTGAGCGAAGCGAAAGCGCAGGGGGCTCTGCCCCCTAGTTTATTTTTTATTCCTCTTGGAGCAACCAGAAAATCCCGTTAGCGCGTCAGTGAAAACGCGTAAAATATCGTTGCCGATTTATTTAAAATTCACATCACGGATACTGCACCGACACTGACGGTAAAAGACGTTACTTCGTCGGACTTGTCCGAACAGGTCAGTTTGATACCAAGGCAACGGTAATTTTATTTCACTGATACTGATACTGAACTGACACGGTACTGATACGGCGCTGACATGTGTAAATAGTCCTTAAATGTGCTCGTTAACAAAATTACTTGGAAATTTCTGAGTAGGTTAGATTAGACTTGATGTATAAAATAAGTTCGGTTGTTAAGGAAGTATGGAGATCGACATGTTATCCTGCGTTTAATATTAAAGAAAAAAACCTTTGAGTTGGTCATCAGACTATTTAGACGCCTCTACATACAATGCCATAATTTACAGTAGGTAATGTAGAACACCCAAGTTTAAATAGAAACTAGAAAGAAGCATTTTGGCAATAGGGCTAGACGAAGCTCTCTTAATGAGCTCGATGAAATATTTTAGAATATTGCAATTATCCTATTCCAGTATGGATATGTAGTGATCAGGATTCCAAAAAATCAAATCTACCCGCACACAGACCAAACCAATACTCTTTATTTAATCTAACCTACACCTCAATCTCACTCTCTCACACGATTAACACGTCTTGCCCTCTCTCTCTCACTCTAGCTATTCACGTGTGTCGTTTATCTTGCTCATTGCACACTCTATTTTCATTCAGTCCTATCAATTGGGCCCTTATACGACATCCACTCGTTTGAATTTTTATTTCGTTGCAACATCGTACACTTACAGACACGACGATGATAATTTAGAAGGCAAGGGAAAATTCTCCTAATTAGAATTTTGCCATTGAAGGGGTGGACTTTATAATGAACAAATCTAATCTCCGCTAATGTGACACGCCGAAGGAACATCTTATCAAATTGTGAGTTATTTTAACAGCTGATAATATTTCCATAAGTGGAAGATCCCAAATGTTTGCACTACGACGAAACCTGTAAAAGCCATCGATCGACTGTTCAGTTCGTTCGAGACAAGTTCGAGGAAAAGTTCGCAATTCCCTTATTCATTGGACAATCCATTGCAATGAAGGCGCTTGAACTAACACTCTTTCTGCTACTCGTGGCTTGCTTCTACCGTAAGTGCATCCATTTATTGTAACACGTGTATCAATTTCGGAGCATCGAAACTCAGGCGAGTTCGTAAATCACGACTGAAGAAAATTTTTGAATTTGATTAGACGTAGATAATTTGCCGGTAGCCTGGATCCCGGAACAGTACTGTTCCAGAGTGTGTGTTTCTCTCTGTAACGACAAACATGTAAGAGTCTGTCCACACGTAAGTGTATACAGATTTGTTAGTCTCACGTTGTTACTCGTACCTTCGAGATATTCACGTTATTATCCGTAAATTTTAGCGTTGCGGTACTGGATGTTCGGAGGACTTATGCTACAATGGCACAACGGGTATCTGCGATGCGCATGTTTCGTAGGCGAAATAAAATCTGTCAAGCCCAAGAATCTGTACAAATGTGAAACAACTAAATTGTTAAATACTTTCTCGAAATAAAAACTCTACAAGCACTAAATGATATTCTTAATTCGACATTTAACCGAATAATTTTGATCGGTATGAATATTAGGTAGAAATTTTTAATTAAATACACACTTGGTCGAGGTACAAATAGTATCGATTGTTCTCCATCCCTAGTCTCGCGTATTATGTTTGCTTTATTATTACTTTAATATTATATTTGTTAATTATATTATTAATATACTTGTATTATTGCCAATGACAAATGCGTACCGAATTTCGTTTGCAAAGTTAAAGTTATAATTAGGCGTCTAACAACACTTTCAAAATTGTAATGGACAGAATAACATATAAAATCGGGACGACACACGTGTACTGAAATATCCTACCGAGTGGAAAGTTTCTTAGACAGCTGATAATATTTTCTAAATTGCAATAGTATACTATTGTCCAGACAAATCTAAAGCAACTAAATTGTTGAAGACATTCTCGAAATAAATACTCTACAAGCATTAAATGATATTTTTAATTCGACACTTAAAGGAATAATTTTGTTCCCCCCGCTGCTGTTTTGACCAACGTCTTCTCCTTTGATTTTTAGGCACAACCGTAAAGGGAGTGACTTATGCAATCGCCATCGCGAAAACCGTTCGTATGTATGCGCGCGCGCGCGTGTGTGTGTGTGTGTGTGTGTGTGTGTGTCCGTATAGATCCTCGATTTCGGAAAAACGGCTGAACCGATCGGGACGAAATTTGGCACAAAAATCAAGTACACTACTGTGAGTTGACAATAAGGTTTGTGAGCCGCCATCTTCAACCAACATAAAATGGCGGGAGATTCAAAATTTGAAAAAAATGTAATTTAAATTTAATATTGCTGCCATTTCTAAACGGCTGAAGATAGCGATACATACAGTTTGCTGGCACCAAATGGATATATACTCAAAGTACATACCAAATTTCGTTGCGATCCGTTCAGCCGTTTTTCCGAAATCGAGGATCTACACGGATACACACACACACACACACACACACACACACACACATACACGCATACATACGAACGGTTTTCGCGATTGCATAACTCCCTTTACGGTCGTGCCTAAAAATCAAAGGAGAAGGCGTTGGTCAAAACAGCAACGGGGAGAACAAAATTATTCCACTAATGGAAATAGTGAAAAATTCATTAATCCATTAGTCCAGTATTCCGGCCAAACGACTGAACGGATCCGAACAAAATTTGGCATGTACATCGAGTATATATCCATTTGGTGCCACGAAACATTGTGTGTGGGCATCTTCAACCATTTCGAAATGGTGCCAATTTCAAGTCTTTAATCCACTATTTTATTTTATAATTATAGTTTGAAAATCCCGTAATCTCGAAACGGTTGAAGATGACCATGCATTAAGTTTTGTGGTACCAAATGGGTATATTTTTAATTAAACTATATGCCAAATTGTGTTTGAATCCGCGCAAGCGTCTCGCCGAAATACTGGATTAAAGATTTCATTTTGCCGCAATTACTGAATGGTTGGAGATAACCATGCATAATATTTCACCGCGGCAAAGGTGTATATACTCGATGTACATGTCGAATTTTGGTTCGGACGCATTTAATTGCCCGGTTAGGATCACTTGCGCCTATTGCAGAAATGCTGCATTGCGCGGACGAGCGAAGTTTTCTCTTTTTTATAAGAGAGAAAATATAGTGTTCGATTTAATAAAGAAAACGCAAATAAAAAAAAATGTGTGATGGACCTTGAGATTACAGTTACTTCGCAGTCATTTATTCGCAAATACAGACCGACTGTTACCACCACCAGGAAATACAATAAGTGACACGTGCTGCACGATTTAGAAATAACAATTCTAAATCTTTTTTCACCAATGACTCACTCGTCTGCAATGTTTTCCTCGACGTTAAATCCATTTAAACGGCTGATAATATTTCCATAAATTGTAACTTCCAATATTTTGCTTTTCAACGATACCTATAAAAGCCAACGACCGACTGTTGATTTCCGTCAAGACAAGTTCGAGGAAAAATAGAAAACTTATATTACAAAAAAAAACGAAATCCACTTTCGGAATGCCAACTTCGCAGGAATAAAGTCATGTATGCAGCTAATAATATTTCCAAAATGAAGACGGGTGCAATTACAGATAAAATCTGACCAGCACCATAAAATTCGATAAATGACACGTGCTGCACTATTTCGAAATAACAATTCTAAGGGCCGTACTCTCGCCTGTATTTTAACAGCGCTCGCACTTTAGATGCGTTTTATAGACATGTGTGGACATGAACATGCATACGTATGCAGAAGTATAGAGCCCATCTAAAGTCCGACCGCTGCTAAAGTACGGATGAGAGTACGGCCCTAAATCTTTACCAATGACTCACTCGTAGGGAATGTTTTCCTCAATGTTTAAATGATTCAAACGGCTGATAATGTTTCTATAAATTGTAACTTCCAATATTTTATGTCGCAACTTTACCTATAGAAGCCATTGGTCGACTGTTACGAGTTCAAGGGAAAACATCGTATCACCATTACTCATTGGAAAATCATTCAATAATGAACGTGTATGGAGTAACTATAAAAGCCATCGACCAACCTCTTATTATCTCTAACCTACACCTCAATCACTAAAATCAATAAAATCGAACGCAATTACGGATGAAATCGGACGGACACACGGAAATACGATAAATGACACGTGGTGCACGTTTTGGAAATAATAATACTAACATTTGCCAACGATACAGTTGTATGAAACTTTCTCCTCCACGTTAAAGTCATTTAGAGGGCTGATAATATTTCTATAAATTGTAAGTGCCAATATTTTATGTTGCGACGATACCTATAAAATCCATTGGTCGACTGTTCAGTTCTATCGAGACAAGTTCGAGGGAAAACATCCCATTACCATTACACACTGGAAAATTACTCAAGAATGATGGTGTACGGAGTAACACTGTCTCTAATAATCATGTCTTGCTTTTACTGTAAGTGGATCCTATTTATTATAATACGTATATCCTATATCAACTTGCCAGAAAAGTCTTGGCATTTAATTAGGTGTCGGAAATGCAGAACACTACTTGAACCTACAAGGTAGACCAGAAGAATACATGTGTGAGCAACTCTGTGGCACATTCGCCGAGCAAGATTGTAAATGGGTAAATATACGAATCTCTCAACTTATTTCTCACATCACGGATTTCATTCAAGTTATTGCTCATAAACCCTAGACTTCCACTCCTCTATATCCAAAGGGAACATGTCGTCATGAGTCATCAGGCATGTGCATGAAAATGATTCTCGTGGAAAAATAGTATGCAAACTTAGAGGTTTAAGAATGCAGACTCAACAAAAATATTTAAACTGTCAAAGCCCTTCTTGCAATAAATACTCTACAAAACACTGGTCGGTTTTCTTAATTCGACGCTTATCCGATTAAATGTGCTCGTTAACAAAATAACTTGAAAATTTCTGACTAGGTTAGATTAGACTTGATACATAAAATAAGTTCGGTTGTGAAGGAAGTATGGAGATCGACATGTTTTCTGCGTTTAATATTAAAAAAAAAAAACCTTTGAGTTGGTCATCAGACTATTTAGACGCCTCTACATACAATGCCATAATTTACAGTAGGTAATGTAGAACACCCAGGTTTAAATAGAAACTAGGAGAAAACATTTTGGCAATAGGGACATGCGAAGCTCACTCAATAAGATCCATGGAAAAATTGGAAAAATTGTAATTATCTGTGACGTTGCATTTTTGGCACGTCACAAAAATGTAGTAAATTAAGATCAGACGCGACAATACGACTGGCGGTATCGACGGAGGTGTAGCGAAGGAGACTAATACTAATAGCGTCGGGAACCGAGTTATTAAGTTGTAGGATAAGTCAGCGAAACACACACGAAGAATGGCAGCGCGGATACACTGCCGCCACGGGACAACACCACTCCGCCCTCTCCTCGTCATAGACGCTACGGAGGACCACCGCCCGCACCGCCGCACTGTGCGCATAAAGTCGTTTTTTAGTGTCAAAAGTCGTTCGACGGCTGAATTCTCAACCGATTGCGATGAAATTAGTCTTAAAATACGCGTTATTTATTGTACTATAGCGGAGACCTGCACGTTTTTTGATATTGCAATTTGTTAATTAATACAAAATCCAAATTGTTCTAAACGTTATGCAATCGTTCTTTAGTTAGAGCGTTCATAATTCCTTCAATCTTGATATACAAGGATTTTCGGGTACGCCGGTTACGAAACCGTGACACAAATTTCAAAATTCGAAATGGCTTAGCACGTTTTTGCCGCTTTAGAAGCGGATAACAAGCGACGTGCGCAGCACATCTGTCCAGCTGAAGAGGTTAACAAATTGTAATATCGAAAAAAGTGCAGGTCTCCGCTATAGTACAATAAATAACGCGTACTTTAAGACTAATTTCATCGCAATCGGATCAGAATTCAGCCGTCGAACGACTTTTGCCACTAAAAAACTAGGGGGTAAACTAAAAGTTTCGCTTTTCTGCAATAGGCACGACCGCGGCACTCGCGCTTCGCGCTCGCCCACGAATTTCAAAACGTTTCGAAATTGTTGATAATTCAAGTATTGAGATATTAAACTATGCTACAGAGTCCTCTGCGCTTTCGCTTCGCTCAAGCGCCATACCCCCTGAGAACGTCGGGTGCTCGCGCTTCGCGCTCGCACGTGAAATGCAGCATTTCTGCAATGCGCGCAAGTGATCGGAACCGGACAATTAAATGCATCCGAACCAAACTTTTACATGTACATCAAGTATATACCCCTTTGCGGCAGTAAAACTTTATGCATGGTTATCTTTAACCATTCAGAAATTACGGAAATTGAAATCTTTAATCCAGTATTCCGCCGAAACGCCTGCACAGATTTAGAAAAAATTTGGCATGTAGTTCAAAAATATACCCATTTGGTACCACAAAACTTATGCATGGTCATCTTCAACCGTTTCGAAATTACGGGATTTTCAAACTATAATTATAAAATAAAATAGTGGATTAAAGACTTGAAATTGGTACCATTTCGAAATGGTTGAAGATGACCATACACAATGTTTCGTGGCACCAAATCAGTATATAGTCCATGTACATGCCAAATTTCGTCCGAATCCGTTCAGCCGTTTTACCGGAATACTGGATTAAAGACTTAAATTTGCTTAAAAAAATTTTTAATCCAGTATTCCGGCCAAACGGCTGAACGGATTTGGATGAAATTTGGTATGTACGTGGAGTATATACCCATTTGGTGCCAGGAAACTTTATGTATAGCCATCTTCAACCGTCTCGAAATGCCGGCAAAATTAAGTTTTATTCGAAATTTGAATTTCCCGCCATCTTGTACCGGTGCAAGATGGCGGCTCACAAACCTTATTGTCAACTCACAGTAGTGTACTTGATTTTTGTCCCAAATTTCGTCCCGACCGGTTCAGCCGTTTTTCCGAAATCGAGGATATACACGGACACACACACACATACGAACGGTTTTCGCGATGGCGATAGCATAAGTCATTCCCTTTACGGTCGTGCCTAAAAATCAAATCTACCCGCACACAGACCAAGCAATACTCTTTATTTAATCTAACCTACACCTCAATCTCACTCTCTCACACGTCTCTCCTTACGATTAACACGTCTTCCCCTCTCTCTCTCTCTCTCTCACTCTAGCTATTCACGTGCGTCGCTTATCTTGCTCATTACACACTCTATTTTCATTCGATCCTATCAAATGGACCATTATACGACAACTACCCGTTTAAATTTATATTTCGTTGCAACCACGAACACTTGCAGACACGACGATGATAATTTAGAAGACAAAAGAATTTTGCCAGTGAAGGGGTTGACTTTATAATTAACGATTCTAATCTCTGCTAATAATGCACGTGAGAGGAACATCTTATCAAATTGTGAAAGTTATTTAAACAGCTGATAATATTTTCCAAATTGTAATAGTATACTATTATACAGACAAATCTAAAGCAACTAAATTGTTAAAGACTTTCTCGAAATAAATACTCTACAAGCATTAAATGATATTTTTAATTCGACACTTAAAGGAATAATTTTGTTCTCCCCGCTGCTGTTTTGACCAACGCCTTCTCCTTTGATTTTTAGGCACGACCGTAAAGGGAGTGACTTATGCTATCGCCATCGCAAAAAAGGTTCGTATGTGTGTGTGTGCATCCGTGTATATCCTCGATTTCGGGAAAACGGCTGAACCGATCGGGACGAAATTTGGCATGTACATGGAGTATATACTGATTTGGTGCCACGAAACATTGTGTATGGTCATCTTCAACCATTTCGAAATGGTGCCAATTTCAAGTCTTTAATCCACTATTTTATTTTGTAATTATAGTTTGAAAATCCCGTAATTTCGAAACGGTTGAAAATGACCATGCATAAGTTTCGTGGTACCAAATGAGTATATTTTTAAACTACATGCCAAATTTTTTCTGAATCCGTGCCGGCGTTTCAGCGGAATACTGGATTAAAGATTTCAATTTCCGCAATCTCTGCATGTTTTACTGCAGCAAAGGGGTATATACTTGATGTACATGTCAGATTTTGGTTCGGACGCATTTAATTGTCCAGTTTCCAATCACTTGCGCCTATTGCAGAAATGTTGCATTTCGCGGACGAGCGAAGTTTTCTCTTTTTTATAAGAGAAAAAATATAGTGTTCGATTAAATAAAGAAAACGCAAATAAAAAAAAATGTCAGATGGACCTTGAGATTACAGTTACTTCGCAGTCATTTATTCGCAAATACAGACCGACTCTGACCACCACCAGGAAATACAATAACTGACACGTGCTGCACGATTTAGAAATAACAATTCTAAAACTTCATCAATCACGCACTCGTATAGAATGTCTTCCTCAATGTTAGACACATTTAGACGGCTGATAATATTTCTATAAATTGTAAGTGCCAATATTTTATGTTGTGACGATACCTATAAAACCCATCGGCCGACTGTTCACTTCTGCTGAGACAAGTTCGAGGGAAGACGTCGCATTACCATTACTCACTGGAAAATTATTGAAGAATGATCGTGTATGGAGTAACACTTTCTCTAATAATCATGGCTTGCTTTCACTGTAAGCGAATCCTATTTATTATAATACGTATATCAATTTGCTAGAGAAATCTTAAAATTAGGTTTAGCAAATGCGGCACGACCGAAACATGGCTGCGACTTTGAAACCGGGCCAAAACGCAGGTGTGATCCACTCTGTGGCACATTCGACGGGCAATATTGTATATGGGTAAATATACGAATCTCTTAACTTATTACTCACATCTCGGATTTCATTCAAGTTATTGCTCATAAACCCTAGGCTTGCACTCCTCCATGTCCAAAGGAACATTGTCGTCATGAGTCAACAGACATGTGCATGAAGATGGTTCTGGTGGAGAAATAATATGTAGACTTAGAAGTTTAAGAACGCAGGCTCAACAAAAATATTTAAACTGTCAAAGCCCTTCTTGCAATAGATACTCTACAAAACACTGGTCGGTTTTCTTAATTCGATGCTTATCCGATTAAATGTGCTCGTCAACAAAATTAAATATTTATACAAATATTATCAGCCATCTAAATGACTTTAACGTGGAGCAGAAAATTCCATACGTGTGTATCATTGGCAAATATTACAATTATTATTTCCAAAACGTGCACCACGTGTCATTTATCGTATTTCCGTGTGTCCGTCCGATTTCATCCGTAATTGCGTCCAATTTTATTGATTTTAGTGATTGAGGTGTAGGTTAGAATTATTTGATCTGTGTGCGGGTAGATTTGATTTTTTGAAATCCTGATCACTACATATCCATACTGGAATAGGATAATTGCAATATTCTAAAATATTTCATCGAGCTCATTAAGAGAGCTTCGTCTGCTCCTATTGTCAAAATGCTTCCTTCTAGTTTCTATTTAAACTTGGGTGTTCTACAATCCCTACTGTAAATTATGGCATTGTATGTAGAGGCGTCTAAATAGTTTGATGACCAACTCAAAGGTTTTTTTCTTTAATATTAAACGCAGGATAACATGTCGATCTCCATACTTCCTTAACAACCGAACTTATTTTATGCATCAAGTCTAATCTAACCTAGTCAGAAATTTCCAAGTAATTTTGTTAATGAGCACATTTAATCGGATAAGCATCGAATTAAGAAAACCGACCAGTGTTTTGTAGAGTATCTATTGCAAGAAGGGCTTTGACAGTTTAAATATTTTAGTTGAGCCTGCATTCTTAAAATTCTGAGTCTACATATTATTTTTCCACTGCAACCATCTTCATGCACCTGTCTGATGACTCATGACGACAATGTTCCTCTGGACATGGAGGACCGCAAGCCTAGAGTTTATGAGCAATAACTTGAATGAAATCCGAGATGTGAGAAATAAGTTGAGACTAAGAGATTCGTATATTTACCGTTATACAATATTGCTCGTCGAATGTGCCACAGAGTATATCACACCTACGTTTTGGCCCGGTTTCACCGTCGCAGCCATGTTGCGTTGGTGCCGCATTTGCTAAGCCTAATTAAATTTTAAGATTTCTCTAGCAAATTGATATACGTATTATAATAAATAGGATTCACTTACACTGAAAGCAAGCTATGATTATTAGAGAAAGTGTTACTCCATACACGATCATTCTTCAATAATTTTCCAGTGAGTAATGGTAATGCGACGTCTTCCCTCGAACTTGTCCCAGCAGAAGTGAACAGTCGGCCGATGGGTTTTATAGGTATCGTTGCAACGCAAAATATTCGATGTTACAATTTATGGAAATATTATCAGTCGTTTAAATGGATTTAATGTTGAGGAAAGCATTGGATACGAGTGAGTCATTGGTGAAAAAAGATTTAGAATTGTTATTTCTAAACCGTGCAGCACGTGTGATTTATTGCATTTCCTGGTGTTGGTCAGATTTGGTCTGTATTTGCGAATAAATGGTTGCGAAGTAACTGTAATCTCAAGGTCCACCTGATATTTTTTATTTGCGTTTTCTTTATTAAATCGAACACTATATTTTTTCTCTTATAGTCCAGTCACTATGAACTATGGGACAGAGTCTTCTGTGCTTTCGCTTCGCTCAAGCGCCAACCACCTGAGACCGTCGGGTGCTCGCGCTTCGCGCTCGTCCGCAAAATGCAGCATTTCTACAATAGGCGCAAATGATCGAAACCGGACAATTAAATGCATCCGAACCAAAATTCGACATGTACATCGAGCATATACACCTTTGCTGCGGCGAAACTTTATGCACGGTTATCTCCGACCAATTCAGCAATTGCGGCAAATTGAAATCTTTAATCCAGTATTCCGGCCAAACGTCTGAACGGATCCGAACAAAATTTGGCATGTACATCGAGTATACCATATATCCATTTGGTGCCATGAAACATTGTGTATGGTCATCTTCAACCATTTCGAAATGGTGCCAGTTTCAAATCTTTAATCCACTATTTTATAATTGTAGCTTGAAAATCCCGTAATTTCGAAACGGGTGAAGATGACCATGCATAAAGTTTTGTATATATTTTTAAATATATACATATTTATATTTCATATATTTTTAAACTACATGCCAATTTTGTTTGCATCCACGCAAGCGTTTCCCCGGTATACTGGATTAAAGATTTCAATTTGCCGCAATTTCTGAATAGTTGAAGATAACCATGCATAAAGTTTCACCGCGGCAAAAGTGTATATACTCGATGTACCTACATGTCAAATTTCATCCAAATCCGTTCAGCCGTTTGGCCGGAATACTGGATTAAAGATTTTTATTAAGCAAATTTAAGTCTTTAATCCAGTATTCTGGCAAAACGGCTGAACGGATTCGGACGAAATTTGGCATGCACGTATAGTATATACCCATTTGGTGCCACGAAACTTTATGTATAGCCATCTTCGTACGGTCTTCGTCATTCGTGGGCAAGTCTTTCGTCTCAATGAACACCGTTCTGACCCTGTTTTTAGGAACGAAATAATTTCTACTTGTAGCAACGTATTTATAATTTCGTGCACGAACATATCTTTAATGAAACATTCGAACTTAATATTCTTACAGCGCACGACACAATACTAATTATAATGATAACATAATACTGAGTAATAACCTTCTAATAATAATGTTATATATGAAATTTACATAGTGAGACATGAACTCTAAGTACAGCTTAAATACAATAAGTCACTCCCTTTACGGACGTGACAAAAAATCGGTGACGGTCCATTGTAGCATGTGTAAGTGGTATATTGTGACGGATGTTTACAGTCACTCTAAATGATTATTTCTACCACTCTCGTCTACTGTCTTGGACTTCCCTGTTGACATTTTATTGCGCCGCCGGTTGATAGAAAGCGCACTCGCCATTTTTATTATCGTAACAAAATGTATCGGAGAAACCGCAAGTCTAAAATTCACGAATAATAACTTGAACATCTAGAAGGGTAGAATAATAATTTGAGACTAACGAATCCATATACTTACACACGTGCCATTGCGATCACATACTGGCTGAACTTTTCCGGGATGGACAGGATAATAGTCTCCTCCGTAGCAAAAGTGTTCTGGCTTTACCTCCCCTGCCATCTCTGACGCACTCTTCACGTCTATTTAAACATTGAAGATTTGTTTCAGTGGTAACCGCGAGCTCGTAATAGATCATAGATGCCTCGCACGTCCACTAGACACTTCTTATGAACAGCTACACGAGTTACAATAAATGGATATACTTACAGCAAAAGCAGGCCACCAGTAGCAGGAAAAATGTTACTCCACACGTGTTCATTCTCGAAGAATTCTCCAATGAGTAATGGAAATTGCGAAGATTCTCCACCAATTTCTCTCGATAGAACTGAACGGTCGGTCGATGGCTTTTATAGTAATCGATACAACGTAAAATACTGGATCTTATCGTACATGTAGAATTATTCTCAGCTGTCCAAATAACATTATCATTCGATACGAGAGATCGCATGCTAATTCTTCTTCCGTTTCGTAATTTTTCATTCATTCGACTATTTGTTTTCGGACGCGAGGAGCGAGCCCCGACCGTATCTATTATGAAAATGTTTCGTTTCCGCCAGGTGTTAATGTGTGACAGGAAATTACGCCCTACTTCAAATTACGCCTTCCACATTAAAGTGGAGACGTGTTCTCCGCCTCACAATATTCTATTTTCTTTTTTCTTTTTAAATCGAACAAGTGACGCGCGGCGAGTGAGGACTTGTCCACCGCGCTTGTACACCCGAGAGCAAAGTCGGCGTCCCCTCTCAATAGCCAATAGCAGGCAGAGTAATCACCGGAGACCGCGGTTTGTCTATTTTCGCGATGGAATCTCGTATTTCTGGTGGCACGGATTTTCAAATAGTTGGAATATGTTGTTAATAAGCACTCCAATAGAGCCCTGGTAAAGTAGTTCGATGCAACGTTCCGGGATTTTCGAGAAAATTGCAGCCAAAGTTTTGGGATGTATATGTATACGGCCTAACCTGTATCGCATCAGTAGACACCATAACATAAGACCATAACATAAGAAATTTGCAAGGTAGAAATTAGCAAAAAAATATCTTCAACATATGAATCGCTTACAAAAAAAATGTCCAAAAGAAGATTCGAATCGCACGACCGCAGATTTGTAGCGTACCGCGTTACCGACTCGGCCATTCGCCGTCTTATGTTATGGTGTCTACTGACGCAATACAGGTTAGGCCGTACATTCTAAAACTTTGCAATTTTCTCGAAAATTCCGAAACGTTGCATCGAACTACTTTACCAAGGCTTTATTGAAGTGCTTATTAACAACATATTCCAACCGTTTCAAAATCCGTGCGAAAGGACTCGTAAGGTCCCCTTGTAAGTGCAAAGTCGGTGTCCCCCTGAGGGAATATGAACCGGCCTTCCACTGTCCTGAGCTGTCCTGAGCAGGGCGTTGTAATACAATAGATTTTTGCCATTTTCTGATCAGAAACGATCATTTCGATGTATTTTATTGCGAATAAAAGGATTTTTAGGTAGAAATACGAGATTCCATCGCGAAAATAGACAAACCGCGGTCTCCGGTGATTACTCTGCCTGCTATTGGCTATTGAGAGGGGACCCCGACTTTGCTCTCGGGTGTACAACCGCGGTGGACAAGTCCTCACTTACCGCGCGTCACTTGTTCGATTTAAAAAGAAAAAAGAAAATAGAATATTGTGAGGCGGAGAACACGTCTCCACTTTAATGTGGAAGGCGTAATTTGAAGTAGGGCGTAATTTCCTGTCACACATTAACACCTGGCGGAAACGAAGCATTTTCATAATAGATACGGTCGGGGCTCGCTCCTCGCGTCCGAAAACAATTAGTCGAATGAATGAAAACTTACGAAACGGAAGAAGAATTAGCATGCGATCTCTCGTATCGAATGATAATGTTATTTGGACAGCTGACAATAATTCTACATGTACCATAGGATCCAGTATTTTACGTTGTAACGATTACTATAAATGCCATCGACCGACCGTTCAATTCTATCGAGGGAAACTGGTAGAGAATCTTCGCAATTTCCATTACTCATTTGGAGAATTCTTCGAGAATGAAGGCGTGTGGAGTAACATTTTTCCTGCTACTGGTGGCCTGCTTTTGCTGTAAGTATATCCATTTATTGTAACTCGTGTATCTGTTTATAAGAAGTGTCTAGTGGACGTGCGAGGCATCTATGATCTCTTGCGAGCTCGCGGTTACCACTGAAACAAATCTTGAATATTTAAATAGACGTGAAGAGTGCGAACGGAGGAAGCCCAGGAGAATTCTGCCACGGAGGAGACTATTATTCTGTCGATCCCGGAAATGTTCAGCCAGAATGTAACTCCAATAACGACTGTGTAAGTATACGGATTCGTTAGTCTCAGATTAGTCTCAGATTACTCAGTTCTTCCAGACGTTCGCGTTATTATTCGTGAATTTTAGACTTGCGGTCCCCGCGGTACATATTGTTACGATTGGGTAAATAGTCAATGCGCTTTCTATCAACCCAAGCCGTCATAAGATGTCAACAGGCAAGTCCAAGAAAGCAGACGAGAGTGGCACACATAACCCTTTAGGGTGACTGTAGTCACCGGTCACAAGACGCCACTTACACATGCTACAATGGTCCGTCACCAATTTTTGTATTAAGCTGGATTTACAATTTCGGCCTTATTATGTAAATTTCATAGAGAATATTATTAAAAGGTTATTGCTGACTATTATGTTTTCATTGTAATTAGTATTGCGACGTGCGTTGTAAGAATATTAATACGCCAAATCTAACTATAAAATATAGTGAGATTATAGTTAACCCAACCATTCTTTTCTCTCACAGTCAGTGTAATGTCCTGTCACACATTAACACCTGACGAAAGCAATAGACCTTGCGGTCGGGGCTCGCTCCTCGCGCCCGTAAGCAAATAGTTGAATGAAAACTTACGAAACGGAAGAAGAATTAGCATGCGATTTCTCGTATCGAATGATAATGTTATTTGCACAGCTGACAATAATTCTACATGTACGATAGGATCCAGTATTTTACGTTGTAACGATTATTATAAAAGCCATCGACCGACCGTTCAGTTCTATCGAGGGAAACTGGTAGAGAATCTTCGCAAATTTCCATTACTCATTTGGAGAATTCTTCGAGAATGAACGCGTGTGGAGTAACATTTTTCCTGCTACTGGTGGCCTGCTTTTGCTGTAAGTATATCCATTTATTGTAACTCGTGTGTCTGTTCATAAGAAGTGTCTAGTGGACGTGCGAGGCATCTATGATCTCTTGCGAGCTCGCGGTTACCACTGAAACAAATCTTGAATATTTAAATAGACGTGAAGAGTGCGAACGGAGGAAGCCCAGGAGAATTCTGCCACGGAGGAGACTATTATTCTGTCGATCCCGGAAATGTTCAGCCAGAATGTAACTCCAATAACGACTGTGTAAGTATACGGATTCGTTAGTCTCAGACTAGTCTCAGATTACTCAGTTCTTCCAGACGTTCGCGTTATTATTCGTGAATTTTAGACTTGCGGTCCCCGCGGTACATATTGTTACGATTGGGTAAATAGTCAATGCGCTTTCTATCAACCCAAGCCGTCATAAGATGTCAACAGGCAAGTCCAAGAAAGCAGACGAGAGTGGCACACATAACCCTTTAGTGTGACTGTAGTCACCGGTCACAAGACGCCACTTACACATGCTACAATGGTCCGTCACCAATTTTTGTATTAAGCTGGATTTACAATTTCGGTCTTATTATGTAAATTTCATACAGAATATTATTAAAAGGTTATTGCTGACTATTATGTTGTCATTGTAATTAGTATTGCGACGTGCGTTGTAAGAATATTAATACGCCAAATCTAACTATAAAATATATGTGGGTAACAGGATGGGGTAGACTAGGAACTCACAGGGAATACACACACAAATATATTTAACTAGAAAAAATGAAAAGAAATAAAGAATACACCTGATCGCCTTTTACACGTGTTACGTCTTTCACTGCCCGGAAGCGACTCCTCGTCTGTTTTTTCCGCGTGTCGCAACTCGCGTGTCGCCAACTTCACGCGTTGCTCTTTCGCACGTACGCACACCGCTTCGCATCGCTCTCACGCACGTGCAACACACGCATACGACCGTGCATCGGGTTCTCATGCGCTTGGGGTTCTCAAACCCCACATATAGTGAGATTATAGTTAACCCAACCATTTTTTTCTCTCAGTGTTGTTACGTAGGGAGTTGTCAGGATGGAAGGTCCCAGTAACAGATTGTTTGAAGGAAGAAATTGAACCCGAGCGGTAGAGCTCAATTCTTCCCTATTAGGAATTTAGTGGAGTAGGCTAGGATAAGGCTTGGGTTAACGCACCTTCCTGCGTTTGAATGTCTAATGACATATGACTCCACTAGGATTCTGAGGTTAACAAATATCAAAACGTATATTGACTTGAATAGTTACAAGTGAGATCGCAACTCAGGTGTACAATGCGACTGAGGGCGATCGATTCTGATACAAGAATAATCCTATTCCGCGATTTACACTAGTTATTATGCTTTAAAGCTAACTCAACACGGAGGAGACACGTTTGCGCGTTCGCGACGTGATTTTAATATTCTTAGTTACGCTTATAAACTACAGCTCCAGGCTCTTGCGTGGGCTGGCAAAGATTTAAAGTATGTTTTACGCGGTTGAGTCTACGCGTAGCCAGTTCGTGGTCTACGCTTACCGAGAGTCAAGTATTCCGCGGGCCCTTCCCGATTTTACGTGGCAAA
Source organism: Tiphia femorata (assembly GCA_944319695.1). NCBI lineage: Eukaryota > Metazoa > Arthropoda > Insecta > Hymenoptera > Tiphiidae > Tiphia > Tiphia femorata. The sequence goes on along the minus strand of OX090898.1, from coordinate 12,096,708 downwards.
GCGACTATTGCGCGGTGCTTGACGATAAAGTAGGGGAAGGTGGGGCACATTGTGACAGATTTTTATTTCTCGATCCTGCTTCTGAGTGTAAAAGAATATTCGAATTCTTATGAGATGTATAGGTTCCCCTTTCAACAAGGAATAATTGGTAATTTTTACAAATTTTAATATTTGCAAACAACTGAGAAATAGCCACTGTCACATAGTGCCCCGTTTGTCACATACTGCCCCACGTATGGGGCACTATATGACACCCCTGGGGTAGTATGTGACAGGTCTAAAATTGGGTGTTTTAAAGCTAAAAAATTCTTCTAATATACATTTGAAAATGTATTATTGTACTTTTAAGACTGATACAATATACAACAAAAAATAAAAATGTTGAAATTGTTCTAATGTTATAAATAATGCTATATGGTAGACATAAACACAGCCTAAGTATAACAAAATTAATATTATAACGAGTTGTTATTAATCATTTTAGAACATGTCTTTTTGCTCAACTTAAAATATTAAAACATTAAAATAAAAAACAAAAATAAAATATTTTTCGAGCTCATAAAAGCAATCGACAAAATCAGACAAAAGTTTTACTTTCTTTAATTAAATACATATTAAAAACTTCTTTGGCTATTAATCGAAAGTGAGAAGAGAGAAATTAACAGCAAACTCGTACTTAGATTGTTGCTTTTTTGTTCCACTCACAGTTGGTTTTGGAAAAATCATGTGTATGTCAGAAATAGACACTTTTTTCAAATTGGGAACATTAGGTATTATAAACTTATTATGACACTTTATACTTCGACGCAAATAGCTTACTTCACAGTCACCAACGTTGTCAATTTCTTTTATTAATTTCCCTACATAAAATATGGACTTTGGATGGCCTTTGCTTTTTCTTGTGTTAAGAGTTTTAGGCAGAAAATTTTAGTAACGTTGGAACATAATTCTACATGACGAAAATTACAATCTGTATCGTAATTCTTATTAATGTACATATCAGTTTCAGTTGTTATTATTGTATAATATACATTGTATATATGTACATTCTATAATATACAGTATAACCTTTACGATATATAACTGAAAGTGATGTGTACATTAGTAAGAATTACGACACACATTGCAATTTTGATCATATGAAATTATGTTCCAACGTTACTACAATTTTATTGTAATTTTTACTATAAAATTTTCTCCAAGCACGTCGTTACAACGTCATTACATCGTAGCGATGTGCTCGCCACGTCCGATGCTGTTAGGGAGAATAATGAACAAAAATAAGAATGTCACAATGTGCCCCAACGCTTACTGTCACATACTGCCCCAAGAGTACCTGCGCTACTTAACTTCGCCTGGACTTTGATACGAGGCTTGTATTAATATGATCACAGTATTAAATAAAGCGTCAAACATAACCTTACAATAAGTCATATACACTTGTGCCATCAGAAGAAACGCCTTACCTTGAGAAGAAAAACTATGAACTAAAAAACAAATTTCCGGTGTGGTCAAATTTCTCTATATGGCTCCCGGCGCTATGATTGTTTACACATACTTCTCAAACTCCGTCCAAGTAACCTTTTTCGTGACGCCTTTCTTGTATACGTGCCAACGTTCGGCAGCGCCCTTTGCATTTTGAGAAACAGCTGCTGTCACATAGTGCCCCATGTCACAATGTGCCCCACCTTCCCCTACGGGACTTTGTCCTTACCCGTGATTCTAATGTGAATCGGTGCAAGAGAACGGAGCAGAGTGACAGCGTAACGAAGTCTGAAACGTTGATTACAATCGCGGGTCTTTTATTGTAAATCATACGGTGGTCAAGCGAGGCGCGTAGTGCGGTGTCTGTGCCCCAAAGTAGGTAGGCAAGAGGCGCGCGGCATGTGGTGCGAGCCCATGCTGGAGGAGTCAACGCATTCCTCAGCTGGGTCGCCTCGCAATGTCTAAATGCTGACGCGTCTCCTTCGCGGCGAGTGCCCTTGTTACATACTCGGTACCTCATATTTTTATTAAACATTAAGATAGTTAAACGCTCGGATCATGCTCCATGTAGGGCACTCGCCGCGAAGGAGACGCGTCAGCATTTAGACATCGCGAGGCGACCCAGCTGAGGAATGCGTTGACTCCTCCAGCATGGGCTCGCACCACATGCCGCGCGCCTCTTGCCTACCTACTTTGGGGCACAGACACCGCACTCCGCGCCTCACTTGACCACCGTATGATTTACAATAAAAGACTCGCGATTGTAATCAACATTGCCTTTAGAGTTTCAGACATCGTTACGCTGTCACTCTGCTCCGTTCTCTTGCACCGATTCACATTAGAATCACGGGTAAGGACAAAGTCCCGTACTTTATCGTCAAGCACTGCGCAATAGTCGCTTTGCCACGTAAAATCGGGAAGGGCCCGCGGAATACTTGACTCTCGGTAAACGTAGACCACGAACTGGCTACGCGTAGACTCAACCGCGTAAAACATACTTTAAATCTTTGCCAGCCCACGCAAGAGCCTGGAGCTGTAGTTTGTAAGCACAACTAAGAATATTAAAATCACGTCGCGAACGCGTAAACGTGTCTCCTCCGTGTTGAGTTAGCTTTAAAGTATAATAACTAGTGTAAATCGCGGAATAGGATTATTCTTGTATCAGAATCGATCGCCCTCAGTCGCATTGTACACCTGAGTTGCGATCTCACTTCTAATTATTCAAGTCAATATACGTTTTGATATCTGTTAAACCCAGAATCCTAGTGGAGTCATATGTCATTAGACATTCAAACGCAGGAAGGTGCGCTAACCCAAGCCTTATCCAAGCCTACTCCACTAAATTCCTAATAGGGAAGAATTGAGCTCTACCGCTCGGGTTCAATTTCTTTCTTCAAACAATCTGTTACTGGGATCTTCCATCCTGACAACTCCCTACGTAACACCCTACATGGAGCATGATACGAACATTAATTATCTTAATGTTTTAATAAAAATAGGAGGTACCGAGTATGTAACAGTGTAATGTCCTGTCACACATTAACACCTGACGAAAGCAATAGACCTCGCGGTCGGGGCTCGCTCCTCGCGCCCGTAAGCAAATAGTTGAATGAAAACTTACGAAACGGAAGAAGAATTAGCATGCGATCTCTCGTATCGAATGATAATGTTATTTGGACAGCTGACAATAATTCTACATGTACGATAGGATCCAGTATTTTACGTTGTAACGATTATTATAAAAGCCATCGACCGACCGTTCAGTTCTATCGAGGGAAACTGGTAGAGAATCTTCGCAAATTTCCATTACTCATTCGGAGAATTCTTCGAGAATGAACGCGTGTGGAGTAACATTTTTCCTGCTACTGGTGGCCTGCTTTTGCTGTAAGTATATCCATTTATTGTAACTCGTGTGTCTGTTCATAAGAAGTGTCTAGTGGACGTGCGAGGCATCTATGATCTCTTGCGAGCTCGCGGTTACCACTGAAACAAATCTTCAATATTTAAATAGACGTGAAGAGTGCGAACTTAGGAGTGGCAGGAGAATTCTGCTACGGAGGAGACTATTATCCTGTCCGTCCCGGAAATGTTCAGCCAGAATGTAACTCCAATGGCGAATGTGTGAGTATACGGATTCGTTAGTCTCAGATTAGTCTCAGATTACTCAGTTATTCCAGACGTTCGCGTTATTATTCGTGAATTTTAGAGTTGCGGTCTCCCCGGTGAAAATTGTTACGATTGGGTAAATCGTCGGTGCGCTTTCTATCAACCGCAGCCGACATAAGATGTCAACAGGCAAGTCCAAGAAAGCAGACGAGAGTGGCACACATAACCCTTTAGGGTGACTGTAGTCACCGGTCACAAGATGTCACTTACACATTCTACAATGGTCCGTCACTAATCGAGCAGATGCATGAACTCAACAAGTGTCGGCAAAATAAAAAACAAAGAGACAAATGCAAGAATGCAGGCGAGCGTGAAGCATTGAATTTGTTCAAACATTTCTTGCAATAAATAACCTACAATATGAATACTTATAAACTAAGCACTGTGAAGTTGCGACAAAAACATTGAGAGATTTTAATAAGTGAAATGTAGGTGTGCAGTAAATTGTTATGTAATTTATATAGTTAGACGAGTTTTTGAATTGTGTATATTGTGTTTTTGAAGTGTTTTAAAGATATATAAAATAAATTGGATACTATTCTTTCAATTTGAATCATTTTAAATTATGTCCAATCGACTTGGGCTCTTTCAAATTTTACAACGAAACTGGTTGTTAACTTTGAAAGTGGCTTAACTCCATTCTTGGTGAGAAAACGCACATTACTCACTTGATAATTGCCATTATTTTAATAGGAACTGTAAATTTAACTCCTTTAGATACACTGAAGCAGTATGACTCATTGGTATTCTATACGTATATTTTTAATTGCATTGTAACACAAACCCTTAAATATCCCAATTTAACCTTCAACTACACGCGCCCTAAAATATAACACAAGTACACGCACGGTACATTCTATACGCTACAATTCAAAAATCAACGTTTAAAGTAATTTAGAGCAAAACGCTCAATTAAATTATTTACTGATTTATTTTTCAGAGAAAACATTGTCAGATTCTCGTATTGAAATAATACAAAAAGGAACAAGTGTGTTTTATTTAATAGACAGTTTAGTCGCGTGTTGTTGAAGGGTAAGCATAAATGGACTTGGGCCGCTTTCAAAATAAACGGCTCATATAGTATACACTGTGAATTTGCGGCAGAAACAATTGTGAATTCTAGATTCAACGCACAACGTATAAGTTTATGCGAATCTGCACGCGGTTTTAGATAATTTAGTTGATGCTTTGTTGGAAATGAACAGTTCGGAGAAGATGGATATTGAATAATCTTTAGGATTGATGAATTTAGTTGAGGCGTAAATATTTCCGGTAAGATCACTAATTTAGTTTGAAGCATTCTTTTAGAACCTGAGATTCTTCAATGGATTATGCATGTTACTTGCATATCTCATCAGACGTGAGAAAACGCCTGCTTGTCGGTTGAGATAAGCATCGAGTTTTGCCCAACTTGACCAGTGTCAGGTCTTAATATCATTAAAACACACACTAGACGCAAACAATAATAAAAAATAATAGTCAAAACTGTTTAATTTCGTTGACGCGTAAATAATACCGAAAATCTCAATATTTAATTTCACACATTCTTTTACGACCTGAAATTCATCGATGAATCGCGCATGTTAGTAACATATCTCGTCGCACGTTAAAGGAATGCTCGCTTCTTAATTGAGATAAGCATCGAATTTCCGCGAAATTCACGTGCGTCATCTGTCGAACGTAACAAAGCTCTAGACGCATATTTAAAAAAAAAATAAACAGTCCTAATCTATGCTAATGATGCACGCGTGTAGAATTGTTCCTCGAATTGTGAAAGTTATTTAACTAGCTGATTACATTTAAATACGTTGTAAGTCCGAAATATTTTGCGACGATCACTATAAAAGCCATCGACCGTGTTCTGTCGAGACGAATTCGAGGAAGAGACTTTGAAACTTCCATTGATCATTGGAGAAATCGTCGAGAATGAACACGTCTGGTGTAACAATTTTCCTGATACTCGTGGCCTGCTTTTACCGTAAGTGTGTGGATTTCTTGTAACGCGTCTTTCTATTGACAGTCTGTTTGACAAGAGCGTGTACGGCAAAACTCGAGAACGACTTGGTATAATAATTTGAAAAAAGATGCACACGTTATGCGTGGTATTGATTGTGATGCTTTATTATTAATAAGGTGTCCAGTCGCATGTGTGTATTTTTTTTTCAACTTATTATCCCAAGTCGTTCTCGAGTTTTGCCGTACGCGCTCTTGTCAAACAGACTGTATGTACAGTGTTGCCAGTATTTTTTAACCTAAAGTCGTCGTATTTACTGTCAGAAGACGCCCAAAATCTCCAATTAAAAAAAAAAAGGAATAAGCTGTTAGGTAGCGTCATCTTGTGGTTAGGATTAATATGAACTTTTGTAGTCACATTTCATTAGGTCGGTTTTATGTACTCTCAAATGGGCTCGACACACTTTGCAATAAGCTTGCGTCAAAATGTTCGAATCTTTTTCTTTTACCAACCATCCTAAAGAGATTGTAAAAACGATAATTTGAAATTAAACGAAACTTAACTAAAATAAAAATTCACAGCGTCATCTACATAGTAGGGGAGAGTGGGGTAGTTTGGGACATGGGACACATTGGGACATTTCGATTTTTGCGGCAATTATTGTGATTTAGCAGCTGACTGTCTTGTCAGAATCAGCTAGACACTAATTCCTTCAATGTCAGTCGCTTTCACAATCACAGATAAAAAACTGTTGAAGATATTAAAGTTTTAGTGTTTTCGGGTATCCACATAAGCATTTCTTGTGTCTGTTCTTAAGGTTATAAGTTGAGTAAAATAAATAATGAAGCTTTTGTTTGATGTTCAACATATTCCATCTTGTATTGACTTTATACAGTCAAGTTATGTTTATGAAATGCATAGAAGGAATTGTTGAATAGATGCGTTTTCCACTCGAAGTACCTGTGGGGTAGATTGGGACAACCTAAGTGGGGCAGATTGGGCTTGTCCTCTCAATCCCGATGATCACATAGATCTAATACAAAATAAAAAACGTCATAGAAAAAGAGCAGAGTTAGATTCAACAGATGAGGATACTGAGGCAGAGGAAATTATTTAAAAAATGCAAAAGGATGAAGCAATGGATTCAGACATCGAAAGTAATTTTGAATTAAAAGAAATTCAGAAGTATTATTATAACGTACAGTAACATTTTTAACATTCCTAATCTGTAAAAGGTAGATTATTTGTTTATTAACAATTCGCACTCGGCATTTTCCCGGCGCCTTTCATATTGTCCCCCCCAGAGGGGATAACCGAATGCAAAGGATTAAATTGTGGACGGTAGTTTTTTCCAATAAATAGATTCTTGTGCTTTCTAACTGTAATTTCTAAGGAATTTCATCGCAGTCCCAAACTACCCCACCGTGGGGCAGATTCGGACATTTTGCACTTATTAACAAATTACTTTATTAACAATACAGACGGTTTTTTTTTGCCTATTAGCCTGTATCGTCCTTTAACAAGAACCTCAACATATCTTATGTTTCTTACAAATTGTAAATTGGATGAAAATTGTGGAAAATACAGGCTCAAAATCCTTAACAGTCCCAAGGTGCCCCACTTTCCCCTAATTATTACTGCAAGCTATAAACTTCAAAACATTTTAAAGTCGCCCAATTCATTGCCAGTCGCCAATGTGAAAATAGTGTCGCCACCAAGCTCCTCCAAGTCGCCCAATTGGCGATAAATCGCCACACCTGGCAACACTGTGTATGTACAAGAAGCATCGAATAGACATGTGAAACATGCACGATATCAGGTGCTTTCCTTTTACCGCTTTGATAAGATCAGATCACATCAGTTCAGAAACTAGCATGTTCCTTTAGCTAAACTGAAGTGATCAGATCATTTCGCCCCTTACCACTGCTGATCTACCGACGGACTAAGATCAGTAGGTGATATTTTCGTATCACTTGCACTTACTCGCTTCCTATTGGTCCATACTAAGAAATTATTTTGAAAACTATCAGATGGTTATTTTTGCGTTGCATTTGTGCAATCTCAGCGCAATTAATAAACACAGATTGTAACAAAGAAGTGACTTATCAATCGTACAAACTAATGTGAGCGTACATACAAATTTTGAGGTTACCTATATTTTAGTACGAACTGGCGTGAACCTAAATCCACGAAACAATTACGAGGAGAAGAGAGCATATGAATGCCAGATCTGATCGATCTGATACATGCTTGTTCCATTCACTTACTGAAGTGATGTGAATATTTCAGATCACAAAATATCAGATCATGTCAGATCACTTGTAAAAGGAAAGCATCTATCGTACGAGCTCGCGGATACGACTGAAGAATTTTTTTTTTTTTTTGAAATTTAATTAGACGTAAGAAGTGTGGGACCGAAGTTGGAAAGGCCAGAGGGTGGAGAGTGCAACAATTACAAATATACTGAGCCGTTAACGAGAGCAGTATGTGAGCCATTGTGTCGGACATTCGGATACTTTGGTTATATGTATCCACCTGACTGTGTAAGTATACGGATTCGTAAGTCTCAAATTATGCCGCGACCCTTCCAAATGTTCAAGTTATTATTCGTAAATTCTAGTTTTGCAGGGATGGATGTCCCAGTCGTTCGTGTTATGATAAAGAGCTTGGCTATTGCGTAGCTCCTATGATCGTGGATCCAGGACATATATGCTACGGAGGTGATTATTATTCCGTCTCACCCGGAAAGGTACAGCCAAAATGTTACTCCGATGGCAAGTGTGTAAGTATATGGATTCGTTAGTCTGAAATTATTATTCAACCCTTCCAGATGTTCAAGTTATTATTCGTGAATTTTAGATTTGCGATTTCTCCGATACATTTTGTTACGATAATAAAAATGGCGAGTGCGCTTACTATCAACCGGCGGCGCAATAAAATGTCAACATGGAAGTCCAAGAAAGTAGACGAAAGTGGTAGAAATAATCCTTTAGGGTGTTTGTAGTCAACCCGCCACAATATACCACTTACACGCGCTACAATGGCCCGTCATCAATTTTTTATTCTATTTAAGCTGTGCTTACAGCTTCGGTATTACTACATGCATAAATTTCATGTAGAATATTATTACTAGAAGGTTGTAAGAATACTAATTTCAATTTTTTGAATAAAGATATGTTCATGGAAAAAAGTATGTTTTCAGTGTATGTGTCCCCTTAACGATAACGGAGATGTTGGCTTGTAATAGAATTTTTGTAATAGAAAAGTATTCTTTTAGTATGTCATTAGGCACGACCGTAAAGGGAGTGACTTATGCAATCGCCATCGCGAAAACCGTTCGTATGTATGTGTGTATGTGTGTGTGTGTATGTGTGTGTATATATGTGTGATGTGTGTGTGTCCGTGTAGATCCTCGATTTCGGGAAAACGGCTGAACCGATCGGGACGAAATTTGGCACAAAAATCAAGTACACTACTGTGAGTCGACAATAAGGTTTGTGAGCCGCCATCTTGAACCGGTACAAGATGGCGGGAGATTCAAAATTTGAAAAAATGTAATTTAAATTTAATATTGCTGCCATTTCTAAACGGCTGAAGATAGCGATACATAAAGTTTGCTGGCACCAAATGGATATATACTCAAAGTACATGCCAAATTTCGTTGCGATCCGTTCAGCCGTTTGGCCGGAATACTGGACGAATGGAAATAGTGAAAAATTCATTAATCCATTAGTCCACTATTCCGGCCAAACGGCTGAACGGATTTGAACAAAATTTGGCATGCACATCAAGTATATACCCATTTGGTGCCAGGAAACTTTATGTATACCCATCATCAGCCATTTCAAAATAACGGCAAATTCAAATTTTGAATCCACTATTTCAGCAAAAAAGTTGATTAGTCCACTATTCCGGTAAAACGGCTGAACGGATTCGGACAAAATTTGGCATGTACATGAAGTATATACCCATTTGGTGCCACGAAACATTGTGTATGGGCATCTTCAACCATTTCGAAATGGTGCCAGTTTCAAATCTTTAATTCACTATTTTATAATCATAGTTTGAAAATCCCGTAATTTCGAAGCGGTTGAAGATGGCTATGCATAAAGTTTTGTGGCACCAAATGGGCATATTTTTAAACTATATGCCAAATTGTGTTTGAATCCTCGAGAGCGTCTCGCCGAAATACTGGATTAAAGATTTCAATTTGTCGCAATTTCTGAATGGTTGAAGATAACCATGCATAAAGTTTCACCGCAGCAAAAGTGTATATACTCTATGTACATGTCAAATTTTGGTTCGGATGCATTTAATTGTCCGGTTTTGATCACTTGGGCCTATTGCAGAAATGCTGCATTTCGTAGGCGAGCGCGAAGCGCGAGCACCCGACGACCTGGGGGGGTATGGCGCTTGAGCGAAGCGAAAGCGCAGAGGACTCTGTAGCATAGTTTGATATCTCAATACTTGAATTTTCTACAATTTCGAAACGTTTTCATATTCGTGGGCGAGCGCGAGCAAAGGCGATCTTGAGGGGGTTGGCGCTTGAGCGAAGCGAAAGCGCAGGGGGCTCTGCCCCCTAGTTATTTATTTAAATTAAATAAAATACAGTAATTTTAATTAAATTAACGAATACTTAATTTAAATAAGTAATTGCATTGCATACATTTAAAACATATTTTTCTAATATTTCGATATTTTTTCAGTGTAGGCACGTCAAGTATATGAAAGAATCAAATATATATCCACATTAAAATTCTTGATGATCAAGCTTTCTCACAATGTCATATTAAATTAGGAACTTTAATTTATATCATTTAGCAATTAACCTCTAGTCTCTATCAATACTCGGAATAAGCTGAAGTCAAAGCAGGGTACTGGACAGTCAATCATTGATTTCCTATTTCGATATTTGTGTGTGAGAATATTATTCTTATTATTATTATTATAATTTGTGAAATTATTACATTTAAACTATAAACCTGACTATCCAGTTGCCTTTTACCTCCGATTGGACTGAATTTTTGAGCAAATGTTCTCCTTAGCTCATATATGAAAACCCCAAAAGGATTTTTGGCGACGAAGCCCCCTTCGCCCTCTACCCTCCCTCTAAGTTTTACCTGTTTTTTTACTGCATCTTCGAAAATATTGATTTTAGAAAAAAACTGTTTCAGACAAAAACTGAAGCCCTTGCAAAGCTCTATAAGAAAGGTCATATACTCTTTTAACGTAAACACAAAACTATATCTGCAAATTTGAAAAAGATCTGTTTATATCTAAAAGTGGAAATAAACATCCCGGTCGCCGTCGCCACAATAGGCTTGTTAGGTTAAAACAAGCCTAAAACTAACCTAACTAGGGTTAGGACGGGTGAGATGGTTAGGCGCGGCACGGGCGCTTACGCGCTCACCCGCGCAATGAAAAAATAATCTAAACTTGACAGCGTGGTAGGCCTTTATGGTTAGATCAATCTCCATACTTTCTGCTTTTCGAATTGAAATTTATTACATATTTCATGAGTGAATGGATGTAGGATGGAATAGGGGTAGGGATGAGTTTGGGGATGGGGGTGGCGCAACTACGTCCCATAAAGCAGAGCATGGGGATCGTGTTACATTTATGTTTTTATCTTTCGTTAGGGTGTTTATTTCCTGTTTTACATAGAAACACACACTTTTCAAATTTGCAGATATAGTTTTGTGTTTACGTTAAAATGGCATATGACCTTTCTTGTATAGCTTTTCAGAAGCTTCAGTTTTTGTCTGAAACATTTTTTTCTAAAATCAATATTTTCGAAGATACAGTGAAAAAACAGGTAAAACTTTGAGGGAGGGTAGAGGGCGAAGGGGGCTTCATCGCCAAAAATCCTTTTGGGATTTTCATATGTGAGCTAAGGAGAACCTTTGCTCAAAAATTCAGTCCAATCAGAGGTAAGTGCTTTTCGGTACTACACCCGAGAAGATTTTGACATTGTTTCAAGATCTCGCTGAAAATAGTGTTGCCTTGAAAAAAATTTACAGACGGCCAAAACGCGGGACTTGGAAAATTCACGCCTGTTCGCGCGAGAGGCGACACGGCCGAATCGAAACAAGCGTGGATTCGCGTGGATCTCTTTAGTGAGGAGTGAGAAGGGCAGGAGATACTCTCTCTCTCACTCGGCGACCCGAGCGCTTCCAAGCTCATCGACGAGCGCTGCGTCTGTATGCGTGAGCGTGCCGTCGCGATTCGAGCTTCTCGCTATGGCCGTACACCGTGAGGTGCTGTAGTCATTTCAGAAGTCACTAGCCGGAACGGCTCCCTCTTAAGACGGGACATCTTAAGAGGGAGCCGTACCGGCTAGAACCCAACATTTCAGTCAGCTAAAACCCTAGATGACCCTAGAAATCAAGCAGTATTTACTTTCAAAGTTAATTTGCCTTAGAAATCACTTTTCCTCGAAACGGATGTGACTAAACGAAAGCTTAAACCTTCCTACTAGTCCTGTAACTTTCATATGTAGCTACTTACGTATCAATTATTGCAGAAATTATGTTTAAAGCAGAGGTGGGCAATTGAGGCTTTTTCACCAAAACAAACATGGCTGTCATAAGAAAGAATTTATTTAATAGTTCAACTTATTTAACCGTTTGACGATCAAAAGGACAGGTCGAGGACTTGTACACTATATCACAATTACCAGGAAAAATAATTTTATTCGCATTGGATGGAACAATAAAGAGAAAACTTTGAAAGTATTATCCAGCTGTCACTGGCCACCTAGCACTTCACACTTCTACTGCTAGGTGCGCCTCGATCGACGAAACGTTTAGACCTTGAGCACAAGTAGCTTCGGAGGGCTCCGTGGTCTTCTAAAGCGCTTGGTTATAATAGCGGAACTTGTCTCAACTAAACATTGAAAATTGAAAAAGGTCATCCTAACCTCGTAATTATTGGGGACATGAGGACGTGGGTCTATGTCAATTTAGGTTATACTGGTTAGGTTGGGTCACATATGTTCATTTTTAGGCACGACCGTAAAGGGAGTGACTTATGCAATCGCCATCGCGAAAACCGTTCGTATGTGTGTGTGTGTGTGTGTGTGTGTGTCCGTGTAGATCTTCGATTTCGGAAAAACGGCTGAACCGATCGGGACGAAATTTGGCACAAAAATCAAGTACACTACTGTGAGTTGACAATAAGGTTTGTGAGCCGCCATCTTGAACCGGTACAAGATGGCGGGAGATTCAAAATTTGAAAAAAATGTAATTTAAATTTAATATTGCTGCCATTTCTAAACGGCTGAAGATAGCGATACATAAAGTTTGCTGGCACCAAATGGATATATACTCAAAGTACATACCAAATTTCGTTGCGATCCGTTCAGCCGTTTGGCCGGAATACTGCACTAATGGAAATAGTGCAAAGTTCATTAATCCATTAGTGCAGTATTCCGGCCAAACGGCTGAACGGATCCGAACAAAATTTGGCATGTACATCGAGTATATATCCATTTGGTGCCAGGAAACTTTATGTATGGCCATTTTGAACCGTTTCGGAATGGCGGCAAATACAAATTTTTTATCCACTATTCCACCAAAACGATTGATTAGTCCACTATTCCGGCAAAACGGCTGAACGGATTCGGACAAAATTTGGCATGCACATCAAGTATATACCCATTTGGTGCCAGGAAACTTTATGTATGGCCATCTTCAGCCGTTCCGAAATAGCAGCAAATTCAAATTTTTAAACCACTATTTCAGCAAAAAAGTTGATTAGTCCACTATTCCAGCAAAACGGCTGAACGGATTCCGACAAAATTTGGCATGCATATCAAGTATATACCCATTTGGTGCCACGAAACATTGTGTATGGGCATCTTCAACCATTTCGAAATGGTGCCAGTTTCAAAGATTTCAATTTGTCGCAATTTCTGAATGGTTGAAGATAACCATGCATAAAGTTTCACCGCAGCAAAGGTGTATATACTCTATGTACATGTCAAATTTTGGTTCGGATGCATTTAATTGTCCGGTTTTGATCCCTTGGGTCTATTGCAGAAATGCTGCATTTCGTGGGCGAGCGCGAAGCGCGAGCACCCGGCGACCTGGGGGGGTATGGCGCTTGAGCGAAGCGAAAGCGCAGATGACTCTATAGCATAGTTTAATATCTCAATACTTGAATTTTCTTGTAACGAACCTTTTCCCGGGTCGGAGGCCCGAACGCGTCTGCGGAGCAGAATTCGCTCCGAGCGAGCGGACCTACCCCCACTCCGCTTCGCAGTAGTCCCGAATCCCCCCGGAGTAGACCGAAGTCCGCCGAGCGCGCTTGCTGAAACGGAGCTCGCTCCATGCAAGGCGCTTCCCCCACTCTACTCCGCTGTAACCCCCACTCTCGCGGAACAGCGGGCAGCGTTCCGAAACGTGCCGCGCTCCACCGCTGCTCCGAAACGTACCGACGCACGCGGTGCTTACGTCACAGCGCCCACGCTGTACCCCCACTCTGACCGCGTCGACCAATCCCGTGCCGGCTAGCCGCTGCCGGACGGGTATAAAAGGGGCCTCGGAGCAGGCTCCAATGTCTTTAAGGAAGGAGACTTCCTGGCGAGATGTTGCCTTGCCATTAGACCAAAACCTCCAAGGTCAGGTGTGCTGAACGTGACTTTCCTGGACTTCTTTCCGGTGTGTTGAACTGGGGAAGTCCATCCTTGGACGGTGTGTTGAACGGGCCTTCCTCCGCTTGATATGCCGGTGTGTTGAACGGGCTATCGAGCTACCTGTATACCCACGACGGTGTGCTGAACTGTCGTGCCTCCAAGACTTGGTGTGCTGAACCAGGTTTTCCTGGGTCTCTTTCCGGTGTGCTGAACTGGGGAGATCCATCCTTGGCTCGTGTGCTGAACGGGTCCCCGCTTGCAAGCTGGTGTGTTGAACGAGCGAACGAGCAACCTCTCCGAATCTCCTTGACGTTGGCCTATCGTCAAGGTACCCGGCTTTAGGCAAAGGTGCTTCCCGCACCCATAGCCGAGTACGCTCCCTTCTGTCTCCTCACCTAACACCTTTTTGGAGTATACGGGCCCTTCTGGCCCTCGCGATTGCTTTCGGAGTATATCGACCCTTCCGGTTGATTACCAGTCCTTTAGAGCATATCGACCCATCAGGTCGTCGCGACATACCCCGATCATTTGGAGCATATCGACCCTTCTGGTCGTCATAGAGCGTAATCGCCGTTTCGGAGCACAGCGTACCGTACCGTCGTGGAGGAAACCGACGCCTCCGATATCGCGGACCGCGTATCGACCTTTTGTCGACTTATACAGGGAGGAATTCGAAGTCACGGAGTGCAAGTCGACCATCTGTCGACGATTGTAGAGTTTCGTAGGAAACTGACGCCGCCGAAATCGCGGAGCGTACCGAGCGCGTACGGGACCCTTCCGGTCACTAGTATTGTACCGCTGTTGAAGGAGGCGAGAGACTCCGACCTTGCGGAGTACGCCTCAAGGGTATACCGACGGGATACCAACTGTGTGCCGAGAGCACAACGACGCGTCCGATATCGCGGAGCGTGGCGAACGACCCTGCTGGGCTTTCGGAAAAAGGGCACTGTAACCCCGACTCGCGGGGTGTGCCAAACGGAAAGGGCACTGACAACTCCGATACGTGGAGTGTGCCAAACGCGAATTAGAGGACCGCTTAGCGGTGCTGGATTCTAGTCCTTCGCTTATTTTGTCTGTCGGCATTGAAGCCAATTATCGGACCGAGTTCCGTAATATCATTTTTGCCAATACGGCTGAGTATTCTTTCAGTTATTTATGTTTTTGTAAATAGAGTTTAAATATTGAATAAATCAAACGTTATCTGTTATGTTCTTACATAATCACCTTGTCTAATTTCTCAAGGTCCACCCGACCTAACCCGGACAGACCTCTAGAGCTGCCGGCACCCTTCCTAGCCCCCTCCCAGGGGCAATCCCCGTAACAGAAGAACCCCAAGCGTGGGTTCGTTACAAAAATTGGCGCCCGAACAGGGACCTGAGAAATTTTGACAAGGCGACTAGAAACGCGAGACAAAATGGCCGAAGGACCAAAGGGCACGAGCTGGATAAATACTCTCACGAAGGCAGAGGTTATCCAGGCCCTAGAAGCAGAGGGACTGCCTACCGAAGGCACCCTAGATGAATTACGTAGACGCTACGTCGCGAGATACCGATCTTTGTTGGAAGATACGGCTAGGGTCATACAGACCATACCGAGTAATGTACCGCCAATTACCTTAACTACCGCGTCACCCCTGGAAGCAACACCCGAAGATCCCAGAGCCGGAGTAACGGGGTTACAGGGAGCATCGGACACCAGACCGTCGTTCACCCTGCCAAGGCAGGCCAGAACAACCACCATGCCACCGACCCCACGGGTAGACGCACGAGTTGAGACATCGTCGGCCACACTACTCGATCGCGTCCGAAAATGGAATTGTTTGTTCGACGGACGCGATCCAATCTCGTTTTTAGAACGAGCAGAAGAGCTGCGAGAGGGATACGCTTTCTCGCAGGAGCAGATGCTGATGTGCCTGCCAGGATTGCTGAAAGGCAAGGCGTTGCTCTTGTACCGTAATAATAGGGAGCAATGGACAAGCTGGCAGGACTTCGAGCAATGCTTCAGGCTGTACTACGTACCAGCAAGGCTGCAGTTGCAGCTGGAAGAAGAAGTCCGGAACCGGACTCAAGGAAACAACGAACCAGCGAAGGAATTCGTCACCGCGATTCAAACGCTGATGAGGCGTCATGGAGGGATGTCGCCTGAAGGACGTCTCGAAAGGATATATCGAAACCTCCGACCGGAGTACCGGTACTACATTAAGCGCACCGATTTCAATAGTGTCGCTACGCTTCTTGTACTTACCGATGGATACGAATCATTAAAGATAGACGAAAAGTTGTTCCGTCCCCCGCCGAATGCGGGGCAATCATGTATGCCGGAGACCGCATTCCATTCGACACCAGCAATGCCGAAGATGAAGAGAACTTCAATGGACCTTGTCACCCCAACCTATTCAGCAAAGGAAAATTGTTGGAATTGTGGTCAACGGGGACACGTGCGCGCCAACTGCCAACGCGCGAAAAAGTTATTCTGCTCCCGATGTGGGAAGGAGGGAATAACGAATTATAACTGTCAGTGTCAGGGAAACGGACCACGGGCCGGGGTGGTGCAGGGGCATCCCCGGCCCAACAGCGAAAAACCCGATCCAGATACCCCACCTACGACGTCCCATTAGTTGGATCAGACGACGAACCGGAAGACCGTCGTCCAAGAATGGCATTACAGATCCAAGGATGCGCCTATCAGGCATTGATTGATACCGGGGCGGTATTATCTTACATTAGTCAAGCTACCGCACAACAGGGCCAACGGGACGGCGGAATAATCCGTCGCATCGGGGAACGTCGAGTTCGCCTTGCCAACGGGCTAACGGCGACCTTAAATGAAGAATTTAGGGGAAAAATCCAGATAGGAAAGTTCGAGAAGCGACACGTCTTCCAAATTTTACCATCCTTGACGGAAGCCGTGGTTATGGGGATGGACCTTCTATCCGAGTTGAACTTTTCATGGACGTTCAAAGAGACGCGGCAAGCGCCGCACTCGCAGCGGAGCGCGGACAAACTAGAGCACGACACCAGACGGGGCACCCCTGGCGCCACCCATCGGGCCCCACGGACGGCAGCCGAAACCGAGCAGCGGGCCAGGGAACCCCCTGCTGGCCCAATATGGCAACGCGAACGTCGCCATCTTAAGGGCATTCAATAGCTGGCGATGACCAAAAAGTAACTAGCCCGAGAGCCAATAGAATTCGTGGAAACTTTGAAAACGTAGTTTTCGTTTTTCGTCTTGATAATACATTAATTCCTTGCGAAACTGGTATTTATGGAAAGCTTGAACCCTGTTGCATCTGGCTCTGGTCTCGTATAGAAGGATAAAGCTGCGATAAACGAATAATTGCAGTCGAAAGAAGCATCGGTCTCTGCAGCTGTCAACGCCAGGCCAACATGGCTGCTCGAGCAATTGCATTTTCTCTTATTTCTCCGATTTAACGACACTACACTCAAATATCGGACCAGAGCCGGGTCGGTACTGCATCACTGTTATCAGAAAAATTCACTTCACTGCGCTTTGTGCCCGTAATAAGCTATCATCCGAAAACTACGAATGCAGCTGTCACGTCGCCGAAAAATAGCGTATAATAGTTCCCGACTTTGGTGCCTGGCGGCGTTCCCATCGATTCTTCGCTCAGGTGCTGCTTGAACCACAATCTTGGGGGGCCCTGTGCCCTCGGTGCCTCGGACATGCATGATCGCCGCGCTCATTCACATAACCTGACATAACCCCGCTAAATTGCGCTAAATCGGAAACGAGTCGGTTTTGAAGCTACTATGGATTATGGAAAATGAAAATAAAAGAATGAGCTGAAAGGAGAGAAACCTGGTTTACTATTATGATCTGTATAACTTTCCCGTTTTCATTATTTATTTAAAATCTATCGTTATTTGAGCTAAATTCAATAATTAAATGAAAGGGGGTTTGTGGGAAAAGGATGAAATGTAGGTTAGGCAGGCACGAAAAATTTACTTATGATTTATTGTACGATCTGTTTTTATTAAAAGTATACTTTAAAACTAATTCATAATCGTGTTATTATAATTACATTATAAATGAAAATGGGTCTATTAGAAAAGCATGAAACGTACTTAGGTTAGGTAGGCACGAGAAAATTTGAATGGAATTTGTAAGGTTACCGAGTGCTCAGACCGAAAAAAAAATTATTTATTTCTGCGTTTTGTCTTTATTAAACATGTATTTTAAAACTAAATTCGCAATTATATTGTTATAATAATATTGTAAATGAAAAGGAGTTTTCCAAAAAAGGATAAAATATATGCAATCTCGGCAGGCAGGAAAGAAATTTAATTGGTGAGGTTAGGGGGCGTTCAAACCTAGGAGAAATTCTTACTAATTTTAATTTTTTTCTTAATTAAAAAAATATTTTAAAACTAAACTTTTAATTATATTATTATAATTATAACTGTAAATAAAAAAGGGTTAACGTTAGATTAAGTGAAAGTAAATTAAAAAGCATTTGTATGTATTATAAAATTTTATTGCGGATAATTGTATATAAATATGTTGCCTCCTCCCCGCCCTCCGCCACCTCGTCCACCACGGCCTCTTCCACCGCGGCCTCTTCCACCGCGGCCTCGCCGCCGATTGCTACGGCCTCTTCCTTCTCCTCCGCGACCCCGTCCGCCACCGATCCCCAACAAACGCAAAAGCGCCTGGTCACTCTGCAAAAGAAATTAAGTATTTGCTTATTGTTTTTATTATATATATAACTGGAAAGCATAATAATACGGTATAGTACTTACTCTCTCGCGGGCGACCGAGTCCTCCGACCGCATCGCGAGGAGAGCGCTGATCGCCGAACTCAATGCTGTCTGTTTACAAAAATTGATTAATCAATTTATGACAAATTTGCAAAAAAATATAAATAGAAATATTCGATAACCGTTAGAAATATAATCAACCATATGTGCCGATGATTACGAAAGTCACCTAATAAGTAAAAATCTGAATAATACGTGCGCCGTGTTATCTCTATCTACACAATAAAAATACGAAATCATTTTTTAACGATAAATGTTTTACTTTGACCATTTTCATCATCACCGGCAGATACATATCGCACCCTTGCTTCAATAGTAACAGAACTCAAAAAACCTGATTTTTTAGTTACTATCATCAACGATGTCTGTAAATACTACTCTATATCTAGTTTGGGACGTAATCCGCTGTACGATGTTATTCTGACTCCACAGTTATTTAGTGACTGGAATATAATTTTATCTGAATTCAGGAATACTTTTTCCTTTTCTGAAAAACTAAGCTTTTTGACTTGTGTCATTTTTTAAGCAAGGGTGCAATACACTGGGTTTTCAAATTAAATTCACCCTTTTGCAAATGAAATGCATCCTTTTGCAAATCAAGTACTTTTACATATGTATTATATTTTTAAAAAATATGAAATAATGTTAATACATAGTAAGAAATCAAAAATTTCATTATAATTCATACAATTGCATAATTCCATGTTGAATTATTATTATAATTGACTTATCTGCACACAGTTTTCATACATACCTTCATCTCCATATGCAATTATGCAATTGTATGAATTATAATGAAATTTTTGATTTCTTACTATGTAATTAACATTATTTCATATTTTTTAAAAATATAATACGTATGTAAAAGTACTTGATTTGCAAAAAGATGCATTGAAATCCCCATATGAAAAAAAGTGTGGATAGATTTAATGTTAATGGAGATTTTTCACCAACTTCTTTTTATGGATAATTCACGAAATTTTTATCTTTTGTAAAAGTACTTACATCTCCTCCCCTTGCCGCGGTCTCCTCGGCCACCTCGGCCACCTCGGCCACCTCGCTGCTGGCCATCTCAGCCACCTTGTTGCTGGCCACCTCCTCCTTGTTAGCGTCCGCCAGCTTGGCGACCGTCGTCGCCGACGGTTCTACAACCGTTAACATCTGAAATGAATACAATTATTAGCTTGTACCATAACCATATTTATGGTCCCATAAAAATGCACGGCGCGTGTACGTCGATGCGACGTACACCAGTGCTTTACAATTAACATACGGGGACCGCGTGTACTTTTTTGTTTACTTTGATATTTATCGCATTCATTAATAAAGTGTTATCAAAAGGAATGGAAATGCCTACCGTCCTGCTCGCCGCAGCTTGTCCTTGTTCTGCGATCTGAAATGGCAAAGTATTTATAAGAAATCCTTCTTTATAAGAAATCCTTTTTTATAAGAAATTACTTCTTAAATATGTATATGGGATTACAAAATCATTTATAGTAAAATATTAGTGTTTCTACTTACATTGTCTTTGTCCATTGTTCGTTACCTATAATGTCGAATCACTTCCTCGGATAGACTCAGACTTGGATCGACTGAATAACCGTTGCCAGTGAAGACCTCCCACTTCTCCCTCTACCATCGTTTCGTGACGTCACATCATCCCCCACTACCAACGCTAGAGTTGGCCCGGCCAACCCAGGCAGAGATTCCTCTCACGTGATAGCCGGCGGAGAAGTGAGTGGTAGAGGGAGAAGATTTTTGGATAGTGGGGACTAGTGGGGACCTTTGTCTGGCAACACCTCAGCAACGCGTTTTTGCGTACGTTATCCTTTGTAGTTTCATCAACGGAAGGTGCAGTTTGACTGTTTTGAGACAAAAAATTCTTCACTGTATTCCGTTGTATCGACAGTGCATGCGTGTATGTGCGAAATATTTTCGGAATCCGCGGATGTGCTGTGTGGTTTCATACAAATATGGATAAAGAGAACAATTATACCTGCGCGAAAATTAACGTCGCAAGACAGAAAATATGTCATCCTTCAACCAAGCGACTGAGTCGTTCCAAGAGATCGCGCCAGCGGTAAGTAATTTTTTGATAAACAATTATTTATCGTTGTATTGGGGTCAGTGTTTTTCAAACTTCTTGTAAAAATGCATATATTAGGTTGCTGTAAAAGATCGCCCAGTTTTACAAACCTGCCAACATTGAAAAACGGGACGAACTTTTGCATCAAGCTAATATGTATATCCATTGTAACAAAAAGGTATGAAGACACTCAAAAAATGTAAGAAAATATCAATTGAAGTCCTTAAAATTTCATTATTCATTTGTAATTATAACGACTACTGTGAATTTGATGTATATACACTCAGTGCAAAAATTAAAGGATCACTTAATTTTTCTTCAAAAATATGCAAAATTGACGTGGCTGTAACTTCGTCAAAAATGAATGGAATTTAAATTTTCAAAAAAGGTTTTAAAGATTGAAACCTCTACTTTCGAAAGAACTATGTGTTTTTTCGGTTGCCGTGAGTTTCATAATTTTTACATACAGAAAAGTACACACTGAACAAAATCGAAAATTTTCTTCCCACTTTGTGGATCTGTATCTTGTGTAAAAAAAATCTTCCAAAGTTTTCGACTTACTGGTGTGAAAGCGTGAAGCTTTCCCTACAAAATCATTTTTTGAAATTGTTTGTACGATTTTTTGTTACTGAGTTACCGTGGATTAAATAAAAAGTGATCGTTCCGAATCTGATTGCTCATAACTCCGTTAAAAATCATTGTACCGCAATTGTAAAAACAGATTTTTAAAGCTGAAAGTTTACTCTATCGAATGGTGTCATTGAATTTTTGTTTGTAAAAACATATAGACATGAGACATCTGAATAAAAATAACGTAAAAATTAGCGATTTTTTCCTTTTTCATTTGGACCCAGAAAACAATTGTGTAAAACAAGAAAACAAATTTATTCTCCATATTTTTTTGTACCTTTAGGTACCCTGAATGTAAAAAAAAAATTGCCGAAGAGCTGTCAGATTTTTAACATGATGGCCACTATGGTTTTATGCAAAGCACTCATAAAATAATGAATTCTTTTCACTGAATAAAAAGAAAGAATGAAAAATAAAGTTTAATTAATGTTGAAAATTGATTTCCTATTACGCTACGCTGACTTTTTTACGTGTAGCTTGTCAGGTTACTTACACATTGAATACATAACCCTTCTTTCTTGGTTTATTTTATAGGAATTTGTGATCGATTTGTTTTTGTTAATACGATTTTGTGATCGACGGTTCTTTGAAATAAACTTTTTTAATTTTGCATTCATTCATTTCTTTAATTTAACTTTATTTTTCATTCTTTCTTTTTATTCAGTGAAAAGAATTCATTATTTTATGAGTGCTTTGCATAAAACCATAGTGGCCATCATGTTAAAAATCTCACAGCTATTCGGCAATTTTTTTTTTTTTTCAGGGTACCTAAAGGTACAAAAAAATATGGAGAATAAATTTGTTTTCTTGTTTTACACAATTGTTTTCTGGGTCCAAATGAAAAAGGAAAAAATCGCTAATTTTTACGTTATTTTTATTCAGATGTCTCATGTCTATATGTTTTTACAAACAAAAATTCAATGACACCATTCGATAGAGTAAACTTTCAGCTTTAAAAATCTGTTTTTACAATTGCGGTACAATGATTTTTAACGGAGTTATGAGCAATCAGATTCGGAACGATCACTTTTTATTTAATCCACGGTAACTCAGTAACAAAAAATCGTACAAACAATTTCAAAAAATGATTTTGTAGGGAAAGCTTCACGCTTTCACACCAGTAAGTCGAAAACTTTGGAAGATTTTTTTTACACAAGATACAGATCCACAAAGTGGGAAGAAAATTTTCGATTTTGTTCAGTGTGTACTTTTCTGTATGTAAAAATTATGAAACTCACGGCAACCGAAAAAACACATAGTTCTTTCGAAAGTAGAGGTTTCAATCTTTAAAACCTTTTTTGAAAATTTAAATTCCATTCATTTTTGACGAAGTTACAGCCACGTCAATTTTGCATATTTTTGAAGAAAAATTAAGTGATCCTTTAATTTTTGCACTGAGTGTATGTACTTGTACTCGTGTACACATGTTCGATTTACACCGATCATCCGTTACGTACAGTTTTTCTTACGCGATCAAAATTCGGTTACCCTTACTTCATCGACAATTATTTCACCGACAGTTATTTTACCAACAATGTTTACTTATCGATGTCGCCTCCTATATGGGTACTATTGTTACTTTTATAACCACGCGTATATACGTATATTTTCCGTTGTTGAATAAAAATAACAATCGTACGCATAGGAGGCGACATCGATAAGTAGACATTATCGGTGAAATGATTGTTGTTCAGCAGAACTCAGCGCAACTTTCGAAATTGCAGAACCAGAAAATGTTTAAAACAAATTGTTAAGTTTTACAATAACTTCCGTATTTTTATTAATATGGTAACTCCTCTTTTATCTATGTGCCAGAGACACTTATTGTTAGCACTACTTTTAGCGTTGCGGTATCTCAATTTGTTTACAAGTAATTAAACTTTGGAAAATCCGATTATTGTGTCCCACTTGATTACGAATGTCTGTTAGTTTTGATATTTACAAAGTTATGTACCTACTACTAAGCGAGCAGTACAATTTTACCAAACTTTTGCCAAAGTAGTTCTTCTGAAATGAAAGGGACATTCGCAGTCTGGTGGGACACAATGAGCAGATTTCTCAAAATTAAATAACCCGTAGACAAATTAAGATACCTCAATTCTGAAAGCTGTGCTGAGTTGTGTTAGATATTTTAATTGGGTTTGTTCTTTATTTCCGCACTGGGACTGAACTTCTGAAAAGTGCAAAGTACACACTTACACCATCTGTGCGTGCATGCACATATGCGCGCTTTTGCATTTTTTTAGGGAATTAGAAAATAAAGAACAAATCCATTGTTACAGAAGAAGGCAAATTTGAAAGGCGGGAAATCCCTACGTACTTTCGGAGAGAAAGAGACGCACTGATTCGACGGAACAGCAAGCCTAAATTCAGAATGTGGCATACGGGAGGCTTACCAGTGCTCGACGACAAAAGACAGAGAAAGAGTCGAGAGAGAATCGAATGTCTTTGTCTCGTCGATACGCGTCTCTCTGTCCCGTCAAATCAGTGCGTCTCCTTCTCGGCGATACTCGCCTCTCTTTCTCGCGCCTCGCAACGGAAAAGAAAGGCATGTATCTCCGAGAAGGAGACGCACTGTTCCGATGGAACAGAGAGACGCGTATCGACGAGACAAAGACACTCGATTATTTCTCGCCTGTCCGTCTTTCGTCGTCGAGGCTTGTCAGCGCTCGACAGCGAAATGCAGAGAAAGGCGACAGAGAATCGATTGCTTTGCTCGTCCACACGTGCTTCTCTCTCCCGTCGAATCAGTGCGTTTCTTTCCCGGCGATACGTTTCTCTCTTTCTCGCGCCTCTCTGAATGCAAAAGAAAAGCACGTATCGACAATATAAAGACAGTCGATTTTCTCTCGCTTTTTTGTACCTTTCGTCGTAGAGCACTAAGGAGCCTTTACCCTACTATTTGCGATGTTGTCTCATCGTGAATTTAGACTGAAAAATCGCAATTTTCTTGACTAGGTCCTATCACATTTTCTTTCCTGCTATCACGCATCTCTAGGGCTGCTGAACTACAATGTATTTCAAATTCAGCGGAATCGAAGGCGGCGAGGTTGTGACCACTCCTTGTTAGTGTCTTGAAAACTTCAACGATAATTAATAAATATTCGGTGTATGATGCATCGCGTGTGCAGTTCATTGCTGGTAAGATGTCTTGTAATCAGATGGATTGCTGCGTGCCCCCAGTCACATGTATTGTCATCGGCTGCTGCGGTGAAAGGCGAGCATATCGCAAATGAATTGGCCGTGATACCGGCAGGGGGGGGGGGGGGCAGTCCCCTTGTCCGCATCTCGTTCAGTTTGTTTGGAAGGGAAGATTAGATTCTAACAAAGTGATACAAAGTGATACGTTCCATTATAGGAAAATACCAATTACGTCACAGGTCGGATAGCACTGATATAACGAAAAAACGGACGACCCTGACAGATTTGTTTTTAAAAAGCTCAGTCAACGTGTTTGGGCGTTTTTCGAATAAATCATTTATTTTGAAAATTATTACTTTATCCATTACTTTTACACAACTCTGTATAAACAATGTATAGATACATATAATCATTTACAAGCAGTATGTTTTGAAAATATGTATTTTGTTTCCGTATGTTGCAGAAGAAACGAAAAGGCGGCTCTTCGCCAATGTCAGGATATTCCGCCACCCGACGACGAGCAACAGCTGCTTCTGCACGAACATCCGTCATCGACAAGCAGCAATGGACATATGATAACAGAAACATTGCTCGACGAAACACAAGATATGGATATCACGCAGGACAATGGCGAATCCATTGAAAATGATATCGACCCTCCCGCAGACACGGTGCGCCACGATGAAGAAGACGACACATTGCCACCTCTGCATGTCGATTGCCATCTGGATGTAGGGCATATCCAATGTGTGCCGATCTTAGGACGCCGCATTGTAGATATTAATCATATATTTAATGAGACGAAACGAATATACAGTGGCCATAAGAGCCCTTTGGATTGTCGATGGGAAGATTTCGTCATTGTTCATTCCCAGCCCATAGGCCTGATGACAAAACTTTTTGTGCGGTGTGAACTATGCAAGTACAAGGCATCGCTGCTAACTGAACCACAAGATTCAGGAATTTTAAATGTGAATCAAGCGGTGGTAGTTGGCACAATAACAACTGGCATAGGATATTCGCAATTGGAAGAGTTGCTAACGAGCGCAAACATTCCTTGCATGGCGCAAGCAACATATGCGAAGTTACACGAAGAAGTGACAGAATATTTCGAGAAAGCTGCCTTGGACGAAATGAAAGCAGCCGCCAAAGAAGAACGTCGCTTAGCGATTGAAAGAGGTGATGTAATCGATGGCGTACCTCATATTCCCGTCGTGGCGGACGGAAGTTGGATGAAAAGATCATATAGAGGTGGAAAATATGATTCTCCATCCGGTATGGGTGCCATTATAGGTTACCATACGAAAAAGATCCTTTTCATAGCAGTAAAGAATAAATATTGCTCAATGTGCGAAAGTGCAGCAAGAAGAGGAGTACCACCGAAGGAACATCGGTGCTTCAAAAATTGGGAACATTGGCAATCTTCGACCGCCATGGAGACTGCGGCGATTGTACAAGGTTTCAAGTGCAGTATAGACATGCATGGTCTTATATATTCCACGTTGATCGGCGATGGAGACAGCAGCGTATACAAGAAGATTATAGACAGCAATCCATACGATGACGTGACAGTTAAGAAGATCGAGTGCACGAATCATCTGCTCAGAAATTTAAGCAGGAAGATTAAAGATATATCGAAGACGAAAGGACGTCTTGGAAATTGGCGAAAAATCGTGGAAAATAGTACGATGCGCATAAGGAATGCCGTATGCAAAGCTGCGGAGCACAGAAGAAAACAAGACCTACCAACGAGCACGAAAGCTCGATTTCTAAAAGAAGATATACGGAATATTGCGAGTCACATTTTTGGAGAACATAAAAAATGTGCAGAACTTCAATATTTCTGCGATGGTTCCAGAAAAGCTGGAGAGGAAGATCACGTTCCGCAATTGACAGCAGTAGGCATCTACAATAAGATAGAGGATGCTTTGAACCAATTGAGTTGTAACGCGAAAAGTTTGATCTACAATGTGAATAGCAACGCCGTTGAGTCTTACAACTCAGTGATCTGTAAATTTATTGGCGGAAAAAGAATTCACTTTGGAAAGCGTGGTTCTTACGAAGCGAGATGTTCTGCAGCAGCTGTGCAATATAACACCCAAACCTGTTTGAGTGCTGTTAGTGCAGCCGCAGAAAAAGAATCGTCAGAAATAGTGCAGACATTTGAAGAAAAGCGCATAAAGAAGAGAATGCGAATGGCCACTAGTACGGAAGCGAGGAAGAAGAAACGACGAGAAACAGCTACTACTACGAAGCAACAAGGTGACGCGAATTACGGATCAAATGCAGCCAGACCTGACATGGAGACAGATGACTATGAGGCGATTGTTGATCTACACGAAGCGCGACTCCTCGAATGGCATCATCGACGAGAAGCCATTGAAAAGGAAACTGTCGACGGACCACAAAGCACAGTATGGATGACTTACGTGAAGAAAATACTGCATACTGAGCATTTTGGAGCAGTTTGCCGGACAAGAAATAATGCGTCACAGACTAAAATTGTAAAAGATATATTGTACCCTAAACTTCCAAATCTTTCTGTTATAGATCAAGAACACGAGTACGAAGAACTTGCACTGGAACAGATACAAGCGTTGTTACCCACACCAGTGAACAGATGTGGATTGATCATCGATAACGATACACCTTATTTGGGCGCACGACCCACGGGGCTCGTCGACGAGGATGGAATTATATATATAAAATATTACGGTGCGCTGAAGGACGTGACACCACAGGAAGCGATGGAGCAGCGCCTTCAGAAGATTCATCTCATATTTGCTCGGGATGACATGGACACGATGAACATGCAGCATCCGTATTACTACGAAGTGCAAGGTCAGCTACACATCACGCAAAGAGAATACTGCGTGTTTGTTTTATGGACTCCAAAAGGTATTCATGTTATGCATATATACAAAAATGATACTTTCTGGCGAGAAAAAATGGAGCCGGTACTGGCTACATTTTATCGAAAGTGTCTGCTGCCTGAAATTATAGATAGCAGATACTTACGAAATATGCCAATTAGACAACACTAGAAATATGAAGAAAATGAAAAAGTTTGCTAAATTTCACAATAATGTTCGTCGTTAGCACGATGCGCTAATTCTTAACATGTCGACATCTCAGCTGATAGATTTGTGCGAAGTAGTCGCATTACAAGCAAATGAAATAAAAACATACAATTATCGTCGACTGTTATGAAAAGGCGTATCGTGTAGCTGTTCCCATCAGGATAAAAGTAAATACGGCAAAACTCGGTTGCTTTACTCCAATGTACATATCTACATACAAGTGAAATTCAACATATAATAATAAAAAAGCTTGTATTATATCCAACCAAACAAACAGATATGTACAGAAACATTATAAAACAAAAACAAAAGTACTCATGTAGTACACTTGTAATGTGACTGCTGTGCGCTTTTTCGTGCAAATCTGTCAGCTGAAAAAATATAAAAAATTGGAGTAAACAACTTGTAGAATTGATAAATATAAAAATGTATTGTATAATATTTCATACTTCATATTTCTATAAATTATTGCTGATATTAATAATTTTAATATTAAAAGAATAAAAAGAAAATAGGTCAGTCACAAGTGTAGGAATATAGGTAGTAGATCAGGGACATTAGGATTCTCCTACTCGAAGGATTGCCTTGAAGCAGTCGAACTTTCTTTCATTCAGTGGTAAGAAAGGATGGGGAAGGTTCGCCTTCAGGTGCTGAATCCTGGCAGGGAAGACACTGGCCATGGCGACAACCAGGCGTACAAGTCTGAGGAGAATTAGGAAAAAGTAAGAATGTACTTGTTTTGTGAATGAGATTGGAATGTATGTTTAGTAAAATTATTAGATTAGGGTAAGAAAAAACCTACACGTGGCACAAATTTTTTTCTTCCCCGATGGTACCCTCACCTTGACGTAGCTCTTATGAGCGGGTGGGGAGGCTTGCGTGCATCAACCAACCCCAAGACTGGACTGACAATACCAGAATAATGATTAGTGATAATAATTATTTTTGTAGTGGTCAAGTCGAGGGGGTGATGCCAGACTAAGAAGGGTACCACTGTCTTAACTGTGAAAAAATACATTCTGTAGTATTTTTTGTTCATTGCAGGAATACCGATTACAGGAACTTAGATCAAGTGTCGAAATTTAAGCTGTTGGAGTTCCCATCGACAATCTTGTATATGTATCAACGAAACAGCTCTAACGCTTAACTTAAATGGTAAGTTATTTTACTTTTCGTTTCTTACTCTTACACTTTATGCGTTGCTTAACGAGTTTGTATGTTCCCTTTATTCCAGATGTTAATTAATTAATTAATTAATGTTTTCTGTAGGTTACCTAGGATCAAACGTCGCACGTCAAGGGAATCTATAGAAGAACAAAATTAAAAATAGATGCGATAAGCCATCACAAATTACAGTAGAAGCATTTCAATGTTAAATATCTATCGATATTACATAGGTACATGAAATTGTTCCATATATTGTTTATTGCATAGACAGTTTAATGAAAATACTTAATCACAATTTTTTTTTTACAGCAGCAAAGTCTTCACTTCAGAATTCAACGATGGAGCCAATATTGGGTTCAAAATACCTATGGTGAAGCACGTATCGCCAACGTACGGGTATACTTCTTGGAAGAGCGGGCAAGGTTCAACGTACAATCCTCATTTATATAATATCACCTCATGTTGCAATAAAATTACAATAATGTTACAATTTTACAATGTTAACACGAATATAACTGTCAAGATGTTTTAATAAAGAGTTAGTTGTACTTTAAACGCCTTTATTTTATTCCAAAGTTATATGTATTCACATATGCCACCGAGCATAATATTATTTAGTAAATAAATTTTGCAAACAGTTACTTTACATTTGAAAGTAGCTCGCTCGCTCGCTCGCTCTCACTCACTCACTCACTCACTCTCTTTCTCTCTCTCTCTCTCTCTCTGCCTCACTGTTCTTTACATGACTACATTTCTCTCTCTCTCTCTCCCTTCATCCATTTAGCTTCTTTACTGTTCCCATCAACACCAATAAAATAAAAGCACAAATAATTTCCACATACAA
Source organism: Tiphia femorata (assembly GCA_944319695.1). Taxonomy (NCBI): domain Eukaryota; kingdom Metazoa; phylum Arthropoda; class Insecta; order Hymenoptera; family Tiphiidae; genus Tiphia; species Tiphia femorata. The sequence goes on along the minus strand of OX090898.1, from coordinate 12,066,742 downwards.
TCAAAACTGTTGCATTTTACATGTACACCTCGGTACCTTACTACACCAAAAAATTTTTAAAAAATTTTGGGGCCCTTCATGGTACCCGATTTTCGGCACGACCCTAACAATGAGAGCTTCGTGAGACTCCCGTCTAGCAGCTCCTGCCGCTGTCGCACACTTGGCCCAACTTGGCCTATTAACCGCACCGTGGCGCTTCGATCATTTCGCAGGTTGCTCACAGCTATTGAATGCCCTTAAAGGGAAGAGGACGGAACGAAGACCGAACACCTGCAACGAGCCTAGGAACCCCCACTCCGTTCCGGAGGTTATCGCTTCCGCATTCGCGAAAACGCGTAACGGACGAGATGGGAATGCGAGATTTGATCGCGAACGGTTGCAGGTGGCCTCCTCACCCCCACGACCAATGGCACAAATTGCTCCAGTTGATTGGCTGGGGAGGCGTTGCTCCGAATCGTATAAAAAGCGACGAAATATGGGGCAAAGGTCAAAACGCTGCAAAGTACCATCAGCGAGACTCAACATGGAAAATAAGAAGCGACGTATAACCAACAAGAAGCAGGTCGTGGCCCTCTTTGGGGACTTGTCGAGCAGCGAGGATGAGGGGACGGCCATCACCAGGAGTGAAGTACCACCCGAAACGCACCCGGTGTGCCTCATCGCACCAGCACCACCGTCACCACCTACGCTCGTGCCCCCGTTAACGAAGGGCCGAGACGACGAGAAGGCAGCACCCAGTAAAGGAGGCACGCCGTCGCCAGCTCCAAAAACAAGCTCGTGGGAGCTGAAACCCGTGAGTTCGCGACGGCCGCTGAGGGAAGCTGGATCGAGGGGAGATCGCCCCGCCGTACCCCTCGACTGGGGTCCAGCACCAGTGCCCACCGCCTGGAGGAAGATATGGGATGTGGGACGCCGAAGCACGCCCTCACCACCGCGTTGCCCATCTCCACCACCTCGTCGCTCCGGCGGCAACCAAGGGCCAGCAACGAGGGAGCAGCCGCAGGGACCATCACTGATGGAAGGAAGACCACCCTCTCCATCTTCAGCGATCCCCGAGTCGGCGACGATCTCCTCCACCGCCGAATCAACGAGCGGTACGACCTCCCACAAAGCGCGTACAGTGGAGGAGCTAATCGCCGACATGCGTGACAAAATTCCATGGGGCAGCATCGCCCGTGGACGTCGATACCGGGCCCGGACTCCCCACGGAACGATCGTTATTAGGCACGAAGGCGACGGCACCTTCTCAATGAAGAGAGCAAATTCGTCGGGATAAGGGAACCGCCATACCACGACGGGCGTTTGTATCCACGACCGATAGTATAAAGTTGACTGTGATCTTTCTTTTTTTTTTGTTTTTTGTTTAATTCCTAATCCCGATGAGCTTATTTTTTTCTTGGTTTGTAACAATATATATACGTAAAATGTAACACTGCGTGCGAATTACTCGTTCCCCTACCGTTAGTGTTAAGAAAGCGTCTGCGACGCACGGTCACGGATATCGCCGGACCGTGTGACAACGTTGAAAGTACAGTCTCAGAAAGATGGGATATTTCTTCTTCTGTCCAGACATAGTTGGTTTGGCCCTTTAGGCTCGAAAAACCATGGATCCCTTTTCTTCGGCTGTACTTTCGAAACAATCGACGGAAAAATTCTATATATTCGTTGGCAAAACTCATTCCGTTGTCTCGACATCGCCCCATGTTCGATTCGTTCGGTCGGGTTAGTTTTCGTTTACGGGTATTCCGTCCCGTGGAGATTCGCTACCGGGAGAATCTCAATTTTCATGCCTGCCACCAGGAGGTTCTCCGCCTGGTGATGATTATAGTGTTTGTTAACGCGGTTAATTGTAACTTTTTCGTGTCAGGAGGAATTATTTCCTCCTCTGTCCAATCACGGTTGATTGTTTGACATATGTTTTTCTTTGGCCCTTCGGGCACCTAACATGGATATTTTGATTTTGTTTGCCGTTACCGAAGAAAGTCGGTATCGGTACCATCTAGTTAATCGTTCGCGAAACTCCAGCGGGAGTTTCGCTCCTCCGACGTAGGGGGGAGGTGTAACGAACCTTTTCCCGGGTCGGAGGCCTGAACGCGTCTGCGGAGCAGAATTCGCTCCGAGCGAGCGGACCTACCCCCACTCCGCTCCGCAGTAGTCCCGAATCCCCCCGGAGTAGACCGAAGTCCGCCGAGCGCGCTTGCTGAAACGGAGCTCGCTCCGTGCAAGGCGCTTCCCCCACTCTACTCCGCTGTATCCCCCACTCTCGCGGAACAGCGGGCAGCGTTCCGAAACGTGCCGCGCTCCACCGCTGCTCCGAAACGTACCGACGCACGCGGTGCTTACGTTACAGCGCCCACGCTGTACCCCCACTCTGACCGCGTCGACCAATCCCGTGCCGGCTAGCCGCTGCCGGACGGGTATAAAAGGGGCCTCGGAGCAGGCTCCAATGTCTTTAAGGAAGCAGTCGCTCCTGAGCCTTCGGAGCGGTAGGACGTGTTTACGCCTCGCTCCGTCTATACAGTAGTGTACATAGTTACAGTATACCGTGTCGCTCTCAAGTACTCGTTGTGCTTGATCGTTTACGTTATATTAACTCCTTCTAACGTTACATATTATAATTTTCTTTTGATTTTCTTTTTCTTTCAGTTTGTATTTCTTTTTGCTTATGATTATTGTTCCGGGCGACAATTAATCGCCGAGCCCCCTTGGGGGCTCTCTATTAGATATAAGTTTTTAATTTAATGGCTTATCGCTGGGAACGAGCTAGTGTTTCCAGGGATGTCCAAAATTAAATCAAAATTATCATTAAACAAGGCTAAAAATCAGAGGGGCCCTCTCCATGGTCCGGGCTATCAAACCAGGAGTAACCCCCCTTCTCCGCTTTATCATTTTTCTGATCAGTCTCGCTCTGATCCTAATTTAAACTTAGGTGCTAACAATAAAACATCCACAGTCATTGTGCCTCCCGGGGCCCCAGCTGAACTTCTACTTGGTGCAATACATCATCCTGGGGTAAGTCGCATGTCTGACGCCCAATCTTTACTGAATTTGTCCCCGTTGCAGTTCGCCGAGGACACAAACTCCGAGTCCAATTTTGACTCGTCGCGTGAGTCCGTAAACTCTATCATAGACCGGCACGCTGAGGTCATGTCTGATCCCTCCGCAGACAACTCCTCATATCGCGTCTTCTCGCGCAAGAAGAAACGCAAGGGTACAACGCCTAGTCCTGAATCCCCTTCACTCATTCCCTTGGCATCGAGAACATTAGTTAATCCCAACCCTAATTCATCTATTGATAATCTTATCTCTCAATTAACGGATTCGCCCATTAAAAATACCTCATTTAATAAACGTGATGGTAAAATTCCATCTCAATCATTGTCCAGAAATTCGTCGTCACCCCCGGTATTGGCTAATCCTGCGCGACCTACACGTAAGGATACCGATGATATGGAAGTCAATATTTTGCAGGCGAGTGGGCCTTCAAGTCAACCCGTTACTGCTCAGATTCCAACAGCGAATCGTTTCGAATTATTATCGGCATTTACGGGACAAGATAATATTCGCGGCTATAATACTGATAACATTAACTCTAATGTTAAATATCTTGATAGCAATTTGCCTGCCAATAATCCCTCTGCTGCTACCCGACCTGCTGTTAATTTTAACGTAAAATCTAACGTTCAAATTCAAATCAAACCACCTCCTTTATACATTTCTAATTTTTCTGCGTCACTTCCGGATTTCACTAAAATTATGAATATAAATTATGGTAGTTCTTATAAACTAAAATTATTGGCTAACGGCATTCGCATACAATTCGAAAACTTCGATCACTTTAAAGACTTGAAAACCAAACTGATTGATAATAATACATCATTTTTTACGTTCACACCTAATTCCGAAAAACTCATTAGTATGGTCATCAAAGGACTTCCTACCGTTGATACCGACGATCTTATGGCTGAATTGAAGAATAACGGTTTATCTCCCGTTTCCGTTAACGTTGTCAATAGAAGTAATATCAAATTCCCTATCTATCGAGTCAATTTTCCATCCGGTACTACAGCAAATTCCATATATAGCTGTGCATACTTGTTTAATGTCCGTATATATTGGGATAAATTTCAATCCTTACGTAACTATACTCAATGCTTTCGATGCCAAGCGTTGGGGCATTCTGCTACCAATTGCAATCGTTCACCCAAGTGCGTAAAATGTGCTATGCCACATCACACGTCGGTCTGTACTAAACCTATTTCCGTCCCCCCTAAATGCGTTAACTGCAACGGGGACCATACGGCTAATTTCTCTAAATGTCCGTTCATTCTAAAATATATTAATTCTAAGGTTAATCCTAAAGATAATTATCGCTCTAGTAAAACAGCTTCTTCATCTATCCCCCCCCCCTTCCTCGGCTTCATTTCCGTCTATAATTCCTTCGGGTAAGGCACCTGTTCCTCGGCGCCCATCCATGAATAAGTCCTATGCCGGTGTTGTACGGTCTTCTGACCACCAGCACACACACGCAGACGCTCCGGTATATCCTCGCTCGAACCCCGATTCCGAGAAGTCACTTTCCAATTTTCGTGAGCTGATGGATGCAATAAATACGTTAAACTCACATTTTGATATAAATAAATTCCTAGCATTGGTCAATGACCTCAACAATAAATTATCTCATTGCAATAACGAGCAGGAAAAATTCTTGGCCCTCTGGGAGACCATATCAAGTCTGGGATAATTCCCCCGTATCATCTTATGGAATGCACGGTCTATCGCCAAAAAGCGCAATGAACTTCTGATCCTCCTTGCTGAACACAGGATTGATATATTCATTATTACAGAAACCTGGTTAAAGCCTAAATTATCCTTCTCTATCCCCAATTTTAGTATTGTGCGTGATGATCGACTGCTTGACGATCGTACTGGCGGAGGAGTAGCCATATTAGTTAATAATCATATTAAATTTACTCTATTACCTCTAAGTATGAACAGGGTTGTCGAGTCCGTATTCATTAAGCTCGAACGATTTAATTTAATAGTCGGAGCGATTTATGTTCCCCCAAATATCAGGTTAAAAAAAGATGATTTTTCCTTTTTGGCTTCTTTATCTTCTCCATATGTGATTGGAGGCGATTTCAATGCTAAGCATCCCTCTTGGAATAATGCAAGTTTTAATAGGAATGGTACAGTCATTAATACTGTTTCTTCTAGATTCAATGCCAGAATTCTTTACCCGGATTCTCCTACTTTTTATCCTACACATCCTATAACAGCTGTCCCATCCGTCATTGATTTCTTTTTAACTACAACTAAAGTTTCGTTTTCTTGTGAAACTTTGCAGCAAGGTGACTCTGATCACCTTCCTGTTTTGTTAGTCCACAATCCCACCAAAAATGTTGGTGGATCCCTTGTAATTACTGACTGGGATAAATACAAAAATTATACTAATAACTTCATCCTTGCTGAAGACTTTCATGATCATAATGATTTGGACACTCACATTAAGACGGTCAACTCCTTCTTGAAAGCCTGCCTTTATAAGGCCAGCTCTTCCTCCTCGCCTAAGGGCAGCATTCAGGGTAAACTTGGAGCTGATCCCCTTCTGGCTAACTTGATTAAAATGAGGAATCGAGCGCGACACTCCTTTCAACGGACTCGCTCTTTTTACTTCTTGCACATCTGCAAATGTATTACAATTGACATTAGGGCGAGAGTGTCCAAAATCAGATCCGATGACTGGTCTCATAAACTGCAATCTTTCACTAAAACCGATCACACCTTCTGGCCTACTTATCATAAACTATTCAATACTCATAGATACAAAATCTTACCTCCGCTTAAAACCAGTTCTGGCATTGAATTTGACCCCTTGAGTAAGGCCAACCTACTAGCTGACCAATTCCAAGAGGTTCATACTGTCGCTGTAGGTAGATCTTCTTGTCACGACAACATGGTCAATAACTTTATACAATCGCTGTCCTTCGAGTCGCCTCCTCCTTATGATCACTGTAATCTTAATCAGTATATGGTTAAATTTAAGATAAAAAAGCTAAAAAATAACAAAGCTCCTGGGCACGACGGTATAAGCGCGCTCATGCTAAAAAACGCTTCTGATAAATTGATTCGACAACTTTTTCATATTCTTAAATATTGTTTAACAAATAACTACTTTCCTAATATATGGAAATTAGCTGTAATAGTTCCTGTCCCTAAACCGGGTAAAAAACTTGATATGGCTTCCTCTTACAGACCGATATCGTTATTACCTCTCATGGGTAAGATCCTTGAAGCAATTATATCTGATGCAATATTATTACATATCAACACTCACTCTATTTTAATCAATCAACAATTTGGCTTCCGTCGTGGTCAGTCCTGTGTTCAACAAGTTACGCGGCTCACGAGATACATCTCTCACGAACTCAACGTTAGTAGGTCCTCTGCTCTCGCGCTACTCGACTTGTCCAAGGCCTTTGATTCTGTATGGCAGGATGCACTGTTATTCAAATTGGAACGTATAGGTATTAAGTTGCCATACATCTTATTACTTCAGTCGTATCTAAACGATAGAAAATATATTGTTAAACTCTCTGGAGCTGCTTCCACAGTTCATAATATTACCACGGGCGTTCCTCAAGGTTCTATTTTGGGACCATTATTATTCAATCTGTACATAAATGACATACCTCATGATCCTAACTGCGAACTTTTTATGTTCGCTGATGACACGGCTGCGTTGTCTTCATCTTTTATTTGCAATGTAGCAATTGCAAAGCTTCAAAAGTATCTTGACACTGTGGTTGAATTTTTCACCAACTGGAAGCTTCACCTTAATGCCGATAAAACTGACGCTATCGTTTTTTCAACCAAACACAAAAAAAATTTACGTTCTGGCTTGGACAAGTTGAGGGTCGGCGCGACGTCAGTTGACTGGTCTCCTAAGGTCAGGTATTTGGGGATAGTCCTCCACACTAGCTATGATGGGTCGCACGCAGCTCTCGAGCGCCTCCATAAAGCAAGGGCAGTGTATTTTCAATTGGTTCCCCACTTGAGCCCATCCTCGCACTTGCGCGTTGGACTGCGACTCTCAATATACGTTATCTGCATACGATCGGTTCTTTTGTATGGTGCGATCATATGGTGGAGGGCTATCCCCATCTTTGTTCGTAAAAAGCTACAGACTTTCCAAAATAAATTGTTGAGGTTTATCCTAAACAGGCCTTTATCGCATAAAATCTCCAACATCAAGTTGCATAAAAAGGCCAACTTACCAATGCTTGAGGATTTGTTAACCACTCATATCTCTACATTTCAACAAACTCAGTTTATTAATCCCATATTGCATTCGGTCATGGATACCCTAAACAAAGATATCATTCCATACAAAATTAAAACTCCTTTTCCTATTATTGGCAAGTGACTTCATTCAACTAATGTTTAACTATTATCATTATCATTTCCTTCTCACTTCCTTTTTTTTACCTTATTTCACACTCATTCTTAGTATATCTTTCTCGGTGGGCTGCCCCCCTTCAGCGTGATTCACTTGATGAATTCCGCGAAGGTGCACTCTTCCTTCACCGCTTCCCCTCCTACTTTGGTAGGAGTCAGGAGGCTTTTGTGCCCGGCCAACTCACCTAAATTCATGTTATAATTTGCTGGGGGCTTTCCTCATTCAAACTACTTTCATTGTTTTCCCATTTTTATTTTTATTTTTCCTTCAGTCCTAGAGGTTTTTTTGCAACATTTTCCTCTGTTCACATCAAGCTTCAATTATAATTTATAACTACAGGCTGCTAACAACATTTTTACTTTATGCTAAACGGTAAAAGGGCATTAGCTCTTAGATACGTTTCATTTGTTGAGGCAACTCGGTCGCTTTTCTTCGAGTTTTCCCTCCACAATAATTATTGTTAAATACTTACAAAAAAAAAAAAACTCCAATGTCTTTAAGGAAGGAGACTTCCTGGCGAGATGTTGCCTTGCCATTAGACCAAAACCTCCAAGGTCAGGTGTGCTGAACGTGACTTTCCTGGACTTCTTTCCGGTGTGTTGAACTGGGGAAGTCCATCCTTGGCCGGTGTGTTGAACGGGCCTTCCTCCGCTTGATATGCCGGTGTGTTGAACGGGCTATCGAGCTACCTGTATACCCACGACGGTGTGCTGAACTGTCGTTCCTCCAAGACTTGGTGTGCTGAACCAGGTTTTCCTGGGTCTCTTTCCGGTGTGCTGAACTGGGGAGATCCATCCTTGGCTCGTGTGCTGAACGGGTCCCCGCTTGCAAGCTGGTGTGTTGAACGAGCGAACGAGCAACCTCTCCGAATCTCCTTGACGTTGGCCTATCGTCAAGGTACCCGGCTTTAGGCAAAGGTGCTTCCCGCACCCATAGCCGAGTACGCTCCCTTCTGTCTCCTCACCTAACACCTTTTTGGAGTATACGGGCCCTTCTGGCCCTCGCGATTGCTTTCGGAGTATATCGACCCTTCCGGTTGATTACCAGTCCTTTAGAGCATATCGACCCATCAGGTCGTCGCGACATACCCCGATCATTTCGAGCATATCGACCCTTCTGGTCGTCATAGAGCGTAATCGCCGTTTCGGAGCACAGCGTACCGTACCGTCGTGGAGGAAACCGACGCCTCCGATATCGCGGACCGCGTATCGACCTTTTGTCGACTTATACAGGGAGGAATTCGAAGTCACGGAGTGCGAGTCGACCATCTGTCGACGATTGTAGAGTTTCGTAGGAAACTGACGCCGCCGAAATCGCAGAGCGTACCGAGCGCGTACGGGACCCTTCCGGTCACTAGTATTGTACCGCTGTTGAAGGAGGCGAGAGACTCCGACCTTGCGGAGTACGCCTCAAGGGTATACCGACGGGATACCAACTGTGTGCCGAGAGCTCAACGACGCGTCCGATATCGCGGAGCGTGGCGAACGACCCTGCTGGGCGTTCGGAAAAAGGGCACTGTAACCCCGACTCGCGGGGTGTGCCAAACGGAAAGGGCACTGACAACTCCGATACGTGGAGTGTGCCAAACGCGAATTAGAGGACCGCTTAGCGGTGCTGGATTCTAGTCCTTCGCTTATTTTGTCTGTCGGCATTGAAGCCAATTATCGGACCGAGTTCCGTAATATCATTTTTGCCAATACGGCTGAGTATTATTTCAGTTATTTATGTTTTTGTAAATAGAGTTTAAATATTGAATAAATCAAACGTTATCTGTTATGTTCTTACATAATCACCTTGTCTAATTTCTCAAGGTCCACCCGACCTAACCCGGACAGACCTCTAGAGCTGCCGGCACCCTTCCTAGCCCCCTCCCAGGGGCAATCCCCGTAACAGAAGAACCCCATGCGTGGGTTCGTTACATTCTACAATTTCGAAACCTTTTGAAATTCGTGGGCGAGCGCGAAGCGCGAGTGCCGCGATCGTGCCTATTGCAGAAAAGCGAAGCTTTTCTGCACCCGTTAAGGCGAGCGCGAAGCGCGAGCAAAGGTAATCTTGAGGGGGTTGGCGCTTGAGCGAAGCGAAAGCGCAGGGGGCTCTGCCCCCTAGTTATTATTGATGAAGACACTAATGATCTGATATACACATTTAATAAAATTTGATGCATGAAAACAATAACAAAGATTATTATTATATTGAAACCTTGTTAAAAGTAATATTATGTAAAAGTAAAATTAGTAATTGCAAAAGGATGAATTTGATTAGCAAAAATGGAAATTTCAATGCAAAAGGATGAATTTGATTTGCAAAAAGGGAAATTTCGTTGCAAAAGATTGAATTTAATGTGGAAAACTTGTAAAAGGACATAAAATAGTAATAACAAAAGTAATATTTGGTTTGTTTTTTTATTTTTTAATTACACACTAAAAAACATGCAGCGGCTATTGCCACCGCGACCACCGCTTTCGCGCGTATTTTCCGGCTGTCGGTGGTCGCTGCGCTAGCTTCTCCGCCAGCTCCCCCGCCAGCTTCCCCACCAGCTTCCTCGAAATCCACCTCGCCAGCCACCTCGTGAGCCGCCCCGCCAGCTACCTCTTGAACCACCCCGCCAGCCGCCTCGCCATCCACCCCGCCAGCCACCGCGCGAGCCGCCGCGCCAGCCGCCACGCCAGCCGCCTCACCAGCCGCCGCTCCCATACTCCGACCCACCAAATTCGTACTGAAAATGATAAATGTCAGCATTTACTATAATATATTTATCAAATGTAACATATCGTAGCCAAAAACCATTAATTCTTATTGCAGTATATCCCTCATTTATTAAAGTTTTATAATTTTAAAAAATATTTGTAAACCATCTGTTTTAATAATTTGTTCATTAATAACGATAAACGGTATGTCATTTTCAGAATATGGAAACGCATCATTTTTTACACTAATTTTGTGCCACAATATCCATTTGGTGATTCATATAGATTTTTTCGCCCTAAACACGAATGTGAAAGCAAAGTTGCTGTGTTTCCCTCAGTTTTCAAGCAACATTAACTCTTGCGAAAAGGTGCGATTGTGGTAAAAAAAAAAAAAAAATGGTATTCCGAGAAAAAGAGAAAATGTTAGAAAGTTCATATTAATATTAAGATATAGAGGAAAAATGTATGAATATGACAGTGTCCATAGTTATTCTTATGTATGACCTTGAACATTTGCAAATGGGCATTCAAGTTTGAAAAAATGCCAACGCGCATAGTTTTTAGGCACGACCGTAATTACGTGCTCTTCTTACATTTTTACGAGAAGCTCTTTATCTAGCATGAATTAGCTGGACATTATCGAATTCCATGGACACTTAACGATGTTAATGAACTTCCATGGACTCAATACGGAACAGCCAAAGAATAGTGTTACAACAATTTGACAATAACCGTGCCGAAATACATGTAAATATTGTCATGTCGTAAACCACGTGTTTACCAGTGATTAACATCCAAGAATATACGAAAAAATTAACAATAAAAAAGCACTAGAAGAATGAAGAAAGTAACTGCCGTAGTAGGCAACTCTGTTAGCGGTCCATTACGCGTAAATGTGGCTCTGATGAGCGAAGTAAACAGACAATGATCTACTATTGTACGTAAAGCATTACGTGCCACACACCCGATTAATATTTTCTCGTATTCGAATTAAAAACTGTTCCGGCACTTTTCTTTGACTGTTTCCCATTCAGAAGCGTCCACAAAATTCGATAATGTCTAGCAAATTCGTGCTAAAAAAAAAAAGCTTTTCTAAAAGATGTGAGAATAACACACAAAAACTATGCTCGTCGGTATTTTCTCAAACTTTAATGCCCCCTTAAAAGTGTTCAAAGCCACAAGTAATAATAACTGTGGACACTGTCATATTCAGAAATCTCTATATTTTAATACCAATTTGATGTTTCTAACATTTTCTCTTTTCCCACAATACCATTTTTTAATATTGATTTTAATTAGCCAAGATTAATATTGCTTGAAAACTGAGAGAGATACAGCAACTTTGCTTTCGGATTTGTGTTTAGGGCGAGATAATTTATAAGGATTACGAAAGGGATATTGTGGCACAGAAAATAATTCGTTATTAGCTTTACTCACCGTAACTTGCATGGGCGCCCGAGCCAAAATCTTGGCCGTTGCAGCGGCTACTGCCTCGGCAATGCAGGCCATTTGTTCTTCCTGTTATCAAAAAATTAAAACGTTATTTACTAGAAAATATTTGTAGGCATACATATGAGATATAAATTACTTACTGAATAGCTCGGCGGCGTCGGCAGTGGCGTCCCGGGCGCTGATTCAATAATCTATCACAAACAAAAAATGGTATATGTTAAATGTTTCGGACAACATTTAAAAAAAAGGGTTTTGTAAATACCTACACGTTGGTCTTTTCTTCCGCGGTGGGTGTACACCGTGCGAAAAGATCGCGTAAAATAAAGAAATCGCGAGAAAAATGAATCGAAAGTATCTAAGTGGAAGAATTTGTTGTAGGAGAATTTGAGGACAGCACAGCGGAACTGTATGGTTTATTCGAGAAAAGACAGATTGGAAAAATGTGTACAGTAGACACATGATTTTTAAGACATTTGCAACGTACCTAATAGTATACGTTTTCGTAACCATGTTAAGCCGCGTAAAAGTAAGGAAGTGGTCTAAAAAACGCGTTGAAGTGAATGGTTTAAAGAAATTTAAAGAAAGACCGTGGAAAAAGACACCTAAGTGTGTACATGACAAATGATGTTACTTACAGGTGAAGGAAGAGGGTCCTCCCAGCCTCCATCCTCCTCTAGGGGGATGTCCTCCTCGAGGTACTCTTCTATTTCCTAAAATCCGAAAGTAAAACACTATATTCCACTTTTACACTTAGCTACTAGATTCCTTATTTATCGTGCTTGTTCACTTACAATTCCACCGTCGTCCATTCTTTCACCGTTCTATTTTAAAGAAAGAAAACATGGAATTAGTACGCACGAAGCTACGCAATGAACTGTATATCCCATGTACTCACGTCGTTCCTCCACCGAATTTGGTTGACGAATGAAGTGTAGCACACTAGTACGAGAATCGACACCTTTGTCCGTAGCTAAGGGTTCAAGGGGAGGAAATGTTGGAAGGAGAAATGTTTGTCCGAAGGAATGGTGGGGCAATAAGAGATTAATACTTTCTTCCGTGCGAAGGTTCTCGCTGACTGAATGAATCTATTTTACCTGGGTACAAGTTATAAATGCAACAAAAATTCTAAATAAGGAATTATAACATACATAACGGAATGGTCACAATGTTACGTAAATGTTTATGCCGGTTATCACGTATTTAACTCTTGCATGCATAAGCGGGGTCTGTCAGACCCCAGGCCTCATATTTTGTTGTTATATTTATTTCTATTACAAAGAAGTAGCGGTCTAGCAGATCCCGCATATGTGTATTTATAAAAAATATTTCTTATGCATCCAAGGGTTAATAAAGTTGATACCACTTTTTAACTGTTTCATTGTTAACATTAAAAATCTTCAAAAAAACCTTCCGTGTGTTGTGCCTTGGTAATTATGTTTTATTATAACTCACGCTCAATGAAAGGTGTTATAATACCTTGTACAATGAAAACAACTGATTTGAAACACGTATAAGGAGTGTATTATTATATACTGGATGTCTGGCATACAGCACTCTACCGAGGAAGCGGTATGGAAAATAGGTCGAAAATGTCGAATAAGATTTCTTCTGCGAGGCTTTGTTTCCGAAAAAATGAAGTTTCACAATGTCCCGCGTACGCGTGCATTTCCTGCAATTATATCAATGGATTGCGAAGAAAGGCAGACAGGGTAAGAATTTAGAAAAGCGGTGTGAGAAGAAGAGAGAACGAGACATATGAAAGAAGAAAGGAGGAAGACGATAAATGAACGTAGGGAAAGAGCAAGCAAGTATAACAACGCGAGATATCATCGCGTCTCCTTCCTTTGCTCTTTCAGCCCATTGCTACGGTTCTGCAACGATACTCTATCTCTTAGCGATTATCTCTTCCAATCGAGCTGTTATTATTGAATACCCCGCCAATAGGCGCACGTATTGAAGGTATTGCCTTCGAAATCTCGTAATTTTGTTGTGACAATTGATATGCCGTAGCATAATAATTTGGCATAAATCAGAACTGTTGCTCCGCACTATTTGCTTCGACGATTTGTTAATATCATGTAGTCCGAGAATTTAAATGTGAATATGGATATGGATGTAAGAGAGCATATGCGTGCGTATATGAATGTAAGGAACGAATGCACAACAATGACCAGATAGTGACTGATACGCGAAAGTGTAGCAGGCAACCTTTGAGAGACAATTATAATAGATTCATCCGAAGTTTTAGATCACTGTTTGCTGAATCGATTCTTCCCAAGGAGAACAGAAAGTCAAGGTGTCGTCAAAATGATGTCAAAATGACGACAAAATGATTACAAAATGATTACAAACAGTCAGTTTCTGATCATTTCGTTGTCATCTTGACATCATTTTGACGATATCTTGACTTTCTGTTCTCCTTGGGTTTTCCTATTTCACGCTTTTCAATAATCTGGAAAGATACGGGGGACGATTTTTGAAAAGTAATCAATTCTGTTAAACTACATGGCATTTTGTGTCAATGTGTACACGGTGTACACATACACGGTGGAATCAGTTGTAACGACGACTTTTGGTCGCTAAGGCCTCCCTGTTCGCCTGCATTGATATGACGTAGACCGAAAATGAGAGAGACAGAGAGAGAGAGAGAGGAAGAAAGAAAGAAAACGTTTCTCGATTGTTTCTCATCACGAATAGTCGGCGCTCGGCACGGTTGTCCGTAAACCGTACCCGAAAACGGACGTCTTTTCAGCGCGTTAGGCGAGTGTGCGAAAAATCGTTATACACGTGTGTTTAGTGCGCAACGAATATGGATGAAAGAAGGAAAAACTCGAACAAATCAGTGAAGGGCAGGTACGCTTTGAGCGTTCGACGGCCAAGCAAAAATAAGAAGTTCGTCAAAAGGTAAGAAAAAAATGTTACTTTTAGCTTGCACCCCCGGAGAGGGAGACTCTTCCCGTCATGAATGCCATACGTACAGTTCGATGAATAGATTGCGCAGACTTTTTTAACCATTACAGTAAAGTACAATAAATTCTCTCATATTGTTCGTCAGCTCGGAAAGTAATTGGGACCGTTTAAGTAGACAAAGATTCCATTTTGATACAATAAAAACAATCTTTGGTGATAAAGACCTATTTTCCATATTTTCGTATGATGGAAGTGTGTTAAACAGTTTGTTTAAAAAATATTGTCAACATTTTCTTTTAACAAAATATGTTAGTACAAAAAAATTCTTTTTATGCAATTGAACGTTATACCGCATTAATATCATTCGGTACACGATTAAAATTTTTTATTTACAATTCGTTACGGTTATTTTACAGCCCTTGCATTACGATAGACAATCGCCAGCGGAGGCGATCCTGCTTCTCTATCTTGCTGAATCCCTCTCTCTGTCTCTCTCTCTACCTCCGCGATATGTGCCTCTCTTTCCCGTTCAGAGAGGCATGAGAAAGAGAGGAACGTATTGCCAAGAAAGAGACGCACTGATCCGACGGGACAGAGAGACGCGTATCGATGAGATAAAGGCATTCGATTCTCTTTCGTTGTTTCCTGCCTCTCGTTCTCGAGCCTCGAGTCCGTGCTGTTGCCACATCCTCAATTTAGGCCGAAAAATCGCAAGATTCAATTGGAATTTTCCTAAAACTAACGGCCATCAAATCATAATACTTTACCACGAGCATCTATGAGTGCTGAATTATGATATGTTTCAAACTCAGTCCAATCGCGTTCTCCCCTTGTGAGTCCGTACTCTCGGGTAACTGCACACCCCTAACAATATTGCGCTGGTGGTATCGCGCATCGCAACTTATTTTGCTTTACAGTTTACGGCGAACTCGATGCACAGGGAAAGAGAGAGAGAGAGAGAGAGAGAGAGAGAGAGAGAGAGAGAGAGAGAGAGAGAGATGGCGAGTGCGTCACCCGGGTAAGAAATGATACAAAGTGTCTGGGCACGATAGAGTACAAGTCCACTACCTCCGCTGGCGAATAGGCTATTGTAATGCAAGGACCGTAAAATAATCGTAACGAATTATAAATAGAAAATGTTAATCGTGTACCTAATGATATTAATGCGGTATAACGTTCAATTGCATAAAAAGAATTTTTTTGTACTAAGATATTTTGTCAAAAGAAAATGTTGATAATATTTTTTAAACAAACTGTTTAACACACTTCCATCATACGAAAATATGGAAAATTGGTCTTTATCACCAAAGATTGCTTTTATTGTATCAAAATAGAATCTTTGTCTACTTTGATATGTTTCAAACTCTGCAGTGTAATCGGCCGCAGTCCTCCCGTGTCCTCCCCTTGTCAGATCGGATCCACAGAAATCTAGCGGGCTTTTGCGTTTACCCGTAGTATACTAATACTCGGGCAGTGCGACGTTTTTCGGATAGCCCAATATTTTTAGTCACCCCGACGCTTCGGATCGAAAGTTATGATTTCACATTCGATTATTTATAAACTCATAAGTCTAAGCCAAAATTAATTACATTCATGGTACATATATATGTACGTTTTTTTTTTAATGCAGCATTTCCTTGTCTATTTTGAACATTGTATATAATTAATATTAATTATATATGTAATTAATATTAATATTAATTAAGGAAATGCTACACAAGAAAACGTACATATGTAAGTACCATGAATGTAATTTATAGTGGCTTACCCTTATTGTTTACGGATAACGGATTATGAAATCATAAATTTCGCTCTGAAACATCAGGATGACTAATAAAGTATCGGGCCACCGGGAAAACTCGGGGTATTCGAATGTATCCGGCTAGTGGACGCAATGCACGGCTCGCACACTCCTAAACAGTATATGAGCGCGTCGCGAAAGAGAGGGGAGAGTACTTACCCCCCTCTCGCAAAAAAGTAAAAAAGTCTAGCAATTTTAATTTATCGAAAGTGTAGAGTAGAGAATTATAGAGAGAGCTATAAGTAGAGAATTTAGTTCTTACATGATGCATAATTATTGGAAAACCCCTAAAACGTTAAATAATTAAGTAACAATTTTATGGAAAATAAAAAAATGTTTTAAAAAAATATTCTTTGTGAGATAACAATATTTTTGCATGTTTTTGACGAAATATTTGTTTCGTTTATCTGATTGCGTTGTACACAAAGAATTCACAAAATTTACTTTTTTTTACAGAAGGAAAGCTAAAATGTTACAAAGAAGGCAGCAGAATGTGGAAGAACAATTTGAGATATTTCTACAAGATGAAAATATAGGTAACGCACAAGATCTTTGTAGTACAGAAGAATTATACAGAAGAGCAGAATCAACAGCAATTTTAAAAAATGATAACGAAGAGCCGATACGAGGAATGAATAATGAATTCATTGAACTTGAAGAATCTGTGCAAATGTTCACTGCAAGTTTGGAAGATGTCCCCACTACATCAATGGGTTTAAGAAATCCGGTGTTGCAGTCTGAAGAAGAAGTGGATCAAGAAGAACAAGAAGAAGAGGAGGAAGAAGAACAAGAACGGCAACAAGAGAGTCAAGAAGCAGCAGAGTACGAAGCAAACAGAGTAGCAACTCCAAATGAACCAACCGATGATTTGCTAAACTCATCGTTTGAATTAGTGACCGACTCAAGAGTTGACGTGGATCGTTTGGAAGAAGTTGAAATGGAAGGTAACCGTATAGTAACCATTCCTTATTTCCTTAAACAATTAAGAGAGGAATACGAAGGACATGTAATGCCACTAGCATGTGCATTTAAAGATTTTATTGTTGTGCATGACAGTAGTAAAGGCTTGGAAACCGATTTACTTATGCAATGCCGAATGTGTGGTTTTAAATCAGTAATACACACCACGAAGAGGGATGAAGATGAAATAGATTTAAATCGAGCCGCAACCGTCGGAATAATAAAAACAGGCATAAGTTATGCAAATTTCAATGAATTATTATCATGCGTTGAAATTCCATGCATGTCGGAGAAAACTTTCTCCACATTACATGAAGAAATTGGTGCACATTTTGAAAGAGCGGCATTGGATGAGATGAAAGCAGCTGGCGATGAAGAGCGAACATTAGCAATAGAACGAGGAGATCTATTGAATGGTGTACCCCATATTCCAGTTATAGCAGACGGCAGCTGGATGAAAAGATCGTATCGAGGAGGAAAATATGACTCCCTGTCAGGTGTAGGTGCCATCGTTGGGTATTACACGCAGAAAGTTTTGTTTATAGCTGTACGCAATAAGTATTGTTCTGTATGTGAAAGTGCAGAACGAAGAGGTCAAACTGCAAGAGAACACAAATGTTTTAAGAATTGGGAACGCCATCAATCTTCCACTGCAATGGAAAGTGATGCAATTGTCGAAGGATTTAAATGCAGCGATGAAATGCATGGACTTATATACTCCACTTTGATAAGTGATGGAGACAGCAGTGTTTATAAGAAAATTCTGGATGCTAACCCATACTTTAGTACGTGTGTTAAGAAAGTTGAGTGCACAAATCATTTAGTGCGAAACTTATGTCGTAAAATTAAGGAAATTTCAAAAATGAAAGGTCGCCTTGGAAATTGGCGAAAAATTATTGAAAGTAGTGCCATTAGGATGCGAACTGCCGTCAAAAAAGCTGTAGAATACAGATGTAAGGAAAATCTATCCCCTATAAACAGAGCTAAAAATTTGAAGGAAGACATTATAAACATACCCAGTCATGTTTTCGGGGAACATAAGAAATGTGCCGAAATTGGATATTTTTGCGATGGAACTAGAAAAAGTGAAGAGGAGAATGTAGTACCACAATTAAAAACTCTTGGCGTATATGTCCACATAGAAGATGCAATCAACAATTTAAGCTGCCACGCAGACAGTTTATTGTACGATGTTAATAGTAACACCGTGGAACATTACAATTCAGTTATATGCAAATTTATTGGAGGAAAACGGGTTAATTATGGACAGCGTGGTTCATACCAAACCAGGTGTAACGCGGCAGTACTGCAGTTCAATACTGGCCACACTTTCAGCAAAGTAGTCTCAACAATGGGAAAACGTGTGTCAAAGATTGCACAGAAAGTGGAAATAAAACGTATAAAGAAGAAAGAGCAAACCATAAAAGCTAAAGCAATTGCAAAAGCACGACGATACATGCATTCAGCATCTGATAGAAGACACGCACCGTCGAATGTAGGAGTTGACAGCAGCTATGGCCCGAATGCAGAAAAACCAGATATGGAAGAAGAGAGCTTTATGGAATTAGTCCGTATACATTATCAACGCCTTCAGGAGTGGCAAGAGCAAAAAGAATCTATACAAACTGAAACACAGAGAAACCGAAATCTAATATCGACATTATATGCAAAGAAATTATTGCTAACGTCGAATTTTGGAAAAATATGCCGAGTTAAAAATAATAGATCTTATATAAATATTGTGCAGAAGATTCTATATCCAAAATACGTGAAGAAATTGGTTACAGAGCAGCAACGTCAATGCGAAGAAAGAGCACTGGAACAGTTTGAAAATGAATATGAAGTGACAATGGAAAGGTGTGGATTAATTCTGGACTTATCATGTTCTTTTCTAGGTGCAGAACCAACTGGATTTCTTCAAGATGACGCAGATGACACAGTGATGCTTATGAAAGTTTTTGATACCCTGGTAAATGTTACACTAGAAGAGGCAATAACGCAACGAATAGGAAAAATGCACCTTCTTTATGACAGGAAGGACGTGGATAAACTCAACACAGAACATGATGCCTACTATGAAGTTCAAGGACTATTGCACATAACGCAAAAACCATATTGCCTATTTGTTGCATGGACACCAAAAGGAACTAAGGTAACGTACATTGTAAAAGATGATACATTTTGGGAAAATGAAATGGAATCACAATTGCTTACATTTTATTCAAAACATTTACTTCCAGAAATTGTCGATAGTAGATATGCTAGAAATATGCCATTGAGAGATTTTTCTTAAAGTAACGGATGAAATTAGAACAATAGGGTACAATACAATTATATAAAGCAATTTAAAAGCAAAAAATTATCATGAAGAAGAGTAATTAAAGTAAAGAAATTATGTAACAGAATATGTAGAAAGTACATTAAAATAATAAATGTAAATTGCATATGTATTTTGAAATGATAGAGTTAAATGAAAGAAATAATGGAACAGGAGTATATAGAAAGAAAGTGAAAATGAAAAAAGTAATATATGCATATTTATTTTTTAATGATAGAATAAAATGAAAGAAATTATGGAACAGAAATGTGTAGAAAGAAAGTGAAAATGAAAAAAGTAATATATGCATATATTTATCTTTTTATGATAGAATGAAATGAAAGAAATTATGAAACAGAAATATGTAGTGTGACGTTTTTCACCCGGTCGTGCGACTAATTCGAGTCTTTCCCCGGGGAAGAGAGAGCGCGGAGGAGACTCGAGCGGGATCCGGCGTCACACGATATTGGAGGTATTCAGATAGCCTTTCCTACACGATACGTTTCGGCCCTTCTCGCGGAAAACCCTTCGGAACCGACCTCGAAGTTGGGCGCCAGACGCCTCTGCGTCGAATTTGAATCCGTCACCTAAGGTTCCGTTCCTACACCGATTCCGCGAGAAAACGTCCCAAGACAGCCGAATGAATCGTGACCCGTAGCTCAGAAGCGCCGAAGCGAAAGGAGAGGGGCTGGGTCGAAGGTGCGAGAGAGCAGAGCAATAGAATTAAAGCAAAGTTGGAAAACAAAGTAGTAACAATTTATTGAAGAGCAGAAAGAGTGCTGATGATTAACAGAAAATTATGAGCGGGTGGTCGACGAGCGCAAGGCGGATTTATCCGTTGGAGCTCGCGGAGGTCATGGTCGCGTGGGCGTACGATTACGGCCCGCGGTTCTCACGCGTACCGCTGGTCGTATTCGCTCAGGTATTGTTTCCTGGCGCCTCCAGGACACGAGTTACAAGTCGAGCCGGAATTGACAAGAAAGATAACGATAACGCCGTTGTGGAAGCTAACGGAGTGCAATTTCAATAATCGACCACCGGAAAGATAACGCAGAATAGAGTTTGAAGAATAGCAGAGAAATAGGATAGAAAAATAATAGCAGAGCGATAAAAGTGTTTGGCGAAGCAGCGGTACAATCTCACGAGGTAACGTACGCGAGATAGGGAGGCCCCAAATGGAGCACCCCTGAGCAAGGCCTCGCGGCCTTGCTGGCGGTCGTTCAAAGTCGTCGCTACGCGATCGGTGTTCAAATGTTAACGCGGTTTATAATTATCGTTCCTACACGGACTTTAAGAGAGCTGGTACAGATTCGGTATAGTTTACAATGAATAAGAAACTAAGTTTTACTTCCGATCTCGTGATACTAATACGGACAAGAAACTACGCGAATAAAAGAGATCGGAAGGACCTGCGTAACGAGCGGTACGAATAGAGCCCCCCAGGATGAGTCTTACGCTAGTTACTACCAAAATTTAAGTACGGTTAGATATCGGAAAAATACAGAACACATGAGAAATTGGTCTAGAGATCCCCAGTGGTGGTCACTCGCCTCTACCTGGGAAACGTCCCTGCGTCCAACTCGCCTACCTCCACCGGCCCTAGGCAACGGTGGGAATTACCGCGATCCACGTCCCCGGCCCAGCCACCCGTGGCTATCTTCAGCCGAACCCGTGCCCTCGAGGACCGTTCCTCGAGGAGGACTCGACGAGTCCCTTTAGCAACCACCACAGAGGATCTTTGTGGGAGTAGAATCCACACTCACCATCTCGGGCCAGGTATCTCGCTCTCACGGCTACGGGCGGCACTCGAGCTCCTCCCTCGGCTTTTTGAGAGATAGCGGTTCAGCGGCACACTTTCAAATTCCGCGATTACAAGGAGATAATTCTGGTACGCAAGGCAACTACAGATAGCTCACACGGTGTTAAGATAATCGACTAATCAGAAATAGCTCCGGTACGCAAGTGCCGGGCCCTTCTTGCGAGTGCCGCTCCGTAACCACCGATACCCCTTCCACGCATCCTTAACCTAACGCACGCTAATTCTAATTGGCGAAATCGCCGATGACGTTGACGGGTCCTGGCTGCTCGGTGGCGGTCTCGGCAGGAGGCTGGTAGAGTTGAATCCTGGCGTGGCGTGCTGTCCCGGTGTTTAGCGAGGTAGCGCTGGATGCTGGTATCCAGGGGCCGTGGCAGCTGGTCGTGGTGAAGTAGGCATCTTTGGGGTGTCCTTCTCCGCCTCCAACCCGCCTCGGTGCGCTCCTCCTCCACCCTCCAGGCCTCGCCAAGGTTAGGGGACGCGTCTTACCCGAGCCCGGGGCAGGTACACAGCTTCCCCAGGACCGTGCCACGTCTGACACGGTGCGGGCTCCGAGGACCTCCGTGGTCCTCGAGGACGGTGGATCACCCCTCCAGCGGTCGGCCGTCCTTGGACGTCAGCCTGGCGGAGCTCGTCGGGCCCCGACGGTTCGGGCTCACCTCCTTGACTTGTTGTAGTGTGCTCCGCCCGCACCGGCCGCTGGTCCCCGTGATGTTGTGGGGTCGCCTCGACCTCCCCTCCATGGCTGCTCTCCGGCCCGTCCCTCCTCGGCTGCATCCATCGGCGGCGCGGACAGCTCGACGGCTCCTCGCCTCCGCCACTCGGCCTCGGCTCGAGACGCCGCTGCTTCGTCGATGCAGCCGGGGTACGCCGTGGTCCAGGTGTTCGGGCTGCGGTTGCGCCACGCCGGTTCGCCTCCCCGTAGCCTCCGCCGTCCTTCCTGATCTTGTTGCAGTCTCATTGGTGCAGGTTAGGACGCTCGTGCGATTTTGGTCGTGAAAAAAGTTACATGCTTTACTTAAAGATATCGATTACAAAATACGCGGCGTGACTCTAAATTAGAAAGGAAACGGTATTACATTTTATATTCGCGCGGCTAGATAACGATTAAAACTATTGACTCTAAAAATGAAGTTAATTGGACCCATCCTGGGCTTGCTCGATCTACGTGTGCTCTTTCCCCTCTTTTCGAGGTGCCGCCCCGGGGAAATTGTGCGTTGCAATATGCAACGTCACAGTAGAAAGAAAGTGAAAATGAAAAAAGTAATATACGCATATTTATTTTTTAATGATAGAATAAAATGAAAGAAATTATGGATCAGAAATATGTAGAAAGAAAATAAAATTAAAAAAAGCAAATTACATACTTATTTTGAAATGACAGAGTAAAATGAAAGAAATTATGGAACAGAAATGCGTAGAAAGAAAGTGAAAATGAAAAAAGTAATATATGCATATTTATCTTTTTATGATAGAATAAAATGAAAGAAATTATGAAACAGAAATATGTAGAAAGAAAGTGAAAATGAAAAAAGTAATATACGCATATATTTATCTTTTTATGATAGAATGAAATGAAAGAAATTATGAAACAGAAATATGTAGAAAGAAAGTGAAAATGAAAAAAGTAATATACGCATATATTTATCTTTTTATGATAGAATAAAATGAAAGAAATTATGAAACAGAAATATGTAGAAAGAAAGTGAAAATGAAAAAAGTAATATACGCATATTTACTTTTTAACCCTCAGAGGACCGGAGTCAAAAAAAAAAAAGTGTTCAAAAATCATATATAAAACTTGCACCTAGGGCCCTAAGAAGGATAGATATGCATGAGCCTGGGCGTGACGCCATATGGCGTCATACCGGTCCGGTATGTTAGGGCGCAATGATAAAATCTTCAAAATTTGTAAACACAGTATTCTCCGAGTTTCTATGATTATTAGTGGCATTCGTTGAGTGTTAGATTATAAAAAACAGTAATAACGATGAAAAAAATCTTATTTTACAAAATTTGTCAGCTTTTTCTGAATTCTTGTATCATTGACGTTTACAAGAAATTCCAGTTTTCCGAGCATTTTAGTACTTTTGTAGTTTCTTAGCGAATGTAAATACATTTTATTTGACTGTTACAAATGCAACTTCACTCACGAATGTGTGCGTGTATGTGTGTGTACAAAGTAGAGGCGTAAATAAGGCGGATGTCCGCTTTTAGCATTACCCGGAATCAACGACGTGGACGTAGCGGACATCTGACTCCATGTGCACGCGCGCGCGTGTCTGTGTGTGGGTGGGTGGTTGGGTGGATGGTTCGGTGGGTGGGTGGGTGGTTGTATTGGAAAAAGTAAGTAAAAAATGTTCAGTTTTCAATTTTATTGAAAAATAAATAATTTATTTATATTCAGTTTTATTGAAAAATAACTGTTATAATTTTTATATTTATGGTAAATCAGGTTTCGTGTGATAAATATGGAAACAAGGTGTGATACATAATGCAGTCCGACATTCATTGCATTCGATTTTGCTTTCTGATCTTTTTTTCATCTTGTGGCATAAGACGCATCTCCTTTTTTTCCCCAGTTGAATAGGAAAACGTCTTCCTACGAGACGAGTAGGATTCGCTTGAATCGTAACATTCGGCTCATCTTTCAAATTGAGTATTGCCAAGACTATTTGTAGTCGGAACTCTTGGAAAGATAATCTCTCATTATTTAGGTTGTACATTGCATGGGCATTTATAAGTACCAAATCAAGTAAGTGGAAAAATAATTTTTTATACCACTTCATTGATTTTCTAATTGTCTCCGTCAAAGCTAATTGCTTATCAATATTATCAATTCCTCCCATACTTTTATTGTAGTCAATTATGCACGTTGGCTTGATTATATCCTCTTTAGACTTATAATCTTGCTTTCCTGTTCTTTCAAATCGGAATTCATGCACCGTAGTGATCATGTATACCTCTTTTTTATCTTGCCATTTTATAGCCATCCATATCATATTGTGAGCCACTTGTGCTTGCCCTTTTTCGAGGCGTATACTCAGATTAGGCAATCCTTTTCTATTTTTTCTTATTGTACCACATAATCCTGTATCTTTGTTATGTAGAAATTCAGCCAATGTAGGAGAGCTATACCAATTATCTACGTAAACAATGTGACCTTTGAAGAAATAAGGTTTCAAAAAATGTGCAACAACATCTCCTGAAACATCTAAATCGAATTTTTCACAATCAGTAGTTGTTCCTGTATAAATAATAAAATCTAGGATAAAACCACTCTCACAGTCAACAAGTTCATATATTTTTATGCCAAATCGATGGCGTTTCAAAGGTAAAAATTGTTTGAATGATAATCGTCCCTTCCATAAAAGAAGGCTTTCATCGATACATACTTTTTTTCCTGGGTCTAAAAACTTGAAAACTTCGTTTTCAAATGATCGATAACAGGTTTCAATTTTTTCAGAGGGTGATTGGTTTGCGTTATATTGTTTTGTACTTGTAAATATTCATTGTCTCGAAAATGTAAAGAACGCAATATTTGGCAATAACGATTCCGAGGCATAATTTGTGAAAATATTGGAGTAACCAAAATAGGGCTAGTACTCCAATAATCTTTGAGACAACCTTTTCTAACATGTCCCATAAGAATGGATAGGGCGAAAAATTTTAGAAGCTCATCTGTTTCTAAATGCACCCATTCTTTCACGTTTGCATGGTTTTGTCCCGGATTTTGATGTTGATAACGATTGGTTTCTTCGCAAATCATGTTCAAAAGAGAATGATCGAAAAATAATTCAAAATAATGAACAGGATCATTGCTATTCAGTTGAACATTTTCCCAAATACCAGATCTTGAGGTAAACGTTTTTATGGAAGGATAAAAATATCTGTCGTAAAACGTTTCATGTCCGGGGATGTATTCTAAATATTCATAATCAATATCGTAGGGTTCAACATCAGCATCAGAGTCTGTTTCACTAGGCTCAGATTCTCCACTACTATAAGTATCACGTTCTCCGTCATTGGCATTTGCCATTTAAAAAAAAAAACGCAACAGATCGAACAATTTACGTAAAGCTTTAGGTAAACTTTGAAATATATATTTATGAATCCAATTTATAAAATTTATAAAAGTTACCCAAAATTATAAAATTTACCTCAAATATTTTTGGAAGTCAATAACAATATTTCTTTGTTCAAATAGTATTTCTTACTTCCAATTCTTTTCCAAGAGAAAAGGAAAGTGTCTATACGAGCGTGTAGTTATCGCGGTGCAACCTTTTCTTCACTTTTCTTTTTTTTTACGCACTAATCTTCACTATTTCTTTTGTGTAATGGAAAAAACTAACATGCCATATAGTAGCGGCGCTCAGAATGGCACTAATTTACAGTTTGGAGGAACTGATTCGCAATAAGTCGGAGCTCGACAAGACGTTGCACGCTTCGAGCTTGTAGGCCACGCGCGGGGTACCAAGGGAAAGAGAGGACGGGAGGTGGAGTCGGCTGAAAATCGGCCGAAACGTGCAACATCTTGCCGAGCTCTGTATTATACTTATATTGAACAAACATGTATATTCTAATTGCTATCAAACGTATATGAATGTATTTGTGCTCTTATACATGTGTTCAGATATTCTAAAATTCTGTATTTGTTTATGAAAATACGTAATTATTTAGCATTTTTGTGCGTGCACGTATTTTTATTTTCGATAAAAAAAGTATAGATTTCTTTTTTGTCTACAGGCCGTTATACACACACGTAGCAAACATATTCACACACACACACACACACACACACACTTTTTGAACTGCTTTTTTGTTAAGCAAATTAATAGACCGGTTGGTAAGCGTTGGGGACAAAAAGCCGATTAATAGTTTACCGGTCGGTAAAGTGCATTCAATATAATTGAAGTGCGGTTAATATAAGGACGAGGCACGAATCGAGAGCGTCAACCTCTCAGCCTCGTCCAGTGCCACCTAGCATTAGTAGATCGGCAGGCTGCTCCCCTCCACGCTCTCTTGTCGGTCAGCAGAGCGAGCGCCTGCAGATTTTTGGATAGGCAACCCGACATACTGCCGTGTATGTCTTCGCAACACCCTGTACAGTATTTCGGACGTCTCTGACATTTGACGCCATGTTGGACGTATGCCTTCGGCATCTGTCAGCTAACGTTACGTGTACGCGATTCGAGCTTCTCGCTATGGCCGTACACCGTGAGGGTGCTGTAGTCATTTCAGAAGTCACTATCCGGTACGGCTCCCTCTTAAGGGGCAGCAGGACCCAGCTAGTAACGTTCAAAACCCGTCAGTAACTTGTCCAAAAAATATTTTTTGCTAGGGAAATGCAGAGGTTTGCGCGCCTACTAAATTCGTCGCCGTCGTTGATTATTTCTCGCTGCGATACGAAGGAAATGATAGCTTAAACATTTTTACAGGATCTGAAATCTTTATTGACGGTCGTACTGGCAGGATGGTATTTATAAACGAGATTGAAATTGCGAGCCTCAAATACGGCGATTTGCACGAACAAACATGGCTGCCGTCCAGCATTAGTTTTTCACAATTTTCGCACATATCGCACTCGAACGATCAACACTCTCTATTTCATGGCCTATCAACCGTATCACAGAATTCAACAAAAATTTGTTTTATGGGTTTAGGTACGGAAATAACGCGAATTTAGTAGGCCACGATTCCAGCTGTCAATTCACTCTCTCGTCACTACTAATAGTTGAGGGGTTCGGCAACCGGAGGCGTGCCAATCGATGCATCGCTGTAACATTGCTCCAGCGAGGGCCCCGCACCAAAGCGAAACAGTGTCACGACGAAGGCAGTGACCGGCTGTGACAGCCAGTAATAGCTGTAGCACAATACCGCGCGCCTTGGAATGTTTTTTGTTATTCCTTGTCACAATAATCGCATGTATCGCGAATTTTTGGTGCCCTACACGGCACCCTATTTTCGGCACAGCACTAATTCTAGAGAATTTTCAGACAACTTCACTTCTTCCAGTCACCGCAGCTGGCCGAGCGCCTCGATCGTTTTGAACGTTACTAGCCCGGTCCTGCTGCCCCTTAAGGGGCAGTATCACCTTTGGCATGTAGCGACTGGAGCGATACTTGCAACTTTGACTGTACCATTTCTACGGGGAAATTGCAGTACATTACAATATCAGAAACTACGGCTCTGTATTTGATTATTTCCCGGTACGAAACGAACGAAACGAAAGCTAAAAAACTCGGCCACCTAATGAATGTTTCAGATGCAATCAAATTGTCAGGATTGTATTTTTAAATTACGATCGAAATTGCGAGTGTGGAAAGCGGATGATTTGCACGAACAAAGATGGCTGCCCCTGAGTATTAGTTTTTCACGATTTTCGCACAAATCACGCTCGAACGATCGACACTCTTTGTTTCATTAGCGACGAACTATATCACAGATATTGATAAAAATTATTCTTTTGGGTTTCTATGCGAAAATAAGCCGTAGTTTCTGAGCCCGCGATCCAGCTGTCAATCCGCTCTCTATAGCTGACAATAGTTCACGCCTTCGCCGACGGGTGGCATGCCAATCAAGATTCAGTGCTGTTACATCATTCACCGAGGGTTCTTTACCGACCGGCTGTGACGGCGCTCCAAATGGGACATCAAAACAATCTGAGTTTTAATTTCTTTTATAAATAATGCACAACTAATTTTTAAGTACAACAAATTTTTCACATTAAAATGACGATTCTTTATTAAAATTTCTTACAACCAGGTTTGATATTGAATACAATAATTTCTACAGATAAGATTACATTATGAAAATGAGTACTGCTGGACACTAATTGCTAGACCTTGCCAGCTCTGCCAAGAAGTATACCTGAAAAAAGAAAAGAAAAAGGAAAAGTAAGCAGCATTGTCATTACGCACAAATGTGTATTAAACAGAAAAAAATAAAATAAACTAAGAGTTACATGTACCTGTATACTGCGCATAGGTTCTTCTCGCATACCCTCTAAATTGGTTGCTGAGTACAGACTACCCTTTATAACTCCCTAACATCCGTTTAGTTTGCTTCTGTAAGAAAAACAAAAAATAAGCGATTAAACATTTTCATGGAGTGTTCTACGCAGTAAGATATGTAAGGAAAAATTTGACGTACCTTTAAATTGGTTGTTGAGTACAGACTACCCCTTATAATTCCCTAACATCCTCCCAGTCTGCTTCTGTAAAAAAACAAAAAATAAGCGATTAAACACTTTTATACAGCGTTCTACGCAGTAAGATACGTAAGCAAAAATCTAACATACCTCTAAATTGGTTGCTAAGTACAGACTACTCTTTATAACTCCCTAACATCCGTTCAGTTTGCTCCTGTAAAAAAAACAAAAAATAAGCGATTAAACATTCTCATAGAGCGTTCTAGGCAGTAAGATATGTAAGGAAAAATCTGACGTACCTCTAAATTGGTTGCTGAGTACAGACTACCCTTTATTGTTATGTACCAGTATCCGCTCTTCTAAAATCCGCATTTTAGTATCGCTTTAGGTATGACTCCCACTGAAGAATGCGCAGTCTCAGCAGTATGCCGCGCCCGGTAGCGAGCACCCGAAAACTGTGTCATTCACCGCGCGTTCAATCACCTCAAGTATTAGCAATAATCCCAAGCGCATTGCCAGGATTGCGTACCTCGTACAGTGCGCTTGGTCTTCCCCTTCCTCCCCGGCTCCACGTTTTCTATACAATAAAAACCCTCGGATCTCTGATACGGGGCTTCCAATTTGAATCTAAACATACGCCGAAACGCTGTCCGTCGTCATTCAAGTTCCGACACAAGTAACGCGAATTATCAAGTGTTCGAGACGCGAATCGGGGAATAGCAAGGCATTTAGTTCAAGACGAGATCAACCGCACCGAGCACGAGTCTCTTTGCCAAACTATCTCGTTGGAGTCCGCGGAGGAAAGATCACAAATTCCACCTGACAGCCAGACGATAGTACCGAAGCAGGGTAAGATAGTATTCTTCTAATACGTTCCCCTCTAGATGTCAAATCGGGTCTAGTCAGAATTGTAATTAGTTCTTTACCGCGTTAAACACCAACCTTCTGTCAACGACAGAACGAGAAGCGAGTCCGTGAATTCCGAATCGTAGTACGTTCGCTCACAGCTGAGCACGGGTTCCGGTTACTTGTGCCGCGCTTATCTTACCTTGCCTTTGCACCTCGTACGCCGAGCGACGAGCTGACATTGTAGTGTGTAGTTCTTATATATGATTTAATATACGACTGTGTGTGTACATGCATTCTTTCTCTTGCAACCTAAACCATCGTTCCAATAGACACGAGGTACGCTTTAGCGTTTTAACGAGCAAGATCCCACTCATCGAAGGGCTAACTTACCGCTCAGTTACGCTCTTCCATTCTCTAAATCTTTACTAGGGGGTTTGCTATCCTGACTCTAACAAAACCACTCCCTACGTAACATTATAACTCCCTAACATCCGCTCAGTTTGCTCCTGTAAAAAAAACAAAAAATAAGCGATTAAACATTCTCATAGAGCGTTCTAGGCAGTAAGATATGTACGGAAAAATCTGACGTACCTCTAAATTGGTTGCTGAGTACAGACTACCCTTTATAATTCCCTAACATCCTCCCAGTTTGCTCCTGTAAAAAAAAACAAAAAATAAGCGATCAATAATTCTCATAGAGCGTTCTAGGCAGTAAGATATGTAAGGAAAAATCTGACGTACCTCTAAATTGGTTGATGAGTACAGACTACCCTTTATAATTCCCTAACATCCTCCCAGTTTGCTCCTGTAAAAAAAACAAGAAATAAATTATTAAGCATTTTCATAGAGGGTTCTACGCAGTAAGATACGTAAGCAAAAATATGACGTACCTCTAAATTGGTTGCTGAGTACAGACTACCCCTTATAATTCCCTAACATCCTCCCAGTTTGCTCCTGTAAAAAAAACAAGAAATAAACTATTAAGCATTTTCATAGAGCGTTCTACGCAGTAAGATATGTAAGCAACAATACGACATACCCATGTAAAGAAATGTATGTGGTAGTTGCTGGCTCCTCACCTCCGTCATTAATTTTAATCTTCTGTACATTTCCTCAATGTGTGACGGAGAACATCGTAAGTCTTTTCAATCGGTACCCCTGCAACGAACAAAAGATACTATACAAATTATGTTTTCACAGTTAACACAATGTACAGTGGTACCCTTCTTAGTCTGACATCTCCCCCTCGACTAGACCACTACCAAAGTAATTATTATCATCAATCGTTATTTTGGTATTGCCAGTCCAGTCTCTGGGTTCATTGATGCACGCAAGCCTCCCCACCCGCTTCTAAGAGCTTCGACAAGGTGAAGGTACCATCGGGGAGGAAAAAAATTAAATCTACATTTTCCAATAATGCTTACTTATAGTTGTCTTATACTTATTGTTTTTTCTTTGTATTCTTATACTTTTCTTTTTCCGTTCATTTGAATTTTTTTTGAATATTTTTCATTATTTTTGAATATTGGTAAATTGATTGTAAAAGGGCCAAAATCGGAAAAATTAAATTAGTAGTTTTACAGAAACAAAGTTTTCTTGAAACATCTGACTAGTCAATTTTGTTAAAATTCAATTTCAGCCTTTTTATCATCAAGTTCCAAATGAAACATTCATTCTTGCTTTGTCCTTTTTAGGCACGACCGTAAAGGGAGTGACTTATGCAATCGCCATCGCGAAAACCGTTCGTATGTATGTGTGTATGTGTGTGTGTGTGTATGTGTGTATGTGTGTGTGTGTGTCCGTGTAGATCCTCGATTTCGGAAAAACGGCTGAACCGATCGGGACGAAATTTGGCACAAAAATCAAGTACACTACTGTGAGTTGACAATAAGGTTTGTGAGCCGCCATCTTGAACCGGTACAAGATGGCGGGAGATTCAAAATTTGAAAAAAATGTAATTTGAATTTAATATTGCTGCCATTTCTAAACGGCTGAAGATAGCGATACATAAAGTTTGCTGGCTCCAAATGGATATATACTCAAAGTACATGCCAAATTTCGTTGCGATCCGTTCAGCCGTTTGGCCGGAATACTGGACTAATGGAAATAATGCAAAATTCATTAATCCATTAGTCCACTATTCCGGCCAAACGGCTGAACGGATTCGAACAAAATTTGGCATGTACATGGAGTATATATCCATTTGGTGCCATGAAACTTTATGTATGGCCATCTTCAACCGTTTTGAAATGGCGGCAAATTCAAATTTTTTATCCACTATTCCAGAAAAACGATTGATTAGTCCACTATTCCGGCGAAACGGCTGAACGGATTCGGACAAAATTTGACATGTACATCAAGTATATACCCATTTGATGCCAGGAAACATTGTGTATGGGCATCTTCAACCATTTCGAAATGGTACCAGTTTCAAATCTTTCATTCACTATTTTATAATTATAGTTTGAAAATCCCATAATTTCGAGACGGTTGAAAATGACCATAAAGTTTCGTGGCACCAAATGGGTATATTTTTAAACTACATTGCAATTTTTTTTGAATCCGCGCAAGCGTTTCGCCGGAATACTGGATTAAAGATTTCAATTTGTCGCAATTTCTGAATAGTTGAAGATAACCATGCATAAAGTTTCACCGCAGCAAAGGTGTATATACTCTATGTACATGTCAAATTTTGGTTCGGATGCATTTAATTGTCCGGTTTTGATCACTTGGGCCTATTGCAGAAATGCTGCATTTCGTGGGCGAGCGCGATGCGCGAGCACCCGATGACTGGGGGGGGGGGGGGGGGGGGGTATGGCGCTTGAGCGAAGCGAAAGCGCAGAGGACTCTGTAGCATAGTTTAATATCTCAATACTTGAATTTTCATCAATTTCGAAACGGTTTGAAATTCGTGGGCGAGCGCGAAGCGCGAGTGCCGCGGTCGTGCCTATTGCAGAAAAGCGAGCGCGAAGCGCGAGCAAAGGCGATCTGGGGGGTTGGCGCTTGAGCGAAGCGAAAGCGCAGGGGGTTTACCCCCTAGTTTTTTATTCTTTTACTTATATAGATATTTCTTTTCATTTGTATTCTCATATTTTTTATTTTTATGTTCATTTCCTTTTTCCTTTGATATATTTTTCATTATTTTTGAATATTGGTAAGTTGACTGTAAAAGGGCCAAAATCGGTATAACTAAATTAACCATTTTACAGAAACAAAGTTATTTTGAACATCTGACTACTAGTCAATTTTGTTAAAATTCGATTTCAGCCGTTTTATCATCAAGTTCCAAATGAAACATTAATTCTTGCTTTGTCCTTTGATTTTTAGACACGACCGTAAAGGGAGTGACTTATGCAATCGCCATCGCGCGCGCGCGCGCGCGTGTGTGTGTGTGTGTGTGTGTCCGTGTATATCCTCGATTTCGGAAAAACGGCTGAACCGATCGGGACGAAATTTGGCACAAAAATCAAGTACACTACTGTGAGTTGACAATAAGGTTTGTGAGCCGCCATCTTGAACCGGTACAAGATGGCGGGAGATTCAAAATTTGAAAAAAATGTAATTTAAATTTAATATTGCTGCCATTTCTAAACGGCTGAAGATAGCGATACATAAAGTTTGCTGGCACCAAATGGATATATACTCAAAGTACATGCCAAATTTCGTTGCGATCCGTTCAGCCGTTTGGCCGGAATACTGGACTAATGGAAATAGTGCAAAATTCATTAATCCCTTAGTCCAGTTTTCCGGCCAAACGGCTGAACGGATTCGAACAAAATTTGGCATGTACATCGAGTATATATCCATTTGGTGCCATGAAACTTTATGTATGGCCATCTTCAACCGTTTCGAAATGGCGGCAAATTCAAATTTTTTATCCATTATTTCCGCCAAAGAGTTGATTAGTCCACTATTCCGGCAAAATGACTGAACAGATTCGGACAAAATGTGGCATGCATATCAAGTATATACCCATTTGGTGCCAGGAAACTTTATGTATCGCTATCTTCAACCGTTTAGAAATGGCAGCAATATGCATGGTCATCTTGAAACGGCTGAACGGATTCGGACAAAATTTGGCATGTACATCAAGTATGTACCCATTTGGTGCCACGAAACATTGTGTATGGGCATCTTCAACCATTTCGAAATGGTGCCAGTTTCAAATCTTTAATTCACTATTTTATTTATAATTATAGTTTGAAAATCCCGTAATTTCGAAACGGTTGAAGATGACCATAAAGTTTCGTGGCACCAAATGGGTGTATTTTTAAACTACATTGCAAATTTTTTTTGAATCCGCGCAAGCGTTTCGCCGGAATACTGGATTAAAGATTTCAATTTGTCGCAATTTCTGAATGGTTGAAGTTAACCATGCATAAAGTTTCACCACAGCAAAGGAGTATATACTTGATGTACATGTAAAAGTTTGGTTCGGATGCATTTAATTGTCCGGTTTCGATCACTTGCGCGCATTGCAGAAATGCTGCATTTTGCGGGCGAGCGCGAAGCGCGAGCACCCGACGTTCTCAGGGGGTATGGCGCTTGAGCGAAGCGAAAGCGCAGAGGACTCTCTAGCATAGTTTAATATCTCAATACTTGAATTTTCAACAATTTCGAAACGGTTTGAAATTCGTGGGCGAGCGCGAAGCGCGAGTGCCGCGGTCGTGCCTATTGCAGAAAAGCTTCGCTTTTCTGCACCCGGTAAAGCGAGCGCGAAGCGCGAGCAAAGGCGATCTGGGGGGTTGGCGCTTGAGCGAAGCGAAAGCGCAGGGGGTTTACCCCCTAGTTATTCTTTTACTTATATAGATATTTCTTTTCATTTGTATTCTCATATTTTTTTCTTTTTATGTTCATTTCCTGTTTCCTTTGATATATTTTTCATCATTTTTGAATATTGGTAAGTTGATTCTAAAACTAATTTTTTGAAATTATTACTTTATTGAAACAATTATCTCTTATTGCCATATTTCTAATATATCTAGTATCTATTATCTCCGGCAGCAAACATTTTGTATAAAATGTCATTAAGGATGATTCCATATTATGTTTCCAAAATGTATCGTCTTTTGTAAGATACGTTACCTTAATTCCTTTCGGTGTCCATACAACAAACAAGCAGTATTCTTTCTCAGTTATGTGCAGTAATCCTTGGATTTCATAATAAATTTCATGCTTCCTATTCACGAGGCATGGATTAGAGCTATCAAACAGGAGGTGCATCTTTCCCATTTGTCCCATCATTGCAACCTCCGGTGTCACATCTGCCAATGAACTGAAACATTTTAAATAAACAACAGTATCGTCTTCATATTATCTAGTTGGTACTACAGCAAAATAAGCACATGTGGCGTCAATGATTAACCCACACTTTTGGAGCGTTACTTCATATTCTTCCTCCAACTGCTGAAGGGCTGTTTCTTTGCATACACGTTCATGCTCTATCACGGAAGGTGTCTTCGGTTTTGCATACAAAATACTTTCAATAATATTCTTGCGTGCCCTGTTGCTTCTTACAAGACAAATTTTTCCAAAGTGAGAAGCAAATAACAGTTTCTTTGTGTATAGTGTTGATATTAGACTGCCATTTTCTTTCGTCTCTGCCTCTATACTTTTTCTTTCATCTTGCCACTTCTCAAGGCGTTCGTGGTGTATTCTTACCAATGCTCTAAAATCTTCCTCTGATATATCTGGCTTTGCTGCATTAGGTCCATAGCTGTCGTCAACTCTTGTCTTCGAAGATGACGGTCCGGAACTTTTATATCTCCGTTCCTTCTTTGCTGTGTCTTTACATTTTACCGAACTCTGGTTTTTCTTTAAGCGATCCATTTCCATTTTACGTACAATTTCTGGTACATCCTTTTCCACACTTGCAGTTACTGTACTTGCAACATGTCCACCAGTATTACATTGTAATACAGCTGTATTACAGCGCATGTTATATGAACCACGTTGTCCAAAATTGGTTCGTTTTCCTGATATGAATTTGCACACTACGGAATTATAATTTTCCACACTGTTGCTGTTCAAATTGTACAAAAGACTCTCTGCATAACAAGATACGTTGTTTATAATGTCTTCTAGTTTTTGATAAATGCCAAGGGTTTTCAATTCCGATACAACGTTTTCTTCTCCATCTTTTCGAAGGCCATTGCAAAAATATCCAATTTCTGCACATTCTTGTGTTCCCCAAATACGTGACTGGGTATATATTCTAATATCTTCTTTCAGTTTTGTCACTTTTGTTGGATTCGAAAGGGTCTGCGATCTTCTGTAGGCAGCAGCTTTTACGACAGCAGTCCGTATTCTCATAATAGAATTTTCAATAACTGTCCTCCAGTTACCAAGACGACCTTTTGTTTTTGACACTTCCCTGATCTTACGACACAGATTTCGCAGTACATGGTTTGTGCATTCCACTTTCTTCACTTGTACATCATACTCATCATATGGATTGGCATCTAAAATCTTCTTGTATACACTGTTATCTTCGTCGGCTATGACAATATTGTATATCAGTTTGTGCATTTCAAGACTGGATTTAAATCCTTCGACGATTGCATCGCTCTCCATGGCAGTTGATGCTTGGTTACGTCCCCAATTTTTGTAGCAAATATGTTCCCTCGGTGATTTCTCCTTTCTCAATGCACTTTCGCAAACAGCGCAATATTTATTTCTTACACCAATAAACAACACTTTGTTCGTATGATATCCTATGATGGCACCTACTCCAGATAGCGAATCATATTTTCCTCCTTTGTAGGATCTTTTCATCCAGCTACCATCTGCTACGACAGGAATGAATGGTATATCATTAATCACATCTCCTCTTTCAATGGCCATTAAACGTTCTTCATTTGCAGCCACTTCTATCTCTGTCAGTGTTGCTGTTTCAATAATAGTTGCAACGCGTTCTTCACATTTCTTGTAGGTGTTCACCGACATGCCTGGAATTCCTATGCACTGTAATATCTGCTGCAGAGCGGTATATCCAACACCTGCGGTTACTGCGCCTAGTACAGCACGTTCATTAATGTTCAGCGATGTTTTGTCTTTTGGATCATTGTTTATCCTACCTCTAAAATTGCAGAGTTCACATTGCAAGTCCCAGTTTATCTTCAGTCCCATGCGTTGTTCCTTAATAATAAGAAAGTCATTGCCTGGGCAGTATCGATGCTTCCTTGTATTATGTTTCAAGTGCATTGTTCTCATTTGTTTTCTTATGTAGGATAGATTCCCACAGAAGAGTCCATCAGTTTCAATTTCTTGCAAATGTCCCACATCCATTCTTAAGTTGCATGGCAACGGTGATTCCGTTCTACTTTCCAAAGTGGCTTCATGCAAGTCTAGATCTTCGCATTCTTCATTTTTCAATATAACTACCTCTTGCATTGGCAATGCTTCTTCAGACGTTAGTAGGTTGTTTCCCTTGAAATCTTGAAACATCCTTTTTTCTACTACATTCCTTTCAATTTCTTCCATGTTTTGAAATACTTCTTCGTCAACATGTTCATGTTTTTTGCATTCTAGATTTTCAAACAGAACTACCTCTTGCATGGGCATTTGTTCCTCAATTGTTACCACATTCTTATTTCCTTCATAATCTTTTGTCATGCTTTCTTCTCGTACCTTCTCTTCACTTTCTTCTGTCTTGTCTAATATATCTTCCACAGAGGGGCTGCATGTAGGCACATTGTTCCCTGTAAATGTTAAATTACTTACATCTGGTAACTTACCTGCGCCGTTTGTTCTTTCTTCAATACAATGATCCACTTCATGTTGCGAGTGGGCCAGTGACATTTTTTCAAATATTTTCCTTTTTCTTCTGCAACAAGAAAATAGTAAAATAATATTGTAGAGATAGTGGAAAAAAATAACAAAGTACACATGATTATTTAACACAAATATTAAGAAAATGTATGGATAAATCTCACTTGTAAATAATATATTTGGAGAAATTGAATTAAAATTTTGTATACAATTAGCGTGTAAAAATAAATAAAAGATTTCTAAAAAAGCGAGAAGTTCCATGACGTCGACGAAACTATTATATTTTCAATTTCTTTATTTCTTTGCTAGATATCCTTATGCTTTCTATGTCGTACGCGCTGGCTAGTCTAACAGGCGATACTCTTCGTGGTATCGCTACGGCCGCTGACGTCACGAATGCATGTGCGATTCTTTCAGTAAATAGCACGGCGAAGCCAAGAATACGTGTGAGAAGGGACGGTCCCCTTCCATTTTGACCAATCATAACCGCGTGTTTATCACCGGACTTCTTCCCAGCACCGAATCAGCTGGCAGCTACTGTAAGTGTTCTCCCGTATTGTATGCTGTTCCTTACACGCGGCAAAGCGAAAGAACGAATGGCGGACGTGCGGTATGCTACACACAAATGAGCAGGTAGCCCCTATTACATGTAGTGGTGAGGCGCCGCACAGTGGGACAAACTGCTCATTCTTGTGTCAAAATCAAAAATCTCTTGATAGGAATAAGATAGAGGCATGAATCTTTTTCGAGGTTACAGCTAAGATATTGCAGATTAATGGAAAAATAAGGAGATAGCGTTGGAAACAAGATTTAACCTCGAAAATTCATGTCGAAAATGACATTTTCGTCCAACTTTTCGGTTTTTTCATTATAAAATGGAACTGAATCCCTTTTTTAACTTTCTGCCAAAGTAGTTTTATAGATTTTGACCCGCTGAATTCAAATCTCACCGCAAAAGTTGTCCAGCCTTTCAGGATTTGGCAGAAAATGAGGTTTAAAATTCGGATTTTAGAAACTCATGTTTTTTGAAGTTTACATGCGTTAACCCTTTGCACTCCTTAAACAAATTTAAAGATTTTACAATATTTTAGAAATTGCGTTGTGTAATCTTGAGTTTAGCTCGACATTGAGGTTGGCGTAAAAAATGTGATGTCAAGCCACACTCGACATACGAGTGCTAAGGATTAATAACACTGTTTTAAATGCATACATCGTATTTATTCACGAATAGTATAAGAATTAATAAGAAAAAATATTTTATAAATATGGATAATCGAAAATATACCTTGTATAAAAATACAAAAATATGTTGTTACCATGTTTTGACTATTTATGGTATTGTTAAGTTTACAAAAGTGAATACTCCCCGGTAACAACATAGTATGGCCAGCCAATTTTTATTCAAGTCGTACAAATGGAGTATGGCATAAATTATATGTAGAAATACATAGAAGCAAAATATAGGATCCTCAATATGTTCACTCGAGAGGTGTAGCTAACCCATCGGCTGATATCGTGAATATAGGTTTTGTAAAATTAAATATGTGCAACCCCAAATCAACAGATTCGTTGAGGACAGATAAGCAAATTAATAAATGTGAATGCTTACGTTATGTCTTGCAAAAGTCGAGATGTAATTATGAACAAGTTTTCATTTAATTTACAATTGTTTAATTTTAAATCTGTCAGATTACCAAAGCAATTGGTAGTAACAACTGTTACATGTAATATTTTTACATTTTGGATTATCCACATTTACAAAATATTTTTTCTTATTAATTCTTATACTATTCGTGAATAAATACGATGTATGCATTTAAAACAGTGTTATTAATCCTTAGCACTCGTATGTCGAGTGTGGCATGACATCACATTTCTTACGCCAACCCCAATGTCGAGCTAAACTCAAGATTACACAACGCAATTTCTAAAATATTGTAAAATCTTTAAATTTGTTTAAGGAGTGCAAAGGGTTAACGCATGTAAACTTGAAAAAACATGAGTTTCAAAAATCCGAATTTTAAACCTCATTTTCTGCCAAATCCTGAAAGGCTGGACAACTTTTGCGGTGAGATTTGAATTCAGCGGGTCAAAATCTATAAAACTACTTTGGCAGAAAGTTAAAAAAGGGATTCAGTTCCATTTTATAATGAAAAAACCGAAAAGTTGGACGAAAATGTCATTTTCGACATGAATTTTCGAGGTTAAATCTTGTTTTCAACGCTATCTCCTTATTTTCCCCTTAATCTGCAATATCTTAGCTGCAACCTCGAAAAAGATTCATGCCTCTATCTTATTCCTATCAAGAGATTTTTGATTTTGACACAAGAATGAGCAGTTTGTCCCACTGTGCGCCGCGGCGCCACGCCGGTTGTAAATTTTGCGGCTGTTTCCTAATGAATAAAAAAACATGCACGAAGCTAACAATAAAACAGTGCTGCTTACCTTGAAATTCGTAAATTGAAATATTTGTTAAATTAATAAATTTTAGAAATCCATGATCGAACATTGCTTCATACAGATCTGCAGCTGCTTCTATTTAGACATGAAAAAACGTACGGTAACGTTTGAAAAAAGGGAATTGACTTCCACGTGACTTTTACAATCGTGACATCTAGTTACAATATGACTAATAATGGCAAAATACGTGTTGCTGAAAGTCATTGAATTTTTATGACATACTTTTCGCTACGGACAATTATAACGATGTAAATCACAACTATGAATGCAGCTGGGGCGCCCTACATAGTAATGTGCACATTAGTCCTATTTGTGTGTGGTCGAGGCAGCAAGTGTGTCGTCGGCTACTACACTTACTAACGACCGTCAGGTTCGTCCGTAGGGAGATGACGGAGACCTGTTGCTCGTATAACGTGAAACATTGTGTACTTATGTCGAATTATTTTGCAGTGTGTTTGATAAAGAAACATTTTGACAAAAAGATTATTACAAAAATTAGAAATGCGATATTTGATTTAACTAACAATACGCCTCGTTTGACATACACTAAACTGACAAGGACAGATTGCAACCATGTCGCCTTCAATTCCGCTGAATTTGAAATAGTTCGGTACCCCTAAGGACTCGCGATAACGGAGGAAAATGTGTCCTAATTTTCGAGAAAATTGTAATGTAAAATCGCGATTTTTGGGGCGAAATTTACGATAAGGCAAAGCTGCCGTAATGTCAGGCTCGAGGCTCGCCAATGCTCCGACAACGAAAGACGGGGAAAGGCGAGAAAGAATCGATTGTCTTTGTCTCGTCCATACGTGTCTCTCTGTCCCCTTGGATCAGTGTGTCTCCTCCTCGGCTATACGTGCGTTTCTTTTCCATCGAGAGAAGCATGAGACAGAGAGGAACGTATCACCGAGAAAGAGACGCACTGATCCCACGAGACAGAGAAGTACGTATTCACGAGACAAAGCAATCGATTCTTCCTCGCCTTTCCCCGTCTTTCGTTGTCGGAGCATTGGCGAGCCTCGAGCCTGCCACCTGCCATTGCGACGGCATTACCTTATCATGAATTCCGCCCCAAAAATTGCGATTTTTTATTAGAATTTTCTCGAAAATTAGGTCGTATTTTCCCCCGTCATCGCGAGTCTACAGGGTATTTCACCTAACTTGACCACCTTAAATATATTGCTTATTTTGTATGATAGAAAAAATTTTAGGGGGAGAAAAATATTCTGTTCGAAGGCGCTGTTACGTCCCGAACGAAACGTGCGAAACGTCGACAGCACGATTCCCGAAGAACCGTTCGCTCGACCTGGAGGCCAGATGGGCGGTCAGTCGAAACTTTACTCGCGTTTATCCGACGGTCGAACGGCACCCCTTTTTGAGTCAACACGATACGCGCTATAACTCGGGATAGGGCAGAAAGTCAATGATCGTCGATCGCTAGAAGGGTGATTATCGATAATTCGAGAAGGTAGGATGCGTAATTAAAACGGTGAAGCCAACACAACAACCGGAGTTCGAGAGTGAGAGAGAGAGAGAGAGAGAGAGAGAGAGAGAGAGAGAGAGAGAGAGAGAGAGAGAGGAAGAGAAAGAAAGAGAAACAGAGAAAGATTTCCAACTCACTGATTCTTACTTTTTGATGATCTCTGGAACTAATCCTTTTAAATGTAGTGGAAGGTAGGTGTTCGGGATTCAAAGCGGCATAAAATTTTGGTGACAGTAAATTTATTAATACAATAAGCTTACATTATACACTTATATCGGACTAGGTCGGGGCACGCTCTAAAATAAGTACGATCATGCAATTGGCTCGATGTGACGTCACCACACGTAGCGACTTGCGCATTACGCGTCCGAGCGTACAGCGCTGTGTACCTGTGCGGATTATCCGGTAATTAGATCACGCACGGGAACCGTGACCCATTTTTCCTGCACTTTCACTTCCGTGGAGTATCTACTGGAAGCAGGACGTGTATCATCCTACCAAACCTTTTGTTCACGTGTTGAACCATCGCGCGAGTTCGCGCACTGCCACTTTTAAGGGCTCCTTTGTTAAGCGTTCCTGTGGGAACAAGGCTTCCGCGAGATAATCGCAACCACCAATAGTCGCGAGCGTTTCGGCGATTACTCCCAATTAATTTTGATTGGAGTCTTGCAACTACCATTCCGCTCTCCGTACGGTGCCACGTGGCGTACGTATCACGGGTGGGACAAACGTGCGAGTAAACGATACGTTCTATGTTAAACCTTCACATTAGTGTTTCATTGTTTTGTAATATTGTTAATAAACAGTGTGTACTAACAGTGTTGTAAAACCAATCACGCCAACCGCGTTCACACATTCTTATCATTACTCCGTTCCTGGACCGCACGCGACCGTCTGATACGGTCGAACAAGCGTACCGTGAGTTCGGGATTTCCTGAACATAAAATTTTGGTCCTTCGAGCCGGATTGTGCGGACTCAGTGAACGATAAGTGCTGTGTTAAATCCTAACGTGAACGTGAATTACAACTAACATTAACTATAACTAAATAACTATAACAATGGCTGATCTCGAGAAACTACTCGAACGGCAATCGCAGTTAGCGCGCTCCATAGACCGCGCTGTGACCAATTTTAAGAAGGCTGGTCGAGAAAAAATGACTGTGAGCGCGACACGAGGCCGCCTTGATTATATCAAGGAAGCTTTCGGCCAATATCAAGACCTGAACGCAGACATCGCTTCACGGGTTGATGATAAAACCAAAGCATCCCTGTCCTACTTTACGGAGAGCATCTTCGAGCAATGTGAAGATGCGTACTTAGACGCTGTGGACTTCTTCCAAGGCCTTCTCGAGCAGCTTGGAGCAGTCACGGCGCCATCTTCTCCACCGCCGAGCTCACTTCCGTCTTCACAACAGGCAGCGCCGCCTACCTCTCGAGCAGCGTGGCAACTTCCGGCGATGAAGCTGCCATCCTTCGACGGAGTTCTAGAAAAATGGGAAGCGTTCAGAGACCAATTTACATCGCTCGTCATCTCAG
This sequence comes from Tiphia femorata, assembly GCA_944319695.1. NCBI lineage: Eukaryota > Metazoa > Arthropoda > Insecta > Hymenoptera > Tiphiidae > Tiphia > Tiphia femorata. The sequence continues at coordinate 12,024,091 of OX090898.1, read as the reverse complement.
ATAAGTCTCTCACAGAAACTGACAAGATGCATTATTTAGTCTCCGCGTTAACGAGCGAGGCCAAGATGATTATAGCGCATCTTCCAATAACCGAGTCAAATTTCCAAATCGCTTGGGAGGCCGTCTCAGCGCGATACGCGAACCCGCGTCGATTAATATCGCGACATTTGCAGCTCCTATTCACGATTAATCCTATTGCGAGCGAGAACGCGAAGGATCTGCGGGGTCTGTATGATCCTATTCACGGCTCAATCAAGGCCCTTCGTAATCTTAACTGTCCCGTGGACCAATGGGACATTGTCATTGTCCATTTCGCGACTCAATGCCTGGACAAAGTTTCTCGTAAGGCTTGGGAGCTTCGATTGGGAAACTCTGCTCATTTTCCCTCCTTTGACCACTTCAGTGATTTTTTAGAAACTCGAGTGTGTGCCCTGGAGTCGATCGTGCCGATCCGCGCAGAGACCCCTGTTTCGACCCGAGACAAAGCATCGCGCATAAAGTCGATCGATACTCACGTTTTTTCTACTTCGCAAGTCAAATGTCCGGTATGCAATGCCAATCACTTAATGTATAAGTGCCCGTCGCTGCTCGAAAAATCACCTGCAGAGCGTTTTAAGCTTGTGAAGCGACTGTCTCGATGTATTAACTGCTTCGCGATCGGCCACTCGAATACTCAATGTAAATCTCCGCATAATTGTAGAGAGTGTAAGCAGCGGCACCATTCGTTGTTGCACTTTCCAGCACGCAAGGTTGACACCGGCCCGGTGACAAGCTCACCACCCGATGTCACGGAGCAAGAGGTGAGCTCCCACTTGGTAAACAACCAGCCTAATTCAATTCTATTATCCACAGCGCGTGTCAGTGTGAGTGCATCACGTAATGGTTGCGCCATGGAAGTCCGAGCCTTAGTTGATCCGGGATCCGTTGCCACCTTGATGACTGAGGGCCTCGCGCGGCGGTTGAACGTCCAACTTGACCGGACGTCCCTGTGCGTCTCTGGGATAGGCGGATGTAAGGCGCGAGCTCAGCAAACTGCCAGGGTTTTTATAACTCCGTCCAAGGCACGGAGTCCTGTATGGTCGACGACTGCAGTGGTGTTGGGGTCGCTTACTAATTACGTACCCGTGAATCATGTACGGCAGGCTAATTGGAACCATTTTGCAGGGTTGCGCTTAGCGGATGATCGCCCATTCAGCCCGGATCCCATTGAGCTCATTATCGGCGCGGACATCTTCCATGAGCTTATCTTGAATGGTGTTCGTAGAGGGTCCAGAAACGGGCCCATCGCCCAGAGGACCCGGCTGGGGTGGATCCTGTCAGGGCCAGTATCCTCTTCCTCTTCCCATTCTGAGCTTGCCATCCACCATGGATATCCCGAGTCCCTTGATGACTCCTTGCGTAGGTTTTGGGAGTTGGAGGAGATCCCTGCGGTGACAATGCGAACTGGCGCGGATGACCAATGTGAACAACACTTTGTGAACACGCATTCAAGAGATGACACCGGACGTTACGTCTTGAAATTGCCTTTTGCGTCTCCGGACGTGACCTTAGGAGAGTCTCGTCATACAGCCATACAATGTTTGATGCGAATGGAGCGTCGCCTTCAGCGCCATCCATCGCTGTCCGTCGCGTATAACGAATTTATGCGCGACTATATAACTTTAGGGCACATGGAGAAGATCGAACCGCGCTCGTCTTCGTTAACCGCGTCCTACTTCATTCCTCATCACGCGGTCATTAAAGACAATAGCTTGACTTCTCGTCTGCGCGTGGTTTTCAACGCTTCCTGTAGCTCGTCCAATGGTAAATCTTTAAATGATCTTCTGTTGTCCGGACCAAAGCTTCAAGTTGACATAATCGGGGTGCTCTTGAGGTGGCGACAATTTCGCTATGTCTATACTGCAGATATAGCGAAGATGTATCGCCAAATCCTTATACACGAGGACGATAGAGATTATCAGAAAATTGTGTGGCGAGAGTCTCCTTCGGAACCGGTCCTGGAGTTCCGACTCAAAACTGTCACGTATGGTACTTCGGCTGCTCCGTTCATGGCCATACGCGTGTTGCAACAACTTGTGCTGGACGAGGGTCTCAAATATCCTCTTGCAGTACCGGTGTTGCAGCATCAAACTTACGTGGACGACTGCATCTTTGGCTCCAATGACGCAGCGGAGTTGCTCCAGACTCGCGACCAGCTTGTAGCTCTGTTGGCTAAGGCCCATTTTCGGTTGCGTAAATGGGCCAGCAACGATCCGTCACTTCTTGCTAGCATCGATCCCGAAGATCATGGGCTTGCCCGCAGTACCAATAGTCCGGATAGGGAATCAATATCGGTCCTTGGGCTTTCGTGGGATCCGACTCACGATCGCCTGCATTTCCGTCTTGTCACGCCAAGCGTAGATACGATCAGCAAACGCAGTATATTATCTGCGGTTGCTCATATGTTCGATCCGCTTGGGTGGATGACGCCCGTGGTAGTTACCGCAAAAATTCTGGTACAGAAACTTTGGCTAGCAAAGTATGACTGGGACACCGAACCGTCCGACGATATTAAACTTTCGTGGTTAAATTATGTACAAGAACTTCTACAATTGAATCAATTTTCAATTCCGCGACTAGTTTCAAACACGCAGGGCACATGTGAGTTACATGGGTTTGCCGATGCGTCCATAGCAGCATATGCTGCAGTCATTTACCAAAGGTGCACGTCGTCCAATGGAACTGTAGACGTAAGTTTGGTCGCGGCCAAGTCTCGCGTAGCACCAATCAAGACTGTTTCCGTACCCCGCTTGGAGTTGTGCGCCGCCATGTTGTTGGCCAAGCTCATCCAATACATCACTACTGCGGGTGACCTTCGAGACGCGACTGTGACATGTTGGACTGACTCGACTATAACTTTAGCGTGGATAAAGCAACCTCCGTCACGATGGAAAACTTTTGTGGCCAATCGGGTATCCACTATCCAAACAACGCTTCCTAATGCATCGTGGCGACACGTGTCGTCAGAGCAGAATCCAGCTGATTGTGCGTCGCGGGGTCTATCTCCAACCCAATTAATCTCTCATAACCTATGGTGGCATGGGCCCTCATGGCTGTGCGAATCACGCGAGGCGTGGCCTAACCTTATATCTATTGAACCGGAGGGGACTTATCATGAAGCTCGCGAGAGCTTACCGGCCTGTATGGGCGTCGTTGAGCCAATATGGGACCTATCAACTCGTTTTTCATCGTGGCCTCGATTATTACGCGTGACTGCTTATATATTGAGGTTTGTGACCAATTGTAAAGTGAAATCTGACACTTACCGACAGTCCTCCGCTGTTAGACCGCCTCCTCCTCCTCTCACCGCTGACGAACTGAGTCGCAGCAGAATCTTTTGGTTGAAGGTCGTTCAGTCAGAGATTTTTCCAGAGGACTTGTCATCTCTCCTTCACCATCATCCTCTTCCAAGAGCCTCCACTCTTCTGGCGCTGGGCCCGTTTTTGGATACCCAAGGACTTATGCGGGTACGGGGTCGTTTAGCGCACGCGGATATACCTGAAAGGAGTAAATGGCCGATTATTCTTGCTTCCCATCCATTAGTCAAGTTAATTATCAATCACACTCACCTGCGAAACTTGCATGCAGGACCGACACTCACTCTTGAATGTCTTCGTCAGGATTACTGGATAATACGAGCGCGAGCAATGGTACGATCGGTCATATATTCCTGCGTTGTATGCACACGCGAACGAGCCGTGAGTCCAAATGAGCTGATGGGCGATCTTCCTGCCGCCCGAGTCACACGGGTCGAGCGCCCGTTTGTCAACACCGGTGTCGATTATGCGGGGCCCCTACTGGCTCGCGTAGCAGCTGGGCGGGGTCGTCAGTCACAAAAGGTCTACGTTGTTGTTTTTGTGTGCATGGCCACTAAAGCCATCCACCTTGAACTTGCCACTGACGGGACCTCCGGTGCCTTCATTGCGGCGTATCAACGGTTTGTGGCATGCCGAGGACTGCCGAACGCCTTGTATTCGGACAATGGGTCCAATTTTCATGGCGCATCTAAGGAGCTCCGTGAGTGGTTCCGTTGCGCCGTCCAGGACTCTTCGGTGGCAAGTTTAATGGCAAACGACCAAGTCCGATGGCATTTTATTCCACCCGCGGCACCCCACTTTGGAGGGCTTTGGGAGGCAGCGGTTAAAAGCGTTAAATTCCATTTACGCCGATGTGTTGGTGCACACATCCTAACACTCACTGAGTTTATGACTTTACTTTGCCGTGTCGAGGCATGCCTTAATTCAAGACCCATAGCCGCCCAATCGGACAATATCGACGATTATCAATCGCTGACGCCGGCGCATTTTCTCATCGGCACCCCGTTAACCTCTCCGCCGGAACCAGATCTCCTCCATGTAAAGGAGAATCGTCTTTCGCGCTGGCAGTTGATACAGCAGATGACACAAAGCTTTTGGCGTACGTGGCAACGCGATTACTTGCAAACGCTACACCAGCGTCCAAAATGGCGGCAATTACAAGCGTTAGTCCGTAAAGGGCTATTGGTGCTCTTGCGCGATCCTGATTTGCCACCATGCAAATGGCGTCTCGGGCGTATATCCGAATGCCATCCCGGCCAAGATGGCGTGATCCGCGTCGTCACCGTTCGTACGGCCGACAAACATTTCAAACGACCTGTTAACAAAATTTGCTTATTACCAGTCGATATCAATACTGCGAATATTGACTAGTTATCAGCGGCCGATTTTGTTTTCTTGCCGTTCTGCGTATTATATATTTTTTCCACACGTTGCCCAAAGAATTAACGGAATGGCACATTCAAATGAAAGCTTCACTGCTCGCCCAAGTCGAGCAAGAAAAATAATTCGCTTTTATTGCGAGACTGTTCCAATAATTAATATACAATGTAGTTATATACCTGAGCGACCGTCGATCACACCGACTGGTTAATGTTGTACGAAGGACGATCCTGTTCTCCTTCGTTAGTATATTCAAGGCATTCGAGTCACCCATGAAATATTCACGTCCGCCTGTTATTGCGTTGCGCGAGTCACTTCCGTTGCAAGTGCACTGTATTACACGTTCACTCGCGATTACCAGTCGCATCAATCTCTGTTTATAAGATGCGTTCCGACGTGATACCAGATTCGACGATCCGCCCGCCACGTTAATACTCGACTTCTCGCGACGTCCGATCAGAGAGGTTATGCGTTATGCGTAAGCCGGTCGTAGCATGTTTCGGCGTGTCACCTTTGTCTCGCGACCGTCGAGCCCGGGGCACAATAGTGGGGCCCGTTCCCCCACTCCTGCCGCTCACCGCCGAGCGCACCCGAACTAGTCCGAACCGTCTTGTCGATGCAGGCTCACGATTCCCTTGAACATATCTGTTCAACGCGGGCCGGAATGTTCGGGATTCAAAGCGGCATAAAATTTTGGTGACAGTAAATTTATTAATACAATAAGCTTACATTATACACTTATATCGGACTAGGTCGGGGCACGCTCTAAAATAAGTACGATCATGCAATTGGCTCGATGTGACGTCACCACACGTAGCGACTTGCGCATTACGCGTCCGAGCGTACAGCGCTGTGTACCTGTGCGGATTATCCGGTAATTAGATCACGCACGGGAACCGTGACCCATTTTTCCTGCACTTTCACTTCCGTGGAGTATCTACTGGAAGCAGGACGTGTATCATCCTACCAAACCTTTTGTTCACGTGTTGAACCATCGCGCGAGTTCGCGCACTGCCACTTTTAAGGGCTCCTTTGTTAAGCGTTCCTGTGGGAACAAGGCTTCCGCGAGATAATCGCAACCACCAATAGTCGCGAGCGTTTCGGCGATTACTCCCAATTAATTTTGATTGGAGTCTTGCAACTACCATTCCGCTCTCCGTACGGTGCCACGTGGCGTACGTATCACGGGTGGGACAAACGTGCGAGTAAACGATACGTTCTATGTTAAACCTTCACATTAGTGTTTCATTGTTTTGTAATATTGTTAATAAACAGTGTGTACTAACAGTGTTGTAAAACCGATCACGCCAACCGCGTTCACACATTCTTATCATTACTCCGTTCCTGGACCGCACGCGACCGTCTGATACGGTCGAACAAGCGTACCGTGAGTTCGGGATTTCCTGAACAGTAGGTTCAAATGAACAAAACACTGAATTTAAAATAACGCAAACGTGGATATATATATATATATATTGTAACGAGATTTCCCTTGAGATCGCTGGGTTTCCTCCCCGAGGGGACTGGGACGCAAGGTGGAAGCTGCGGGCCCGCGGAACTGCTCGAGAGATCCGCGGGGCGGAAACCCAGGGCTCGCTGACAAAATTTGGTGCCACACGATCGTCCAGACTAATCGGCGGGAGGCGCCGTCGTCCGGCTACTCAAAACTCTCCCGTAGGTTTGACTCTATGCAAACGATCTGCGAAGGGCGCCAGACGCTTTCGCGTCGCGGAAATTCTTCCGCTTTCGGGAGAGTATCCGGACGATAGCAACCGTCCTACCGCGTTCGAGCCACCGGCTAGCTCAGCTGTGGCGTAACGCCGCGGAGAGGGGAAGGGTTCACGCAGAGGAGAGAGAGAGAGAGAATATTAAGCTAGCAATAGGCAACTAATTAAAACGACAGCAATTTTGTAACGGAGATTCCTCCTATAACGTTTATTATATTTCCGCGGGAAAGACAGCGATACAGAAATTCTTCCGTAGGAGAAGATCGAAATACAGCTCGCGCGAAATATCGAGATTTTAGGTACGCGGTGTATTGGCTCGCGACGTAGAGCCCCGATTTTCCCGCGAGAGGTTCTCCTGTAAGACAGCTGTAATTCCCGACGCAGGGAACCGCGAAAATACAATAAAACGGAGGCAACAAGTAGGAAACGCGAGACAGCGGATAGATAACGAGAATTTAGGCAGCGGGGTCCAGAGTGGACCGGGCACTGGATCGCGCAAGATATATCGTCGGCGAGGGTGCTCGCCGATCGGCGACGCGCCAAGAGAACCCCTGTGCTCGGTCACCTTGCGCGCTTCGAGTCGGTGTTCGCTCGTTCGATTCTCGATCCGGTTATTAACAATTGACGCGGTACTAACGATACTTAACAATTACGCGACGTTACTCCCGACGAGAACAAAGACACGCGAAGATGTCGGGAGGACTTGCGACCCGTCCCGAAAATACTTTTGTTATACACGACTCTGAGCCCTTTACAAATCATACAAAATAATACATAACATTTACTAAAATATAGGGCTCAGGCCGGAGCGCAGTTCGCGAGAAAGATCACGATTTTACAATAAGACGACGCAGTTCGGGACGCCTTATACTATTCTGTTCCCCCAGGATGAGACAATTCTAGTTTACAATGATTCTACTAAATTAGGCTCACGGGTAATTGACTGGGGCTTACCGTCTAGGCGTCGGGGCCGGGCACGCACGTCGCTTCTCGTTGTGGCTTCTTTTGGCACTTCCACAAGGCAGCGAGAAGTCAGCGAGAAGGCAACGAGAAGGTAGCGAGAAGGTAGTAATAAATTTTAAGTAGACTAGGCAGCACCGATATTAAGGCAACAAAAGGTAGAGAAGGCAGCCAGATCGTGCGAGTGGTGAGTCGCAAGTGCCGCTGGCTTTTCGCGTAGTCTCGTGCGTGCCCGGCGTTATCCCCTCCCCTATCGATCGCGGATCGCTCGCATCGCTTATTGGTTTCCCACGCTGTCGATCATCTCTATTGGGGAAGTAGCGCCTCGCCGCTCGGGATTGGATGATAGTCCCTCACGTGGTGGTCAGCGCGTGCCCCGGGAAGTTTGAACGTCGTCGGCGGTACGGATCGTTGTTGACGGGGCGGCTCCTCCTCTCGGGCCGAGTGCAAGAGGGATGTCTCTTGGCGGAGGACACTCTGCTCGCCTCTCGCCCGCCGCGGTGCGCCCTTCCATCCGGGGTTTTGTCCGGAGGAAGGCGTCTTACCCGCTCCGGGGACTGCAGCTCCCCGGGCGATGTCCCGACCACGTGTCCAGGGACTCGCGCGGGCGCCGTTTGCCTCGTGCTCCGGTGGACGGCAGGTGCCCTCCGCGTCTTCGGCTCTGCTCCACGCCGTTGGTCCAGCTATCCCCTGGGGTTCGCCCGTGGATGCTGGTCCCGGTGTGGAGTGGCTCGCGGACGACTGGGCCGCTTCCAGATGTTCGTGGTTGGTCGACTCCCTCCTCTGTCGAGGCCCCGCGTCTCCTTCGTGGCGAGGGACCCGGCTGGAACGCGGTCTCCGTTGCAGCGCGGCATCCCCTTCTCCGCCAGGACCCGCACGTTGCCGCCTCGCTCCGATAGTTGTAATGTCCCGTACCGCTCGACGGGCTCTCCCGACCCAGGTCCGTGCTGCTCCCTGCGATCTTCTCTCTTCCTGGTGTTTTCTTTATTGCGAGCGATGTGCGATCGGGGTAGGAGCAACGCTTATTTTTGCCTAATATCGCTGGTCTTAACGGTTTTAGTTGGTTCGCCGTGAAAATATGTCTCATCCTGGGTTGCACTGGCTGGCTGCTGCTCTAAAAGAATGCTGCGTTATTAATCTATTCTCTTAGTCGTGCGCGCCCGATGGGGAAAATTGGGACGGGTAAAATACCACGTCACAATATATACAGGGTGTCCCAGACCAACTGACGCGGAAGGAGAGGAGACATAGAGCGGCTTCCGCTGAACACAAAAGTCCTGTACCGTTTTGCGATAAACGCAATAGTTTTCGAGTTATTAATTGTTAAAGATCAAAGGAAAGGGCGTCCGCCAAAATGGCAGCGGGAGGAGCGCTAGAGCCTCTGCGAGCTGTAGGACGGCTCAGTTTGCCTACAAACAAATGCGGGGCGCGGTAAGGGGAAGAATAACGCAAAAGAAGCCGGCCGTGCAGCGACGTCTTATCCTTCCCCTCCACGCGCCCCGCATTTGTTTGTAGGTAAACTAAGCCGTCCTACAGCTCGGAGAGGCCCAGCGCTCCTCCCGCTGCCATTTTGGCGGATGCCCTTTCCTTTGATCTTTAACAATTAATAACTCGATAAGCATTGCGATTATCTCAAAACGGTACAGGACTTTTGTGTTCAGCGCAAGCCGCTCTATGTCTCCTCTCCTTCCGCGTCGGTTGGTCTGGGACACCCTGTATATATATATATATATATATACAGGGTGTCCCACAACTCAGGGAACATCGGGAAATGGGGGGTAGCTGAGGTGATTCTGAACGAGATTTTCCTTTGCAAAAATATTGTCCGAGGCTTCATATTTGAATTATTAAGAATAAACACCGGCGTATGAGAGCGCGCGTAGAGCCCGCGCTCAGGGCCGTAGCGCCCGTCACTCACGGGCGCCCGACCGTGGTCGTGAACGGGAGCAGCGCTGTGGTACGGCACGAAGCATCGGACGGAAATTAATATCGAATAACAAATTAAACTTTCAGAATGACCTCAGATATCCATTAGTCATGCACAATAAATAAAGTAAGGCGTTTATTTTGAAAGTGGTCTAAGTTCATTTTTTTAAAAAAATGAGATATCACATAATATTCAATTATTGCACTAAATTATTCACGAATTATGTGATATCTTTTTTTTTTTTAAAATTGACTTAGGCCACTTTCAAAATGAACAGTTCAAATAATTATTAAATAAAATAATTATAGTCATTATTCGTGTAACGGTAACATTCGATTTAACAAATCGAAATATTTTCAAAAACTGTAATTCGTTATTTGAAACCAACGCGAAATGAGATCTCGAAAATGAGATTTATCAATTATTACCAAAAAAGCTTTCGGAATCGAAAAATAGTTGTTTTCTATTAAACGAATAATGACTGCAATAACAAAATCAATTACTCACAGTCCACTATGGAAGTGTGCGGCTGTCACTGGATCACTGCATTCATCCCGATCGTTCGTCTAATCTCTAGGGCCGAACAGCTGATCCGAGCACAGTCCCGGGCAGGTCGGCGAACTCGAGCCACTACACGGTCACTATCACTATCGGTGTTTGTGTGCGAGCGATTCGCATCTTACGTTAGAATATTGGGTGGCCCTGAAAAGGACCGATTTTGGCCTCATAGGTGAGGCTCGACGTGGCCCCCATTTACCGCTATGCAAAGTGCAGCACGTTTTACTTCACTACACACAGGTTGCACTGATCCGGTCACATAAACTCCCGACGCTAAATTTTTAAAAGTTCTTGCACTTGCAGGTATTTCACCGGGATACGTCTCACGATACCGCTGTGCAGCAAGATTGGCATTACCGTCACATTGCGCAAAGATGAAAAACATTTGGTAATGTTTCGCGTTGGAACAATTCATTTTAATGAAACACGACGATGCTGTGGCTTCAAGAACGAATTCTCGACTGACTAGTCCTTCGATCCTTGTGAAGGAAAATATCCTTACAGCAATGCTGCCGTTGGTGCGGTAGATAAAGATCCATGCGATAAAATTGTTTGATGCGATACCGGCGAATCGAAGACGCAATCGGTTCCTTCGAATTTCTGCCCACAGGCGAGTTATCTACTACCCTAACGGTAGCATCGCTATAAAGATATTTTCCTTTGCAAGGAACGAGGAACTAGTCAGTCAAGAATTCGTTCTTGAAGCCACAGCATCGTCGTGTTTCATTAAAATGAATTGTTCCAACGCGGAATATTACCAAATGTTTTTCATCTTTGCGCAATGTGACGGTAATGCCAATCTTGCTGCACAGCGGTATCGTGAGACGTATCCCGGTGAAATACCTGCAAGTGCAAGAACTTTTAAAAATTTAGCGTTGGGAGTTTATGTGACCGGATCAGTGCAACCTGTGTGTAGTGAAGTAAAACGTGCTGCACTTTGCATAGCGGTAAATGGGGGCCACGTCGAGCCTCACCTATGAGGCCAAAATCGGTCCTTTTCAGGGCCACCCAATATTCTAACGTAAGATGCGAATCGCTCGCACACAAACACCGATAGTGATAGTGACCGTGTAGTGGCTCGAGTTCGCCGACCTGCCCGGGACTGTGCTCGGATCAGCTGTTCGGCCCTAGAGATTAGACGAACGATCGGGATGGATGCAGTGATCCAGTGACAGCCGCACACTTCCATAGTGGACTGTGAGTAATTGATTTTGTTATTGCAGTCATTATTCGTTTAATAGAAAACAACTATTTTTCGATTCCGAAAGCTTTTTTGGTAATAATTGATAAATCTCATTTTCGAGATCTCATTTCGCGTTGGTTTCAAATAACGAATTACAGTTTTTGAAAATATTTCGATTTGTTAAATCGAATGTTACCGTTACACGAATAATGACTATAATTATTTTATTTATTAATTATTTGAACTGTTCATTTTGAAAGTGGCCTAAGTCAATTTTTAAAAAAAAAAAGATATCACATAATTCGTGAATAATTTAGTGCAATAATTGAATATTATGTGATATCTCATTTTTTTAAAAAAATGAACTTGGACCACTTTCAAAATACACGCCTTACTTTATTTATTGTGCATGACTAATGGATATCTGAGGTCATTCTGAAAGTTTAATTTGTTATTCGATATTAATTTCCGTCCGATGCTTCGTGCCGTACCACTGCGCTGCGCCCGTTCACGACCACGGTCGGGCGCCCGTGAGTGACGGGCGCTACGGCACTGAGCGCGGGCTCTACGCGCGCTCTCATACGCCGGTGTTTTTCCTTAATAATTCAAATATGAAGCCTCGGACAGTCTTTTTGCAAAGGAAAATCTCGTTCAGAATCACCTCAGCTACCCCCCATTTCCCGATGTTCCCTGAGTTGTGGGACACCCTGTATATTGGAAATTAAACTGTCAATTACAAGAGTAAGAACACTAGAGATATTTCTGTCTGTCTTTTAGGCTTGATGGTCACTGTCGGAATGAACTGGGAGCGAAATTGTGACTCGAAGAAAGGTGTCATAAAATAAAGCTGTGTAGGAAAGGACTTGAGGAGAGGAGTGTTGTAAAGAGGTCTTGTAGCAGGGTTTGTAATTTAGGCGATAGGAGAGTTCTTGGTATGAACCAGAAGAGAAGTCGAGAGGTTTGGTGACAGATTATTTTGGCACTGAGATAAAGAGGAGTGTGAAGACTTGGTTGAGAAGGTATGTTCAGATAGGGGGTGTCGATAGAGAATCTGCGTCCTATGTTATTGCAAACCAACTCAGATTCTCTCCCAAGTAAGAAAAAGAAGAGTTAGGATGGGAATGGAATGTAAAACGTTCGTGGGAAAGAAAGAGGATTGAAAAGAATTAAATATTGCACAAAGGAATGTGAAGTCAAATAGTACTGAGGAAAGGAAACATGTTAATAAGGAGGGAAAATGGAAATGAAGGGAACTCTGACAGTTTCGGTTGATACGTAAGGTAATTCAAATCAAATAACTACTTTGTAACGAACCTCCTCGTCACGCACAGGCCCGAACGCGCAAAAGATAGAGAGCGAGCAAAGATACCGTCCGAAGCAAGTCCGAACCGACCCGAGCACGCCCGAGTACGAGCGACTCGAACCGACCCGAGCATGCCCGAGTGCAAGCGAACCGAGTGCGAGCGGACCCGCGCACGCCCGAGTGCGAGCAAACCCGGGAGTAGGCGACACGAGCGAGTCCGCGCGCGGACATACCCGAACCGACCCGACGCGAGCGTCCCTACTCCATTCCGGTGACCAATCGGCGTGCGCGGTACGCACGCCGAACGGGTATAAAACGGGCTTCGGAGCGAGCCAAAATCAAAACGGGAGGCAGCTCCCGACCAGCAGCGAGCTGAGCAGCTGGACTTGGTGGCGAGTTGAGCCGCATAGGGTGACGACACAGATTACCAGATGCGAAACTCCGGAGAAACCGGAAGTTTCAGATGCCATTTTGAGAATGGTTACAAACAAAGTAACATAACCTAAACTGTTTTGTTTTGATCGGTTTTGATTGTGCATTGTGGTTAAACAATAATACTTATAAGAAAGTGGAATTGTAGTGAATATCTATTTGCTGTTAATTCGTAAGTATAATGAAAAAAGAATAAATTCATTCCATAAATAAATTAATCACATAATAAATTGTAGTTTAAGCATGCAATCTCGTGGAGGCACATATTGTGCTGTGCCCAAGTGTTCTTCGCACACAAAAGAAAAGAATGTGTCTTTTTTTTCATTTCCAAAAGACACTGAAAGGTAAGTTAATGAAGAGAGAAAGTTGATATTTTATTATTAATTAACATAATTGTTTTAGGTGTAATATATGGATAAAAAATATCAATAGATTAGATTTATTAGAGGGTACTCATTCACTAAAACACATGAAAGTTTGTGGAAAACATTTTGAAGATAAGATGTTTTTGAATGATATGAAAAATCGGTTACATGTTTATGCCATACCGACCTCTTTTGAGACTATTAATGACACTGTTGATCCAAATATTAATACAGCAAGTAAGTAAAAGTAAACACAACACCAGCTTTATTATTCATCATTACATATATTTCATAATTATATATTTAATAACGATTTCATTTTATTTGAAGGTGTAATGGAATGTGAGATAGAAACACAGTGTGATACCTCTACGATTCAACTAGGTACTACAGTAGCAAGTATGTGTAAGGAAGCAAAAACTGTTTGATCGTACCATTGCATAAATAACATAATTGTGTTAATGTGCTTTTTTTGTAGATTCAAGTAACATTGAAGCATGTCCCAGTACCTCTACGGGTATCAGTTCACTTGAAAGGGGCATTCAAACGAGTTCAATGCTGGTGTAGAAGCTTCCAACTGTAAAAAAAATGCAAACTGAACTGAAACAAGCAAACCGAAGACTCACAAAGCTGCAGACAGTACTAAAATCAAAAACACAGAATTCAGAAACAGATGAACTTGCCACATTAAAAAGACTATGTCAAAAATATTTTGGACATGAATTACAAACAATTGTCGGTGTTCAAATAAATTTAATAGGAAAATCACCACAAGGGAGCAGATATTCCAAAGAATTAAAACAAATAGCATTGCACATATATTTCTTAGGACCTAAATGTTATAAATATTTACAAAAAATCTTCCGTTTACCAAGTAAACGAACTTTACAAAAAATATGTTCAAATTGGTGTGTACGACCAGGGTGCAATGACCTTATCATGAATATGATTGGTTCTAAATTAGGATATTTCACTTCCGAAGCTCAAGATTGTATTTTATGTGTGGACGAAATGTCCTTAAAAGCAAATTTATTTTATAATATTAAAGAAGATGAAATTATTGGATTTCACCAGCTAAATGGTAACAAAACTTTTGAAGCAGCTCATTTTGCTCTTGTTATCATGGTACGCGGTATTCATCTAAAATGGAAACAGCAAGTATGTTATATTTATGTAGCGAGTAGCTGTCGTGCTGGAGAATTAAGAAGTCTTCTACAAAACTGCATTGCCAAATTATACACACAAGGATGTCATGTGAGAGGTATAGTTTCTGATATAGGATCCAATTTTTATCAAATGACAAGACCCATGGGAATAACTCCAGAGAAGCCATTCTTTTATGTTAACGATAGAAAAATATTTTATATTTTTGATGTTCCTCATTTAATGAAAGCTACCAGAAACAACTTTTTAAAGTATCATTACCAATATGAAAAGTACACTACAGATAAACAGTACATAGAAACACTGTATCACAGAGATAAAACATTACCCCTCCGACTTGCACCTAAATTAACTGATAGCCATATTAATCCAACTAATTTTGAAAAAATGAGAGTGAAACTAGCTGTGCAGTTATTAAGTGGTACTGTAGCAGCTGCCTTAATGACACATATGTCATTTGGAGGAATTGACTCTAGTGCAGTAGGAACTATAGATTTCATAGACAAAATGGACAAACTTTTCGACATACTAAATTCATCATATTCGCAAGCTGGAAAAGTTTACAATAGACCTCTGACTGGACAGCAATTTCAAATAAAATTTCTACAGGAGATAAAACAATTTTTTCAAAATGTACGTGTTGTAAATGATTATAATACTGACGTCACAAAGAAAATTAAATCTGTCTGGTGCTGGCAAATAACTATATCTTCTATACAAGAGCTGTGGAATGATCTTGGGGAACCAGTCTTATTCACGCGTCGTTTAAATCAGGATGCATTAGAGAATTTCTTTGATACCGTCAGACAACAGAGTGGCAATGCCACTAATCCAACTCCGATTCAATTCCAACGAACATTTAAAAAATTATTTTGTATAAATTATTACACACATTGTGAAGGTGCTAATTGTGCGAATGATTTGAACGATATATTAGAAGAAATTGGGAAACCTAATTTTCAAAACATTTTAGCCTCAATGGAAACAAGTTTACTTGAAACAGAAGATCATGCAATTTCAATACCAGATTCTGATTATAGAAATATAGACTGCGACAAGCAAAACATATTAGTATATATTTCAGGTTACTTTATCCACAAGTGCTTACGACAACACTCTTGCGAAACATGTATTTCGTTTGCCAAATCGCAAGAAAATTTGGATATGGCATTTCTATTCACCCATTTTAAACAGTATGATACAGAGGAGACCGTATTTGGTAATTTAAAAATGCCTCCAAATACATTTTATAATTATATTTTGTCGCTAGAAACTTGTTTCTTTGAGAATTTTAAAACTGCTTGCACACATAAACGAGTTGGTGCGTTTATAAAGGACCAACTGAAGGATATTCCATTTGTTCATCCTTGTGTAAATTTTCCACGAGAGTATTTTTTGAATTTATTTGTTCGGTTTCGAATACTTTCATCTGTCAAATTTATTAACAGAGATTTGGTATCGCAAAAAGGAAAGAGCAGAAAATATATACATATAGCACATTTGTAATATTCATATTTTATTATTTATTTTATACTTTTCTATTTTTGTACCTTTGTATATTAATAAAACATAGTTTTCTATAACTTTGACTTTGTTTATACCCTCATAATATGCACAATTATAATTAGAAGTAAAAAGTAAAATGTACATGTTTATTAAATATATAAATCATTATAAGACCTGATACACGTTCTTACAGTATGGTTTATGATTATAAAATAATTTACTTTCGGTTATAAATACAATATACAGGGTGAGTTGAAATAAACAGAACACCTGAATATTTCTGTTGGATTTAAAGATACGAAATATGGATGAATCAGAATTATAATGGTTTGGAAGGACTCACATTACCATCATAATATAATTTTTTTCAAGGTCATTTTTTTCGTGTTTTCAAGGTCACCGAGGTTTTTTTAAATGGAATCGCATATTTTTTTTCATTGCCTATTGTAGCCGACATTTAAAGGAGTTCAGCAATGTAACATACCTATGACCTTCAACCCAGAAATATGGAATAAATCGAATTCAATATGTAAGGTTTATTTGCTTTATTGTCGCTACGCTAAATGTTCAAAATTATTCCCTTGAGCTGCGATACATTTATTTAACCGTGAAGTAATAATACAATGTATTGCTCTGTCATTCATTTCTGAGGGAATCGACGCACAAGCCCTAATGATTCGTTCTTTCATGTTCTCTGCAGTGGTTGGTTTTTCATGATAAACTTCATCTTTCAGTTTTCCCCACAGATAAAAATCCAGAGGTGTAAGGTCTGGTGAACGAGCTGGCCATAATACGGGTCCGTTACGTCCAATCCAACGATTTGGAAACTTATCATTTAAAAACTGTTTTGCGACACGGGAAGAATGGGCTGGACATCCATCATGTTGATACCACATTTCTTGACGAATGTCCAAGGGTACATTTTCTAACAGAATAGGCAACGATTCTCTTAAAAATGCGGTGTATTTTTCTGCATTTAACGTTCCGCTGATAAAATGAGGCCCAATTATTTGATTATTCAAAATTCCGTACCAAACATTGACAGACCATGGTCTTTGTTTGTCAACTGTCCGTGACCACCGCGGATTTTCAAGAGACCAATAATGCATGTTCCTCAAATTAATCTGCCCATGGTTTGTAAATGAAGCTTCATCGGTAAATAATACTTTATTGAAAAAAGCTCTGTCATTTATTAATTGCGTCAGTCCCCATTGGCAAAAGTTAAGGCGATTTTCAAAATCTGTACCATGAAGTTCTTGGTGAAGTGAAAGGTGAAAGGGGTGAAATTTTTGAGCATGGAGTATTTGCACTACACTCGATTGGCTGATACCACTTCCTCGTGCAATTTGCCTGGTACTAATATGAGGATTTTCATTAACTGCAGCCAGCACATTAATTGTGTTTTCCTCATTAGTTACTCTCTTCACCGTTATTTTTTTTTCATTGTTAACGCTACCAGTTTCGCGAAATTTATTTATCAAATTAAAGTAAACAGAAACTGATGGACAATTACGATCAGGAAATCGGTCACTGTACAGTCGCACTGCTTCCCTTAAACACTGTCCACTTTCTCCATAAATGAAAATCATATCAATCTTATCTTCTTTCGAGTAACGCATGGTGAAATGTTTATCGATAAACTGATAGATCAGAAATCTTGAGAACCTAAGGAATCTAATCGCAAGAAGGTCTTCAGAGTAATTGCTTGTTGATAAACACGATTATGTACACACGCTGAGATGATCGCAGCTCAAGGGAATAATTTTGAACATTTAGCGTAGCGACAATAAAGCAAATAAACCTTACATATTGAATTCGATTTATTCCATATTTCTGGGTTGAAGGTCATAGGTATGTTACATTGCTGAACTCCTTTAAATGTCGGCTACAATATGCAATGAAAAAAAATATGCGATTCCATTTAAAAAAACCTCGGTGACCTTGAAAACACGAAAAAAATGACCTTGAAAAAAATTATATTATGATGGTAATGTGAGTCCTTCCAAACCATTATAATTCTGATTCATCCATATTTCGTATCTTTAAATCCAACAGAAATATTCAGGTGTTCTGTTTATTTCAACTCACCCTGTATACACAATGATTCTATTTCTATATTTCTATGATTGCTATAATTGTTGCCTTTCTTTCTGCGATAAAATACGAACTTATTTTGCATCAAAAAAGTGTGGCTTACTGTTAAAACAGCGTAGTATAATGAAAAATAGTTCGTTTATTTTAGGGAAGTATGAAATGCTGACAAGAGCGAATATTAACAAAAGAAAAGATAACCTTAGAGAGAGAACAACCGAAGAAGAACATAGCGCATGTTATGTGATAGATGGTAGATAAATCATGATAAAGTCAATGTGACTAGGTGTGCCATCTGGCTTAATTCCAGAGTACCTTATAAGCGTATCACAACAAGCTCTCTTACTCTTAATTATACAGATGTCATACAGATTAATTTTAAACAATATTTGAATCTTGGTCCGGGAAGTGGTTTCGTCAGTATGTCTGCCAGTTGTTCTTCTGTTGCCAGATACATGACATTTATCATCCCCTTTTGTTGCATGTCTCGTATAAAGTGGTAGCGTACGTCTATGTGTTTGGTTCTCTGATGAATTCGGGGATTGTCGACAAGCTTTAAAGCTCCTTGGTTGTCACAGTTGATTGGAATTATACCTTGATTCTGGTACAAGTCAACTAACAACTGTCTGAGCCACATGGAGTGCTTCGTGGCTTCTGCTAACGATATGTACTCCGCTTCAGTCGTCGATAGAGCTATGGTTCGTTGCAACTTGGAACTCCAGGATACAGCTCCACCATTCAACATAAAGATAAAACCAGAAGTTGATCTTCTAGTGTCCTGATCCCCAGCATAGTCAGAATCACAAAATCCTTCCAGCTGATTTGTTCCATTTCCTTGGTAGGTAATTCCAAGATCCAAAGTTCCT
Organism: Tiphia femorata; assembly: GCA_944319695.1. Classification (NCBI taxonomy): domain Eukaryota; kingdom Metazoa; phylum Arthropoda; class Insecta; order Hymenoptera; family Tiphiidae; genus Tiphia; species Tiphia femorata. Next base: position 12,005,273 of record OX090898.1, on the reverse strand, counting down.
TTCAGATATCTTAGAATATGTTTCACAGCTGCCCAATGAGTCTTATCATGGCTATCCATAAATTGACTTAACTTACAAACTGAGTATGCTATGTCTGGACGGCTTCCAATCATTAAGTAGATCAGGCTGCCAATTGCTTCCTTGTAGGGGTATTTCTTGTCATCTGATTTATTTGTTGATTTAACCAGTCTTGCATTGATGTCCATTGGAGTCGATACCGCCTTACAATCTTCCATGCTAAATCTTTTAAGTATCCTTTCTAAATAAGATCTTTGGTGTATCTTCAGTGTATTATTGACGATATCCCGTTCAATCTGAAGTCCGACAAAACAGTTTGCTTCTTCCACTGAAATTTCAAGATGCTCTTTCAAGTAGTGCAGAATTTCCTTTATTGCCTCTTCAGAATTGCTACAAAGAAGTCCGTCATCCACATAGATTCCAAGAATGCTGATATTCCCATCAATGTTCATGAAGTAAACACATTGATCAGAATTTATGCGTTTCAATCCAAAATCTTCCAGGAACTTGTTCAATTTTTGGTTCCAAGATTTCGACGCTTGTTTCAAGCCGTACAGTCCTTTCTTTAATCTACAAACTCGATCTGTACCATCATTAAAGCCTTCAGGTTGCATTAAATATAATTCTTCATTCAATTCCCCATGTAGAAACGCAGTTTTTACATCAAAATGAATGATGTTCAGGTTGTGCCAAGTGGCAACGGACAATATAACTCTGATAGAGTCCATCTTCACTACAGGAGCAAATACTTCTCCATAATCAATGCCAGGCTTTTGCGCAAAACCCTTCGCAACTAGTCTAGCCTTGTATCTTGGAGCAGAACAATTAGGACGTTCTTTTATATTATAGACCCATTTACATCGTATTGGAGTCCGGCCCTCAGGTAAATTCATCATCGTCCATGTTTCATTTTTTAACAAGCTTTCATATTCTTCTTCCATGGCTGTTACCCACAGTTTTGAGTCTTCTGATTCAATTGCTTCAGTGTAATCCATTGGTGCTGATTTAACCAAAAAACAGTGTTCGCCAAATCTTTCAGGAGCACTCAGCTTTGAACGATCACGTAATTCTCTTTGAACCTTCTCATATGGTTTCTGTTCAGAACCTTTTGGACTTCCCGCTGTCGGTGATTTAAACTCTTCATTTTCTTCATTATCTTCATCTCGATATTCATATTCTTCCTTTTCTTCTCGATTTACTACCAACTGCTTTTCATTTGAAGATTTAGAATAATGGAACTGATCTTTTTCATCTGGCATGTCCAATGAAATACTTGTTGTATTGCTTAGTTCAGATGTGTCATCAAATTTAACATCTCTGCAGATATCTACACGCCTCCTTTCTTCATCCCAAATTCGGAAGTTTTTATCCGTGTCTGTGTAGCCTACTAACCTACCTTTTCTTGATTTTGGTTCCCACTTCTTCCTTAACTGCTTTGGAATGAGAGTGTAGCAGGTAGTTCCAAAAACTCTTAAATGTTTTATCGATGGCCTTCTCCCAAACCATTTTTCATATGGCGTCTTGTTTTCTCCTGTTGCAGGTATTCGATTGAAGATATATACTGTTGTATTTATAGCTTCCGCCCATAATTCTTTTGGTAATCCTTTTGCATATAGCATGCATCTTGCGTGATCAACTAATGTCCTATTTTCCCTTTCCGCTCGACCATTTTGTTGTGGATTATATGCAGCACTCATGAGATGTTTTATTCCATGTTGTAAGAGTAATCGTTTGACTTTATCATTATTGAACTCAGTTCCTCTGTCACTAAAAAAAGTTTTCATTACCTTCCCAGTCTCAGATCGTTGTTCAGCCATAAATTGTTCCAGTTTCTCAATTACTTGATCCTTCGTTCGTATGAAATAGACTTTAGTATATCCACTGGCTTCATCCTTCAATTCTAAATAATACTCAGATCGACTTAAGGATTCAACCTCCATCTTGCCACATAAATCAGCATGGATCACTGCACCAATTTCTTCACTCTTGGTCCTTTTCGTTTTGTAAGGCTGCCTTTGCATCTTTCCCATGGCACATCCTTCACAAAAATAGTTTTCATTCAGATTAATTCTTCCTAAACCATCCACTATTTCTGATTTTTTCATTCTTTCAATTGTCTTTGGAGATATATGAGCCAGACGTTCATGCCATAATTTCAAGTTTTCTATAGCAATGTTGGCTACTTCGGTACTTATTTTAATTTCCAAGTTGTATAAATTATTGGGACCACGAACTCCAACTAAGATGGTTTCATTCCTGTCAAATACCTTGAGCTCTCTTCCTTCCAATTCAACCTTGAATCCTCGCTCAGTAAGTACTCCCAAGCTAATCAAACCTTTTTCGCATAAGTTGGGCACCCACAATACATTCAATATTTTCCTTTGTGTCCAAGTTGTTCCATTAAATAATTCAGCAACAACTGTCCCTCGTCCTTTGGCTGCCATTCTTGAACCATCTCCAACAGTTACATCTATCACATGATCAAACTCTATTAGATTTATAAATGATTCCTTATCTCTAGACATATGACTTGAGCTCCCTGAATCGCCTTTCCATGAATCCTTGTCGTATCCATCTACATGCATCAAGAGCCCTTTTTGTTGACTTACGTTACTCTGTCCAATTGGTTTTGACTTACAATTTGCTCTCAAGTGTCCCTGTTTTCCGCATAGCCAGCACTTACGCTTTTCTTTGTCAGCTGTGTAATTCTTCCTTTGAATGTGCTTTTTCATCCCAGGGATCTTGACAAATAAAGCTTCTCCTGTTTCAACAGAGTTTCCAAGCTTACTCTTAACATCCTGTTCAATTACTTGTAATTGTGCCTGAATGTTGTTTAGGGTCAATACTGTGCCTGCAGCAGCAGCGATGCGATATGACTGTCTGAAGAAATCATACTCTTTCGGTAGATCATTAATTACTTTAGCAATAAGCGCAGCGTCAGTAATCATTTCTCCTATGGATTCTAATTTCTGTTTGATAATCAAAAGTCCAGAAAAATAACTTGTGATTGACATACTTGAATCAAACCGATACTGATGAAATTCTTGGTTTATTAAGTATTTATTCGTTTCTGTATTCTGTTCGCGTAAACTTACGATTGTGTCCCACATTTGTTTTGAGGTTAGGCAGGATCGTATCGCAGCGTGATGATCAGCATCCAAACTCGATGATATAATTAGCCGCGCTTTTGCATCATTCTTTTTCCACGCATTCACCTTGTCAGCATTTGAATTATCACCCAAAAGAACAGGGCAATATGCAAGTCCATCGACGATTCCCAAGACTTCAATTGATTCCAATGCCGCTCGCATATCAAATTTCCATCTTTGATAAGTCTCCTTCGTCAGCGTTGGCAGGTTATACAGCATTTTATCCGCCATTATTCACTCTTTGTTATACGTACAGTTCACAGTAACCTTAAATCGTCAGATAGATACTTATATCTTACTTTCAGAACTATTATCACTACTAGTTATTGCGTATTGCCTCCCTGGGCCCATAACCTGTTAAAACAGCGTAGTATAATGAAAAATAGTTCGTTTATTTTAGGGAAGTATGAAATGCTGACAAGAGCGAATATTAACAAAAGAAAAGATAACCTTAGAGAGAGAACAACCGAAGAAGAACATAGCGCATGTTATGTGATAGATGGTAGATAAATCATGATAAAGTCAATGTGACTAGGTGTGCCATCTGGCTTAATTCCAGAGTACCTTATAAGCGTATCACAACACTTACGAACCCTACTTTTATAACTCGCGGTACATGTAACCAGTTTCAAAATGGCGCAAGGTCAAATCGTAGAGTACCGAAAGATCAAAGTGCCGACAAAGAGTTTCGCATCTGGTAATCTGTGGTGACGAGTTGAGTCACAAACGACCGACCGGTGGCGAGTTGAGCCACGACCGACCGACCGATATATAGGGTAACGTATTGAGTCACAACCGACCGACCGGTGGCGAGTTGAGCCACGACCGACCGCAGACTGTGACGTACCGGGTGGCGCGTTGAGCCACAGTTTACAGCGACGAGTTGAGTCGCAACTCCGCCCCGCCGCTGACGAGTTGAGTCGGCATCACCATTCCTCCGGACCTGGCGTAGTGAGCCAGGTTTACCCCGGGGCACCTGGTGCGCTGAACCAGTGTGTGCCTATCCTTAGCCCGAGCGCTGATCGGGTGCCCCGCTTGCGAACCGACGAGTTGAGACGGTGACCTTGCTACCAAACAGTCCGAACTCCTGGTGTGGCCTTTCACCACCGCACAAGGCTTAAGGCGTAGGTGCCCCGCACCCACGGCTGCGTGCAATCCACCCCGCTCTCCCACCTGTCTCCTTCCCCGACTGCGGGAGCCGCGGAGTCGTACTACTGGACCGACAGACCGCGGATAGAAAGACGAACCGGTAGGCCTAAACTTACCGGCTCGTACGGGATCACCCGTTTTGCCCAGGAAACAATCCCTACCGGAAGACTGACCGATCAAGCCGATCGACGTCCCTCCACCGCGAGGAGACGGTTTCCGGGACCCGCGTATTAGAATTAAGAGCGATAAGCCCGCGAATTGAGAGGGCGTTAAAATTAGACCGCATTATACTTAATTAATTACCGTTTAAGTTGAACCAAAGATTTCTAGTTTTGTTACCAGGGTTAAGACGCGATCATTACGCAGTTCCGTTTAAAGCCGCAAGCTGTTCGTATTACGCGTTACCGCGAAGAGAACGAAATACCGCGTTAGTACCCGTACTGCGTGCTGTAGATGAATGTAAATCAATTACTGCAGAGCAACTTAAAAATGTACAGCAAGAATTTATTTACCGCTTCGAAAAATGTATCCAGGTTCATGGTGCACATTTTGAAAACCTTCTAAAATAAAGATTTAACTTAAAACTGTTCCAATAAAATTGAAATTCCATCATTTACCGTCTCCGAACGCGTACTGAGATTACTGACAAACATTTCATGATGTTCTCGCTAAAGGTAATGTGAAGGTCAACATATTGCACCTCGTTGGATTTGTTTTTTTATAGGCTATAAGACCGTTGTAGTGAAAATATGTAGTCCCATTTAAAAAAAATACGATGACCTCGAAATCTCGAAAAAAATGACCTTGAGAAAAAAATTCGGCCCATCACCATATTAGCGCCTTCGAACAGAATATTTTTCTCCCCCTAACATTTTTTCTATCATACAAAATAAGCGATATATTTAAGGTGGTCAAGTTAGGTGAAATACCCTGTATAGGGGTACGGAAATATTTGAAATTCACCGAAAGTAAACAGCACGAGCTTCGGAGCTTGCAACCTCCTTGTTAGCACGCTGGCGATAGTCGTTATTTCACTTACATCTTCTTTTACGTAGTATTTTTTACGCGATTATCTTGTATGCGTTTTCTACACGTTTCACTTCCTTCATGGATTTTCTTTGTACACTTTACTAACTTTTACGCGGTCTCTTTGCACGTGGTACGCATCCGCCGCGTAAAAGGAGACGTAGGTATGTATAATGTTTCACGTACTCCCGACGATCAACGTATACGAGAAAAGGAGTTAATACAAATTTGTCTAAAGATCTGTCTGAATAACGGCTAAAATTTTGTACAAAGAATCCTCGTACACACGACTATTACAACGTCAAAGAGTTAAATAAGAAGTGAAAAAACAGGAATTGGAGTGTTAAAGGAATCCGGAAAATTGAAAAATAGACATTTATCCTTACGTACCTTTCAATACATTTTTTCTTCCTACTCGGCTTCCATGCAGACAATTGGTACTCTCCATTTGGGTTATTTTTTCTCTTCTTATTCGCTAATATTAGATGCGAGTTATCCATTGTCGCGATACTACACACACGTTTTAAAAATTATCCTCAATATGCCCGTTTCGCGTCGTACAATGTCACTCGCGTACAGACGTTCCGTTTTGGTCGACGGCTAACGGACAACCGGACAGGGGCTCGTGCCGAGAAATCACTCATCGATGACTTTGAAAAAAGATGAACGCTACTTCTCTCTCCCCTCGCTGCTTCGCAAACAATAGCATGCGAATATGTGTGCTCGCGACCATGCGACAACGTCACTCATTCCACTCTGATTCCAAGATTTACTGCCTTCGGGCAACCTTCGTGTTATACAATGTGTATAGGTTCAGGTTACCATATGTGCCGGTGATTGTGAAAGTGGTCTAACAATAAGTCCGAAAAATTTGGTTCACAAGTCATTCCGTGTTTCAATGGTATAGGTGACAATAACGCTACGTAAATAGAAAAATTAATGTTTTGAAATTATTGACTTAGTCACTTTGTAACCGGCACACATGTAATATGAAATATTAGGAAACTGTATCATTTGTTGCATTGCTACGCCGCGGTCTTCATTACCAGGCAAATTTCGAGCGTCTTGCCCTGAAAAAAGCAGGGTGTTTTCAGTCGAATCCCGCGAGGCATGCATTACATCTCATTCGCACCGCTTCTTTCTTGATTTTTCCTTCGATGGATTCTCCGTAATCTGAACTGGTATCAACGTCGCGCATTGTGCGATGTATGTGTAAAGCGAATAAAACAATCGAATGTTAGAGGAAACGGTTTCTTTTTAGAGCGGAGGAGATCACTTCGCGGAAATTTCTGCTTCTCCTTCTATCCATACTCCTCCCAACACGCCTCTCTTCCACTCTTGATCCCCCCAAACAGGGATAGTATGCCAAGACTTGCAGCTTCCCCCTCTACAATCGTTACGTGACGTCACATTATCCCCCACTGCCACCGCAAGAGTGTGGACTGGCTGTCGCGCACGGATTCTCCTCGTACGGATAGCCGCTGAAGGAGAAGTTACTGGTAGAGAGGGAAAATTTTTCCATGGTGGGGCATCGCAGCCATCCCTGTCCCCAATGTCCTACAAGTGGTCACTCTTGGTCACTCTACTGCAAACCAGCGAATATAAAGAACGTAAGTATCTTCCTTCCATATTTTTGGTTAATTTTCCTCTTACAACTTCGTACGCTAATTATCACGTTTCTTTTTTACAGAAGGCAGCGAAGAGCACAAATCACCCGCAATGGTCAGTAGATATTTCTATTAGAAAATTAGAAAGTGCATCGTTCTGTCTGTATCCTACATTAAATTATTTGTCATTTTTTGCAGGCGAACAATTTATCGGCGGCGGACTTCCCGCCTCTGGGAAAGGAGACCCCGCAAATTGTAAGTAAAATCTTCTTATGTGATGTCTTTTAAAATACTCATCATAAATGTAGCAATATTAATCGTTTATAACTATTTGCAGAAAGATCCTGATGTAGAGGCGACGGCCCGCGCGCGGGACAACGCGCACGTGGGCTTCAATGTAAGTGAAACTTGACGATTTTCATGTTTGTTCATTAGATTAAACAATATATTCCTTGGCAAGGGGACAACATTAATCGTTTTTGCTTTTTGCAGAGAACACCTGATCAACTTCCACCACCTGTACATAGTGTACCTCAGACGCTGCCGCATGCCGAGGCGGACGCCGCGGTGTCAATGTCAACGCCAAGAGTGGCCACCGCGCCGCCGCAGTGTGTAAGTGAAACTTTATAATATTCTTTATTAACCGCTTGAGTGTCACAGGTCTTTGTTGTTTCTCAATCCAAAACTGCTTAGCGACGCAATAGCTCTTGTCCCATTTCCGTATTGAAAAATGCTAAGAACCTCAATCGCGCTGTTTTACATTAACATACATGCGGTAAATTTTACTTCTTTCGATTCAGTACTATTCTGATCTCATTGAGCGGGAGTAGAGACATTAGGGGATTGTTAATTATTGATTCTGATTCCACTAAATCTCATAGTAATGTCAATGCCCATAATACGCTTGCATTTTTCGACACAGAACAGAAAAAGCGCGATCGCGTCGCTTGGCACTCAACGATTAAAAAATAAATCGAAATCCTCTTGTGCTTGCTTCGCTTGCCGTGGAAGTGAACGCACGAGAATGTTAGTATCTGTGCACCTATTTTCAAGTACAGTAAAGGCTCTGTCAGGCCCGGGTTCCCTTATTTCACCTATAGTCGTTTCATCGACACCGAATCTTCGCCGGCAATATTAACTCGCCGACGCGTTTCTATCACCGACAGATATTTTGCCGACAATGTTTACTTATCGATGTGTGTACGATTATCTCCTGTGGATTGTTACTTTCATAACTATACGCATATATACGCATATTGTCCGTGGTTGAATAAAAGTAACAATCGTATGCACAGGAGGCGACATCGATAAGTAAACATTGTCGGTAAAATAACTGTCGGTGATGGAAACGCATCAGCGAGTTAATATTGTCAGCTAAGTTCGGTGTCGATGGAATCGTGCCGATGAAATGATTGTTGATGAAACAACTGTCGGTGAAATAAGGGTAATCCGTTGGGACCGTACAAGCCCGCAAACAACGCGATTTGATTGTCCGATTACTTCTCGAGCATTCTATTCTCGATTACCACGCAGAAATAGTCGGCCAATCTTGGGCCGTCCTGAAAAGGATTGGCGATCGCGAGTCGTTGTCCGGCGTCCGATGTTCGCGAGGCGCGCAGCTTGAAAAAATAAACCTTTTATTGAAAGAGAGAAATATTTTGATATATTATGTAGTCACTGTAACGGGAATACGAACATGTCAAAGATTTTGCGACTACTGTTTTCATAGAATGCGATTCCTCGTGGAACACGCTAAATAATATAAGGTTTTTTTATTCAATAGCATATATGTGCCACTTGTTTTTAAAATACTATTTATTTCGATAAAACATAGGACATACATTATTAATGCTTATCACTTTTTTTGTTTCAGTACTATTCGATGTACACGTGGTCACGCGGTGGCCAATATCCGCCTGTGACCGCTCCCGCGTCCACGCCGGCGATGGCACCTGCACGGACATATGTAAGTAGAATTGTTTTAGGGTTTTTTTTTACACATGTTTTTAAAAAAGTCGAATAGCCGGATCTACACTGACCAAGGCAATGAGTGACGCAGTTTCGTGCGGAACGTCTTGCCGTGGAGTCTGTCTCGTGTGTAGTGTGTCCTTGCTTCATTTGCTAATTAGAGGAGGCTACTTTCTGCTTCGGCTGGCGTGGAGCCGGCTAATAACTGTTATTTTCAATGTATGCAAAAGATATTTTAGAAAGTAGATTTCCTTTTTTGTCAATAATGGCTTTTGCAGTAATTCCCTTTTCCGTTTCAGAATCAGCAATTGATACAGTGCCCGTGTGGGTGCAAAACGTACATTCTTGTACCTGTAAGTATCTGTTTCTAAACAAATTTTACCATGTATATATGTATAAATGTAATGTTATATATGAGGATTCTATTTTTTTTTTAGAACGCGCAAAGTACTCGTGGACGCGGGGACTGGCGCGGCGGATGGCACGGCGGGTGGCGCGGCGACGGCCCCCCGCTTACAATCGAGGGGGTGGCGGCGGCGGCGGCGGTGGTTGCACCCGTGGAATATTTTACTCCTGGTGAAATATTTACCAGGAGTAAAATCTATTTTTTAAATTGTAATTTGTATTCCTATAATTAATTTTTAAATAAATAAAAATAAATATATTTACACGCTTTTCTAATTAAACTCACCTTTTTGCAAATCAAGTACTTTTACATGTATATTAAATTGAAAAAACAATCAAATGTTAATTACATAGTAGGAAATCAAAAATTTTATTTTAACTCATACAATTATATAATTATAGAATTATAAAATCAAAAATAATGAAAAATATTGAAAAAAAAATCAAATGAACGGAAAAAGAAAAGTATAAGAATTACAAAAAAAAAACAATAAGTATAAGACAACTATAAGTAAGCATTATTGGAAAATGTAGATTCAATTTTTTTCCTCCCCGATGTTCGTTATGTTTGCGCAGTGAATTTTAATTGTTTCGCGAAAACACGAAGCCGGAACCGCTCTGCGAGAGCGCGAAGGTGATGAGGGACTCGATAGAGAGAGAGAGATACGGGTGCGGATCAGTGGAACGGAGCGAGATACCGCAAGCGCTGGAAATTTTTTGGGAAGGGAGAGAAAACTACCAAAATCACTTTTGTTTTCGTTGTAACACAACTGATCAGACAAACGTAATGATTTATTTTGTCTTTATGAAGAGATCGCGAGAAGGATATTCACACGATGGCAAGCCCCGATAATCGTCTTTGGACACCTGTGTATCGCACGCTTTCTTTTGTCCGACTGACTCGATAATTGTCCTAACGGGCGATTCGCGCAGTAATGTGTACACAGCGTCGCCGCTTTCAGGGCCGTATCTATTCCCGTCGCTTTGTACTATTTGCATCTTAAGAGAAACGACAGATATCATACAAAGGTTTTTTTTTTATTTGAAATTACGCTGTGCAACATACCGCCCGCCTCGAAATATTAATTCCGAAGTGTCGCGTGCCATTATGCACGTGCAGAATCTGAGAGACGTCGTAATGAGTTTACGATTTCGAGGCGATCGATTTGTTACTTACACTAGAATTGATACCAGCAAAGAAAGTGAAAGTTCCACAAGAAAAGAATAAGAAGACTTCAGTCATAAAATTTATAGCGAATGCCCACAAAAGAATCTTGGAAGTATTTTTCAAAACTGATGCACCATACTGTAACCTAGGGATAGGAGATCAGGTGCATAATATTCTTTTCACGACTTATACAATGTTGCGGCAGGAGTACAATCAAACGGGTGGAACTTTAGAAGCTAGAATTGCTACAACAGACTTTAAAATAACTTATCTTAATTCCAACCTTAATGTCTCAAAGGAGATTATAAAAGCAATTGTTAAAGAATGTGGGAAAACCTTTGGATGTGAATTCAAAAAATATGATCAAAGGGACCCGGAAAATTGGTATGGTATAGCCAATCCAGTATTTAATTTTTTGAGTGGGTACGCATTGCGTAGAAAAGAATTACGATTAGGACACCACTACATGCCAATAGAGAGGCGCAATAACCAACAAAAAGATGTGAGCTTGGCCCAATATGGGATTTATGGTGTACATCACCCACTTTGTGAAGGCATCACGTTTCCACCAGAAAAAAGAGCTTCCATGCCACAGTCCCTAGGTCCTCTAACAGCACTATTGTGTTATCTAAAATCTGATAGAAGATATTCACAAAAATGGGCTGAAGCGGTTAAGAGGGCATTTGCTCATTTCCCTGACATAGATGCCATATTATCTGTTATAAAAGAAAAGGAACCAGCAGAAGTGAGAACCCTTATAACACTTATAGCCGACATAGCGCTCATAGTTACAACAAGACAGGCCACCAGGATGTTCCCTCCACCAGCAGCGTTCAGTATGATTTTTACAAAGGATAAGCATGAAGGAAAATACGGAGCAATAACTAAAGAACAACTGCTTGATCAATTCAACTTCTCAGGGAGAGGTGCTTTTATGTTTTATCGAGTCTTTTCCGGTTATAAATGGATCATGAATTTGAATAAAGCCACTGACACTATAGCAAAACAAATATGTTATCATGCGATGTTTGGCACTTATAAGGAAGACCTGGGTGTTCTTGCATCTATAACAAATCAAGGAACATGGAATACTCGTGAAGAAATGGGGAATGTGTTTAAAAAGGTAAACACGGAAGGTGTACAAATTTCTTTTGACCCAGTTGAACAAAATTTTTATTCTAAGTTGTGTCAAGCCAATCAAACAGGGTTGTTGACATCATCTTACACGCAATTATCATCCATACCGTGCTTTAGCGGCAAAAGTAAAAGAAAGTTTAACGATGCATTCTTCGATCACTTATTGGGAGAAAAAGGTAAATCAGCTGGTGGGCGATCACTCCAAGCTTTTGTTGGCAACTACACCACTTTGAAAGAAGAATTAAGGACGCATCTGGAAACAAACAAAAGAGTATTAGATATGGGAACGACAGAGTGGCGAAGGATGGACATAACTGTTGATCATGAAGGGACAATAGAGGCGGGCATGGTAGTCAATGCAACAGGTCAATTTTTCCTGGGTAGGAGTTCCTAGTTTGAAAAACACGGATCATCGTACGCTATACTTTATATTTTCATTAACAAAAATCAACATTTAAATGGTTTGCAAAAAAATGTATTTTTCCTTCACCTTGTCGAAGCTCTTAGAAGCGAGTGAGGAGGCTTGCGTGCATCAATGAACCCAGAGACTGGACTGGCAATACCAAAATAACGATTGATGATAATAATTATTTTGGTAGTGGTCTAGTCGAGGGGGAGATGTCAGACTAAGAAGGGTACCACTGTACATTGTGTTAACTGTGAAAACATAATTTGTATAGTATCTTTTGTTCGTTGCAGGGGTACCGATTGAAAAGACTTACGATGTTCTCCGTCACACATTGAGGAAATGTACAGAAGATTAAAATTAATGACGGAGGTGAGGAGCCAGCAACTACCACATACATTTCTTTACATGGGTATGTCATATTTTTGCTTACATATCTTACTGCGTAGAACGCTCTATGAAAATGCTTAATAGTTTATTTCTTGTTTTTTTTTTACAGGAGCAAACTGGGAGGATGTTAGGGAATTATAAGGGGTAGTCTGTACTCAGCAACCAATTTAGAGGTACGTCATATTTTTGCTTACGTATCTTACTGCGTAGAACGCTCTATGAAAATGCTTAATAGTTTATTTCTTGTTTTTTTTTTTTACAGGAGCAAACTGGGAGGATGTTAGGGAATTATAAGGGGTAGTCTGTACTCAGCAACCAATTTAGAGGTACGTCATATTTTTGCTTACGTATCTTACTGCGTTGAACGCTCTATGAAAATGCTTAATAGTTTATTTCTTGTTTTTTTTTTTTACAGGAGCAAACTGGGAGGATGTTAGGGAATTATAAGGGGTAGTCTGTACTCAGCAACCAATTTAGAGGTACGTCATATTTTTGCTTACGTATCTTACTGCGTTGAACGCTCTATGAAAATGCTTAATAGTTTATTTCTTGTTTTTTTTTTTACAGGAGCAAACTGGGAGGATGTTAGGGAATTATAAGGGGTAGTCTGTACTCAGCAACCAATTTAGAGGTACGTCATATTTTTGCTTACGTATCTTACTGCGTTGAACGCTCTATGAAAATGCTTAATAATTTATTTTTTGTTTTTCTTACAGGAGCAAACTAAACGGATGTTAGGGAGTTATAAAGGGTAGTCTGTACTCAGCAACCAATTTAGAGGGTATGCGAGAAGAACCTATGCGCAGTATACAGGTACATGTAACTCTTAGTTCATTTTATTTTTTTCTGTTTAATACACATTTGTGCGCAATGACAATGCTGCTTACTTTTCCTTTTTCTTTTCTTTTTTCAGGTGTACTTCTTGGCAGAACTGGCAAGGTCTAGCAATTAGTGTCCAGCAGTACTCATTTTCATAATGTAATCTTATCTGTAGAAATTAATGTATTCAATATCAAACCTGGTTGTAAGAAATTTTAATAAAGAATCGTCATTTTAATGTGAAAAATTTGTTGTACTTAAAAATTAGTTGTGCATTATTTATAAAAGAAATTAAAACTCAGATTTTTTTGATGTCCCATTTGGAGCGCCGTCACAGCCGGTCGGTAAAGAACCCTCGGTGAACGATGTAACAGCACTGAATCTTGATTGGCATGCCACCCGTCGGGGAAGGCGTGAACTATTGTCAGCTCTAGAGAGCGGATTGACAGCTGGATCGCGGGCTCAGAAACTACGGCTTATTTTTGCATAAAAACCCAAAAAAATAATTTTTATCAATATCTGTGATATAGTTCGTCGCTAATGAAACAAAGAGTGTCGATCGTTCGAGCGTGATTTGTGCGAAAATCGTGAAAAACTAATACTCAGGGGCAGCCATCTTTGTTCGTGCAAATCACCCGTTTTCCACACTCGCAATTTCGATCGTAATTTAAAAATACCATCCTGACAATTTGATTGCATCTGAAACATTCATTAGGTGGCCGGGTTTTTTAGCTTTCGTTTCGTTCGTTTCGTACCGGGAAATAATCAAGTACAGAGCCGTAGTTTCTGATAGTGTAATGTACTACAATTTCCCCGTAGAAATAGTACAGTCAAAGCTGCAAGTATCGCTCCAGTCGCTACATGCCAAAGGTGATACTGCCCCTTAAGGGGATCCGTCCGGACTAGACTTTCTTCTCGGGAATACCTCGAGAGCCAATAGAAATCGCGGAAATGACCGACTTCTGCGCGAGAAGTATACGTCTCCGTTTTACATTATTTTCTAACCGCAAGCGTATGTATCGAAAGCTTGAAGTTTATTCTAGGGCCTGAAATAGCGATATATGTGCGTAGTGCGCGTTGATCTGAGAAGTTTCAGAAAGTACAGCCGTGAGAGCAGCCATATTGAAATGTCCTTGACAGCTACAGAGACCGATGGTGCTTATGACTTGAATTACTCCTTTAACGTTATCTTATCTCTCCATATCGCTATTTCAGGCCCTAGAATAAACTTCAAGCTTTCGATACATACCTTTGCGGTTAGAAAATAATGTAAAACGGAGACGTTGTTACGTATGCCCTCATGGTTTCGGGTAGCTCTCCGGGCACGAACTGACACCTCGAGGCTAAGGAATGCAACGACTAAGCGCCTGTGTTAGCGGTAAGCGCGTTGCATTTCTTCGATCATCGGTTGTGATATCTAGGGCAATGAGGTAGCTTCATCCCACCGCACCACCCCTCAATGCACAAATAAAAACCCTCGAATCTCTGATTCGTGGCTCAGTCGATCACACCAATTATACGACGAATCGCTGTCACTCGGAATCGAGTTTTAAAGTACGCATTCAATCTAAAGTCAAGTCAATATCGAATCCAGTAATCGCGAGTGCATTCGAGACATCACAATCGAGATCGCCCACATCAGGACTACCACACCGTGCCAGTCACTTTGCCAGAGGTCCTAGTGGAGAGCCCGCGGCAGGAAGCGTTTAAACAAAGAAGGAAATAGCAAGTAGGGTGAGTCATCCGAACAGTCTTATACTTCGGGACGCGTCTAGGTCCCATGCTTGAAAACCCTGTCGCGTTATAAAAACACATTGATCCAACGATCACACGCGCATATTAGGAAACGCGGATTACGAATAATACGAATTGCGCCATCACTATTACGCTCTGTAACAATTATTATTCTTTGCCTCTGCAACTGATGACCTTTGTACATCAGTTTGTCAGAGTAGTTATAAGCTTCATTTACAATATATCAGTTCAAGAGAAAATTTCCCTCTTTGTATTCTGTTCGCCTTATCCAGCATTTCAGGAAACAGCGAGGTGTATTTTAATACTTTGACAAGCAAGATCCCACACATTTAAGAGCAAGCTATCCGCTCGAGCTTGACTCTTATTTAGTTTCGGTTAGGATATAATATCTCTTTACAGACTTATTCATTATTCTAACTGTAACTTCACATACGTAGGGGGAATTCATATTAGCATTCCTGACAAATTCTTATTTTAACCCCCTACGTAACAACGTATAATTCCCGCGCAGAAGTCAGTCATTTCCGCGATTTCTATTGGCTCTCGGGGTATTCCCGAGGGGAACCCTACTGAAGTTTGGATCCCCTTAAATCGGAAAAATAAATGAAAGTACAATTGCCCGAGCGGCCATGTTGGACTGTCGTTCACAGCTGCAGAGACCGACGCCTCTTTCGACAGCAATTATTCGATTATCGCTGTTTTATCCCTCTGTACGAGACCAGCAGCGGGATTCTGTAACTGCTTAACGACGAATATCGCTATCGGTAATTATCGACAATTGTCGCTTGCACGACCGATAACCGTGGCTGTCGGTGATTCTCTAACATAGCGTTAACGATTATAATCGTTGCAAAAATCGTCATAAACATATCGAAATAATTCGATAACTGTACAGCGTTGCCAGATTTTAAACTGTTAAATCTAGTAAATTTTGCTTATTCTGATAAATTTATGAACGTATATAAAATACAATCGTGCAGGAATTTTGTTTTACTTTTAACTGCGCTGCTGACAATTAGTACATAAGTTAAAGTACATACAATAAATTAAAGTAAAAAATTAGAAAATGTCGGAAACCAAATATAAGTATGTACACATATATTATAGGGTAAACATAAAACATAGTATGATAAAATTTAATATAACTTATTTTTCAGCAAAAAAATAAGAACTGCACGAGCGTCACAGATACAGTCGACGGCAATGATAGATTTTTTTTACTCAAATAAAGGCCTCGCGGAGGGCAAATTTAACTCTCTACATGGAAAAGAAGAAACCCAAAAAAAGTGGGCACAATTGTCAGACAATTTAAATGCGTGCAAAGGAACAATAAAAACTGCAGAGCAATGGCAAGTGGTACGAACAGTTTCATGCAAACATTTCATATATTTAGTATATTCATAAAATCTTACGAATTTTCTGTACTAATATATAGATTTATTTTTGTTTAAGGTTTGGAGAGACTTAAAAAGTCGTATTTCCATCAAAGCAAGAGATTTGCGAAAAGAAAAGGCATTAACAGGCAATAGGGCTATCGTGCAATCTGAACTGACAGAATTTGAACAACGAGTCATTGGAATAACAGGAACAGAATATATAGAAGGTAGTAAATATTGTGCAGACAGTATCCCTGACGAAGAGGTAAGTTTCATAAACCTGTGAAGTTATGTGTTCCAACATTCTATTCAATTGACGGAGTAATTATTTTTTGGAAATATACTGATTTATCTGTGTCTATAGAATCTCTTAGAAGCACTTGAAAAAGGAGATAATTCAGTTCTATTAGCAACTCCAGAAATTATAAGTGTTTGCACAAATCAGAAAAGTTCTCAAGATTCACAATATTTAGAAGGTGAGAAATCTAATTGTTTAACAAAAGTTTTTAAAACTATACAGGGTGATCTGTATAATATGTAATCATTGTGTTGACGCAGATAGTTTGCAATATTCAAAATGCAATATATATTTTCTTTGCAGATGATTTCTTACATAATAATGATAGCAACTTAGTTTCTGACGATGATTGTTTAAATATGAATATTTTATTAGAACATAATGAAAATGGTATATATGACGCTAATAAAGAGAACAGCGAATCAGGAAAGATTAAAAATATTGCTACTGTTAGGAAAAATAAATATACGCCATACCCAGATCGAGTATTAAAGTCGGCTCCCACTTCATGGAGAAAATGTAAGCTAAAATTTGATTCTATAATTTTTTAAATTATTTTTCAAATTTTTTTATATTTATTTTAATAATACATATCTACAATGATAAAGTTGCACATAATATTTAGAAATATATTTAATATCTTATATCTCCATTATTACAGGTAATAGAGTTAAACGATCTGAGAAATTCTGTTCATCGAAGGATGATCTGCTTATCATTGCTCAGAAGCAGGCTGATGCTGAGATGGTAACATATATAAACTGTTTGTCCTTGTTTATATCCCTGGTGAAAATTATGTTTAATAACATTACCTAAAGTCTTTTTTTTGCACAAAAGAATTTTGAAACTGTTCGAAACAAAAAAGAAAAATATTATTAAATATATCATAAACTTTATATATTCTAATATTTGTAGATCCATGCTGAATCCGCTAAAATTCAAGCAGAAGCATGTAGAACAAATGCACTTGCAATGACAGAAATCGGGAATGCTATAAAAAAATTGGCAGATACTGCTGCTATTCAAGCCATTAATGATAGTAAATGGATACAAGTTGTTGAGAAACTTACAACAGTTTTAGAAAACCTATTCCCTACCTATGTTACGGATTAGTTGTATCATTTTCTCTCCTAACTATTCAATTTCTCTGTGATGTAATTTCATATTATTAATGATTTTATGTAATATTTTCGTTTAACTAGCAGTGTATTATAATATATTTTCTTTTTCAGACTAAGCAGTTCCTACAAAGTTGGACGAAGTCCTGCCGAGCAATAAGTTGCAATTTAAGCAATTTACTATTATTAAATGTACTAAAGATGCCAAATATTACTCAAGAACTACTATTTTAAGCAGGTTTTTTTATTTTAGTTTTAACATTGAACTTATTTATTTTAGTTATACATGAAGATTGTATGCTATCAATTGTATGGAAATACAAAATATATTCTTCAACTTTATAAAATTGTTTTGCAATTATTTGTTACTATGACATGCTTTTGTGTTATCACAATAAAAGTAATTAAAGAAATTATAAACTTATAATCACATATAAAAGTATTTTTATTTTTATTTTATTTACAAATTTACAAAGTATTATAACATGTATTTACAGTAGTAAATGTATGCGCTACATATGTTATCTGGTAAAGTTTTCTGCTATTAAGCGATCTTGGATGCGACGTGCGATGGCAAGAGGTCCACGAATATTAACATCCAATATATTCATATCGTCATCATCAGCATTTACATAGGTATGTTCGTCATGAAACTCATTAAACAAGTTATCCTCCAATATGCCATGAGCATTTCGCATATTATGGAGGACTGCACAAGCATTGACAATTCTTCCAGCAAAACCAGGCTTATATTGCAACACTCTGTGTCGAGAAAGACATCTCCAGGTAGATTTCATAACACCAAACAGACGTTCAATACAATTTCTTGCACTACATAGTGCTTCATTATATGCAAAACGTGGAGTTCCTTCTGGTTCTCGAGGTAAAGGAGTTAATAGCCATGGTTCTAATGGATAACCTGAGTCACCTATTTAAAGAAAATTCGCCCATAAAAACTTCACACTATTATAAAATTTCTAATATATGAATTAAAATAACAATTACCAATAAGATATGTTCGTCGTTCACCATGATTGTATGCACGTTCCATGACTCTTCGTGCAGCAGAAGCACTCCAAATATACGAATCATGCCGTGCTCCAGGGAATCTTGCATTGACATTTAATATTTTTAAATTTGGATCACATATCTGGAAAAATTAAACATTGAATATGTAATTAATTATTAATATATAAAATAAAATAAAATGAATCAATAATTTAATGTATAAAATAAGTATAGATCAATAATTTAAATATTTACCATCTGCACATTTAGTGAATGATATCCATGGTGATTAATGTAGTGTTACGTCCGTGACGTAACGAGGCTCTATGTCAAAGGGACGCTGCGACAATCCGACCGTCGGTAGGCAGCG
The DNA here is from genome assembly GCA_944319695.1 of Tiphia femorata. Taxonomy (NCBI): domain Eukaryota; kingdom Metazoa; phylum Arthropoda; class Insecta; order Hymenoptera; family Tiphiidae; genus Tiphia; species Tiphia femorata. The sequence goes on along the minus strand of OX090898.1, from coordinate 11,986,106 downwards.
GTGAATGCAAACACAAGACGTTGAAGATAAGACGAACTCTCTTACGCACTCGAAGCGTAACTTGGGGTTTCATTTCCGGGACATTCTCTTTGACATCGAACCAATTGTTAATGTCATAAATACTTAATGGGTTTGACAATGCACATACGATATTGAACCTTCCCACATTTGCAACACATGGAAATAGGATAATATGATTCGTAGTTATGCTAAACACGTAATATCTATCCCAACCGTTGAGATTTCGGTATTGCTAATACAGCGGATGTGCATGACTCATCCCCACCTCTGTATTCTCCCCCATCTCCACCTCTACATTCTCCTCCACCTCCGCATTTTTACGATCACGATTAGCAGCGAAGCTAATGCGCAAAACTCATCCTGACCATGGCCAGCTTCTGAGAAATGACGGCAAGTGCGAGAGCACTTACTAGTAAAGACGCAGGGAAGGAAGAATTGTTTTGACTACGCTGGGCTCTGGAATGTGCAGCAACCTGTCGGGGGAAAATCATGAAATCTGTGACTCGAGGGAAGAAGGCCATTATGTGGGCTGTTCTGATTGGCTAGTGAAATATGACGGACTATGAGGAACCTACCCATCTTACTCCTTCCTATGCTCCCACCCTATGCTAATTGCCCCACTTAGGGATCAATCTGACATCGTCTTAAAAAAAATATTAATTGGGATCACCAGTGCTCAGGAGCGCATTCGATCATTAATATTCAAGCCTGCAACAGTTCACTTGCTCTCTTTAGTATTCAGACGTTTGTTCAATTGCTATCTTTTCAAAATCAGTAATAGTCCTTATATCATTCCACCAATATTCAAAGTTTGTTTCAATATAACTTGACCAGATTATCCGTAACATTAACTAAACGCATCATACTAAAAAGGGTCTCCTACTTGGGTCCGAAACCTTCAATTTGGAAGTAAGTAATTATTTGATTCGAATTGCATAAGTATTAACCGAATTTGTCAAAGTTCCCTTCATTTCTATTTTTCCCTCCTTATTAACATTGTTTCCTTTCCTCAGTGCTATTTGCCTTCACATTCCTTTGTGCAATATTTAATTCTTTTCAATCCTCTTTCTTTCCCATGAACGTTTTACATTCCATTCCCATCCTAACTCCTTTTGTTCTTACTTGGAGGAGAACCGGGGTTGGTTTGCAATAACATAGGACGCAGATCCTCTATCGACACCTCCGGTCTGAACATACCTTCTCAAGTCCTCACACTCCCCTTTATCTCAATCCCCAAATAATCTGTCACCAAACCTCTCGACTTCTCTTCTGGTTCATACCAGGAACTCTCCTATCGCCTAAATTTCAAACCCTGCTACAAGACCTCTTTACAACACCCCTCTCCTCAGGTCTTTTCTTACACAGCTGTATTTTACAACACCTTTCTTCGAGTCACAATTTCGCTGCCAGTTCATTCCGACAGTGACCATCGAGCCTAAAAGACTACGTTCAATATATATACGTTCTTGTATTCACCAGTTTTCTATTTTTTCCAATATACACCAGTTTTCTATTTTTTCAATATACGTTCTTGTGATCAGTTAGTGTTTTTTATATTTTCCTACACCACCTACCACTACATTCTGAAGGGATTAGTTCCAGAGATCGACGACAAGTAAGAATCAGTGAATTAAAATCTTTCTTTCTCTTCCTTTCTCTCTCTCTCTCTCTCTCTCTCTCTCTCTCTCTCTCTCTCTCTCTCTCTCTCTCTCACTCTCTCTCACTCTCACTCTCGAACTCCGGTTGTTGTGTTGGCTTCACCGTTTTAATTTCGCATCCTACCTTCTCGAATTATCGATAATCACCCTTATAGCAATCGACGATCATTGACTTTCTGCCCTATCCCGAGTTATAGCGCGTATCGTGTTGACTCAAAAAGGGGTGCCGTTCGACCGTCGGATAAACGCGAGTAAAGTTTCGACTGACCGCCCATCTGGCCTCCAGGTCGAGCGAACGGTTCTTCGGGAATCGTGCTGTCGACGTTTCGCACGTTTCGTTCGGGACGTAACAGGATAAAAATTGGGGGCTCGTCCTAGATTTAAAGAAAGTTAATGTAACTCGATTGTTATGACTACTAGATCCCACTCTGACAAGACGGTTATTCAATCAAATTACGAACAGGCAATCGCCTCTGGTCCCACTAAGTCAAATCCTCCACCGAAAACCCCCTCTGATAAGACTGGTACCGAGACTCTGGACGATACTATTATTTGTCAAAATTCTGCGAGTGATTTTGAGGACACTCAAATCACCAGTAGTACCCCCTTTTTAAAGAAACTTAACTTTCAAAAGAAACCAGAAATTACAGCAATGTCTTTAAATAACGGTCAAACGATATCTTTGAAAAATGCTTTGGAAATTGTACCTTATTTTGACGGAAAGAATATTCCGCTTAGTTCTTTTGTGCGAGGATGCAAGGAAGCATTGTCTATGCTTCCTCCTGAAGCAGAAATAAATTTAGCAAAATTAGCGCGCACTAGATTGTTAGGCGAACCGAGAGAAACAAGTGAAGGGTTAAAAATTACTAAGCTATCTGACTTACTGAGTCATTTAGAACGTATTTACGGGTCAAACAAAACTGTTTATCAATTATTTGGGGAATTGGGAACTTGCTATCAGCAAGAAGGAGAATCCGTTGCTAATTTCGCGAATAGAATTCGAAGGATAGGGATACAAATTTTTGAGGCACATTCCTTAGCCAACACTGGTGGAAATGGTATAACAGTCCAAACAATAGAACAAGATCAGGTTAAGTGTTTTATACGAGGGTTGAGACCCGAAATTGAACAAAAATTAGGAACCTACAGCAGTATTAACGAAACAGTAAATAAAGCCATTGAAATAGAACGGGATGTGATAGCTCGCCGTACGTTGAGAGACTCGAAACCACAAATAAGTCAAGTAGTTTCTCCGGAGGAGCGGATCTTGTGTCAGATTTGTCAAAAGGCAGGACATATGGCTGTAAATTGTAAAAATCGATACTCTACACCATTCGCTCTTCAATCGAATAATTTGGGAACCGAAATCCTTGTCTGCCAAATTTGTAACAAACGCGGGCACGACGCATCTAAATGTCGACAAAGAGTACCGTATTATCAACAATTACCACGATTAGGAGTAAATTATGTTGCGAGTAACATTTCGAAATGTCAATTATGCTCAAAACCTGGCCATACTGCTGATAATTGTTTTAGTAGAAACGTTAGCAATAGAAGTAATTTAATTTGCCAACTGTGTAAAAAATCAGGACACTTCGCGGATAAATGCTTCTCAAGAACCAATACCATCAATGTTGACGGAAATAAGGAAATGTGCCAATTATGCAAAAAATTCGGTCATACAGCTGATAGGTGCTTTGTAAGGAATACTTCTGCCAATGTTAATATGAATAGGGAATCGTGTCAGCTATGTCAAAAATTCGGGCATACAGCGGAAAGATGTTGGGTGAGACCGCAAACTCAATCCGTAATGAATTGTCAACTTTGTAAAAGACCTGGTCATACAGCCGACCGGTGCGGTTCTTCCAATACCTTTTACTCAGCCAATAAGACGCAAAATAATCAAGTATTCTGCCGCTATTGCAAAGCCGAAGGACACGAGATAGATAATTGTATACGAAGACGCGAAAATAATAATCGAACGAATCAGGGAAATGGAATCGGTCCCTCAACGTCGGGCGCGAATCGAGAGACCAGTACACTACCGCGCCCCACAGCTATGAAATCGCTTAATCCGCAATAAGAATTAGGCAGGTATACATAAACCTTACCAGGAGGGGCACGGTCCCATCGGTATACCTGGATTGTAGCGGAACAAACCCACCCACCGAACTAATGATCGACACGGGAGCAGCTCCCAATTTAATGAAAAAGAGCCTAATCCAAAACACAATAGGCGTAAACAGTAATGAGATTTTACAATTAAATGGGATCACCTCGCAGCCTGCTTACACGCTAGGCTCAGTAACTTTGTATTTGTTAGGGATTCCCGTAAATTTTCATTTAATTCCCGACGACTTTCCGATCATTCATGACGGAATTCTGGGAAGCGAATATTTCGACCAAACCGGAACGCAAATTGATTATGCATACAGATGCATGTACGTTAATGGAGTAAAAGTTCCTTTCGTAAATCCGGAAGTAGATTCAAAATACGTATTCACGACAAGTATTAACCCGTTGTTGGAAGAAAATAATCAATTGAGTCAGATTAATAATGAAATCGAAAAGATAAATGTTGTTCAAATAGAAGGAAATCCGATATATTATAATGATAATCAAGAAAATGTTTCGTATAACTTCATGGAAGAAGAGACGTATTCAAATGGTTTTCTCTTAAATCCGGAAGATGAGGATTGTAATTCCGTCCAAAGGGAAGTGGGAATTCTTTTCCAACCCACTCCTGAAATGGTAAATCCCATCACACATCCCGTAACAGAGAACATCGATAAGCAGCGTCTCGAAATTTATGAAGAATCTACATTAACTTTCCCCGAGAGATTAAATGTTTTTGATTATGAAAAAGAAGAAATAAATTCAGGTTATTTCCTCCTAAATCCGGAAGATGAAGACTATAAACCCGTCCAAAGGGAAGTGGAAAATTTTCAGCCCACTCCCGAAAGGGAAGGTCTCATCGCGCATCCCGTAACGGAGAATACCGAACAGAGTTCTTTTAATGTTTATAAAGAAATTGTATCCGAAGTTATCTCTCGAGATGAAGTAAATGTCGTTAAAATTCAAGAAGAAAAGGAAATCCAAGAGTATTTAAAAGAAAATTGTTTTAATGTTGAATCAAAAGAAAGTTATATTAATGAAAATGAAGCAATCATAGAAATTAAAGAAATTAAGAAAACTGAAGAAATTGAAGATTATGAAACGGGAAGAATTTTTTTTAACAACCAAGCTAATAGCTATCATATTAACGATAAAATTAAAGAAATAAAAGAAGAAAATTTATTTGAAGACAATACTGTAAAGCATCCATTCAATGAAGTTTTTATTTGTAATAAGGAAAAAGAAAATGAAACAGAAAAGAAATCTCAGTTTAAAGAACACCTTATAAATCATGCAAATAATATAAAGAGCCTACACACGGGAAACAAGAAAGAAGAAATGAAGAAAGAAGAAAAGAAGAAGGAAGAATCAAGGGAAGAAGAAATAAGGAATGAGGCAAAAACAGAAATCCATCCGTATAAAAACTCCAGTAATACCATTAGGAAAGAAGAAGGCACCAAACAAACGGTGGGAAATGAAGACCGCAGAATAACAGATGTAAAAATAGAACATAGGAATGCATCGGATGAGGAGGACGGGGTTCCCGGAAAAATTACCAGGCAAGGCCATCGCTCTCCGACCGACTGCATACCACCCACACCCGATATTGTAAACAAGAGAGGCGACCCTCCCGCTGAGCTCAAGAAGTGCTCACGGTCAGGGCCAATGATAGATACTGTGCTCGAGATCAGCTGTTGTCCCATTGACACACTCTTAAATGAGTCGCCAAATATTCCTCAAGTCATCGACACTGGGTGGACTTCCAAACAAGACCATAATGAAATGCATAATAGTAACAATGGAATAAATGACAATTCGGAAAGAATAAGGGATATTAGGAATTTATTACACTGGGATCATCTTAACCAAGAAGAATGTAATAGCCTCGAAGAATTAATTTTGGAAAATCATGATAGATTCTACTTAGCCGGTGAACTACTACCTGCCACTACTGTACTCCAACACTCTATACCAACCATCGACGAATTGCCTATTAATACTAGACAATATCGTTTTCCGCAAGTTCATAAGGATGAAATAAATCGACAAGTACGGGAATTATTAGAAGGACGAATAATCAAGCCTTCTCAATCACCATACAACACACCAATTTGGATAGTACCAAAGAAAGCCGATTCACAAGGAAATGCACGTTGGAGAATGGTACTGGACTTCCGCCAATTAAATGAGAAAACAATAGGAGATGCATACCCTCTACCTAACATAATCGACATATTGGATCAATTAGGGGGAGCTCAATATTTTTCCGTTCTTGACCTAGCATCTGGTTTTCACCAAATACAAATGAACCCGAAAGACAGTCATAAAACTGCATTTACTACACCGTTTGGACACTACGAGTTCGACCGAATGCCATTTGGACTAAAGAACGCACCAGCAACCTTTCAACGCTTAATGGACTTAGTACTTTCCGGACTACAGGGGCACGAATTATTCGTCTACCTGGATGATATTGTAGTTTATGCCGCTAACCTAACGGAACATAAACGAAAATTCAACATATTAATGCAACGTCTTAGAAATGCTAATTTAAAATTACAAATAGATAAATGCGAATTTTTCCGTAAAGAAGTCACGTATTTAGGCCATATAATAGGAAGAGACGGATTACGACCCGATCCTAAGAAACTCGAAGCCGTTAGAAATTTTCCGCGTTTACAAAAGGCAAAAAACATTAAACAATTTTTAGGACTAGCAGGATATTATAGAAGATTCATACCTAATTTTTCACATATTGCTCGTCCTTTAACTAATTTATTAAAAAATGACGTCCCGTTTATTTGGACCGAAGCACAAGAAGAATCTTTTGAGACTTTAAAACAGAAACTTTGCGAAAGCCCAGTCCTACAGTACCCTGACTTTAAAGAACCATTCATCCTAACCACAGACGCCTCTGGCTACGCAATAGGAGGAATCTTATCGCAGGGCGAAATAAACAAAGATCATCCGGTAGCATACGCCTCACGAACGCTTACGGACAACGAAATTAAATACGACACGTACGAAAAGGAAGCTCTTGCTATACTCTATTGCGTAAAACACTTCAGACCATATTTATACGGACGAAAATTCACACTTGTGACTGACCATAAACCCCTTATGTGGTTTAAAAACGCACAAGATGCTAATGCACGAATATTGAGGTGGAGATTGAAACTTGCGGAATACGATTATGAAGTTATTTACAAAGCGGGAAAAACGAATGTCAATGCTGATGCACTTTCACGAAACCCACCCGATATAGTGCATTGCAACCCAATGCGTGCAAAACAAATGACAAAACATATAGATCCGGAAAACGTAGAATACATCAGATCTCTGTTAGAAGAAGACCCGTTGACGGACGACGACGTAGACGATTCTGACTGTGATTCCGAGGATTCTTTTCAGTTACAATTTTCGGACGATGAATCTTTACCGTCGGACGACGAAAACGGAGACTCCGTTCCACTTACGATCGAAGAATTGACCGAGCCTACGCATTACGACATAGAGACTCGCGCTTTGATTCACACCGACGACTCGAAAGATAATCATGGTCTTACGATAGACGAAACAATTGACGAGACGCCTTTAGTGGAACGAATGCAACCCCATTGTAATGACAACACAACCGTGAACGATAACGGAACCGATGATGACAATGACAATCCGATTACTACAACTCCACGCATTACACAAATAGAAAGACTTGATACGAACGTGTTAGAATCCAGAGATTTGTTTTTCTTACGCAAGGACCACTTGACATATTTCGTCAATTTAGACAATAAACCTTTGGATAAAGGAGCTGACAAACTGTTCGAACGTCAACAATTACCCCCGTTGACAAATCCAAAATCAGGCGAAATAAACACAGTAAGAAAAGGAAAAAATTATTATTTCGGATTAGTTATTGACAATGAAAACGGCGATGGACCCACAACATTATTAATAATCATTAAAAATTTATTAACTGAATTACGGAACCTTTCGGAAAAATTAAATACACTTAGCATTAGTATTGCCGAAAGCACTCACATACTTAATATTCCATGGACGGATATTTTGTCAGCCATACGATTAACATTCTTGAGATCACCTACTAAGATTATTATTTGCAAAGGATTAATTAAATATCCACCAAAAGATTTACGCCCATCAATTCTCCAAGAAATGCATAGTTCACCTATAGGAGGACATCGAGGAGTAAGCAAGACTTACAACCGGATAAAACAAAATTATTATTGGGAAAATTTGAAAGAAGAAGTCCAATACTTTATTCAACAATGCTTACAATGTCAATTAAAGAAATTAGTAAGAATTAAAACAAAACAGCCCATGGTAATAACTGACACACCTGGTGCTGCCTTTGATAAAATCGCCATGGATATAGTAGGACCGTTGCACCAAACTAAGAGAGGCAACGAATACATCTTAACCATCCAAGATCAATTAACAAAATTCTGCTTAGGCATACCTCTTCCTGATCAAACTGCCGCCACTATAGCGGATGCATTTGTTCGTCGATTTATCTGTATATTCAGTGCGCCTAAAGCAGTACTCACTGATCAAGGCAGAAATTTCGTTAGCGATTTACTCAGGAAATTAGCAAAACAATTCCGCATCAAGAAGTTCCGAACCACCGCCTTTCACCCACAATCTAACGGTTCATTAGAAAGGTCTCACCATGCCCTTGCAGAATATTTAAAACAATTTGCCACTGATCGGCATGAATGGGACGAATGGGTTGATTTGGCTATCTATAATTACAACACTAACGTACACGAAGGAACGAAGCATACACCATACGAATTAGTCTTTGGTAGGATCGCGAGAATGCCATCGAGCGAACCTTTGCCCTCAACTGAAAAACTCAATACGTATGATGAATATCTGATAAATCTTGTTACCCAGTTACATGAAATACGACAAATTGCCCGTGATAATTTAATATCTTCCAAGGAAAAATCTAAAGAATATTACGATAGGAAAATACATCCTCAAACCTTCAAAATAGGGGACCATGTTTTCCTATTAAAGGGACCTAAACCAGGAAAATTCGGTGATCATTATTCAGGACCGCACGAAATATTAGAAATCCTTAACAAAGGAAATATCAGGATTCGGATAAATAAGAATTCACGTGTAGTACACCCTAATAGACTCCGAAAATCTTATATACGGGAACAATAAAATAAAAAAATATATATATATCATAATTCCAGGATGCAGCTTAACAAGACTGGAAAACTCATACTACTGGTTTTACTCTTAACCGTACGTCTACCCACCATAAATGGGATCATAGGATATGATTGTGGTGGTCGTTCCACCAACCTAACCACACTGTCGCTACTTGAAATTGGAGAATGCAATATACCCCAAAAAAATCTTAACATTACAACCACGTATGTTCAGTTGTTGCAAATTAATGAATTCAATCTCGCCAAGGTTATTCAATGTAAGGTAGAGATAGATCGTACCATAAAACGGTGCGGTATGTTTTCTCACACTATGGACGTCCCGAATGGTCGGTTTGCATATCTTTTGGAAATTCCAAGACAGGCTTGCAGGAGAATGCATCAATTCGGATCATACGAAATAGCCAGTACAGTCGTGACGGGCTTACGATCAAACACTTCCGTGAATCAACCGATAACGCTCGCCGGAGTACTAAAGTTAGACGGTGAATGCGCTGGAACCGCGTACGTCGACCCGTACGGAAGCTGGACAGACGTTATCGTTACAGCTATTTTAAAGATAACACTTCGAGACTATACAGCAACCGTAAACACGGACAATAACAGAATTCACTTAAAATCCGGAGTAGCCTGCGAATTAACAGCAACACATTGCATGGATTTCGAGGGAGGGAACACTTATTGGGATTCCATACCCTCGGAAGCATGCCATTTCTCAAAATACGGCGTATTATATGAGGGAAACGCAAAGAAAATGACTGACGAATCAACTCATACGGTATATTCACTGACCACGGGAGATGTAACCTTTGCTTTATCCACTAAAACGGAAATAAAGGTCTGTGGCTATACTCTGATTAAAACGGAACATCCTAAACTACTTATATTTGAAACACGTCGAGGAGAAACAATAATATCACGAACGGGAATAGACCCCATCAACTTGGATATTTTTTCATACGTGAACTCTAAATTCATTTACGTCGAGAAACATATTCGCACACAAATGACGCAATTATATTACGATATTTTAATGCAACAATGCACTTTGGAACAACAAATGCTGAGAAACACACTTTCAATAGCTACCCAGTCACCAGATGTGTTTGCATACCATCTGATGAAAGGACCAGGTTATATGGCTGTAGCCGCGGGAGAAGTAGTACATATCATAAAATGTGTACCCGTCGAAGTAAGATTATTACGAAAAGCGGAATGCTATCAACAACTTCCGGTAACATTAAATAATGAAACATTCTTCCTTACACCACAAACGCATATCCTTATGAAAACTGGAACTCAAATCAGCTGTAGTCATTTCCTGCCGTCAATGTATCTTTTAGAAAAGGCTTGGTACAAAATTACACCGGCCCCAATAGCATCCTCATCACCAACCGTCATAAAACCAATGGTTAAACCGACATGGACTTACACTAGCCCGGGGGCATTGGCCACTAGTGGTATTTATACGGAAACTGATTTGGATAATTTACGGGATCACATAATGTTACCAGCGGAACAACCAGCCGTTCTAAACATCATTTCACGAAGCATGATGGGACAGACTGTCACCACACAGGGAACATCCTTATCACATTTATTGGATCAAGATACTGTAGAAAAAATAGCCGAATCCGCTTGGGGAAAAATATGGGAAAAATTTATTACCTTTGGTAACGTCAGTGCCGGATTAATCGGCTTAATGCTTATTGGCAAATTCATTAAATTAATTGCTGACACAGTAATACATGGATATACACTACATTCCATCTATGGATGTTCCTTATATCTGATCGGAGCAGTGTGGGATTCAGTCACTCATTTATTGGTGCAACTAGGAAAGAGAGCTCCAACTCGGCGTACGGAGATAAATGATACTGCATCACATGAGCTCACTGAATTAACACCTGTCACTAACCAAGTGCAAACCCCTCAAACAGCTGGTACTCAAAACTCACCTCTCTATCCCACTTTACCCAACGGGAGGAACGAACCAACAACCGGTTACTTTACAGTCCAATAAACAAATCATCTTTCTACCCACACTATATAAAACAAAAGCTATTTAACCAACCCAATTAAACACCGTCATTGTAGAAAATGGAATTCAGACCGCCATATCGCCTGGCTTTCCTCCCCGCGCTAGCCTATAAGCTGCGAGCCCTATGCATACGGGGAGAAGTCTTTACGCACATTGATTACGTGGACGGTTACGTAATTAAAAGGAGATACTGCCCATGTTGCGTAACCTCAGATCCCAATGTGGAATGGGAACAAAAGGCGATCCACATGACGGGGATCCGGCCTCTACCACCCCTGCTGTGCGATAAATGCGGGATGCAGTATGCTTTAATGCAACCAGCGCGAAACTGCAAGAAGTGCACCGCCTGGTGCACAGAATATCACAAGGATCGGATGGAGCTCGTCAAATCTAACCCTAACTCACCCGAACCCTGGACAGATAGGGGAGTCATTATATCGCCTGATGTGGACTACGATACCCTGCATCTTAATCTTTAAAAAAAAAAAAAAAAAAAAAAAAAAAAAAAAAGAAGGGGGGGGGCATAGATGCACATCTTTTCAACACAAATATAAATAAAACAAAGGGGGAAACCCCACATTCATTCAAGGAACTTGATCGCTATCATTGGATCCTTGGTGATCTAACTAACCTTTCCATCCTACACTTAATCAATATATAACTTACATTCTGACCTACCGATTCCCCATACAACATATCCTAATATACTCACTCTTCTTCCTAACCAACACAAATAAGGATTTGGACCTTCCATTCATCAAAGTCCCTGTTACGCACCATAATTCCAGATATGGAACACGAGTCCGTCACACCCAGATTCCGCTTCTTAGCACGAGCCCGATGCATGAGAGGAATAACGTTTATTCGGGAGCATGCAGACCAAGGACATATATATAGAGATTGGTATTGCACCTGCTGCCGAGGGACTGATACACGAGATGGCTGGACTTTACGTAGCATACATGTATTAGGAATATCTCCGTTACCACCATTAGTATGTGACAAATGCGGAGAGCAAAGCACTCTGACGATGCCCGCACTTCCATGCAGGAAGTGCGCCGCAGTATGCAGCGAATATTTTAACCAACTGATTGCCCTACGAGAAAGAAATCAGAATACACCAGAACCCGAGAATGTAATATCAGTATTGGTTTCTGCAGACGTAGACTATGACTATGTTTTTACTAAACAATACCAAATTTTACATTATTAAATGTCAAATCAGAGTCCTTACAGAATTCTTCCTACAAATATACCATTATACAATATCATTCCCCACTCTTTCCCCCTCTCCCACCAAACTCCAATTAAAATCACAATCAAGCATCGGGAACCTATTTTCAGCCATGTTGCCAGTTGGAAATTCAGAATACCTACGAAAGTGGAATAACGCTCATTTAGCCACATGCTCTATGGGATACGCCAACAGATGCGTTAGTTCCGAGTTCGGAAGAAGCGATGTATTATGGTACTGTGACGACTGCCGGGCCGCCACTCCTCAGGAATATTGGGAGATACAAACATTCCACAGACTTAACAATCGTCGAATCCATCCTTTCCAATGCACTCGATGTAATAGAAATTTATTGAGGGAACGTCCAGCAGTTCATTGCATACAATGCTATGTTCTTTTCTCTACTTATTATAACAAACGAATAATTCAAAACCGTCAGGACCCCTGGTCCATCCACCCAGAGGAACTGGGAGCTACATATATTTCGCGAGAAGTGTTCCATGACTATGACCGACTGACGAAAACTTGGGGACTTCCTAACCAAAAACCAAAAGAAACCCGATCCCCCTCTGACCAACGAAAATGATTTAACATACACCCAAATCAACAGAGCCATTTTCCATCAGGATGCCCGTACCTCACAATTTATTCCGACGAACCGAGGATGAAGGCGAGGAGTATTATGGACCAATGGATGGAGTCCCACCAATCAAGCATCCTGAAACCTACCATCTCCTCTTACAACTTGTCTGCCTCACTTCAACTCCCGAGCCTTTTTTCTGTAACCAATTCTCACGAATATGCTCACAATGCTACTGGAATCTGACTGACGACTGGAAACCATCGTACAATGCACATTGGCAGTGGCATTCTTTGGTATCATTTGCCGTAATGCGACAATACGCACACTGTACGCGCTGCCAACATCAAATCCTTACAGTACGCTTAGCCTGCACCTGTCCCACTTGTATAGAAGAATACATGTTAACACCTGGAGACATTTTCATCTGTGGACAGGAAGTGGAAGTAATTCAAAGATGGTAGAATATATTCCTTGGATACCCATCCTGCATCCGGAGACAGACATACTAACAAGACGGATTAGCCAACCAACACTTTGCTATTTCTGTTCTAATCTACACTTCTTTCCAAATTCAATACCACATTGGCTTTATTATCAGAATACGACTTTAAAAACAGGATGCCGGTGCCAAATAGCCAACCTTCCTCTGCGCTAACGCAAGCATTTTCCGGACCAATCGATGGGGTGCTTCCTGTACATTATCCGGAAACATACCGGATCCTGTTACGGATGGCATGCCTAAAATTTGATCAGGCCCGCTTCACTGTCCATAAGACCATACCTGCCGTACGATTATGCCTTGCATGCTGCGAATACCACAATCCCGAGGAAAGAGAGGAGCTGAGAACGTACACTTCTTGGCATTCCATGGTCCTGGCCGAAACAGTAGGGCGGTACGCAGAGTGTACTCGTTGCGGACGGGAGCTAGTGCGAGTGCGACCAGCAGCAGCCTGTCAATCATGTATCGAGATGTATCTCATGACCCCGCCTCGTCAGTTGCTAAACGGACGAGAAACGTTGGTCTCCCAAATGTGGGACTAATTCCCTTCTTACCTTTTTTTTTTTATATATATTTTTATTATTATCATTTTTTTTTTTAAATTAAAATAAACTATATAATCTTTTACAAACCATACTTCATATATATACTACCTCATTTTTTTTTGCACGACTCAATTTCAACACTAATCAGTAACACCTATTCATGATTAATTTGACAAATTTTTACAACTAAGTACACGTTATAATGTCAATTACTTTTGTTATTACTTCAATATCTTTTAACATAGATATACATACACTCCAAAAACAAACATTCCACTAAAACACGCTTTTCCTAACAGAACACCATAGAATTAAGAAATTCCAGATGGTTTAAAAAGTAACACCCAAACATTATTAAATGATATACAGAAACTAACGATAATGGGATTCTTAAACCATCTACATAAATATTATTCAAGTACGTGCACTTCGACAACGAAGCAATTTTTTCGGAATCACTTCAAAACTAACTAAAACTTTCTCCAGGTACACGTACGAAATAATCATCACGTAACGATCCTGCCGGACGACGACCGTCATGCTACCCATAACGCTCGTCTATGGGGGGAGGTGTTACGTCCGTGACGTAACGAGGCTCTATGTCAAAGGGACGCTGCGACAATCCGACCGTCGGTAGGCAGCGGTGAATGCAAACACAAGACGTTGAAGATAAGACGAACTCTCTTACGCACTCGAAGCGTAACTTGGGGTTTCATTTCCGGGACATTCTCTTTGACATCGAACCAATTGTTAATGTCATAAATACTTAATGGGTTTGACAATGCACATACGATATTGAACCTTCCCACATTTGCAACACATGGAAATAGGATAATATGATTCGTAGTTATGCTAAACACGTAATATCTATCCCAACCGTTGAGATTTCGGTATTGCTAATACAGCGGATGTGCATGACTCATCCCCACCTCTGTATTCTCCCCCATCTCCACCTCTACATTCTCCTCCACCTCCGCATTTTTACGATCACGATTAGCAGCGAAGCTAATGCGCAAAACTCATCCTGACCATGGCCAGCTTCTGAGAAATGACGGCAAGTGCGAGAGCACTTACTAGTAAAGACGCAGGGAAGGAAGAATTGTTTTGACTACGCTGGGCTCTGGAATGTGCAGCAACCTGTCGGGGGAAAATCATGAAATCTGTGACTCGAGGGAAGAAGGCCATTATGTGGGCTGTTCTGATTGGCTAGTGAAATATGACGGACTATGAGGAACCTACCCATCTTACTCCTTCCTATGCTCCCACCCTATGCTAATTGCCCCACTTAGGGATCAATCTGACATCGTCTTAAAAAAAATATTAATTGGGATCACCAGTGCTCAGGAGCGCATTCGATCATTAATATTCAAGCCTGCAACAGTTCACTTGCTCTCTTTAGTATTCAGACGTTTGTTCAATTGCTATCTTTTCAAAATCAGTAATAGTCCTTATATCATTCCACCAATATTCAAAGTTTGTTTCAATATAACTTGACCAGATTATCCGTAACATTAACTAAACGCATCATACTAAAAAGGGTCTCCTACTTGGGTCCGAAACCTTCAATTTGGAAGTAAGTAATTATTTGATTCGAATTGCATAAGTATTAACCGAATTTGTCAGAGTTCCCTTCATTTCTATTTTTCCCTCCTTATTAACATTGTTTCCTTTCCTCAGTGCTATTTGCCTTCACATTCCTTTGTGCAATATTTAATTCTTTTCAATCCTCTTTCTTTCCCATGAACGTTTTACATTCCATTCCCATCCTAACTCCTTTTGTTCTTACTTGGAGGAGAACCGGGGTTGGTTTGCAATAACATAGGACGCAGATCCTCTATCGACACCTCCGGTCTGAACATACCTTCTCAAGTCCTCACACTCCCCTTTATCTCAATCCCCAAATAATCTGTCACCAAACCTCTCGACTTCTCTTCTGGTTCATACCAGGAACTCTCCTATCGCCTAAATTTCAAACCCTGCTACAAGACCTCTTTACAACACCCCTCTCCTCAGGTCTTTTCTTACACAGCTGTATTTTACAACACCTTTCTTCGAGTCACAATTTCGCTGCCAGTTCATTCCGACAGTGACCATCGAGCCTAAAAGACTACGTTCAATATATATACGTTCTTGTATTCACCAGTTTTCTATTTTTTCCAATATACACCAGTTTTCTATTTTTTCAATATACGTTCTTGTGATCAGTTAGTGTTTTTTATATTTTCCTACACCACCTACCACTACATTCTGAAGGGATTAGTTCCAGAGATCGACGACAAGTAAGAATCAGTGAATTAAAATCTTTCTTTCTCTTCCTTTCTCTCTCTCTCTCTCTCTCTCTCTCTCTCTCTCACTCTCACTCTCGAACTCCGGTTGTTGTGTTGGCTTCACCGTTTTAATTTCGCATCCTACCTTCTCGAATTATCGATAATCACCCTTATAGCAATCGACGATCATTGACTTTCTGCCCTATCCCGAGTTATAGCGCGTATCGTGTTGACTCAAAAAGGGGTGCCGTTCGACCGTCGGATAAACGCGAGTAAAGTTTCGACTGACCGCCCATCTGGCCTCCAGGTCGAGCGAACGGTTCTTCGGGAATCGTGCTGTCGACGTTTCGCACGTTTCGTTCGGGACGTAACAGTAGGCTTCTTCATGTTCTTTGGGTGCAAGGATCGCTACATGAGTGCAATCAACTGCTCCCATAGCCCCTTCAAATGGCTGACGTGCACTTTGAAATTGCATCCTTGCTAACTGTCTCTCTCCTGGAGTCATGGGAAATTGTACCCACTCTCTAAATATTAAATCATTGATTGCATCTGTCACTTTATGTATACATCTGCTGATTGATGTTTGGCTCATTGAAATGCCCCACTGTTCACCTACAGGACGTTGAAAACAGCCAGTTGCATAAAATCTAACTGCTGACAATATCTACAACATAAGATATACCCAGATATAATTATTGTAATAAAATTAAAATCTTATGGTTACAATTCGTATTACTTGTTTTTCTATTGATAGTCCGGTAATTCTCGTCCGCTGCAATCGAGGTTCTAATGCATCGACAAGATTAAATATTAAATCTGGAGTTAGACGATAAAGGTCTGTAAATTCATTATTTGTCAAGTCAAAAGGATCTTCAGTGGCTCGCAATAATCGTCGTTGTTCTCTTCGTTCAAGATGTTCAAGACGATTTTCTATCGTCATTAAATCAAAAGCAAAATAACCAAAAGCCATTTTAATTGCGGAATCTAATTGCTTATCTTTTAGAATATTGCATCGACTACGCACTACTTACTAATCATACACATACATTCTACACACTACGCTTTTTCAACTCACATGGATTATCGTTAACCCTTAGCGAGACTTTCAAATCCGTCGCAATCATATCGATACAGCTTCGACGCTTTTCGGAATTTAACGATTTAGATTATCGAGAGTTGTCGATAACTACTAGTTAGAGAATAACCTTTTTCGATAATCGTCGATATTGATAGATAACGATACCGATATTTGTCGTTAAGAAGTTACAGAATCCCGGCACAGAGCGGGCTGCAACAGACGTCAAGCTTTCAAGAAATTCAGCAACTATTGAATGCTATTGAATGCCCTTAAGGGGATCCAACCTTCCTAGGCTTTCTTCTCGGGAATACCCCAAGAGCCAATAGAAACCGCGGAAATGACCGAATTCTGCGCCCAGTTCATTCGTCTCCGTTTTACATTATTTTCTAACCGCAAGGGTATGTATCGAAAGCTTGAAGTTTATTGTAGGGCGTGAAATAGCGCGAGATATGTGCGCTGTGCGCGCAGATCGGCGAAATTCGAGGAAATACAGCCGCGAGAGCAGCCACATTGGAATGTCCTTAACAGCTACAAAGACCGATGGTGCTTATGACCGGAATTACTCCTTTAACGTTATCTTACCCCTCTCTGTTGCGGCCAGATGACCGGCTCGAAGAAAGGATGCCGTCGGCACCAATGCGAGTAGACGCCTTGGTAACAATCTCAAAGACCGAAGATCTTGAGTGAGAAGAACCCCAACACACGCCCCAAGAAGGGGAAAACCTGGAGCGAAGAGCTCCAACACAAGCCCCAAGAAGGGGAAACCTGGAGCGAAGAGAGCTCCAACACAAGCCCCAAGAAGGGGAAACCTGGAGCGAAGAGCTCCAACACAAGCCCCAAGAAGGGGAAACCTGGAGCGTGAATCGCTCCCACACAAGCCCCAAGAAGGGGAAACCGGGAGCGTGAAGCGCTCCAACAACAGGAGAAGGAGTACATGGGATCGCTCGTGAGGAGACCAATGGTCGATCCTCAGAACGGGAAGGTAAAGGAAAGCAGGAGACTCCCTAATACTCGGCGCACTGATGAATATTGTAATTATCGGTAGATAAGTGTTGAACAAGCCGTTTTTGTGCGCCGAGTAGGCTGGGGTTTATATGCCCCTAGGGTTGTATTTTCGTACGCGAGAAACTACCAAGGGACGCGTCAGAAGCCCGCGCCATCTGTTGAAGAAAGAGCGAACTAAGCGGAGCAGCGAGCTACGCGCTGCGTTTCGCATGGTGACGCAAGATTACGTAACACCCAGCGTGTGGCGCGAGATGACGAAACACCCTCCATATCGCTATTTCACGCCCTACAATAAACTTCAAGCTTTCGATACATACTCTTGCGGTTAGAAAATAATGTAAAACGGAGACGTATGAACTGGGCGCAGAAGTCGGTCATTTCCGCGGTTTCTATTGGCTCTCGAGGTATTCCCGAGAAGGAAGCCTAGGAAGGTTGGATCCCCTTAAGGTGAAACGGCAGAGGATAGTGACCTAAAAGGAACTAGCCGGAGAGCCAACAGAAATCGTGAAAATTACAAAAATTTCCTTGCGCGCCCAGCCTCTTATATTACATTATTTCTCAACGAGTTGCATACATATTGAAAGCTTGAACCTTTTTGTACGGACGCAGATACTCGCACGGATGGATAAAAGCAAATGAATAATTACACTCGAAAGAAGTGATGGTCACTTTAGCTGTCAACGTCCATCCAATATGGCCGGTCTTACGGCTACATTTTCTTTAATTTCTTCCTTATAACGACACTACGCTCGAATACGAGTATCTGCATCCGTCCGCACTATATCCCGTTTGTCACAAAAATTTATTTCACTCCATGCAACCGCAAAAAGAAGGCGTGGGCGCAAGGAAATTTCTAGCTGATTCTCGCTGTCATTTCGCCGTATATTAGTTCCCGGCTTTGGTGCTTGGCGGCGCACAGTGTGTCGAAACCCCAGAATCGTGGCCAAAATAGGAAACAATGAATGTTGTAATTTTCAATCTTCTGTTCTAATTTAGTTTTTAAATAGTTCAAATTAATATGTTTTAGTAGTATTTTGACGAAATTTTGTTGCATTACGAATGTAAATAGATTCAAACTTACAGTTATTGCGGGATCAACAGTATCGTGCGCGCTACACTCAGAATAAAGCTACAGATTATTTTTGAAATAGACTTTTAATCATGAAATGCAGTTGTTCTACCTAATATTCCATCTTTCCTGTTTTATTTTACACAATTGTTGTATTGAGAAATTTCAAAAATATAGTGCGTAACTGAAATTTATATGATACGTATTTTCTTCATACTTAATTGTGTATTTCGTGTAATATAACAAAAACACCGCCGAACACCGCCGTGCTATTTTGTAAAATTTAAGATATAGTATCGATTAAGCCATGTACAAAACAAGAAAGAGCAGTTTGCAGCGGTTTAGAAGATATAAAAGCTTTTATGACCATCTGTATGGCAACGGATGCATGATATGGATAAATACTGACTGTGGGACCACTCATAAGTAACACTACCTAACTGTCACTCACCGATTTGAATGAAACTCAACATACTTATTAAACACAGAAAAATATTGAATACGTGTTTTTTTGTTTCGGCTAAATACGCTTTTTAGGGGTAGAAAGCACCCCTCAACCCCTGAAGGTGGAAACAGTTATGGCTAATTATTTCTGAAACGATCCATTTTCTGAAAAAAGTACTTAAGACTAAAGTTGTAGAGTTCAAAGTGATGCAATTGATGGCGACCTTGTAGTTGACCTTGAGGTCGATTATCAAGGTCATTGGAAAATCATTTCATATTTTTCATAGGGAGTAGTTTACTTTTCATCCCGGGAATAAAGAAAATTTAAAAACTAAAAAAAGTAAAAAAAAGTTTAGAAATAATATTAAATATATTCAAATTAAACAAAAATGATAAATTTATTATTTATGGCCACTTTTTTGAAGTTTCGACACACTGTGCGGCGTCGCCATCGATTCTTCGCTCAGGTGCAGCTTGAAACACAATCTGGGGGGGGGGGGGGGGGGGGGCCTGTGTCCTCGGAAATACACGATAGTAGAGTAGCTATGCCGATTCTGGCTCACCTCGTCAGCATATCAAATTTCACTGACGCAGCAATTCGTGGAAGAGCACGATGCAAAACTGCTGACTGTCAGCACATTCTTGCCCCCCCCCCCCCCCTGATTCGTGGAAGAGCACGATGCAAAACTGCTAACGTTCAAGGTCACTCAGATGATGCAATCTCGAATTCGTGGAAGAGCACGATGCAACGTGTTCAAGGTTAGTCAGATCGAATATCTCCAAGAGCACGATGCAGAACTGCTGACTCGGCGTCATATCATCGCCTCCCCCACACCCTGATTCGTGGAAGAACACGTGCGCAGCTGACGTTCAAGGTCAGTCTCAGATCAAATATCTCCAAGAGCAAGATGCAAAAATGCTGACTCGGCGTCATATCAATCCTTCTAGAACGTTCTAGAATGTTCCAGAAGCTTCTATAGAATTCGTCCAAGAGTACCCCCTCCCCTTCATAGCAGGATTTTCAAACTGGCACGAGCCTGCACAATGACTCATCGTCGTATAAAGTTACAACCGCGGATCATTTTTCCCTCTTTTCCTCCAAATCTATCGCCATAGTTGACGCTCGTCCAACAGATCGGCCATTTGGAAAAAAATCTGCAGGCTAGCAGTTTTGCCCCACCAGTAACAGGTGCAAGCATTATAAAAACCAATGATTTGCTCACAGACGAGCACAAAAAACGAAGTAAGATATTTGAAAGGGTGCCGTGTAAAGTGTCGTTAGAATTGTGAAATATGTATTCTCAAGTTACCGAAGAATTCTCCTGCAAGAGGAAATATCCATATTCGGTGCGAGAAGAAGAAGAGGAGGACAGAAAACGATTTGTCGAAATGCGAAAAGCGCGTGATGAAACGTAAGTGCTTGAAGTATATTTACTTTGGACATGTTCAAATATATTCAATCAACTTAATGTATGGAGAATGATAGGCAGAAATATTAATTATCAATTCATTATTTGTTCTAGAACCAGACTGCAACGTTCGATTAGAATTTTGGGTCGAAAGTATCCGCTGACAGTTTCCTGCACGAACTTTCTTGATATTGGTATAAATATCCGCGAGAACAATTTCGATGTGCACACGAGTTTATCAGATAACCGCAACAACAACCTCGAATTGTGCATAACAACGTGGTCCGCAATTGTAGCCGACGGAGATAACATATGCAGTTTCTTCAACGAGTCAACAAACACGCGCGACGACATTCATTTTGAAGATTTAAGTATCGGATTTGGCAAATTATACGGCGAAAAAAGAATTAATTTTTACAAAGGAGATACATATACAGGGTGTCCCGTAACTAGTGTAAGAGCCGGGAATGGGGGGTTCCTGGGCTGATACTGAACAACTTTTTCCTTTGCCAAAATATCGGATGAGGCCGCGTTTTTGAGTTATTAAGGAAAATGTCTGGCCAATGAGTGCGCGCAAATTTCCCGCGCTCAGGATCGTGGACGTTGGCTGATCATCGCGCTCGGCCGTGGTCGTGTGAAACGCGCCGCGGTTCAGGTCAAAGGAGTAATGCGAAATTAATAAAAATCAGGATTAGTCATGAATAATGAATAAACATATTAATAATTATTCACGTAAAGTAAACAAACGAATTGCCCGTAATTACTTCTTTACTGGTTATTTAAAATGAACGCGGAATGAGATCCCGAAAAATATTTTTGGGAATGATTGCAAAAAAGAAGGGAAAATCCATTTGGATTGGATAAATAATTTGGGGTCTTAGCGCATTTGAAAAGTACGTCGCGACGCTCCACGAGTTGATTAAGGCACGTGTTTGCCTTACAAAATTATTTGCCGATATCAAATAAGTTTACGAAAAAGTGATTTTGCAATAAGTTTAGGAAAAAGGATTGGTGGATTATGAAATAGGAGTGGAATATCAATAACAAGTCCATTACTCACAGCTTTCCATGAAAAAATGGGTCGCTTCATTGGATCTCTCCATCGCTCCTGATCATCCAGAGAATATCGACGAACAGCTGATCGCAGCCGGGTCATTGAACTGGCATGCCTGCACGGTCACTAACCCTTTCAATGTCCATGCGTTGTGGGATACGTGGGGTGATCGAGCACTTAATACTTCTGCCCTGAACGTACCTTTATTGAATAAATGGATCACTTGTAAATAATTGCGTATAACTGCGTGTAGCAGGCACAAGAACGTGGTACAGAAGAACAGTGTGATACTTGAGACGTAAAGAACCAAAAGTGAATAGAAGCGCGCAATCAAGATCACCAAACGACAGTGTCGCCAACTTATGTGACTTGTATCGAACGCGATCGAGAGGTCGCTGCGCAACTGCAACCTGAGGACGCACCATAAGGTGCATGTTTGAGTCGCAACATGCGTGAAGATTTCGTTTCCAACCTCCGACGTTTTGTTAATTTTTAATCCATTATTCTTAACCCCCGACGGTGCTTCGAGAAAGGAGGGCCCCGATACGAGTAACAGCTTTAACGCCAAACACGTCCTTGCACGTTTTACAATAATCCTTTGCACTTTCCGAAAATTATTCACGATAAACTTGTCTTTATTGACCTTCATCGTCGCGTTGCCGCATCGAGATCGACCATATCGACTGCCTTCTCAATCATTTGTTAACCCATTAACGCCTGAACGTCCAAAAATTTTTGCTTCCTTTCGGGTATCTTGAAAACCTATCAAATCATAAACAATTTGATCAACAATGTATATTCTACTATTTTTGGGCATGCTCTTTTCGAATCCGTTGCTATTTTTGAGGTTCGTCAACGGGGGGAAAAAATATGGCTGTTTTAATAGAAGAAGATACGAAAAAACGAGCACTTTCGAAAAGAAATCCCTGTTTTTGGAATGGAATAAAAGTAGGAAAGAGGGTAAGAACCTGGCCATCGGTGGACTTAATACTTGTACTTTAAAGATGTATATAAGTGGAAGGTCGAAAACATCATGGTGGTCTCAAAATGGCGGAAAAACAAGGAAATTCGCCAAATACAGCATTTTTTCGATAGAATTCAACAATAATCGAGATGTTTACATCTAATTTATGATTCTAAATGATAAATTCGATAAGTCTACTTGATATTAGTTGATAATTTCGGACTTAAAAATACCGTCCTCAATATGGAAGCCAATCAGCTCGCGAAAACATTGAAAATGTTGAGTTTCTTCACTTTTCTCAGTTAGCTATTCTAAACGCATAGCATGAGTTTAGCGCCACGACTTTTGTCTTTTGTCGCGCGACAGAGTACTCTCTCTCACTACCGTGTTGTAGCGAGGCATGTGGCATAAGAACAAAAATATTTTGCAACGACTGCTATCAATATTTTTGCAAGCTCTACTTCAAAAAATATCACGAATAACGTTCATGGACAAAGCATACTTTTCAACTAAGAAAGATTAAAAATTTCGGATAAAAAAATTAAAAAATAAAATGTAAAAAAGTAAAAAAATAAAAATGTAAAAAAGGCAAAAAGTATAAAATAATGTTAAAAATACAAAAAAAAGGAGACTCTTCTCTCCGTCCACCTCCTCGTGGTAAGAGTCGGGCAACGTTAGAGCCTAACGGCTAGGGGACGGGGTTGGTGATTATTCAAGATGGCTTAGAATGTAATAGGCTTTTATTATTACCAATTCATGTACTTATAGAGGATACTATACTAGATCGAGAATAATGAACGAGGAAAACTGAGAAAAGTGAAGAAACTCAACATTTTAAATGTTTTCGCGAGCTGATTGGCTGCCATATTGAGGACGGTATTTTTAAGTCCGAAATTATCAACTAATATCAAGTAGACTTATCGAATTTATCATTTAGAATCATAAATTAGATGTAAACATCTCGATTATCGTTGAATTCTATCGAAAAAATGCTGTATTTGGCGAATTTCCTTGTTTTTCCGCCATTTTGAGACCACCATGATGTTTTCGACCTTCCACTTATATACATCTTTAAAGTACAAGTATTAAGTCCACCGATGGCCAGGTTCTTAACCTCCTTCCTACTTTTATTCTATTCCAAAAACAGGGATTTCTTTTCGAAAGTGCTCGTTTTTTCGTATCTTCTTCTATTAAAACAGCCATATTTTTTCCCCCGTTGACGAACCTCAAAAATAGCAACGGATTCGAAGAGAGCATGCCCAAAAATAGTAGAATACACATTGTTGATCAAATTGTTTATGATTTGATAGGTTTTCAAGATACCCGAATGGAAGCAAAAATTTTTGGATGTTCAGGCGTTAATGGGTTAACTAAGGCTGTGCTACACAATGCGACGACCACCTTACAATGTCGGCCAGATGATGCGCGAGAAACCGTCAAGCGGCCGACCGACGTGTGAGGAAAATCCTAATCCTAACCCTAACCCTAACCCTATCCTAATCCTAACCTAATCCAAAATCTATTATCGACTGCGAATTAGTAGCTTTAGGTATCCATATAATCATAGTCGCATTGAACAAATCGCCAAGTTATCGATTCAAAGATTGTTAAAAAATGATTTGCCTTAATAAACTATGATACCAATTCATTGAATTTTTTCATTCGTTACAATCCTCTCTACCTATACATCGAACCGAACGCAAGAACGGTCGATCGAACGCTCCGTCGAACGGTCGAACGGTCGATCGAACGCTCCGTTGAACGCAAGAATGGTCGATCGAACGCGCCGTCGAATGCAAGAACGGTCGATCGAACGCTCCGTCGAACGCAAGAACGGTAGATCGAACGCTCCGTTGAACGCAAAAACGGTCGATCGAACGCTCCGTTGAACGCAAGAACGGTCGATCGAACACAAGAACGGTCAATCGAACGCCCACCTGAAAATTTTCAAAAAGAAAACGCGACCTAACTGACGTGGAAAACCGAGACAGTGCAGCAGCAGCTAGTGGTTGCATAAGCGCAGGAAAGGGTACAGGCGTTTCTTAATTATTCTATTTATTTTAAATATATATATGCTTTTTAAAAAAATTTATAATTATAAAAAAAACTTTAAAAATGTAATTATTAACAATAAAAAATATACAGGGTGTCCCGCAATAGGTGTAATCCCCGCGAAGGGGTTATGGCTGAAATGATTCTGAACAAGATTTTCCTTTGCGAAAATGTTGGATGAGGCTTCATTTTTTAATTATTAACGAAAAACACTGGCGAATGAGCGCACCCGTAGAGCCCGCGCGCAGGGCCGTAACGCTCGCCACTCACCGCGCCGACCGTGGTCGTGGACGGGCGCGCACCGCGATGCTTCGGCACGAAGGGACGACCGAAATTATGTCAAATGACAAATAACATCCAGAGATTCATTAGTCTTGAGTAATGAATACCCCAATTACTAGTTGCGTAGATTTAACAGTTTGTTTAAGTACTATAACATTCGACGTAACTACTACTACCTTTCTATTTGACAAATCAAAGTGTTTAATACCTTTATTTTTCATTTCAAAGTAACACGGAATAAGATCTCGAAAATAATTCCCGTCAATTATTCCGAACAAAAAGTTTTTGAAAATAACAAATAATTTTGGTAAACGACTATTATTTCCCTGTACATTTGTACAGCAGCCACAGGATCGCCGTAACACTGCGCGTACAGATAAAACATATTGTAATAATCCGCGTTTGTTCGATCCATTTTCATGCGAAACTATGCCAGCGATGATCAAGGGTCGACTAACTTGGTCTTTGGCTTTTACGAACGCACGCATCTTTATAATGCAAGTGTATTGGTGGTTGCGATCAGAAGGAAAGTGCGTATGTTTGCAAATGTAGAATAAGCCACAAAATAGTTTATCTGCGTCGGGCGCTGTTGCCGTGCGTTTCACCGTGCGATCGACGAGTCGAAGAAACTGCCGATGCTCTTTAATTTTCTCCGAACATCAAGCTCCCGTCGTACATGTGTGTGCGAAACGTGCGTGTAGGCCACATTTGGGTCTGTGGTGCAAACAGAAGGCGCAGTTCGTCTTTGGCCGTCGAATGAACACGTTGTTTTAATAAATCAGAGAAGCCATTCTTTCGCTCATTATTTTTGTAGTTCATTTTGTACAAAGATACGAATAACGAGAAAATAGCCAGTGGACCACGGCACTTGTAGGCCAATGAACAACTTGCCACGGGTATTTTTTGCAAGATACAGAAAATTGTTACAAATTACGTGAGAATGTGTCCAGGGATGAAGGAGGGGGGGGGGGGCACATCGAGCCTCTTCTCTGAAGAGGGAATAATCGGTCTTTTTCAGGACCCCCAATTACTATTGCCCAAAACAACTCTGTCGAATGTAAACATAGGGAGTGTGTTAGTGACTGTGCAACGACGCGAGTTCAGTGATCTGATCGGGGCCTCGCTTGGATCAGCTGTTCGGCGGCACGCTATGTATTCTTGTGTTCTACGAATGGTCTGGATTGGCGGAGTGGCCCAATGACAGTGATCCAGCTTCATCCAAGGCTGTGAGTAATATTTTTCTTTGATATTCTATTTCATTCATTATTCGTTTAATAAAAGAATCCTTTACCAAAATTATTTGTTATTTCTAAAAACTTTTTGTTCGGAATAATTGACGGGAATTATTTTCGAGATCTTATTCCGTGTTACTTTGAAATGAAAAAAAAAGGTATTAAACACGTTGATTTGCCAAATCGAAAGGTAGTAGTAGTTACGTCCAATGTTAAAGTACTTAAACAATCCGTTAAATCTACGTAACTAGTAATTGGGGTATTCATTACTCAAGATTAATGAATCTCTGGATGTTATTTGTCATTTGACATATTTTCGGTCGTCCCTTCGTGCCGAAGCATCGCGGTGCGCGCTTGTCCACGACCACGGTCGGTGCAGTGAGTGGCGGGCGTTACGGCCCTGCGTGCGGGCTCTACGGGTGCGCTCATTCGCCAGTGTTCTTCGTTAATAATTCAAAAATGAAGCGTCATCCATCATTTTCGCAAAGGAAAATCTTGTTCAGAATTATTTCAGCCATAACCCCTTCGCGGGGATTACACCTATTGCGGGACACCCTGTATATTGTTGCGTACTAATGTGATAGTAAGTCCACCAGACGAACGGTGGCAGCACTTGCCGGAACCCAGACGCAAAATCACCATACTGATCAATAACGCAATCGATACGCTGCAATTCGGGAGACCGCTCGACTCACGGCGTTGCGCGTGACGCATGCGTGCACGCTCAAGCAGCGTGCGCCATCAATTAGAATTTAGATCACTGTCCCACTCTTACTTCCGTTCACGAGGCTTTGCCTCGTGAAGGCGGAAGCATAGTCATTACTCTTCTTGTTCTGATCACCGCGCGCGACACACGTGTTCCCTATAGTACGGATCATAGTACAAATCATCGTGTAAAATGTCTCGTGTTTCGTCCGTGTTCAAATCATAAAGTGTTCAACACTCGTATCAGTTAAACTCAATCATGTAACCAGATCAATACAGTTTAAAATCACGTAAATCTCAGACTCGATCACCACGTGCTGTACCTTTGTACATCATCACCGCCATTGCGGCACAGCACGTGGAAACTACTCATCGTGGAATTCCGTGGTTGCGGTTCTACATATTAAACTAATTTAACTAATCATTTTGTAAGACTCAAGTGTGAGTACATCAACACAACCACAGGTGGCTGGCATAATTGTACGTTGTTCAGTTCACTCAAATATATCTTTTTATACGCTACGGACCCCTGTCACCAAGAGCCGTTTTTTACCATCTAAATCCAGTCCCGTTCTGTACAGTCTACTCTCAACCTCACCTTGCACTGCTACCATTCTTTCTTCCTAGTTTCACTCACCAAAGTACATCAACATCCATACTCTTCTCGCAGATCCATTCTTCTTCAATTTCTCCTCCCCTCCTACTCACACTCACATCGAACATTCCATCTTTTGGTCCTTCGAGTCAGATCAAATCAACTCACACTCATCCTAAACATATATAATTATAAACAAATTTTTGAAATCGCTGGAAATGACGATGAGTCGAGGCCGACTCGTGGGCCTATCGATGGGGTCAACCCATTCGAGTACCCGGAGGTGTATCGCACGCTCCTCCAGCTGCTGTGCTTGCAGTCAATAAGCACGCCGTTTGTCGCTTGGGGCAATGATCGCATTTGCCGGCGCCGCTGTCTCCTGCAATCTGGCCATGGCACGTAGTAGTTAATGGTCGTGCCATCTCTTACTCCGAGTGCGCTTGGTGCAATCACCTAAAATTGCAAACAAAATTTAAGATTTAATTATTTAAACGTAACAATGATACGTCCACGAGTCGGCCTCGACTCATCGTCATTGCTGCGAGAATATACAGGCATTCTAAAAAAAAAAAAAAAAAAAATTTTATTGAGAACATTTTAAAGACAAATAGAATAGATATGAGAGAAAAACGTTTTTAAATAAAAATAGAATAATCACAGCGTTATAATCGAAGAATGAACGTTTTCATCGAAGAATGAGAAAAATGGAATAACAAATGGTACTTACTTCAATGGGACCTCTCGGGCTCTTCTCGGGGCGATGGTTGTTACAGAATGAAGCTCTCAGTCGCCTAAAAGCAGTCCTTCTTCTTCCATGAAAAGGATTGTCAGCACAAAGTATGACACCTGGACGATTACATTGTCGATGTACCGACAAGGAGCCGCGCGAGATTTGTCTAATGTTGCGTCTCACCGGATCATATTGTACCGAATAGTATCACCCGCTCATTTTTTAGGCATGACGTAATTTTTTGGTTTCAATTGGATTTTCGGATCGAACGATGCGTTGAACGTCCAATCGAACGATCCATTGAACGTTCCGTTGAACGCTCGAACGATCCGTTGAACGCCCAATCGATACACTTCCAAATAGGATTCTCGCGTCTTTCGAATCACTTTGCCATGAACAACCTGTCTCTACCTATATAAACACATGCATTTGGGAAAAAAATTTATTTCTTTTTGCACAGGGGCGCAATGTGCACGTTTCATCTTCGAATTATCAGGGAAAGGCTACGCATCAGATTACAAAAGATTTTCGTTTATATGCGCTGCTGCAGTTGAGTATCGATAGAAAGTAATGGCACCGAAAAAAAATAGTACGAAGACGAAGTCACGCACACTTTCGATTGCAAAACGGGGTGGATTTCTTCCAGCACTAGTGCCTATTTTTGCGGGCCCATCGGCGTTGGGAACGGCGGCTGGTGGTGCGGCGAGTATCGCCAAGGCCGTTAACGATGCTACCGCGACACGTAAGACACTGGAGGAAATGAAACGCCACCATCGCATCATGGAAGGACGCGGACTTTATCTCAAACCGTACAAACGTGGAGGCGGAATTAAAAAAAAAAAAAACGTCGCGAGAAGCGGTAAGGCTTCTGCAGGGTGCTACGACGAACGTACAGTTACATGACCTGGCGCGAAAATTAAACGTCCCATCGTTTCGAGGTGTTTTTATGCGAACGGATTTACCTTCTAAATCGCATGTTAACGAATGCGGCATTGTGAACTTAGATAGCCTTGCAGGCCCGGGAACACACTGGGTAGCGTACGTAAAGCGAGGTAATCGCGTAAAGTACTTCGATTCTTTTGGAAATTTGAAACCACCGCTAGAAGTAATCAACTACTTCGGAAGAGACGCAACAATTTTGTATAATCATACGCAGTATCAAAGTTTCGATAGCAGCGTGTGCGGGCAACTCTGTTTACGATTTATCATCGAAAATATATAAAAATAGCCTCGATAAGTAAAGGTTCTACAGTTATAAAAATGTCGTTGACATTAACGTTAACCGGAAAGAGTTCCGTGCTCAGCACAGACTATTTTCCACCCATAGAATTGAACGATGATAAGTATGAATACGGACTCGTCGATTTTCAAGCATTCAAACGCAATACCGAATGTCGACGGGACAAACAATAAATTTTATTTTGGCACCGATGGGGAGATAACGATTCCAGATGGCTCCTACGAACTCGAAGCGATAAATAGATACTTCAAAGAAAATATAACGAGCAAAAAAAGAACAATCATTCTCCGCACGAATAACAGCACTTTGAAGAGTGAAATATACAGCGACTATACTATCGACTTCACTAGGCCCAATAATATTGGACCGCTTCTCGGGTTTTCAACGTATCGCGTATTAGAAGCCGGACAATGGCACGTGTCGGATATGCCGGTAAATATTATGAAAATAAACGCACTGAGAATCGAATGTAACGTCACAACTGGAGCGTACTGCAATGGACGATGCGTTCACACGATTCATGAGTTTTCGCCGCGCGTGCCGCCGGGATATAAGATCTCGGAATGTCCTTCAAACGTCATTTACCTTCCTGTCACCGCAGGAGTCATCGATCACCTTAGCGTACGCATTACCGATCAAAACGATAATTTGGTAATCTTCAGAGGAGAAGAGGTGACAGTCAGACTTCATGTTAGACGGTGTATTAAATAGCACCGTTATATACTGTAACGTTATTTTCGGGGTCACGCGCCAAAGTTAGATTGGTAACTTTTCTATGCCAATTTTGTATTGCAGTTCCCTCCACGCGTCGTACCCACCGTTACAACCTTCCCTCGCCCGTCCCGACGGAGATATGACGAGAACGGCCCTTTTTCCTCGCGCAGCTTCCCTTTCGCGGACTTATGATTAAGGGCGCCAGACGCCGTATTTCCGACGTCGTATTTTATTAACGGCCGCGGGACTCTAAGCTCGCGGCTCTCTCGCGACTGTCGTCGTGTACGTCTCCCTTACGCGACGAGGGGTAATCTCCCCCAAAGAAACCTCCGGCTAGATCAGTGTATCGACTCGTGCCTTTGGCACGAGGACGGAGAGTGGCGGGGTCCAGCAAGGGACAGCAGAGAGGAGCTAAATGAGCGAGAGTAATCAGCGCGTCGGCTGAACAAAAGTTTATTAAAGAAAGATTGAGTTTGAAAAGAATAACAATAATTAATAAGAAAAAGCCGAATTCAATAATGGGTAATAACGGAAACTATTGAAATGATGGTAAATTAGTACGCGAGGGATGACCCGGAGAAACCTTCCGAGCGGGGATCTCAGTCTTAAGCGAATGTTAAATAAAAGAGGAAGTTCGCGGAGTACAGGTTTCCCGGAGATAGTAACAAACGCGGTATTACGCGAATGCGACTCGCTCGGGCCTTTCGCCCTGGATCTCGCGGCCTCTAACTCGCACGGTGTCGGACTAAGTCGTAGGTGTTTTGATTTTTACAATACCCGGCCACGCCATGGCGCTCGGACAGGTCACGCGCTCGCGGAGGGAGTTGTACGCGCAGTAGCAACGGACGCTCGCACACGCTTTCGCGGAATTACAAAAAAAAGATAAAGATAAAGACGGTTTTACTTCCGACCCCACGTTGTACGGACAAGGACTCGACAGTTACAGAAATGACTAGAATATGAAATTAATAAATAACAAAATGACTTGAGACGCGAAAGGGGTCGGAAGGACTTGCAGCGGCGTAACGTTCGGAATTCCGCCAGGATGGGTATCGCTCTATTTCTAAGCCTACCGAAGGTGAGATATTCCGCACGAATCTCTCACGCGGTCGAGACTAGCCGCCCTTCGCCTCTTGCCCAATCCACGACTCCGGCTCTGCCCTTTACGACCCTGACCGGCTTCACCGCGACCAACGGACCCGGGGACGACACCTCCGGCGTCACGTACCCGCGCTGGTATCAGACCACGCACACGAGGGGACTTTCTGAGGCGACGGCTAATCTCGACTTCCGGATGCGATGACTGATAGCAACGACTCACCGGTTCTTATCCGGGAAAACGATTCGGCCCAGGACCTTGCACGCTCGTTCGCTCGCTCGCTCCTCGCTCCGGCGATGTCACCCACCAGGAACAATGTTTTAAACAGCAAGAAAAAAGGTGGATGCTATTATGCTTTACTCTGGATTGTACTATAAGCGCGGTCCGTCCGCAAATGCGGAAATCGGCGAGCGTGCGAGCTGCGTGGGCCATCGTTTCCCCCACCACCCATCAATCATTGGTTCGCGACTATTAGTTCGACGGATCTATTCGCGGCGCTGGTCGATCCTCCTAACGCTACGGGGGTTGGTAAGAGTCCTGGAGAGAATTGGTGCGAGGGCTGCCTCGGAAGGTGGCGGTGGAGCAGCCGATCGCGCTGTTGGACCAGGATGGCCGGCAAGGGACTTCTGCCGCTTCTCGGGGTGTCCTTTGTGCCGCCATCACCCGCCTCGGTGCGCTCGCCTTCGGCCTTCTCACCCTCTTGGCTACTGGGCGCGTCTTACCCGAGCCCAGGGTCGGCCTGCTGCGTCCCCCCGGGACAGTGCCTCCCTGGCACTGCGCGGGCCCCGGGGATGTCATGACTATCCCCGGGCGGTGGCTCGATCACCCCTGGAGACGTTGGTTGGCCCCCCCTTAGCGGGCACCTCGTGAACTCCTTCGTTCACGTCCCGCGCTGTCTGGGGAGACGTCGGTGGCCAGCTTCCATCCCGTGCTCATCCTGGTGCTCTTCTTTCGCTGCCCCTTTCCGGTTGCTCGGGACGCTGTAGGCGCCTCCTCGCCGATGGCCTCGGCTCAGCGTCCCGACGTCATCCAGGGCATCGCTCCTTACTGCGGCTGCTCCCCGTGCAGTTGGTGTTGTTCATCTCCTCGCAGGTCCTCTCCGTCCTCCGCTTCCCCTCGTCGATCCAGCGTCCACGGTGTTATGTCGGAGGTATTTACGCATGAAAGAGGGTTCGTCGTTACTATTCAGTGTATTATTTTCTAACATGGCGGATACCCATCCGGGAGGCATTTTCCTCCGTTTCGTATTTATGCCCCTGGTGGGCGACCGAATTTACAATACTGAGCGCTCTCTGGCCTCCTCTTGGGCGGACCTGTGACGTGACAAAATGCCACGTCACAATACACGACACATCGAATATTTAACGATCTGTAAAGTAAAAATAATTAATGCCAAAAATTATTCAACATAATGTACTGTACACAGAGACAACGATCAACAGTCGGAACGCTCAATCGAACGCTCCGATGAGCGCTCCTTCGAACGCTCGATCGAACGCTTCATCTAAAGCACAGTCAACCGCGCCGTGGAACGTTTCATTGAAAAACACGTTCGGAAATGGGTGGAACGAGAAATGCAAGTGCAAACGCGCCAACTGCTTTTACGACAGCAACAATTACAACAATTACAACAACAATTGCAACGACAGCAAAAGTACAGATAATCGTGTATTAAACGATATGAATTTTCTGCAATCATTCAGTAGGAATAGTGATCCCAAACGGAACGCATCGCAAGATTTGCGGAAGGAAAACGTGCAATTTCTAGAATCTTTGGGATTTGCAGTTAAAAAAGGAAACGATGGATCCCTTGAACGTTGATAGTTTGCCGATCTCCGACGATCGAATTACAAAGATTGAATTACACAGTTATAGCCCCTACGCTAATACAACATTGGGGAATAATGATGAAATACGGATTCCGATCCAACAACAAGATTTGTACACGCTTCCTAGCGAAAGTTACCTTTACGTCGAAGGAAAACTGTCTCAACGATGGAAATGCCGCAGATGCAAGAGTCGAATTTGAAAGGCATTGTATAGCATTTATGTTTGATGAAATCCGATATGAATTAAATGGCGTGGAGATTGATCGATGCAAGAACGTCGGAATAACAACTACGTTGAAGAACGGAATATCACTGTCAAAGGGAAAATCAACAATACTCGAGAACGCTGGTTGGATAGAGACGCGTAATGTAACAGGCTACTTTGACTTTTGCCTGCCTCTGAATATGCTACTGGGTTTCTGCGAAGATTACAAACGCATAGTGATCAATGCGCATCACGAATTGATTCTGATTCGATCGCGAGACGATAAAAACGCTGTTTTTGGAACAGATGGTGCAACTTACAGTTTGCAATTACACAAGGTACAGTGGAGGGTCCCACACGTCACCCTGGAAGAAAGACACAAACTTTCGTTGCTACGCGTCCTTGAGAACGGAACGCCCGTAACTATGAGTTACCGTTCCTGGGACTTATACGAGTATCCAATGTTACAAACGACCACTAATCATACATGGAGCATTAAGGTGACAACGCAATTGGAGAAGCCACGATACGTGATATTTGCCTTACAAACGGATAGAAAAAACAAACTGACTAGGCGTATCTGCAAATTTGACAACTGCAAACTCACTAATTTTCGCCTATTTTTAAATTCGGAATCGTATCCGTACGATAATTTAAATCTTGATTTTGACAAAAATAGATACTCCATCCTGTATGATATGTATGCGAAATTTAAAAAATCGTATTACGGTGCGACTGACTGCAACGGCGATGACGACCTGCGTATGATAAATCACAATTTTTCATCTATGGTCCGTTCGTCGTTATTGATTGTTCGCGCCAGATTGAATCGATCAAAAGCGCTACAGTCGATGTAAGAATCGATTTTGAATGCGCCAACAACGTGCCCGAAAGAACTAGCGCTTATTGTCTAATCATACACGACCGCATCGTGGAATATAATCCATTGACCAACGTAGTACGCAAACTCTCTTAAGCGACACGATGTTCGATTGATGCGGAAAGAAAACGAGAAAGTGCAACAGCAGCAGTTAGTAATATCCCCGCAGTAGCGTGAGACATCAGAGCCGTATTCCTATGCTCTTCTCGAGGTGTCAGTGAAAAATGCTGACGTTCAAGGTCAGACCTCCCCATGCCAATCTATTGACCAATGTAGTGCGCAAAATCTCCTAAGCGTCAAGTTGAGGGGAAACAGGTGTACTTTATGTGAGTCATTTCATCGTCAAATTTATTTAGTCGTTGTCAGCAATCCTAATCGTCAAGATGGAACTACCAATATTCGTGGATATTCAAGGGTTTCCATAGTGATACGAACGAGTTTTTCGTAAAAGAACTTGCTATTTTACAAAATGGGAATCGTCTACAGTGTTTCGTTTTTGCACCACCGTTTCGAAAAAAATTTCTATCGAAAGCGGAATCGCGGAAAGTGAAGTGGCTGACGCATAACCATCATGGATTCGAATGGGACGATGGTGCAGTGCCGTACGCAAGCGTTCGAGAGTGTGTAGCACGGTGTTTTAAACGGAATAGTAAGCAGGTTGTGTACGTGAAAGGGTTGGAGAAGGAAAAATGGCTAAAGAAAATGTACAATGCCATCAATCCGATTAATATCGAGACCTTGAACGAGGACGACGATTTGCCGAATTTACCGACCAAGATTCGGAACGTCGAAGAGGACACCAACAAACATATGGCGTGCGTCGTGCACGATGGAGCATGCGCCATGAGGAATGTCAAGATCCTGCAA
Organism: Tiphia femorata; assembly: GCA_944319695.1. Classification (NCBI taxonomy): domain Eukaryota; kingdom Metazoa; phylum Arthropoda; class Insecta; order Hymenoptera; family Tiphiidae; genus Tiphia; species Tiphia femorata. The sequence continues at coordinate 11,950,486 of OX090898.1, read as the reverse complement.
GAATGGTGGCTAAGGAAGAGGAAGGAGGAGGAGGAACGTGATCAGCTGTGCCTAGAACACTATAACAGGCCAGGGGATCGTATACACATCGATCGTCCTCCACCCCCGAAAAATAAGTGTCACGAATGTATCCAGAGAAGGATAGATGATAGAGCGAAAGAAGAGGATTGCGAGAGCGACGATGCATCGGAGGTGTCGAAATGAGCGTGTGTCGCGGAAAAAAGCCAAAATCGAACTTGGAATGATACCTGCCTTTTGTATTCTTTTCAAATAAATATATATTTATTGTTTAACTTCTTCTTTTCATGACCCCTCTCCTCCCCATGAACAATATAAATTCGATAAGCACATCCACCGTTCAACCTTTTGCAACCTCTCTCTTTGAGCGACTACCGTGTAGAACTTATAAGGCTATTCCTCGAACGTAATTGCCATTGCGTCGGCAATATGCGTTCGCAAAGCAGCCCTGGTCTCTTCGCGTTCGCAACTTAGACGCTAGATCGATGCGCGCGGATATACGTTAACGACACGAGCCTCTCTTGCCGAATACGATACGCGGCATAATATGCGGACCGTCGAATTGCGGGAAAACGAATGTCGTGATTAGTCTGATCGAGAGTCCGAACGGCGTAAAGTTTGATAACGTATACGTCTACTCAAAATCATTGCAACAACCAAAATACAAATATCTCGAACAAGTCTTGGCTAATGTTTCCGAAATCGGATACTTTCCATTTTCAAATAACATCGACGTCGTGCCTCCAAACGAAGCGTTGCCGGATTCGGTGTTTATATTTGATGACGTTGCGTGCGACAAACAGAACGTGATAAGAGAATATTTCGCTATGGGTAGGCACTCGCACGTGGACTGTTTCTATCTCTGTCAAACTTACACGCGAATACCGAAACAATTAATTCGCGACAATGCCAACGTTCTGATTGTGTTCAAGCAGGATGGCACGAATTTAAGGCACATTCACAACGATCATGTAAATACGGATATGTCGTATGCTCGTTTTTGCGAATTGTGTGCGCGCTGTTGGCAGAGCAAATACGGTTTCGTACTAATCGACAAGGACAGCTCAATGAGACATGGCCGTTACAGAAGAGGATTTAACGAGTTTGTAATTTTCTAAACGACTCAGTCCTTTGACGGAACGCTTTGAGTGCAGGCCTCACCGCAGATGCAAGTATCGAAAATGAGCGATATTAGGGAAGCGAGTAAAATTGCACAAGCTGTTAGAACACAAAGCTTCGTCGAGAGGAGTGAGTATCGTTGGGCGATGCCTTGGAGAAAAATCGATTTGGAAAAATCTCAGTTTCTTACACTTTATTCGTACGTGCTTACACATGCGGTCGTCTACATACGCTTTTACATTCAGACTGTCGAGGTCGCTATTTCGCGACCCACTTCACTTTGTGCATAGCACACGTGATCAGTCAATTGTATCCCATCACGACGGATGGCAGCACTGACTGTAATCGTCTATATCACATCTTACATACTCCCACCTTTGAGACCAAGGACTCAAACTACTGATAACTTAATCTATTCGGTTCTTTTACTTTACGACCGCTCCTAGTAGTATACTCGCGGCGCATATCATTATCCGCTCGGCGGTCAGTGATACTTTTGACGCTACATTCACGTCGCGTATCATTTGACTCATCGTCATCAGTCATCATATTTGCCTTTGGCAACACCAAACTTTCTTCACCCGTCAATTCTAATGGGTAAACTCTCTGGACTGGACGCACTATCGTGCCACGCGCGGTCCTCAAACGTACCACTCGTATTTTGCCGTCTCTTCCTGGTATGACACTATCAACGCGCGCCAACGGCCATTCCAAACGATTTTGGTTGTCACTTCCAACTAAAACAATATCACCGACGGATATTTTACCATCCGTTCCTTTTACTTTATACACGTGTGACAATTGTCCTAAATATTCGGTCCGGAACCTACTGCGAAAATCGTCTCTTAAATTCTGCCTATACTTCAATCTCGCTCTCACATCGCATTGGTTAACGTTATCGCAACCGGGTATACCTACACTTCTAATTTCTTATAGAAACATTGACGGAGTTATAGCAGCTAAGACTTTCGGATCATTAGACTCGTATGTCAAAGGTCGCGAATTAATAATAGCCTCGCAATCGCATAGCGTGGTCAAAAATTCCTCATACGTTAAACACGCTCGACCCAGCACCTTACGCAAAAGCTGCTTTACCAGGCGCACCATTCGCTCCCACCATCCGCCCCACCATGCAGCCGCTGGGGGATTGAAACGCCAGTCTATTTTGTTAACCGAACTATACTCCGTAATTCTCTTCCAATCTATCTTACCGAATAGTTTTACTGTACCGACGAAATTCGTCCCATTATCGCTATATACAATCGCTGGTCTTCCGCGTCTAGCTATGAATCTACGGAAGGCATCAAGGAAAGCTAACGCAGACATGGAAGTCACTAACTCTAAATGGACAGCACGATACACTGCGCATGTGAAGAGACAAATCCATGCTTTCTGTCCACCCTTAAAATACACCGGTCCTGCCAAGTCTACACCTATCACCTCGAACACTGCGGCATCTCGGACGCGGTCGGTCGGTTGTGACGGTGGGGTTGTCTCTAATCGTTTAGCATTTTGCCGTTTACATATAATACATTTGTCCAGCATCGACTTAATTGCACGTCTTGCAGCAAGCAGCCAATAGTGTTCTCTAATATTAGACATCAGTGTCTGTACACCTACATGGCCTAATTTCGCGTGTCTCTCTTTCAAAAGTAATTTTACAACTAGATGTTTAGGGTCTAGAACAATCGGGTACCGAAAGCAAAAATTGTCAGGACGGTTCGAGATTTTCGTTTTCAAACGTATTAGTCCATTCCTGTCTTCATACGGGTTTAATGCACTAAATCTCGGATCGTCCACCCCGCTAAAGGATTCTGTTTGAACGAATTTTAATACTCTCATCTCCGCTGCGTCCCATTCGCGAATTGACAACTCTCCTCTCACCCGTGCGACTGGAGGTTTTTGACAGTTATGAACAAATCGGCTTATCTATCCTATTAAACGTACTATTTTTTGATAGCTATAAAAATAGCGAGAATACCATCTAGGTTGTTCTAGTGAATTAACGAGAGGGTTACATACTGAAATCTCAACCGATAATACTTTCGCTTCCTGCTTACGAATACACCGTGTCGCCGATTTCTTCTTCTCGAGGTTGATTTCATCTTCACTCGTCTCAAAAACATTGGGTGGCCAATTTCCGGGGTGACAATTCGGATCACGGTGACACCGGGGTGATCAGTCAATTGTATCCCATCACGACGGATGGCAGCACTAACTGTAATCGTCTATATCTCATCTTACACAAGCTACAGCTGAAACGAGCGATATTATTCGTAAGAAACGTAGAGCTCTCAAGTCGGAAGGCATCGACGATGAACGAATAACGGAGAAACGCCTAAAGCCCGTGATAGAGCCCTTACAACGAATTATGGAAAATACATCTCATCGAGTCGCGGTGGAATCGGCGGTGCCATCCGCGAAGATCGAAGAACCGCAAGCAAAATGTGATTTTCAAGCTTCGACGCCAACTCCAATTCTTCTTAATCCTCAAAGCTCGCAAACTGTAAGAACTCGCCTTTTCTCCGACCCTGGCCTTTCTTCAGATCAGCAGATAGAACACGTACAGAGAGAACGCGCTTATTCCAATGTCCATAATGAAGCGCCGACGGGTGCGACTGAAACGTATGGTGACACTGACGAAGACAGCGATGTTTCTATGCAACAATTTTGGAACACGCATAACGATAGCATGCGTAGTCACTTCGCTAATAATCTAGGACCCTTGGCGGCGAAATATATTCGTTTGCTCTTTACCGATAGTGAGAAAAAAATTGACGATGTCTACGGGATATACCTAAAAAATAACACACTAATGCTGGGTAATGCCGTTTTTGACGTAAATAAAAACGACAATGTGCTAATAAAGAGGAACTAGGTACAAGGGAACAAATGGCTTGTACGAATTGTTGTTTATGAGAATGCCCGACGACACTTTGTACAACGAAGCAGACTTACGCAAGTACGCGGACATATTAAGATCGACGAATGCTCATAGGCGCAACCATCTGGCGGCGGGACCAGTAAAAAGTAACAAAGATTACAAGTATAAACCTATCATCTCTTCGTTTAAGAGCAAACGATCGGGAGGTAGGTTGGTACCGCTTGATAAAGTGGTTAACGACAACGCAGTGGACTATGTGCATTGGAATGAACCGAACGAGCTCGTCGACAGATTGCGCCTTCTCCTATCATCGAAATCCGCGGGACACACGGGACACGACAACGAAATTGTTTCCATAATCGAAGAACTTCGCGAAGCTGGGTTGATTATAAATTGACGCGTCTGCAGAGCTCGACGTTAATCTACGGAAATGAAGAAGGAAGAAAAGAGCGGCCAAATTACGGATGACAAGAGACAGCTGGTGAAGGAGCTACACGCGCCGGCGCACGTAACTTTATACGGAGACGAGTCATCGTACGTGGTTAGCGGATCTCGTAGATATGCAGCTGTATGCGCGAGTCAACGGTGGTCACAACTACATACTCACCGTAATCGATGACTTATCTAAATACGCATGGGGAGTAGCGTTGAAAACGAAAAATGGGAAAGACGTTGCCAATGCTTTTCTCCGCATTTTAAAGGATGGAAGAAAACCGAGGAATCTCCAAACGGATAAGGGAACGGAATTTTATAATGCAGAATTTCAAGATCTTATGAAAAAATACGATATAAATCATTACTCTACGTACAGCGTAATGAAAGCGTCCATAGTGGAACGTTGGAACAGAACCTTGAAAAACAAAATGTGGCAAAGTTTTACGCTGAATGGAACCTACAAATGGACGACTATTTTATCGACACTGGTCTCCGATTACAATCGTAGAAGACATCGCACCACCGGGATGCGCCCCGTGGACGTGACACCGAAACACGCTGACGCGCTCTTATCGTCCGTATATTCCAACGTGAAGATCGCAGCTCCGGGAAAGTTCAAGATCGGGGATTACGTGTGAGTTAGCAAATATAAGACTCTCTTCGCGAAGGGTTATACGCCGAATTGGACGACCGAAGTTTCCACAATTATTAAAATCCAGCGAACCAATCCTGTAACGTATCTCTTGCAAGATATGCAAAATCGTCCTCTTACCGGCGGATTTTACGATTGCGAGCTACAAAAAGTAAAAAATCCCGATGTTTATTTAGTAGAAAAAGTTTTACAAAGAAAGGGAAATAAATGTTTCGTCAAATGGCTGGGGTTTGATTCATCGCATAATTCATGGATAACCTCGAATAATGTTTTATAATTGCACGTAATAAACATATTTTACAAACATAATGTTTTATTTGCTTTGGCGGTAACGGTAATACTCCTTCACATGCACATGACAGAGTCTGTAGGATTATTTATTAATTTTGTAATGCCCCCAGGGCACTGTTCCTGTGGATTCCGCATCGATATAACGCTTGTCGTCATACGGACTAAGAACCTTTTTCTTTTCCGATATGGAGTATACATTGTGTAATTTCGAGCGAATGCACCTTTGTTCGCGATACATTTCCATTTGCTCGTGCAAGCAGTGGACATAATCATCGAAGCAGATAGATTTGCTAATTACATTATGTTTGACACCTTTCACTTTTTTCGTGTCTTTCCTACCATCTACGCGCAAAGCATACATCTTCGATCGAAGTCCTACAAACTCAGTCATTCTGCGTCCATTATTCTCGTGTTTCATTAATCCCGGTACTTTCTTGTTCACTCTTGGCATACCGTATACATTGCCATCGTCGTAGTCGCTCGTGTCAAACCGATGTATATCGCGTTTCATTACGTCATATATGTCGTCGCACTCGAGCTTGTAAATGAGGCTGTCCGTGTCGGTGTACAATATCTTGCAACGCTCTTTAAATTCGGGCCAAATATAATTGTGATAGAATTCATACAAACATGTTTTCGATATATCCAGAATACACATACCAACATAAATGTGCTTCTTAAATATGATTTCCAATTTTCGTAATTCTATCGCGACTAAGTTTTCCGTAAAAATAGCTCTGCTATGGAAATTTGGTTTTGCAATGAGAGCCTCTGCACCGTATCTACCTTCCCATTTCGTCACTAACTTGACATTAACGTGCTTTCGAACGTTTTCCATGGTTTTACCGAAAACAGCGTTATTCATCAATTTAAATAAATTTTGTTCAAAATCATTCGTGGCTGCAGTTCGAATCCGCGTATTTAGATCAATGTACTTTTGAAGCCACGGAGATTGCTTAAATCGCAAGATGCGATGGACTTTGGTGAGTTTTAAACCGTGTCTTATACATTGTTGTAGATTGCCATAGTGAATGACGTAACGGGTCTTAACCTACACCGTAGCGAGGAGTTTCTCGTGTTTCCCTGCGGGAGGTTTTTCGCGCGTTGGACAAAACGGTAAATCGGCATGTCTGTCGTGCAATTCTGTTGGATACCCGGAATCGACTTCCAAAATGTATCCAACGTCGGAAGATTCAGATATTGCGCGAACGTCGAAATTTTCGATTTCATTATCGTGCAACCACGTAAATTCACCGTAAGGTAGATACTGCGACATTGCCCACCCGTACAAATTATTAACGTCGAAATATACCAAATATCGCGATGGTTCTTCTGCATTGTATGAATCCATGTATTTATTATTGGCCTTCGCATATCTGTAGGAACATTGACTCAAACCGCCGCGAATGCCGCGCTCTACGAAAAGAAGCATATCGATATCAGTTAATAATTCTAACTCTATACGAGTATATTTTAACATCGCATCCCACGTGAAGCCCGGCAACGTTTAATAATAGGCCGGATCCAGCCCGTAACTTTGCAAACAACTGTTACGAAAATTTTCAAAAATGTCTGCGAGCAATAAAACGTCTGTTTTTAAATATAAATCACTGTACTCGCCGAGCGTAGTAATGTTAAAATTGCGCCACACCTTCGCCGCGTGATCGTAATCCTCTTCCGACACATTACAGTCGTTCAACTGATTGTAAAATTTGTCGCGTGTCCGTAATGCAGTCTCATCCAATTTTTCACAGTTGTCAATATAGTCACAGGGAAATACACCCTTCCGCGTCAGCAGATCAAATTTTCCATCGTCCAAATAATTAAATTGCGATCGTAAAATCGTCATGTGATCTTTCCTCATATATGAACTTAATTTATCCAAAGATGAGTTTAGAAATTTAAACGAATCTATAAATCGAAGTTTAATTTTGGAAGATTGGACTGTCTTGATGAAAGAGATGTATTTTTCCTTTGTAATCGGTAATACTGAAGTATCTCCCTCAAACGCGGTTGCCAGTTCTTTGATAATGAAATGTGCATCGTATCCCGTTAAATTATGAAAAACTACTGGAACAAAACGCGTATTCTTGTAATTTAGGTTGCACGCCTGGTGGGCTGGACCGCGATAACGACCCGTAAAATGGCAATGGTCGCGCACCTTTGTTTCGTCGATGTCAAACGGTTTCCTACAAATATGACAATGCGTTGCTCTCTTATAATTTTCCAATTCGACACTCGTCAGGACATTCATTGGCACAATATTATTGAATATCGGTGCTAATTTCTCAACAAGCTTTTCGAGTTCTCGTACGAACCACATAGCGTAATCCGAACCGCGATACATACCATATTTGCACATTGACGAATCATACGCACAATGAAAATAATATCCTACGCTATATGCCTCGTGCTGCTGATAGGCACGGTTGTGGTGTTCGTGAGCGGTCTCATTCGCATTTATCCTTCCCAGCATACATTCAAAGTCCGCGTACACGATGAATGGATGTCTCTCGCGATGATGAACATTGTCAAATTTTAACAGATTATTCTCGCTTGATGGTAAAATGATTGCACAATCATTGAGGTCCTTGCAATCCTTAGTGTGGCGCTGTAACTTCTCTTCGGTAATAAAATAATTAAGACATCTGTATATGAAATAAGACGAATCATTACTATAAAAAAAAAGTGTGCATATGTATCCTGAAATGTGGTGCTGATATAATACATACCTATCGCATATGTGAGTTTTATGTCCGTTCTTACTGAGCTGATTCGAGACGAGTCGAGATAGATTCTTGATCCATGCAAAGTGATATGCATTCTGCGTGGCGGTATTGAACATTAACAAATTAACGTGGCGATCTCTTTTATTGGTCGTGAGTAGCAGTGGAGTACATCTCTTCGAATCCGTGTCCCAGCAGTAGACGTTTATCGAAACGTCGTTTTGACGTTCGAATGTGGGCACTTGATTGAGCGTTACGGGAAATGTGATTCCTTCCAAATTTAAAACCGTGCTATATGCAGGATACGACGACGCTCGGTTAACGTTTACATCTGCTGGATATAATGCAGCCACTACTGATCTGGCAAAACAAGCGTTATCGTTGGCAACCACATTTACCACAGCGTTTTTAACCTTGATGATTGGTGGCAATTCGATGTAGCAACCGGCATGCATAGGATTGCATTTGTTGATGTTAACCATCAAATGTATTATTCTTGATAAAGCCCATCCACTGTCGCATTCTAGCGAGGTCAAAATTGGATTGACCACGGAATTGTCGTACCACTCGTTCAAGTCTGATGTTGGCCATAATTGTTTGTTTTAAACACTGAAGCTTTTCACATCACTTTGACCGTTCATGACGAAGTCTCCGTAGAACACTGCATTCACTTTTATGCACGTATTTTTTTTAAACACTTCATTTATCTGTTCAAATACTATTGTCTTAGCATCTTCCAAGAAGTGCCGCGGATCGATATGTTCACTGTTAATCACAATTCCCGTGGTTACTCGGTTTGCAAAAGCTGTTTCCACGTTCTCCCAAATAAGCGATGATGCACGTGATTGGTCGATTGTTCCATAACCTTCACCCGATTTCACAGATCCGGGCAAAACCGCTCTTAGTGACTTCAGTTTTGCAATCTTATCTGTCAAAGAAATTCGCGCTCCAATCGTCAAATCCTGTCCAATTTATAATCGATCCACGATTAATTGGATACACAAATTGCATCGCGAGCATCGGTATTATTAATATTGGAGGCTCTTTGCGTTAAGAGTTGAACCTTGCGTCGAAGTTCTTGCAATAAGACCGCTTCCATACTCTTACTTGTACAAAGAGCGCTAAGAATGAGATGTTGCTTGCTTAACGGCGTATGATCACAATGATCTATCTCTGATAAGCGGACCTCGCACAAGTATAAAATTTGCCAACCGTTCGACCGTTCGACGGAGCGTTCGATCGACCGTTCTTGCGTTCAACGGACAGATGTTTTTTCCAAATGATCGATATGTTGGATCAGCGTCAACTATGGTGATAGATTTTTTGTGCTCGTCTGTGAGCAAATCATTGGCTTTTATAATGCTTGCACCTGTTACTGGTGGGGCAAAACTGCTAGCTTGCAAATTTTTTAAAAATGGCCGATCTGTTGGACGAGCGTCAACTATGGCGATAGATTTGGAGGAGAAGAGAGAAAAATGATCCGCGGTTGTAACTTTATACGACGATGAGTCATTGTGCAGGTTCGTGCCAGTTTGAAAATCCTGCTATGAAGGGGAGGGGGTACTCTTGGACGAATTCTATAGAAGCTTCTGGAACATTCTGGAACGTTCTAGAAGGATTGATATGACGCCGAGTCAGCATTTTAAAAATGATACACGGTTGTAACTTTATACGACGATGAGTCATTGTGCAGGCTCGTGCCAGTTTGAACATCCTGCTATGAAGGGGGGGAGGGGGTACTCTTAGAGATATTCGATCTGACTAACTTTGAACACGTTGGAACGTGCTCTTCCATGAATCAGGGTGTAGGGGAGGGAATGATATGATGCCGAGTCAGCAGTTTTACATCGTAGAATTCGAGATTGTATCATCTGACTGACCTTGAACGTTTTTTTGCAAATGGCCGATCTGTTGGACGAGCGTCAACTATGGCGGTAGATTTGGAGGAAAAGAGAGAAAAAATGATCCACGGCTGTAACCTTATACGACGATGAGTCATTTTGCAGGCTCGTGCCAGTTTGAAAATCCTGCTATGAAGGGGGGGGGGGGATGACGCCGAGTCAGCAGTTTTGCATCGTGCTCTTCCACGAATCGGGGGTGGGGGGTGGGGTGTAATTTGATATCCTTTTGTTGTGATCCAGAATCGGCATAGGTACTCTACTTAGGTTAGTCTATATTAATATACAGGTAAACATGATTTAGATTACAGGATCAGTGTTAATCACCATTTTAATCATCATAATTACCATTTGGTTTTTTAGAAAATTCACAATTCTATTCAAGCCAGAGGCGAAACTTTCTGCCGTATCCTTCGTTTCTTCTTGTTTTTCTCCTTCACTGGACAGTCGCGGCCATCGATAATTATCGATAGTTGAACCCTGGACTATCGATTATTATCGATAGTTTTCGATAGTTTTAATTATAGCGAGTTTTTTAAATAAAATAATAATTATTCGGGTTTTTAGTGTAAATTCAGTTTAAAGATCACATTATTTAAATATGAATTATTCAAAAAGATAAATATAATATTAAGAGTGAATAAATCGTGTAATAACCTTAAATTTGGTTACAAATACAAGTATTGAAGCATTGAAGTTCAAATCGTCTTGTTAGGAAACCAATGGCGAATGGGAAATCGAACTGAATAATTGTTAGATTGAACGAACTTACCTGTGAAGTTCGATCCTAATTATGCCCTTTTGTCTCGTCCGGATGGAGTCACTATGTAGTAGTCTCAATTCGTGTCCTGACAACAGATTTCAAAGCACCGCCAAAGAAAAACGGCGGTGGCGCCTGAGCCTCGCGATCCTGCCAACCTTAAGACCTCGCAGCGCCCCCTGCGCCCTCACCACTGAATCTTCAAAATTCAAAGTCCCAAGAATAATCGTTTATCTCAGGGAGGGAAAGTAGACCTGGGTGGGAGGTCCATCCGGACGAGACAAAAGGGCATAATTAGGATCGAACTTCACAGGTAAGTTCGTTCAATCTAACAATTATGCCCAAGTATGTCTCGTCCGGATGGAGTCACTATGTAGATGTTCATAGATTAGCACAATGATTAGACGAGGGGAAAAACCAAGGGTTTCCAGCACAAGTATAATATAATGGTTAAAGAAGAAAAAACGAAAAAGGTACCGCAAGTGCGCTGACCCTGAGAGAGATGATCGTTACAATAATCTGTACGAGAGAAGCAACAAGGAAGACAAAAAATTAAAGAGAAGGAGAGAAAATGTACGGTAATAATACTGCATTACTAAAAACCTCAGGATTAACTATAGGCCGGTTATAAAAATTCGCAAAGACGCGGGACTCTCCTGTCCACCCCGCTGCACGCTTAATAAGATCTAGGGAGACTCCCTTCGCTGCAGCCGTGGAAGTCGAAGCATGGCGAGTACTGTGGGCCGCGAAAAGCGTAGTGTCAATACCGGGTCGCATTCATTTGACCGATAATCATTTAACCGACGCATCATTTGACCGACACCACTTGACCGACAGTACACTTAACCGACAGTATCACTTGACCGACAAATCACATGACCGACAGGTACACTTCCACCCTCCACCCCTATTCACCCATGTACCTGTCGGTCATGTGATTTGTCGGTTAAGTGATACTGTCGGTTAAGTGTACTGTCGGTCAAGTGGTGTCGGTCAAATAATGTGTCGGTTAAATGATTGTCGGTCAAATGAACCGGACCCGTCAATACCACAGTGTTCGAGACCCAGCGTAATGTCTGATCCAGCGACTGATGGTCTGCGCGCTTACAGCCTTGTAAGGTTTCGCCATAGAAATAAACAAACAATCACATGGAATAGGTCGGAATTTTTCAGTCCGCGCCATGTAAACCTCCGCAAGCCACACGATACAAAGGCTCTCGCGATAGTTAAAGCGCGAAAAACAAAAGAATGGTTGAGCTCGGCCCGGGGCTGATATCTTAATACGGTCCGGAATGCGAATGACCAACCTATCGTTTAATGATATTTACGAAATGCGTATAGAAGCGAGAGTTTGCGCACGGTGGCCCGTACCAACGGCGAGAAGTAGAACAAGCTTCTTAGCAATCATTTGTAAATCTACCGAGTCGTATGGATATATTGTAGATAGTCTGGCAATCACGGGAGCCGGATCCCAGACGTAGTCGTACCGTGGACGAGGCGGCCTGAGAGCTTCCAGACCCTTACAAAAACGTCTAACCGTGGGGTGGTTCCCAATTTCATTCTGGGACACCAGAGATATCGTTGAACGAATCGTGTTCAAGCTGGAGTACGAGGAGAGCGTGGCTAACTCGTGAGAAAGAAAATCCAGCATCTGTGATACCGTTGGTGAATGGATCGGGATACGACGGTGTTGACAAAAAACTCCACCAGGAACGTAGAGGTCGCGAGTATTGTCTGATGGTTGAGTTTGATAATGAGGCGAGTAACGCCAGTATGGCAGAGGGGGGGACTAACCGTGCCTCAAACGTTCTCCGGATAACCTCCCGACTACCAGGGAAAGGGTCCTCCACGCAGGATGGCGGGTTCTGAAAAGGAGATGACAGAAGAGAATGACTAGGGGAAAGAAACAACGGTTCAGAATTTAAGAGGCGACGAAAAAACGGAAACCAGGCCTGTGAGGGCCACCAGGGTACTACCAAAGTCCCCGTTGCTGCGTCGTCAACGATCTTCCTCAATACCCTTGGTAGTAAAATAAAGGGAGGAAAGGCGTACAAAATTTAGATCTTTCCAGGCCAGCGTAAATGCATCTACTGCTATAGCACCCGGATCTGGGAACCAGGAAACGTATGAATCACACTTATGATTAAGTAAAGATGCGAATAAGTCCACGTCAAATGAACCAAAGGATTGAGTTATACCCTCAAACGCCTCGCCCAATAATGACCACTCTGTGTCAGGATCCGCGATGCGAGATTCCGTATCGGCGATTACATTCTCGACAGAAGCTATGTAGGAGGCAAATATAAAAATACTGCGATCCTCGCACCATTTCCAAACTTGTCTCGCAATATCATTAAGATGAGGGTATTGTACTGAGCCGAATTTGTTAATGGTCGCTATAGCCGTCGTATTATCCGGAGGAGGATGTCGCAATTATGCAGATCAGTTGCGAAGCAACGGAGAGCATAAAACGCCGCTTTAAGCTCTAATGAATTTATATGGGAGGTTCTATCGGTTTCCGACCACCACCTGTGGGTACGATGCTCGCCGCAAGCGGCACCCCAACCGTTCAAGGAAGCGTCTGAAAAAATTTCCCGAGCAAACTGGTTACGTCGAACCTGATTAACCTGATGGGGGTTCGCAAAAATCTGGTGCCACCAGGTAAAGTCCTCCTGAAGGCTCAACGGAAGTTGCACACGAGCGGAATAATCCTCCTCAAAATGATGGAGGGCTATGACCTTTTGCTGTTCGAGCTTCTTCGTATACAGAAGTCCATATTGAACCGCAGGGCATACAGAGATGAGCGAGCCGATGAAGCTGGCAAATTCCCGGATCGAGCAGGAAACCCGGCGAGCCATGACGGTTGTTAATCTGAGCAATTTATTGCGACGCTCCAAAGGGATGGAGATAGATTGCTCGACAGAATCGAAGACAAACCCCAAATACTTACATGAAACGGACGGCTGTAGTTGAGATTTGGAAAAATTAATAATAAAGCCGAGAGATTGCAGTAGACTAAGAGAAGCCGTAACATTAGCCTGGTATTCGGGAAAGGACGAGCCGAAAAGAAGAAAATCATCTAAATATACAATCGACTGAAAACCCTGTTCGCGAAGATAAGCCACGACTGGTTGCATGATCTTTGTAAAGATGAAGGGGGCCGTAGAGAGGCCGAAGGGTAAAGTCGTCAACTGAAAAGTTTGAGCCCGCCATTTGAAGCGAAGAAATTTCCGATCCGATTCCGCCACTGGAACTAATAAATAGGCATCCTCCAGATCAATCGTGGCCATGTACGTGCCCGGTAACATGAGGCGGATAACTGTCCGCCAGTCCTCTAACTTAAAATGAGGTGGAACAATGTGTTGAGTTAAAGGTTTTAAATTCAATATAAACCTCTGACCGCCGGAAGGTTTCGCGACTAGGAAGAACGGTGACAGGAATTGATCGGGGCCCGGATCTATTGGCACAATAGCCCCCTTAAGTAGCAACCGCTCAATTTCTGTGTCGTATAATGGCATCCGACAACCTCGGCCCAGTAAAAAAACGCTCGTACGGGCGGACCCGATGTAAAGGGTATATAGTAACCCCGGATGGCATCCAGCACTACCGCATCTGTGGTTAAGGCAAGCCATTGCTCGATAAATCTTTCTAGACGGCCGGCAGTTCTTACACTGTTTAATGTTGACGATACGCCCGGGTCCGTGACTGGGAGCGGCGATGGCGGCTCGCGAACTGCGGAGCTCCTGCACGGCGAACCGTCCCTAAACGAACAGGAGCCCTCCTGTTTCCCGCTACCTGCGGTTTTGGCCGAACAGCTGGGGTTGGTTGGGGCGCTGTCGACCGACGTACCGGCAGAGTCTTCTTCCCCGCTGGAATTGCCGATCTCGAAATGTCTCGACTGGTCCGCTCGCACGTCTGAGCTGCCTTGAGAGTTTCGGAGAAATTCTCGCCAAAGAGAAAAAAATTCTCCATCCACGGGAGCTGTCTCTGCAGCCGTCTTGCCGAGGATGTTTAAAGACGACTTAATAAAGCCACGTCTGCTCAGCGATAGGCGATACAGGTGGTCGGCGAGTAAATGTGTGCCCTCAGCGAGAGAGGTTAAGGCCAACCGTGCCTCATCATGGAGGCCCTCCAGCACCTCTGGCTTCATGAAGGTGGAGATGGTAGAGCCGAAGGCATTCAGACAGGCGTCCGCTTGCGTTTGTAGAAGCGACAGGTATTCGTCCCGCTTAACTACTGACTGGGTTAATGCAGGACGAAGCTCCTTATTGAGCCTCGGCGGAGCCAGCCCTGCAAGGTCGCCCCTAGGCTCATACCTGGCCTGCAGCTTTGACCGCTGGTCGTCCGGCAGCCCACCTCGGGATTCCCTCAGGATTGAGTCCAATATAGTGGCATTCCACGGGGACGACGTACAGGGAGAATCAACACTCCCAAACAAATCCTTGATGAGGGACGCTGTAGGGTCCTGGGCAAGCGGGGTAACAGTACCCGACGCATCATTAAAACCTACACCGCGGGCCAGTGGAGGTTCAAATACAGTTGCCCCATCAGATACTGACGCTATGTCTAAAAAGGTTTTGAGCAGAAGAAACACATCGGTTACATCCTCTCTTTGCCAGCATAAACCAACCAACTGGGTCGACAAGAGGATATACCTGATTCAAAGCCCCGGTCCGCCTGTGCGACCGGCTGTTCTTCAATGCTCTGCTCGAGGGCAGGAGACATAGTCTCCGATGCTGGTCCCGAAAGCTCCTCTACGAGCGCATGGCCTACTGAGGGCATCCTAAACTCTTGAGGCGGAATGGTCCTTTGAGGGTTATGAACGCCGGACTGATAAGCCAGGAGCTGACGGACTTGTTCCAGCATGTGACGAAGGCTCTCCCGAGATCCTGAACGATGAGGCGAGGAATCGCTTGACGAAGACCCTCTAGCATGACGTCGCGAACGGCATAACCTGTCTCGTGCACGTGGTCGATCTCGAGATCGATTTCGTAAACGTCCCTCGCGTGAACGGGATGAACAAGGAGAGCGATCGTCTCGAGAAGCTCTCGCGGACTTTTTCTTATGCTTAGGCATAACAAATAACCTAAAGAAAGTAAGTTATTAACAAGGATTCAAAAGAAGAAAAAACTAACCTGTTGTCTAGACGAACGAACAGAAAACAATTAAGATTCAGTGGTGAGGGCGCAGGGGGCGCTGCGAGGTCTTAAGGTTGGCAGGATCGCGAGGCTCAGGCGCCACTGCCGTTTTTCTTTGGCGGTGCTTTGAAATCTGTTGTCAGGACACGAATTGAGACTACTACATAGTGACTCCATCCGGACGAGACATACTTGGGCATAATCGAAAACTATCGATAGTTGATTGTAAACTATCGATTGTTCTCCATCACTACTCAGGCTACGTTCCAAAACGTCTTTTCCGAGCAAAATTTTCCTCAATGGCTGTTCCAAAACTTTACGAGTGTTTCCGATTGGTCGCTCTAAGACGTTCCAAAACTACGGAGGAAACCTTCGTGTTTCCTCTTTCGAGTAAAATTCTCATCTATATTTTATCAAGGTGAACTGCGGGGAATTAATTGGCGGGACAATGGGAACGAAATTATTCGTTACAGTACAGGGTTTGAAATAGTAGTTCTAGGTATAACTTGAGTCAGAAAGCCCGTTAACCTAGGTGGAACATTTGAACACTCGCGTATACGATGGGCCTTACTCTCACCCGTACTTTATAAGCCCATCTAAACCCTATTTACCTAAAGTCGATTCGAGCGCGACTGAACATGGTCGTACTCTCATCCATGTTTAACAGCGCTTATAGCAAAACACGCTCATCTTGGGAAGTAGATATGGCAACGTTGCAAAATCACGTCTGGCCAATACTGCGCATGCGTCCTACTAATGAAAATGCGGGGAACTTGAATTGAAATGCGGGCAATACAAACTCTCCAACGTTAGTTTTCAGATGATTAACGATACGGCTGCAGATGCTTAACAATTTATTAACATCGAGCATACGACTGGATATTTCAATTGTGATCGGAAGGTAATAATCGCTATTAATTAAAGTTAATAGCGCAAAATGAAACTTTATGGTAGAATACATTGGCTGCTATTTTCTACTATTGTTTTACACTGAAAAAGCACTTTTACAATTACTTACAATTATTATTATTCGTGCATGAACACTCCAAATTTATAATGGTGTCAATATAATAACTCAATAAAATAATAAGTAGGTAGATTTCGACATGTATACTAAAAAAAGATATTAACACAGTTACATACAAAAAATAGGAAGGTTTATTTTTTTCTGCAGAATTACAATTAAATAGTTGGAAAAGGTTTGATAAATATATTTGCACCGTACAACACTAGTGAATATTGAAATTGCTACCAATTGCCCAAAGAGTGTGTCTTATGGTTGGCCTGCTGAAGAAAGGGACGCCTGAGGCAAAGTGGCAATGGATGAATTACTGGTAGAAAAGAGAGCCAGCAGTAGCTGCTAGCTGGGTTGTACTCGATGACACCTCTTTGCCCAACTCCTGTTTTGCGTGGGCTCCATATCGTTTGTGTCTGAGATGGAAATTAAGAAAAATGTACGTTACTATTTTCATACTACACGTAACAAACTTAAAATATGATCATCAGTACCATGGAATGGTGTCCCCAATTTGCATGCCGTTCCCCAGTGCACGGAAGATATTCTTTCAAAGGCCAAAGCAGCGTTCCACGGCATTCTAGGTAAGCACATGTGCTACATTGTCGCACTCTTCAGTAATGTTTTGACAGTTGCAGATTCATGTTACGAGGTAAGTTTTGTACCGATACAAAACTTTCTGAACAAAACTACCTTTATGCGAGGTACTTATAAAGAAATGAAAGGATATGTGATACAACATATGTAGAATAATACTATAAATTACCTGCATAGGATAATACTTTTTATCATAATTATTATTTATTCATATCCTGCAACTCCGTTTGAGCGAGCATATGCACCTTTGCATCGCATACTATTTGTATGTTTCAAGAGTAAAAACTCTTGAGACTGATATACAGCTGGGCAATCTTCTTATCTAGGTTCTTGATCGGTACATGTGTATTATGAATACAGCCTATAAGTTCAGGAAAATGTGCCAAGTGGTATAATGCATTCTGAAGAGTTTCCACTCACTTTGGAAGCCCAATAATACGTGGCACACGAGTAACAAGTATGCAGAATACAACATGTACGATCTCAGGAAACACCATGCAGATCACCTGTAACAATAACAAGTTGGATTAGTGGAGTACAGGAATATGTTAAATCGACGACACTGTACTATGTACGGTGACGTTTTTCGCCCGGACCTTACGGTAGCTCGAGATTTTCCCCGAGGAAAAAGGGAACGCGGTTCTTCGGCGCCTCCGCGCGCACGTGGAGGAATCTCGACTGGGTTAGTGTGCCACAAGAGTTGGTTAAAGATCTCAAATTTCCACACGATGCCACCCACGTCCCTTCTCGCGGAAAAGCCCTTTCAGGACCGATCGAAGTGTTGGGCGTCAAACGCCTGTAACGGTAAAAATAATGTGTGAAAGAATAAACGCGGAGATAGGAAAGCCGCCTAGCGGTCGAGCGCGGTACGAGTTTCCGGCGGAAACTCAGACATAGAGGGCAGTAGGATAGAAGTTTCGCGAATTCGAATATCGCGCGCGGGGTATAAAAGGAGCGTCGGAAATGATCGAAATTGTCGAAATAGACTCATATTTAAGAGTGAAGAAACCCAGAAGAAAACGACTAAGGAAGTTAGAAGAGGAAAGGGAATGCGGCGCGACACGAAGCTGGCTTAGGGAAACCATGGAATCCCAATCCGGGACCCGTCAGGAGCTACGAAGAAATAATCGCAGTTTCCGAAGAAATTGCGAAAGCCGAGTCAGCTGTGCGGCGCCTAGACGCGTCTGCCAGAACGATTCTCGCCGAACATAAACTGTGACGTTTTTCACCCGGTCGTGCGACTAATTCGAGTCTTTCCCCGGGGAAGAGAGAGCGCGGAGGAGACCCGAGCGGGATCCGGCGTCACACGATATTGGAGGTGTTCAGGTAGCCTTTTCTACACGATAGCTTTCGGCCCTTCTCGCGGAAAACCCTTCGGAACCGACCTCGAAGTTGGGCGCCAGACGCCTCTGCGTCGAATTTGAATCCGTAACCTACGGTTCCGTTTCTACACCGATTCCGCGAGAAGACGTCCCAAGACAGCCGAACTAATCGTGACCCGTAGCTCAGAAACGCCGAAGCGAACGGAGAGGGGCTGGGTCGAAGGTGCGAGAGAGCAGAGCAATAGAATTAAAGCAAAGTTGGAAAACCAAGAATTAACAATTTATTGAAGAGAAGAAAGCGTGCTGATGGTTAACAGAAAATTATGAGCGGGTGGTCGACTAGCGCAAGGCGGATTTATCCGTTGGAGCTCGCGGAGATCTTAGTCGCGTGGGCGTACGATTACGGCCCGCGGTTATCACGCGTACCGCTGGTCGTATTCGCTCAGGTATCGTTTCCTGGCGCCTCCAGGACACGAGTTACAAGTCGGACCGGAATTGACAAGAAACATAACGATAACGCCGTTGTAGAAGCTGACGGAGCGCAATTTCAATAATCGACCACCGGAAAGATAACGCGGAATAGAGTTTGAAGAATAGCAGAGAAATAGGATAGTAAAATAATAGCAGAGCGATAAAAGTGTTTGGCGAAGCAGCGGTACAATCTCACGAGGTAACGTACGCGAGATAGGGAGGCCCCAAATGGAGCACCCCTGAGCAAGGCCTCGCGGCCTTGCTGGCGGTCGTTCAAAGTCGTCGCTACGCCATCGGTGTTCAAATGTTAACGCTGGTTACAATTATCGTTCCTACACGGACTTTAAGAGAGCGGGTACAGATTCGGTATAGTTTACAATGAATAAGAAAACAATGTTTTACTTCCGACCTCTCAAAACTATTACGGACAAGAAGTTACGCGAATAAAACAAATGAGATCGAAAGGACCTGCGTAACGAGCGGTACAAATAGAGCCCCCCCCAGGATGAGTTTTACTCTACTTTTACTAGAATTAATTAACGGTTAGATATCGGAAGAACACAGAATATATGAAAAATCGGTCTAGAGATCCCCAGTGGTGGTCACTCGCCTCTACCTGGGAAACGTCCCTGCGTCCAACTCGCCTACCTCCACCGGCCCTAGGCAACGGTGGGAATTACCGCGGTCCACGTCCCCGGCCCAGCCACCCGTGGCTATCTTCAGCCGAACCCGTGCCCTCGAGGACGGTTCCTCGAGGAGGACTCGACGAGTCCCTTTTGTGACCACCACAGAGAATCTTTGTGGGAGAGAATTCGCACTCACCACCCTGGAAGGAGGTATCTCGTTCGGTCTCGTCTCGACGCTGCGGGCAGCACTCTTCTCCACTCGCCAA
This sequence comes from Tiphia femorata, assembly GCA_944319695.1. Classification (NCBI taxonomy): domain Eukaryota; kingdom Metazoa; phylum Arthropoda; class Insecta; order Hymenoptera; family Tiphiidae; genus Tiphia; species Tiphia femorata. Next base: position 11,930,268 of record OX090898.1, on the reverse strand, counting down.
CTGGAGATAGCGGAGGAGGCAACAAGATATCACACTGTTACAAAATCTGGCGACTAATACGAGATAGCTCCGGTACGCAAGTGCCGGGCCCTTCTTGCGAGTGCTGCTCCGTAACCACCGATACCCCCTCCACGCGTCCTTAACCTAACGCACGCTAATTCTAATTGGCGAAATCGCCGATGACGTTGACGGGTCCTGGCTGCTCGGTGGCGGTCTCGGCAGGAGGCCGGTAGAGTTGAATCCTGGCGTGGCGTGCTGTCCCGGTGTTTAGCGAGGTAGCGCTGGTTGCTGGTATCCAGGGGCCGTGGCAGCTGGTCGTGGTGAAGTAGGCATCTTTGGGGTGTCCTCCGCCTCCAACCCGCCTCGGTGCGCTCCTCCTCCACCCTCCAGGCCTCGCCAAGGTTAGGGGACGCGTCTTACCCGAGCCCGGGGCAGGCACACAGCTTCCCTAGGACCGTGCCACGTCTGACACGGTGCGGGCTCCGAGGACCTCCGTGGTCCTCGGGGACGGTGGATCACCCCTCCAGCGGTCGGCCGTCCTTGGACGTCAGCCTGGCGGAGCTCGTCGGGCCCCGACGGTTCGGGCTCGCCTCCTTGACTTGGTGTGGTGTGCTCCGCCCGCACCGGCCGCTGGTCCCCGTGATGTTGTGGGGTCGCCTCGACCTCCCCTCCATGGCTGCTCTCCGGCCCGTCCCTCCTCGGCTGCATCCATCGGCGGCGCGGACGGCTCGACGGCTCCTCGCCTCCGCCACTCGGCCTCGGCTCGAGACGCCGCTGCTTCGTCGATGCAGCCGGGGTACGTCGTGGTCCAGATGTTCGGGCTGCGGTTGCGCCACGCCGGTTCGCCTCCCCGTAGCCTCCGCCGTCCTTCCTGATCTTGTTGCAGTCTCATTGGTGCAGGTTCGGATGCTCGTGCGATTTTGTCGTGAAAAAGGTTACATGCTTTACTTAAAGATATCGATTACAAAATACGCGGCGTGACTCTAAATTAAAAAGGAAACGGTTTGACAGTTATATTTTCGCGGCTAGATAACGGTTAAACTATTGACTCTAAAAAATGAAATTAATTGGACCCATCCTGGGCTTGCTCGATCTACGTGTGCTCTTTCCCCTCTTTCCGAGGTGCCGCCCCGGGGAAATTGTGCGTTGCAATTTGCAACGTCACAAAACATATTACGTATAGAAGAGTTTGAGTGGGAAAGATTGTGTGCGAGTGAGAGCGAGCGACCATAGCGTCAGCAACGCGATAACACACGCATACTTTGGTTACAGAGCACATAGCAAGGAAACGACGCTTGGGGGCTTTCGGCACTGTACATAAATATATATATATATATAATATATCTATATATATATATATATATATATATATATATATATATATAGATTTAGGATTGTGTACTGTGTAAGCAGGCTAAATAAAACTAAGTTTAACGTTAATTTATCTTCCACCCGTCAACTACGATTCCCAGCACACCTGTCCAAAAGAAACCCGTTACACGACACTGCATCGAGATTAACCTGACTCAACGACCTGTGGTCCCTCCCTGATTTCCGCGAGCCGCAGTGATATCGCGACCCGTAGCTCAGGATGCAAGTTGCGACGGAGAGGGGCGAGGTTAGGAAGCGTGAGAACAAGCAGCAGAAATTAAAGCAGAGGTTAGGTAACAAACAAAATAACAATTTATTGTAAGCAAAGGTAGGAGAAAGTATTGAAGTTAACGAAGTGGTTGTCTCGCAATTCGTAGTGACGCGATTAGGCTCGCAAAGATCTTAATAGCGCGGGTGTGCAGGTGCGGCACGCAATCAATGATAATTGGGAGTCGTAACGGCTTCGCAATAGTGGTCAGATATCTTCCCGCCGCGAGTTTTTAGTCGGGCGCGTCGTATTGGTAGCTATTCCGAATTCGCCCGTTGGCGGCTGTCGCGTTACAGATAGTGAAGATCGGTTCGCGAGCGAGACTCAACCACGAGATGATTAACGATATGAAAATGAGAAATAATAAAGATAGAAATAATGGCAGAAAATAGTTAGAATAAAGCGCAAGCAAGCGTTAAGCCGAGGTAAGAACAGGCAATGAAAATTATAGCAAAGCGCAAAATACAAGAGGTGCAGTAGGCTCGAATAGAGCACCGCGGTCGCATGGAGATCGCGCGAATCAGGTGTTCGGACTTTACAAAGAATTCCTATTTTCTAGGGATACGGTAACCAAGATATCCGGAGTTTAAATAAAAGTTTTACGTCCGATCCAGGCAATTAAAAATACGATTACAAACACGCGAACAAAAGGGATCGGACAGACTTGCGTACGGACGGTACAGAGAGTCCTCCCCAGGATGCGACACACGATAATTAGGCAAAAGAATAATTAAAAATAAAGAAAGCAAAATAACACTGACAAGGGAACGGCACGAATTGACATCTCACCGATTTTAATGCGGAATGGCTCATTCGATAGATCTTGGCTAGTAATAAGATGCCCTAATGGGTTTTGTCTCGGAAATGTCTCGTTTAGGAGATATTCAAGATATTAAATGTAATAAGGTGGGCCATAGTGAAGCCAGAAAGCGGCCACTGTAGCAACCGTCGCATGACCCACACACGCGCGGCCGTGTCCGTGAGCGCTCGAGCTTCGGGCCACTAGGCCGACAGATACAGATAGTCATATGTCTGTCTCGGTCTAGCGGCCCGAAGTCCTCCGAGGCTCGAGGCTCGAGCGCTCACGGACACGACCGCGCGTGTGTGGGTCATGCGACGGTTGCTACAGTGGCCGCTTTCTGGCTTCACTATGGCCCACCTTATTACATTTAATATCTTGAATATCTCCTAAACGAGACATTTCCGAGACAAAACCCATTGGGGCATCCTATCACTAGCCAAGATCTATCGAATGAGCCATTCCGCATTAAAATCGGTGAGATGTCAATTCGTGCCGTTCCCTTGTGAGAATATTATAAATTGGTCTGATTGTCCTGGGTGGCAGTCGTACTCCCGCTCTCGAAAACGCCCCTCTGTCCTGCTCGCCCACCTCTGTCAGCCCCCTGGCAATGACAGGAATTCTGCGGCCTACGTCCCCCGCCCAGTCGCACGCGACTATCCCTCAGCGGAACCCGTACTCTCGAGAACGCTTCCTCGCGGAGGACCAGACGAGTCCTTCACGACTGCCACACAAGACAAGAGGGAACTTAAAAATCGGCACGCACTCACCACTCTTAGCAAAGCAAAGTCGCTTCCGTTCTCTCTCTCTCTTTCTGTTCGCGATTGAGATGGGTAATCGCGCATAACTGGTTCGCCGTTCAGACGGCGGGACGCGGCACCCGTATGGAATAGTTATAAATGTTCTCGACGAGTGAAAGAATGTTACACAGGACAGACACGTTTATTGTGAAAGTATTTACAGCGGTTATGCGAAAGGCGTAATGTTCACGATATATCTATCGAAGCGTTTCGGTGGCGAACGCGCCCCTGCGCGAGGATGCGCAAATGGCGCACGCACGTGGTGCGAGGGAACGGCTCGCGAATTAAAGCGATAAAGCTAAACCACTCGATATGAGCGGTTCGCAATTCCCGAGTGTATGTCGTGAAATACGACGCGACAATCCAAAATGGGCAAAGGTGCTCAAAGAGAGCGGTCCCCGAATGATTTCGCGGTGGTGCAGCCACTGCACCTTAAACTCGATTTTAGCAAAGTGACTGCTCGGTGACAAAGAATCCACGGAAGTGACCAGAAAGTGGGTCACACGAAATAGGCCACGGCTTCTTGCCGGGCACGTAATTAGCATATTTCCCGGTATGAAGCGCTTAATGCGTCGGAAATTACGCACCGCGCATGTCGTGTAAGCGCGTGGCGCTTGATGCGTGGGAAAGTACGTACCGCGCATGTCGTGTAAGCGCGTAACGTCATTTTAGACGATTCCGCAAGGAGTGTATGTATACGCGTGAGCGCCCCGACCGAACCATTAAGCACTAGAATTATGTCTGTTAAATATTAAAGAAAATAAAAGATTTCATTGCAACAGGGCATTGTCATTTCTAAACACTTTCCCTCTCGTTCTTTCGCTCCTTCTGTCTCGCTTGGGCAACCTTTGGGCTTGGCACGGCTCGGGTGTACTCGATCACTCTTGGAAGATAGACTTTAGAGGATAACCAAAACGTAATTTACGGGAGGCAATTCCGGACGCAAGTGCCGGGCCCTTCGTACCCGTGCCGTGCCGTATCCGCTGGTTCCCCTTCCACACTCACACCTAGCTTAACGCACGCGATTCATTATTGGTTATTCGCGGGTGACGTTGACGGGTTCTGGCTGCGCTGTGGAAGTATCGGCAGGAGGCTAGGAGATTTGATTTCCCGGCGTGGCGTGCTGTCCCGGTCTTCGGCAAGGCAGCGCAGGTGGTCCTTTTCCGGGGGCCGAGGTAGCTGGTCGAGGGTGAGGTAGAGATCTTCGGGGTGCCCTTTGCTCCGCCGCCAACCCGCCTCGGTGCGCTCCTCCTCCACCCTCCAGGCCTCGCCAAGGTGAGGGGCCGCGTCTTACCCGAGTCCAGCGCAGGCAGACAGCTTCCCCGGAACTGTGCCACGTCTGACACGGTGCGGACTCCGAGGATCTCCGTGGTCCTCGGGGACGGTGTAGGCACCCCCCCCCCCCCTCCTTCGGTCGGACATCCTTCTGTCTTCTCATCTGTAGGAGGCTCGTCGGTTTCGGGCTCGCCCTATCGACGGGGTGTTATCTCCTCCTTCTTCTCCCGACCGCTGGTCCTCCTAGATTATGGTGGAACTGATGTGACCTCCCCTCTGCAGTTGTCCCTCGGTTCAGTCTCCGCGGAGCTGCATTTGGTTGGTGGGGCGGACGACTCCACAGCTCTTGCCTCCGCCACTCGGCCTCGGCTACAGGCGCCGCCGCGTCACCGATGCAGTTCAGGTACGCTGGTCCTCCAGATATCAGTGGTCTGGTTGCGCCACGCCGGTTCGCCTCTCCATGACCTCCTCCGATCTACTGGATGTTTGTGCAGGCTCGTTCTGCGCTAGGCTGGTGGAGCTCGTCGTGCGTTTCACATGTAAAATTTCATTCGTTTCAGTCATACTATTGTGTTTTACAGAAAGATAATAGGGATCCACGGCGTGATTCTAAATTCGGATTTTAACTATTGATTCTAACATGGATTATCGTGTGTCTCCCGCGGACTCGTACTTAGGTACCCTGTCGTTACCTTATAAACTTTACTCATTTCACGGAGCAATGTGGCTCCTAGGGACCCGATTTCCCTTGTTACCCGAGCCGCCACTGGGGGAAATTGTGCGGTGCAAAATGCAACGTCACAGTACATTTCTATGAGTTGTCATGTACTTTTTTCAAAAAATTACTTACCACATTCTATTAGGTAACACCCCTTCGCATAATAGGGCAGGACGATGGGGAGCTGCAGAGCAGGTGTTATATCCGCCGCCCTTTCATCTACCTTGATTGCCAATTTGTCTTCCACAAGACCCAGCAAATAATGCACACACTCGTTTCACAGTCGGTAGCGCATTCGAAATTTACATCGTCGTATACTTGGAACGGATCTATCCGCTTTCTATATACTCGTGGCTGTTTTTCTCGTAATCGTCTCATTTCGCGTATTTCGCGAACCTTTTCCAAACGTTTGACTAGTTCATATATGTCCTCCATATTTCTATGTTTGTGAGGTTATGAGGCTCGTGAAATCACGTTAAAGTCGCTGAAAATGTGCCCCTACCCACATTTTCGATTCCACGCGCAACTTTAGCCTAAAGTCGCGCTAAAGTCACGTTAAATAGGGGTGAGAGTACGGATTTCGCCTAAATGTGGTTCCCGGCGGCTTGCTAGATGAGCCTTAGATGGGCTTCGTAAATAGGCGATAAATAGTGGGTGAGAGTAAGGCCCGATGTTTTCTTTTAGTCAATAGTAGAAGCATTATTTTGTTCCTCATCATCTGCATCTTCTTCTACAATAAAAGGGGTATTATGAATAAGAAAGAGTACTAGACCGAGTGAAATATTTCGTGCCATTTATCTTATCAATATTTGTTAAGTGAGAGCACTGTAGCATTGAATTCAACGGAATTGAACGAAATGCATTACTGCGCCGAACTGCATTATCGCGAACCGCTCCTGTGAGCAACCAACCGTCGACTTATCGTACCGTTAAATATCGGTAATAGTAAATGCGTGAGTCGGTCTCTGTCGAACAGTAATTGAGTTTTAAGTGTGCTCGCGAAGCGTTCAACGGAGCACGTGTGTGCGCCATTTATTGGCGTGCGCGTTACCCGCGCTCCGTCGCCGAACCACGAGTACGGACCCTTATCACACGTGAACACTTTCTGTATATATGTATTATAAATAAACGTGCAAGTTTCAGTGTGAAATAACTTTATTCACTAGCCAAACTACTATTGAAAGCACGGGTCCGCGTTCCACCGTCAGATACGGTGAACCAGTCGTGCGCGTTGACGGCTCTTACCGTGAATCGCGAACAAATATCACATTACACGTTGGAATTTTTAAAGTATAAAAAATCTTTCTTTAACAAAGAAACAAACATCGAATGTGGATTAGTATTTGATGAGATGGCTATAACATCAAAGAAATGTTATAATCCTGCAACGGGATCATTAGTTGGAGATATAACATTTTCTGGTGAAAAAGGTACAGCGACACATGCTCTTGTTTTTATGCTTGTTGGCATTTGTAATATGTGTATGGAAGCATATTGTGGGGTATCATTTTACTCGAAACAGTTTTAATAGTAATACATTAAAAGAAATTATCTTTCAGATAATTAATAAAGTGGAGGAACTTGGTTTCCACATCAATTTTATCACATCGGACATGGGTTCCGGAAATGTACCAGCTTGTGGAAATTATTACAAATTAGAACTGGTAGATATGATCGAATAAAGATCTATATCATTCATCCATACGATGATAGTCGTTACTTATGTGTTATTGCTGATATACCTCATATTTTAAAAAAATTAAAACAAGCATTACTTAATAATGAAGTAATAACCATTTCTGATGATATATTCACTAAATATAATTTACCTTCGAATAAGATAGAGTTAAGGCATTTTCATTAGCTAATCGATATTCAAGAAGGTTCTGAACTACTTTTAACACCTAAATTAAGGACTGATGATATACACTGCAATAATTTTAATAAAATGAAGGTGAATAAAGCAAAACATGTATTTTCTGATGACACAAGTTCTTCATTTGAATTATTAGCATCAGAGAATAATAAACTTGAGTTTATATACAGGGTGGTCCGTTATAAGTTGGCACTAGCAAACATGCTTATAGAGCGGCTTAAAACAAACACAAAAGTCCTGGACCATTATTCAAAATTCGCAATATTGATCGAGTTATTAACTGTTAAAGATCAAAGGAAAGAGCGTCCGCCAAAACGGCAGCGGAAGGAGCGCTAGAGCCTCTGCGAGCTGTAGGACGGCCCAGTTTGCCTACAAAGAAATGCGAGGTGCGGTAAGGGGAAGGATCATACGTCACTGCACGCGGCCAAGCGGGCGTTATTCTGTGGTGGGGGCGATCACTATCGCTTCCGAGTAGCGACACTCGCAGGCAGAGGTATACGCGTGGACAATTTTTCGAAGGTGCCTCTTTGTTACGCATGCACGCTCGAACGCTGGCTCTCTCTCTCTCTCTCTCTCTCTCTCTCGCTCGCTCCCTCTCTGCCTGTCTGTCTGTCTCAGGACGCGAGACATTCTGCACGTAAAAATAAATGCGTGTTTTCGCTACGTGTATTCTTCGCGAAAATTATTACGTACGCTATCCTTTTCACACCACCTAAATGCCTGTTCGAAATGCCCTCCCCCTTCCCGCACACAGATTTCGGCCCTTCGTATAATATTGCGCGTTGCTCTATGTGTTATTTCCGGCGTGATGGTATTGAAGGCCGCGACAATTATTACATTAATGCCCTATACATTGATGTACATACAGTGGACTAGGCCTCCTGGGGATACCACTATAAAAAAACGCACCCTGTTATCTACCGCTAAGTGGTGTGAAAAGGATAGATTTCGTAATAATTTTCGCGAAGAATACACGTGGCGAAAACACGCATTTATTTTTACGTGCAGAATGTCTCGCGTCCTAAGACAGACAGACAGACAGAGAGGGAGAGAGGGAGCAAGCGAGCGAGAGAGAGAGAGAGGAGCCAGCGTTCGAGCGAGAGAGAGGGAGAGAGAGCCAGCGTTCGAGCGTACGTGCGTAACAAAGAGGTACCTTCGAAAAATTGTCCACGCGTATATCTCTGCCTGTTGAGTGTCGCTACTCGGAAGCGATAGTGATCGCCCCCACCACAGAATAACGCCGGCTTGGCCGCGTCCAGTGACGTATAATCCTTCCCCTTACCGCACCCCGCATTTGTTTGTAGGCAAACTGGGCCGCCCTACAACTCGCAGAGGCTCCAGCGCTCCTCCCGCTGCCGTTTTGGCGGACGCCCTTTCCTTTGATCTTTAACAGTTAATAACTCGATCAATATTGCGAATTTTGAATAATTGTGCAGGACTTTTGTGTTTGTTTTAAGCCGCTCTATAAGCATGTTTGCTAGTGCCAACTTATAACGGACCACCCTGTATACTGCGTGGTTTGTAAAGATCGTTTGCAAATGGTTTTCTTTAATGACATCAAGATATTATAAACTGGCATTAAGTAAAAATAATATTAATGTGTATGAAGAAAATATAACATTTTTACATGAAATTATAAATGTTTTTACTAACTTAAAAATAGGTAATGGTGGATTCAAACCTGTACAAAGAGGTATAATAATAAGTACACAATCAATCATTAATTTAACTGAATATCTAATAACGAAAAGAAACTTTCAATATGTTTTAACATCAAGATTTACACAAGATTGTGTTGAAAATCTTTTTTCGCAAATCAGACAAAAAACTGTTATTTCTAATCCACTTCAATTTTCTAATGATTTAAAATTAATTGCTATCGCAATGTATATAAAAGATATTAATAATAATAATTACGATATCGACGACGGACAATATTTATCAGGATTTCTTGAATACTTAGCACAAAAAAAGAAAAAATCTACAATTGATAAATGTAACACTATTATTGAAATTCCCCCCTTTAATAAAAAGTTAATATCAAACTTGACCAATTTAGAATTAAATAGTTTGTATAATATAGCTGGATACGTAATAAAATCTATTACAAAAACATGTAAAATATGCAATAAATGTATACAATCAGTTAAATCACCAAATCCATTATGCTTTTCCTTTACAAAGTTTGTACAACTAAAATGTTATACAACACATTCATTATATTTTGTTAATGTTGCAACGTTTCAAATATTTGTAAAATTAGAACAAATTTTTCGTTATTATTCTAATTATTTTAATAAGTTTCAAAACATTAATTGGTCATTATTTTGAAATAATGAATTTGCAAAAGTTAATGCTAAACATATATTAAATAGTTGTCACGCTTTATATTTTAAAATTATAAGAAGATTTACAACATTTAGATTAAAAATTTATAATAAAAAAGGTGCTGTAGGCAGTAAGCATTACGATAGGAAGTCTATGGCAATGCATGCTGTACAGGTAACCTTCCTATAACACGGTATCTCATAACACAGTTTCGCTATAACACGATTCGTAAATTGTGGGAACGCTTCTACAACACGGCATCCTATAACACGGTTTCGCTATAACGTGATGAGGAAACTGCAAATCCTTTGTACATACAACACTGTATGTACTTCTACAGTCGCGGCGAGGCTTGCTGTCCTAAAGATACAGCGTTGCGGAAATGTATGTAGGTCCTTAACCGTACGTGTAGCCTGGGTCTCATGCAACACGGTTTCACACAACACGGAACCTAACTACCGTGTTATAGGAGGGTTACCTGTATTTTCTTAATCTGTGATTTATGATATAAAGTCAATATTTTTGTTTTGCAATAAAATTATGTATATTTTAATTTGTTTAGCAATAAGAGTTATTAATTGTAAGAAATATTTTATGTATGTTTTGATATTTTTAGTAAAAAAAACCACATTTTGTTTCTTTGAAGCGTTTATTTTTTCATTTGTATTGCTAAAAAATAATTGGTTTTGTTACTAGAAAGGTTAGTGTGATTCAAATATGAGCGCGAATTCCCACTTTAGAGGACCAATCAAAACTGGAAACCACATGGCCAGACTCTTAGGGTTGCGTTCCAGTTAACGTCCGCATCGCTCACACATATTGACCGCGAATATCCCGGTCCACTAATTGCAAACATCCACAAACATCGCGGACTCTCAACTGTAGTGGAACGAATTGTGGATGATAAAAAACATGGACGCCACTGTGGTTTATACCTTACTAATGCGTCGAAGAAATTATGTGTCTGAAAGCTCATCGGGTTTGGACGAAGATTAGGAACCAGACTTGATAGAGAGAAAAATGTGTAAACTCCCTCCGCGCATTACAATTTACGCCGACGTTGTAGGCCGTTATATGAATTATGAATTTAAAAGCCATTTTAGGTTAGTGATCATTTATTAATGTTGCGTTTTTAACGATCGCGGTCGTTATGTGGAACGGACTTGCAGACGTCGCAGACGTTAACCCGAACGCACCCTCATTATAGGGTCTCTAGAACCCACTGCTGAAAGATATCACAGCCAATCACAGCGGATGATTGTGGCGACCCCACTAGACCCACACCAGCGCCACGGGTTTCTTTTCTTGCTCTTGCGTAGTCCACATCCGGTGTGGACGCGCCGCGCTCGACCTTCTTCCTCCTTGGACGACCGTGGAGTGCACCTCGTGACAAGTATCCCGCATATTTTGTGTCGGGACCGATAGTGTTGCGTTATGACGCTTATCGCGGCCCCGAAGGACGAGCGTCCCGCTGTGTCGCATGTGCTTGCGCTGTTTCATTTGCGCCGATCACGAGTGTACTAATTGTGTACTTTTCCCTTCGCCCCAGACTTGTTCGCGGATTACCCCCGTTCTCAGCCACGTGCCTGCTATAGGCGCGGGCTGCGCCTCGTGCGATCACTTGTGCGCTACCTCGGCGTTCCTGCGTCGACCCAGCGTGCCGGTATACAGGGTGTCCCACAACTGGGGTACCAGCCGGAAATGAGCAATAGCTGAGGTGATTCTGAACGAGATTTTCCTTTGCGAAAATACTGTCCGATGCTCCATTTTTGAATTATTAAGGAAAAACATCGGCGTACGAGAGCGCGCGTAGAGCGCGCGCTCAGGGCCGTAGCGCCCATCACTCACGGCGCCCGACCGTGGTCGTGAACGGGCACAGCGCGGTGGTGGTACGGGACGAAGCATCGGACGGAAATTATGTCGAATAACAAATCAAAATTTCAGAATGACCTCAGATATCCATTAGTCATCCACAATAAACAAAATAATTAGTCATTAGTGTAATAGTAAGAAATCGATTAAGTGCTGCGACATTCGATTTAACAAATCGAAATGTGCTCAAAAACTTTTATTCGTTATTTAAAACCAACGCGAAATGAGATCTCGAAAATGAGATTTATCAATTATTACCAAAAAAGTATTCGGAATCGAAAAATAGTTGTTTTCTATTAAACGAATAATGACTGCAATAACAAAATCAATTACTCACTGCCCTCGATGGAAGTGTGCGGCTGTCACTGGATCACTGCATCCATCCCGATCGTTCGTCTAATCTCTAGCGGCAAACAGCTGATCCGAGCACAGTCCCGGGCAGGTCGGGTGAAAAAAGTTAGCCCCCCACTTTTGGCTTAACCCAAATTTAAAAGTTGTGCTGAATTGTGCCCGAGTTGTGCCACATTGTGCCAAAAGGAAAATTTCGAAATTTAAAAAATAGGCCCGGAAATTTAAAAAAACGGTTTTTCGGGCCTGCCCCCCACTTTTCGATTTTCGAAATTCTGTCGGTTGTGTTAGATTGTGCTAGGTTGTGCTAACGTTGTGCCAAAAGGAAATTTATGGAAATTTGAAAAATAGGCCCGGAAATGGAAAAAACAGTTTTTGCGCCAGCCCCCCACTTTTCGATTTTCGAAATTCTGCCGGTTGTGTTAAGTTGTGCTAGGTTGTGCTAGGTTGTGCTAACGTTGTGCCAAAAGGAAATTTATGGAAATTTGAAAAATAGGCCCGGAAATGGAAAAAACAGTTTTTGCGCCAGCCCCCCACTTTTCGATTTTCGAAATTCTGCCGGTTGTGTTAAGTTGTGCTAGGTTGTGCTAGCATTGTGCCAAAAGAAATTTTATGGAAATTTGAAAAACCGACCCGGAAATGGAAAAAACGATTTTTGCGCCAGCCCCCCACTTTTCGATTTTCGAAATTCTGCCGGTTGTGTTAAGTTGTGCTAGGTTGTGCTAGCATTGTGCTAAAAGGAAAATTTCGTAATTTACAAAATAGACCCGGAAATTGAAAAAAATGATTTTTTGCGCCAGCCCCCCACTTTGCGATTTTCAAAATGCTGACGGTTGTGCTAGGTTGTGCCAGGTTGTGCTAGCATTGTGCCCAAACATTATTTCTTAATCATTTCACTATAAGAAGTTATAATAGGAAACTTATTTCCAAAGAAATTCTCAAAAGTGGCAATTTCTTTGCTACCTGCTATTAGGGGGCCATCTAATTATGGATCTGAATTGTACTAGTCCAGCACAACTCGGTACAAGCATCGACTTGGTCAGCAAAACGATACGAAAGGCATTTTATTCTTGAGAGTGGTTTTTCGCGAAATATGTCTACGTTGAAAAAACCGGTTTCTAGTTGGTTGAATCGAATTGTGTATCTGAGTTGTGCTAGGCCTGTACAACTCAGCACAAGCGTCGCCTGTATCAGAACAAGATAATTTAGTTCTAAAAGGAGTACATCTCTTTTTGTCGTGCATAGTTATGTGCGCATAAACCGTTCCACCGCGGCAAGGTGGAGATGATTGGAACGGACTTCTTTGTTTTTATTTTTTGTTTTTGTTTTTTGAATTGTACGCATTGTGTTACAGGTAAATAACTAAGGTAAGTAAAATAAAGTATATTAAGGTAAGCAAAGTAACATAAGTATAGTAACTAAAGTAACTAGTTAACTAAGGTAACATTATGTATGTAAAATAATATTCTAAAAAGTATAGTAATTAAAGATAGTAGTAATAAAGATATTAGTAATAGAACTTCATCATACAACTTTTACGTATAGGCAGGCTGCTGGATTTATTATGCTTTTTTCCGTAACATTAACACTTTTTCGCAATAAATCGTCAAAAAGAATCCATTTGTCTCCATATAAAGCATAAGCTGTGTAATGACCAATTGACGTATTTTGATCACCAACATAGTGTACGACCCCAGCTAGAGTAAAGGATGTATTATCAAGTTGTATAATTTTTGGGAAAGTCTTCAGTAATACTTTTACATTTACGTCTTGAATACATTCAATTAGTAAATGTGAATGGTAACTTATTGTTAATTCCATATTTCTACTACATTGTTTACATTGCGTGTAGTTTGCTTTATTGTAAGTATCTATTGCCTGGACGATTGTGCTATATCCATGTACTTGTATTGTTTCGAAATCGAGATTAAGAAGAACGAATTTCTTGTCTATCATTTTCTTACAGTTAGTACAATTTTTTAGTAGAGTACAACTCGGTTCTGCAGTTAATAGCCATTCACATAAATTATTTATGTTTGAAACGGCATTTATTGTTACGACATGAGATGCGTTTGTGCTGACAAAGTTATCAATTTTACGCAGTTGTGTTGCGCGTTGTCTGTAAATTAATTTGCACGGACCTTTTTCTACAAAATTTGTGATAAATTTGAAAATATCTGACGCGCTATTCGTAATAATATTATAGATTCTCTCATGTGTACATGCAGCGGCAAATAATTGTACAATACTATCAAATCCACAAGTGTTCAAAACGACAAGTCTGTCTTTCTTATCTTTTAATGATTCGCACAAATTTCCATTTTGCAAAACAAAGATATCAATTTTTTTCTTTTTGCAAATTCCAATGAAATCTGGTCGAGGTTCAAGATATGTTCGTTTTCTTGTATTTTTCTTTTCATTTTTATTTCGCCAGTTGTGTTCCTCGTTTATATCTGAATACTCATTCTCTGACTGTCTACTCAATTGCATATAGGGTTCATGAATGTGTTTTTCATTCCTGTTTGGAATATCAGTTGATAATGTCTGTGGAGTTCGACTACGTGTTAAGTCTACTGCGTGTACTTCATGCTGATCGTTGTTAACCAGAATCTGGGCGAGTGGGGTATTAGTAGATGTAAGATTTTGATCTAACTGTGATGTACATATAATATCAGAATCTAGATTTTTTTCTAGTCCTATTTCTGTAGTCTCAATTTCAGTATTTATGCATTCAGTATTAGTTTTAGGTATTTGTTCTGCTACTGCGAGTTTTGCACGACCGGAGAATGATTGCAAATGTAAAGTTACGAATTTATCAATTCGCATTGGTCGCGAGGTATTTTTTAAGAGTCTATGTTTGAGGTCATTAAATTCTCCTTCTACCGCGGAAGAAGTCGCAGTCGAAGATCCATAAGTGAAAATGGGTATCATGACCTTGGAATATAATGGAAAATATAATAACAATGATATTATGCGTTTTCCCGTCTCTACTGAATAGTATGGATTTACACTACATCCTGGGTTTTTAACAGCCTCATCTTTAACTATTGCTATACATGTAGTAGAAAATGTTTCCACCCATATGTTTAAATCTGATTTGTTTTGAACTTCTTTTTGAATTTCTATATCAACCGCATCATAATCAAGTATATCTTCAGTTTCTTCTTGTTTGTCAATAATTTCGTCTGGAACTACATTTTGTGTTATTATTGCGTGTAACATTTTAAAACAATGTTCCGCATAAGATGGAATATTATCTTTTGTATTCCCGAACATTTCACTATATGCTAAAATAATTGCCCATTTCACTATTTCTTGAAATTCTACAAAATCAGAGACTTTTGTAAGGAATGTCATTATAGTGATATAAAATAAACGTACTTGAGGATGAAGACATTTAAGTTCTTTCCATCTTGAAATCATGTGTACATAATGAGATACGTCTAATCGTAAAAATGTAGAAGGTAGAATATCTGATTTTTAGGCACGACCGTAATTAGGCACGACCGTAAAGGGAGTGACTTATGCTATCGCCATCGCAAAAACCGTTCGTATGTGTGTGTGTGTGTGTGTGTGTGTGTGTGTGTGTGTGTGTGTGTGTCCGTGTATATCCTCGATTTCGAGAAAACGGCTGAACCGATCGGGACGAAATTTGGCACAAAAATCAAGTACACTACTGTGAGTTGACAATAAGGTTTGTGAGCCGCCATCTTGAACCGGTACAAGATGGCGGGAAATTCAAATTTCGAATAAAATTTAATTTTGCCGGTATTTCGAAACGGTTGAAGATGGCAATACATAAAGTTTCCTGGCACCAAATGGGTATATACTCCACGTGCATGCCAAATTTCATCCAAATCCATTCAGCCGTTTGGCCGGAATACTGGATTAAAGATTTTTATTAAGCAAATTTAAGTCTTTAATCCAGTATTCCGGCAAAACGGCTGAACGGATTTGGATGAAATTTGGTATGTATGTGTAGTATATACCCATTTGGTGCCACGAAACTTTATGTATAGCCATCTTCAACCGTTTCGAGATGGCGACAAATTTAAATTTTTTAAGCAAATTTAAGTCTTTAATCCAGTATTCCGGCAAAACGGCTGAACGGATTCGGACGAAATTTGGCATGTACATGATGTATATACCCATTTGGTGCCACGAAACTTTATGTATAGCCATCTTCAACCGTTTCGAAATGGCGGCAATTTTAAGTTTTTAAATAAATTTAAGTGTTTAATCCAGTATTCCGGCAAAACGGCTGAACGGATTCGAACGAAATTTGGCATGTACAGGGAGTATGTGCCCATTTGGTGCCACGAAGCTTTATGTATAGCCATCTTCAACCGTTTCGAAATGGCGGAAAATTTAAATTTTTTAAGCAAATTTAAGTCTTTAATCCAGTATTCCGGCAAAACGACTGAACAGATTCGGACGAAATTTGGCATGTACATGGAGTATATACTGATTTGGTGCCACGAAACATTGTGTATGGTCATCTTCAACCATTTCGAAATGGTACCAATTTCAAGTCTTTAATCCACTATTTTATTTTATAATTATAGTTTGAAAATCCCGTAATTTCGAAACGGTTGAAGATGACCATGCATAAGTTTCGTGGTACCAAATGGGTATATTTTTGAACAACATGCCAAATTTTTTCTGAATCCGTGCAGGCGTTTCGGCGGAATATTGGATTAAAGATTTCAATTTCCGTAATTTCTGCACCCGGTAAAGCGAGCGCGAAGCGCGAGCAAAGGCGATCTGGGGGGTTGGCGCTTGAGCGAAGCGAAAGCGCAGGGGGTTTACCCCCTAGTTTATTGAAGCACTTAAAACATTGAGACAAATAGGCCTGTAAATTTTTGCATTGACCGAATGCCCTTACAACAGCTCCCATTAAAGCTTTATCGAAATCGCACACTACTTGTTTCGGCAACGGAAAAGTTGATGTATGTTTTAGTCCGATTCTTATAATTTCTAATAACCAAAAATGGATAGTGTTTGTAGTGTGAGACGCACTTAACATTTGGAATATCGGCATATGTGATATTTTAGTTTTTGTAACGATTTGATATAAATAAATATGCGGTGATAATTCTCCGGAAGGGTTTTTTAATTTTTTTACCAAAGAACCTGTACCGTCTATGCAGTGTGACGTGGCATTTTGTCACGTCACAGGTCCGCCCTAAAGAAGGCCATAAGGCGCTCGCGAGAATAGATTCGGCCGCCCACCAGGGGCATAATTTCGTAAACGGAGGAAAATGCCTCCCGGATGGGTATCCGCCAGATTAGAAAATACTAAACTGAATAGTAACGACGAACCCTCTTTCATGCGAAACTACCTCCGACATAAAACCGTGGACGCTGGATCGACGAGGGGAAGCGGAGGACGGAGAGGACCTGCGAGGAGATAAACAACACCAACTGCACGGGGAGCAGCAACAGTAAGGAGCGATGCCCTGGATGACGTCGGGACGCTGAGCCGAGGCCATCGGCGAGAAGGCGCCAACAGCGTCCCGAGCAACCAAGGAGGGGCATCGAAAGAAGAGCACCAGGATCGGCACGGGAGGGAGCTGGCCACCGACGCCTCCCCAGACAGCGCGGGACAGGACCAAAGGTGTAGCGAGGTGCCCGCTGAGGGGGAGGCCAATCACCATCTCCAGGGGTGATCCAGCCACCGCCCGGGGGTAGTCATGACATCCCCGGGGCCCGCACAGTGCCAGGAGGGCACTGTCCCAGGGGGACGCAGCAGGCCGACCCTGGGCTCGGGTAAGACGCACCCCGTAGCCAAGAGAGTGAGAAGGCAGGGGGCGAGCGCGCCGAGGCGGGTAATGGCGGCACAAAGGACACCCCGCGAAGCGGCAGAAGTCCCTCGCCGGCCATTCTGGTCCAACAACGTGAGCGGCTGCTCCACCGCCACCTTCCGAGGCAGCCCTCGCACCAATTCTCTCCAGGACTCTTACCGACCCGCGTGGCGTCAGGAGGATCGACCAGCGCCGCGAATAGATCCGTCGAACTATTAGTCGCGAATCGATGATTGATGGGTGGTGGGGGAAACGATGGCCCACGCAGCTCGCACGCTCGCCGATTTCCGCACTTGCGGACGGACCGCGCTACCAGATATACGTCAGAGCAAGACACCTTCCTTTTTTTGTTTCCGTAATATTAAACCGTGGTCCCTGGTGGGTGGCATCGCGGGAGCCGCGAACGAGCGAACGAAAGAACGAGCAAGCGAGCGTGCGAGGACCAGGGCCAGCGGTTCCCCCGGATAAAGAACCGGTGAGTCGTTATTATCAGTCCGCGCATCCAAGGGTCGAGATTAGCCGTCGCCTCCCAAAGTCCCCCCGCGTGCGTGGTCGGATACCAGGGCGGGTACGTGACGCCGAAGGGTCGTCTCCGGGTCCGTTGGTCGCGGCGAAGCCGGTCAGGGTAGTACAGGGACAGAACCGGAGTCGTGGATTGGGCAGGAGGCGAAGGGCGGCTAGTCTCGACCGCGTGGGAGAGACTCCGCGAGATATCTCACCCTAGGTAGGCCTAGGATTAGTGTGGTACCCATCCTGGCGGAATTCCATACGTTACGCCGCTGCAAGTCCTTCCGACCCCTTTCGCGTGTAGAGTAATTTCTTGTTAATTTATTTCTTACTTCATTCTAGTCATTTTTCTGTAACCGTAGAGTCCTTGTCCGTACAACGTGGGGTCGGAAGTAAAACCGTCTTATCCTTGTATTTTTGTCATTCCGCGAAAGCGTGTGCGAGCGTCCGTTGCTACTGCGCGTACAACTCCCTCCGCGAACGCGTGACCTGTCCGAGCGTTCCGGCTTGCCCGGACAATTGTATTACAGTCAAACAGCTACGACTTAGTCCGACCACCGTGCGAGTTAGAGGTCGCGAGACCCAGGGCGGACGGCTCGGGTACGAGCCGTCGCGACCGCGAGCGGGCCGCATTCGCGTAATACCGTGTTTGTTGCTCTCTCCGGAAACCTGTACTCCGCGAAGTACCTCTCTTCTTAATTAATCGCCGTACTAAGATTCGTGCTCGGGAGGTTTCTCCGGGTCACACCTCGCGTCCTAATTTGTCATACATGCAATAGTTTCCGTTGTCACTTATCATTGAATTCGGCTTTTCTTATTAATTCATGTTATCATTTCAATTTCTATCTTTTCTTAATAAACTTTTGTTCAGCCGACGTGCTGGTTATTCTCGCTCCTTTCCCTTCTCTCTGCTGTCCCCTTGCTGGACCCCGCCACTCTCCGTCCTCGTGCCAAAGGCACGAGTCGATACCCTGATCTAGCCGGGGATTTCTTTGGGGAAGATTACCCCTCGTCGCGTAGGGAGACGAACACGACGACGGTCGCGAGAGAGTCGCGAGCTTAGAGTCACGCGGCCGATAATCAAATACGACGTCGGAAATACGGCGTCTGGCGCCCTTAATCGTAAGTCCGCGAAGGAGAAGCTGCGCGAGGAAAAGGGGCCGTTCTCGTAATATCTCCGTAGGGACGGGCGAGGGAGGTTTGTAACGGTGGGCAAAACGCGTAGGGGGAAAAGCGTACCAAAGTGGCCGAGAAAATATATCGTTGTAAAATTAACGCGTGACCCGCGAAAATAGCGTTACAGCAGATATATTCAGAGTTTTGAACAAAAATGGCCACTTGCTCCGGTGTCCAATATTGTACATAAAATGGATCTAATCCAATCGCGTGTATTTGTCCTGCATGTTTATTGTATTTCATATTCTGTAAACTTTTTACTGGCTCAGGATCAGTCAGATTTAGATTTATTTTTTCGCGTTGCTGTTTAGCGACTGAAAGTACATGATTCTTCGGTAGATGGGGAGGTTCTGGATCACCAATATCCATTAGTTTGTTGGCTTCTTTTCTGCGCCAAATGCACGGTAAAATATTTTCTTCCACCAATTTATTCGAAATTTCAATTCTTCGGTTTCCTCTCAAATGTCGCTTCTTTTCGTGTTTTACGGAGGCATTAAAATTTCCATAGTACATTCCATAACCACATCGTTTGCTCCTACTGGCTTATTTGCAACAATTCCGAAAAAATCACATTTGCATTCTGAACACGCAGCAACTATTTTCAAGAAAATTCCAGAATCAGTCACTTTGCATCTCTTGAATGATAAAGCACATGGTATACGTGTATTCTCCCATAATTGTGCGAATAAAATATCTGACCAAACTTTTCGACGTAACACTTTGTAAGATCTCTCTCCTAACTGTTTGTCCGAACATGTAACTTCTTCACTCGCGATTACTGACCATGTTTCATGCGTTAAGATTAACTGAAATTCTATTGTTCCATTATTGGTAAAACTATCAAGTATGCTTTCTTCTGATGTATTTATACTAACATCAACGTGTTTCTGAATATTGTAAAAGTCGAGAAATTTATCCCACAGATTATATCTGTTCCCTCGAAAAATTGTGTATATATATTTTGGAGAAAATCTTTTTCCAGTCGCTTGTTCAATATCGTTACTAAGTTGAAGATATATACGAGAACTTGGTACAATAGGTATTCCAGAAAAATCTGCAAGATCTCTATATCTAGACGTCAAAATTATATTTGACAACTGCAATGCGTATTGAGCCATGCTAACTAAATATATTAGAGAAACGTGTACAGGATTTTTAAAACGTAACCCGGCGGAGACGCAATGCTATTTCGATGCTGCTACATTGCAAATCTGCACCGAACTGCCCTTTCTTTCGAAAACTCAAGCCACGATCCAATCTTCCTTTGTTCCTTATCGCATCAGCCCATAGGTCCTGATTAATCGATCCGCGATTAGGCTCCCACGAAGAAAAGGAAACAAGGCGCCGAATATACAATGTATATGATCCTTATGCCTTACAAACTTGACAATGTATCCTGTACTCTATACACAGTTTATGCTTCATATGGAGACAACTGGATTCTTTTTAACGATTTATTGCGAAAAAGTGTTAATGTTACGGAAGAAAGCATAATAAATCCAGCAGCCTGCCTATACGTAAAAGTTGTATGATGAAGTTTTATTACTAATATCTTTATTACTACTATCTTTACTTACTATACTTTTTACAATATTATTTTACATACATAATGTTACCTTAGTTAACTAGTTACTTTAGTTACTATACTTATGTTACTTTGCTTACCTTAATATACTTTATTTTACTTACCTTAGTTATTTACCTGTAACACAATGCGTACAATTCAAAAAACAAAAACAAAAAATAAAAACAAAGAAGTCCGTTCCAATCATCTCCACCTTGCCGCGGTGGAACGGCTTATGCGCACATAACTATGCACGACAAAAAGAGATGTACTCCTTTTAGAACTAAATTATCTTGTTCTGATACAGGCGACGCTTGTGCTGAGTTGTACAGGCCTAGCACAACTCAGATACACAATTCGATTCAACCAACTAGAAACCGGTTTTTTCAACGTAGACATATTTCGCGAAAAACCACTCTCAAGAATAAAATGCCTTTCGTATCGTTTTGCTGACCAAGTCGATGCTTGTACCGAGTTGTGCTGGACTAGTACAATTCAGATCCATAATTAGATGGGCCCCTAATAGCAGGTAGCAAAGAAATTGCCACTTTTGAGAATTTCTTTGGAAATAAGTTTCCTATTATAACTTCTTATAGTGAAATGATTAAGAAATAATGTTTGGGCACAATGCTAGCACAACCTGGCACAACCTAGCACAATCGTCAGCATTTTGAAAATCGCAAAGTGGGGGGCTGGCGCAAAAAATCATTTTTTTCAATTTCCGGGTCTATTTTGTAAATTACGAAATTTTCCTTTTGGCACAATGCTAGCACAACCTAGCACAACTTAACACAACCGGCAGAATTTCGAAAATCGAAAAGTGGGGGGCTGGCGCAAAAATCGTTTTTTCCATTTCCGGGTCGGTTTTTCAAATTTCCATAAACTTTCTTTTGGCACAATGCTAGCACAACTTAACACAACCGGCAGAATTTCGAAAATCGAAAAGTGGGGGGCTGGCGCAAAAACTGTTTTTTCCATTTCCGGGCCTATTTTTCAAATTTCCATAAATTTCCTTTTGGCACAACGTTAGCACAACCTAGCACAATCTAACACAACCGACAGAATTTCGAAAATCGAAAAGTGGGGGGCAGGCCCGAAAAACCGTTTTTTTAAATCTCCGGGCCTATTTTTTAAATTTCGAAATTTTCCTTTTGGCACAATGTGGCACAACTCGGGCACAATTCAGCACAACTTTTAAATTTGGGTTAAGCCAAAAGTGGGGGGCTAACTTTTTTCACCCGGGCAGGTCGGCGAACTCGAGCCACTACACGGTCACTAGCACTATCGGTGTTTGTGTGCGAGTGATTCGCGTCTTACGTTAGAATATTGGGTGGCCCTGAAAAGGGCCGATTTTTGCCTCATAGATGAGACTCGATGTGCCCCCCCCCCCCCCCCCCCCCCATTTACCGCTACACAAAGTTCAGCACGTTTTATTTCACTACACACAGGTTGCACTGATCCGGTCACATAAAGTCTCAACGCTAAATTTCTAAAAGTTCTTGCACTTGCAAGGTATTTCACCAGGATACGTCTCACAATACCGCTGTGCAGCAAGATTGGCATTACCGTCACATTACGCAAAGATGAAAAACACTTGGTAATATTCTGCGTTGGAACAATTCATTTCAATAAAATACGACGATGCTATAGCTGCAAGAACCGGCACCACACACGAATATATACAGGGTGATTCATTTTAATCTTAACAGACAAATATTTCGAAAATATGCAATTTTAAAAAAAAACTTTTGAAACGAAAGTTGTATGGTATGGAGGGGGACGTAGAACGGTGACCTTGGTTTGACCTTGAGACGTCTATTTAAAGTCAAATGAAGGTCAAATAAATTCAAATAAACATCTCTGGTATCTTGATAATCTTTCAGAAAACTAATGGTTTTGGAGATATTTGGATTCAAAGAATAATAAATCGTACAATCGATTCTTAATTGCATCAACCGCTCTTGGCGCTATCCAGGATCAACGACGTGGACGTGGCGGTAATTTGATCCCTTTTGAGGTGCTTGATTTCCGTGAGTCCCCTTGCCTCTCACGATTCGGGGTGCTTGATTTCCGTGAGTCCCCTTGCCTCTCACGATTCGGGGTGCTTGATTTCCGTGAGTCCCCTTGCCTCTCACGATTCGGGGTGCTTGATTTCCGTGAGTCCCCTTGCCGCTCACGATTTACGTTAACTTGATACGTTTATAACGTTTGTTCGAATGTAGCACCATTCGCGTCAATGCACATTTGGAACCTACGACGTAAAGCCTTCGAAACTGTCCTTTGAAGAACTTCTTTGGGAATAGTTGTGAGGGCTGTGGTGATGCGATTTCTCATATCGATCGGATTAATTGGCTCCGTAGCAAAAACAATCCCTTTGATGTACCCCCATAGGAAGAAATCACAAGGTGTTAAATCGGGAGAATTTGGAGGCCATCGGACAAATCCGTTAAATCCTATCCAGTGTTCATGATATCTTTCGTGTAAAAAGTCTCGCACAATGTTAGCTCTATGCGGAGGAGCACCATCGTGTTGATACCACATGCGACCTCTAGTTTCTAAATTGATATCCTGTAAAAATTCAAGCAGATTATTTTGCAAGAACTGTAAATACATTTCTCGATTAAGATTACCTTCAATAAAGTGGGGTCCAATAATCTGGCCGTCCAATATGCCACACCAAACATTAACTTTCCACTGATGCTGATGATCTACATGACGAACCCAAAATGGATTAACGTCTGAATAATAATGGCAATTATGACGATTTAATTCACCGGTATTGTGAAAACTTGATTTATCGGTAAATAAAACCTTGTCAAAAAAAGTCGGATCTTCCTGTAATTTTCCCAAACCCCAATGACAAAATTCAACGCGTTGTTGTTTTTGATTTTCAGTAAGTGCCTGATGCCGTTGAATGTGATAAGCGTGAAAGTTACTCGCTTTTAAAATTCGTTGAACAGTTCCTTGAGAAATATTTAGTTCTCGACTGATCATACGTTGACTGATTTGAGGGTTTATCACTGTCATACCTAAAACAGCTATATTCAAATTATCATCAATTAAAGATTTTCTTTTACGTTTGCGATGTAATTTACCTTCACGAGTCCTAGCTATAAGGCTGATTATTGTTACATGACTGGGACATCGACGATCTGGATACCGTAATGCATACTGACGGGCACATTCTCTGGAATTTTCATTGCTCCTTCCATATTCGATTATCATATCGACAATTTCACTAGGTGAATAATCAGTCATTTTAAAATAATCAAGGAAACAAAGTTTTAATTTCAATTATGTACCTAAAGTGATGCTCCCTGAAGAGACAACCCAAAGGGTTGAACTTTCCAGAGCGGTACTAAACAAAAGGAGGAGAGGGAAAGAAAGGGATAATTTAAATCGTTCCAATACCGAATATTTACGTAAACACGGAACAACCGAAAATAAACGCAAACCGAAAAGTAGGAACCACCGAGCGCGAATCCGCTGGGGTTAATGATACCTGCGAGGTGGTTTCTCGTGCGCGAGAAACGATAGAGACCGGTGGCACCTAGCGGAGAGATGGCTGCTAACGACGCTGCAAAGCGGACGAAACACCCTCCGCGACGTCACACTATTCCCCGCTCTCTCCCCTACAGAGTGACTGCCACGGGTTCTCCTCATACGAACAACCGTAGCGCCAAGAGCGGTTTATGCAATTAAGAATCGATAGTACGATTTATTATTATTTGAATCCAAATATCTCCAAAACCATTAGTTTTATGAAAAATTATCAAGATACCAGAGATGTTTATTTGAATTTATTTGACCTTCATTTGACCTTAAATAGACGTCTCAAGGTCAAACCAAGGTCACCGTTCTACGTCCCTCTCCATACCGTATAACTTTCGTTTCAAAAGTTTTTTTGTAAAATTGCATATTTTCGAAATATTTGTCTGTTAAGATTAAAATGAATCACCCTGTATATACATTTTGTTAAAAATGTATATATGTATATATTTGTGTGTGGTGCCGGAGCCCCCAACCGCCACTTCCTTGGCTATGTATTCTGTAACCCAAAAGTGTACGTGTGTTAGTGCGTGGCTGACGCTATGGCCGCTCGCTCTCACTCACACTCGCTCTTTCTCATTCAAACTCTCCTATACGTATTATATTTATGTTTGGCGAGAGCCGTTCTGGCAGACGCGTCTAGGCGCCGCACAGCTGATTCGGATTCCGCAGTTTCTTCGAAAACCGCGATTATTTCCTCGAAGGTTCTGGTGATTCACGGATCGAGATCCCGTGTTTTCCCTAAGCCTGCGTCGCACGAAAGAGTCGCGACGTGTGCGTACAACGCGGATTTACGCATTAAATAAGTCACAACTAGCCAGCGAATTAAAGAAGCGCAATCAAAAAGTAGTCGAATCCGCAACGTTCAAAGCATTAAGGGAACAATTAATAAAGCTAATAAAGAGCGAAATTAAAAGCGTTGTAGATTCAGAAGAAAACGGAGCCGAAAAATCAACACCAAGTACCAGCACCTCAAGAGGAGCAGCAGCGAAAGTGAATATGTCGGAAGAAAAGACGAAGTTAGAGTTCAAATTAGGACAAGACGATTGGGAGATGTTCGTGGAACGGCTCGAATTATATTTTATGGCGTACGACATACCACCAGAGAAACAGGTAGCACAAATGTGTGGAAGACAAGAGGACACAAACTTGTTGTTTCGTGTAGGAATGGATTTCCTCAGGATATCTTTTTCTTTCTGTTAATAATGTGAAGCCCTTTTTAAAACAAATATATTTATTTCTGCTAACACTTTCTTCACTCGTCAAGAGCCAGAGGCGTTCTGAAGCCGGTGGTCTCGCACCAGTCTCGACACGTTCGCAAGACAAAAGCAGACCGACGGCGCTGTCACCGCTATAGCTAACTGAGCAACAAAGGCCCAGGCACTATACTAAAAATGCGTTTCGAGTGTATCGCGACAGCAAATGTATCGATGGACCGCAGCGCCTGATTTCGCGGGAGCGAACATATCGCCCCTCTTGGAAAGACTACCTTTCCAACGATGCTAGCATTACAAAGGCAAAACAAAAAATAAAAAGAATAGAGGCTAATCCTACTATTACAATTGGAGTACTATCGCGAACATTGCGTAGCCTAAATTTTTTGGTATTGTTGCAATTTCACACATAAACAAAACTAAGATATTTTCAACATCACCGAACATGGTGATACTTAAGACTATATGTAGCTTATACAGGGTGAGTTTTAATGGATGGACCAACCATTTACCATCGGAGTGAGTTACCGACTCACCTCTATAGTAATACTAACAGACTGCAATCTGTAACTCACTCCGATGGTAAATGGTTGGTCCATCCATTAAAACTCACCCTGTATGATAATTTACGGTTAGAAACATGATTAATTTAAAAGGGGGAAAGAAAAAGAAATCAGCCATTTTCATTGTCTATCGGCAGACGATATAAACACGTGGTTGATCACTTAATGATTCCTTTGCCCGTCTTGATAGTAGCGACGCGGACCACGCCGTCACTCCCTGGTAGCGGTAGTTCCACTCTGTCCAACAACCATTTCAAAGGTGGAAGATTGTCTTCTCGGATGATTACCATGTCGCCCTTCTTGATTGGTTGACCACCACTGCTGGTCTTTTTCGGTCGTTGTTGGAGCCAGCTTAAATACTCCGACGACCACCTGCGCCAGAAATGCTGACGCAGCTTCTCGACATGTTGCCATCGAGACATATGATTATCTGGTACAGTGCACAGATTGTGCTCGACAGTTGATAGCATTGCATCCCCGATAAGGAAGTGACCAGGAGTTAGAAACGAAAGGTCATTGGGATCGTTAGATAAAGGAGTCAATGGGCGGGAATTCAAAACAGCTTCTATTGGCACCAATAATGTGTAGAGCTCTTCGAAGCGAAGAGAAGCATTGCCGGTTATGCGTTTAAGATGATACTTCGCTGATTTTACCGCTGCCTCCCACAGTCCGCCGAAGTTCGGAGCCGCCGGCTGAATAAAATGCCATGACAATCCTTCATTGTGCATCAAGTCTACTATTTTGTCGCGACTATAGTCGGCACCGACTATAGTCGGCGGCCGCGCGACGTGCTGTGTGTACGGATGCCGGTTATAGTCGGTGTCCGCGAGACGGTGCTGTGTGTACGGGTGCTGAATACCCACAATATACTCATTTTTATGTTTTTCTATATAATATGACGAAACAGATGTTACATAACTCTTAAAAAAGTATACATACAAGACAATTCCAAAGTGCTATTGAAAGACGTACGTGCGAACATCGAAGACTACCGATGCGCGATGTGCACACTGCGCGGCGCGGTGCCCCGTTCAGTGGCGCTACTCCCGCGGAACGGACTGCCGTAGCGAAAGGGTTAAAGATCGAACTCGGCCCTTCCCACCATAACGAATGGTTTAATAATTTTTCGGGCGTCGCCCCCCGTGAGACGACGTCCGCTGGGTTTAGCTTGGTCGGCACATTACGCCATTGAGCTTCCGCAAGTAGCTCTTGTATTTCACCGACCCGATTTGCGACAAAGGTAGTCCAGGTGCGTGACGACGAATTGATCCATGCTAGAACTATCATCGAATCTGTCCAACAACAAATTTTTTGTAATGGCGTACTGTGACGTTGCATTTTTGGCACGTCACAAAAATGTAAGAAAATCGAATTAATGCGACTCGGACGGACGACAGACAGCGTCGACGGACGCAACGAAGGAGACATATAGAGTAATCGACAAAAACTTAGATTTAGTAGATCGATGTATTGCGGATTACACCAACACGGAGAAACAGCAGCGTGGACACACTACCGCCGCGGGACATCAACACCGCCCGCACCCTTCTCATCACCAGGCGTTCGGACGAGGATCACCGCCCCACTCCGCGCTCTCCTTATCATCGGCGCTGCGGAACGACTACCGGCCGCACCGCCGAAGCTTCTAGGCGAGGGGCATATTACCGCTCCGCGCTCTCCTCGTCAACAAGCTGCGGGACGAGTACCGCCCGCACCGCCGAGACTACAGGGCAAGGAGCGCCACATCGCTCCGCGCCCTCCTCATCTCCAACGTCGCGGGACGAGAGTCGCCGCGTCGCTGGACTGTACCGGCGAGTGGAGGGGAAACCAAGAGGGACTTTGCCGCCGAGACCAGGCGCGCATTACCGGAGATCACACCTGATCTTCGGTTGCATCAGGGCGAGATGCAGCTGCAGGGGGATGACCAGAGCAAGATCATACCGCCGTGGGGGATGAATGCCAGCGCGAGCGCTGCTCGTTTTATGACTTCTCGGCCAGGCGCCGAATCATCCTCCACCACAGTACCGGCGGAGGTGACTGGAGACCACCTCTTGATAATTCAAGAAGAGGAACGATCTCGCGGCCAGGCGCCGCTCCAGCCAGCTTCCAATACCGATACCGCAGCCAGGGGTAAGGCATCCGTCACCTGGGGCAGGCTCGACTCTCCACCCAATGGACTTTTGGATTTTGGATTTGGCCGGGTGGAGGAACGTCGCAGCATCGATAGCCCAGCGGATGTCAGCGGATCGGTCATGCCATCTAAAGAGGCACCCTTGCAGGAAATCAGCCCACGTCACATCCCTTGGTTTTCCCGCCGATAGCAACATTACCGAAGAGGATCCGGCGTCTACGCCAATCAACGAGGAGGATTTTGGCGCCTAGAGGAGCAGGAGTGGGGATCGGCAAGGAGCTTCGGCGCGGGACACCCTGACCGCGACCTGTTCCGTTTTGACTGTCGTCCGGGCGAAACTATTTTTACCGTCTCTTACCGTTTTCTTTAAAATTACCGATTAATAACATACCGCTTTAATACCGATTTCTTTTTGTGAGTACCGATTGTTGTCGCGACGCGGATAACATTGTAAAGTTGCGTGTGTGTGTGCGAGAGAGAGACCACCCACGATTGAAATTGGACTATCGTTAGAGGCGTTTGGCGAGGCCACCCATCCTGTGGAGTACCGGTGAGCGATCTCCCAAAGATATTATCGAGTAGGGAAAAATTATTGTATTTAGTACCGCGATACTTATAACGGGTTATTGTTCACCGTGTGGCGTGTGCTTGTGTGTAGGAGTGTGGTGTAGCGGGTTTCGCGTACCGTGTTTGATTTACCGATAATTACCGTATTTTCAATAGCGTCCGTTGTCTCCTTCGTTGCCCTTCCGTACCGGAACGGAGCAGCCGTTAGGGCATTAGTTCGGCCCTAGCGTAATTAAATCAAAGATTGTTGTCTCACGTGTTCGGATAACTAGGTAAATTCTCGTGGTCCACGTTCGACTCGTGGACCGAGGTGTGACCGTCTTAGATTCTGTGGCGAGCGAATTGTCGGAGCGATCCCAGTGAATCGCCCCCTCTACCGTTTTAGCAATCTGAGCAGCTCGGAGCGTTCCGTCCCGAGGGAATTCGACTCAAGTACCGTTTCGTAATTTTTGGGTGGGATCAGGTCCGCTTATTACCGTTGCCGAAGACGCAACTGGCGCCCATACCGGATTGATCTCGTTTTGGTTTTTTGGTTACCGCGGCTCCCGCAGACATTGGTATTTCGGCAGTCTGACGTGAGCGCGGGCGGGATCTACCGTCGTGTGCGGTGTAGGAAGCTGGATCGCGCGCGACAAAGGCGGCCTGACCCTTTGGTCTTGTGATTACCGCGAGTGAGGCGACGTCCCTCGGGCCGAAGTTTTAACGGTCGCGATCGGGAATTTGTAACGCTCGCAAAGAATAATAGTGTACCGCATTATTTATTTCAATAAATACCATTACCGTATTTATTCTTTTACCGAGCAATTGGGCTTCCCGAAATACCGTTATAGTACATAGAATTGGAATTATCTTTTTTACTAATTTTGCCAGCAGAAAAGCGCCGCACAATTCTAACCTTGGAAGTGATATATTTTTTAAGGGAGCTACCCTGGACTTCGCGCAAAGCAGCTGCCCGGTGTATTGACCATTAGAGTTGCAGGATGTTACGTATACGCATGCACCATACGCGTCTTCACTTGCATCGGAGAACCCATGCAAGTGAACACTAATTGCATCCTTTTGAATTACATGCCTATCTACTATATTTTAAGAGTATTCAACAGCGCTAATTGCTCCTGATATTGAAACCATTTAGTATGGATGGCTGTCGGCACGGACTCATCCCAACCTATCCTGTCCTTCCATAATTTCTGGATTAATATATTTGCAGTTATAACTACTGGTGCTAACAGGCCTAAAGGATCAAATAACCGTGCGACGCAAGAAAGTATGGATCGTTTCGTAACACGTAGTGAAACACCTTCGGACGCTATGGGATATTGAAACACATCTTGCATCGGATTCCACTGAATTCCTAATGTGCGAACTTCGTCATCCTTGTTCAATATCAAATTTTGATTGGAAGCATTTGAGATATCTGTTAACAATTCTCCTTTATTCGCTGACCATTTTCGCAGCTCAAAACCTGCTTATGATAATATGCTGATAACCCCGTCGCGAATTTCGCGAGCTTCTGATAATGAGTTCGCACCTGTCAACAAATCATCAACATAAAAGTCGCGTTTAACAATTACCACTGCCTTTGAATACTGGTCGGAATTTATATTTGCAATCTCTTGGAGACATCTTGTCGCTAGAAAAGCCGCCGATGCTGTGCCGTGGGTAACTGTAACTAGCTCATACGTCTCCAGTGGTTTCTCTTCGCTATCTCGCCGTAAAATCCTCTGCAATGAGGTTTGTGATTCATCGACCAATACTTGGCAATACATCTTCGCGATGTCAGCTGTTAACACATAAGCAAATGATCTGAATCGAACGATAATTGAAAAAAGATCTTGCTGCACGGTAGGACCAACCTTTAATACGTCATTTAGCGGCACCCCCGTTGATGTCTTACACGAAGCATCAAATACAACCTTAACCTTTGTAGTCGAGCTGGTTTCCTTTATGACCGCATGGTGCGGCAAATAATACGCATTTTTCGAATGCACGTCATCTGTTACAAGCTTCATGTGATTTAGCTTTAAATATTCATTTATGACGCTATTAAATTCGCGCTTTACGCTCGATTGTTTGTTTAGTTTATGTTCAATGTTATAAAAACGTTTCACTGCCACCGATCGGCTTTCTCCCAGCGATTCTAATTTATCTTCCTTTATCGGTAAGCGCACGACAAATCTCCCGTCGGCATTTCGTCGGTGTGTTTCTTTGAAATGCGTCTCGCATTCACGAGCCTCCGGTGAGTGAATGTTATCGGTCGCACACTCATCTAACTGCCAAAGTTTAACCAATAAATGTTCGATCCGACCATTCGTCGATAAATTACATGCTATCTGCTTGTTATGAAATTTAAAACCCGGCATACGTCCCGATACGACCCATCCTAATTGCGTATTTTGCAAGCATGGATGCCTTTTATTTGCCTTTATTTGCCCTATACAAAGTATATCATAAAAGCATTCTGCGCCGATTAAGATATCGATTGCTCCGTTGGAATGGAACTTTGGATCTGCTAATGTCAAGTCTTCTGGTATTTCAAAGTGTTCTTTATTTACCGATACTGCCGGTAAATTCTGCGTGATGGTTTTAGAACAAGACAATCTATTGATCTGCTAAACGCGTTATAACGCGACTGGAATTTTACTGACATAATTTGATGCACGCGCATGGACGATTGACCAATTCCGGTAACCGATATATTTAATGCCTTTCTTTTTAACTTTAGCCGCCTAGCTAAATCTTCAGAAATAAACGAGGATTGCGCGCCGGAGTCTAATAACGCTCGCGCTTGATTCACGTTACCCTTATAATCGTATATATATTTACTATCGCCGTTGACAAATAAACCTGACATGCAGCGCCTTCGTGCGCTACACAGCTGACCGTCGATGCAAGCGGTTCTCCCTTATTCCCAGCGACCTTTTCGACAGCCTTTGACAAATCATCAGACGGCTCGTCTGTTACATGCAACATAGTATTGTGGCGTTTATAACATTTTCTGCAACATCCCGATGTGCAAGAACTGGCGTTATGGGAAGTTGACCGTAAACAATTTGCGCATAAATGATTTGCTTTCACTTCCTTGATGCGTTGTCAAACTGGCATTTTATAAAACCTCTCACATTGATGAATGTAATGGTGACCTTTACAAATTTGGCAGACAACGCTCTGCGCACTCACATGAGCTGAGGGCCCTTGTCGCGAAATTTGCTTACTATTAGTGTGACTATATTTGGCAATCGGTACGGTTTGCTGTGGCCGTTCCGTGGCTTCGAGAACTTGGCATCCATGCGATAAATACGGTAAGTTTTTGGAACGTGGGTAAATCTGACGCCGCGAATGTTTTTTCCCATTCTTTATTTGTAACGGTATCCAATTTTGAAGCTACAAGATGCACCAGCCAGTCATCCTAATGCTCAACAGGCCTTTTTAATGCTTTAAAGGCTCGAGTATGCTTTAATACGCTATCCAGCAATTGCCTAAGCAGAGCGCGATTTTCCCTTTGCAAACTCGGTAAATGTGTTAGAGCTTGAAGATGTGTATGAACAATAAGCCTTTTGTTGTCATATCTTTCTTGTAGCATTTTCCATGCTTCTAAATAATTGGTTTCGGATATCTCTAACGAATCTATGACAGCAGCCGCGTCACCCTTTAAAGACGACTTAAGATATTGGAATTTTTGTATATGCGATAATGAAGAATTATCATGGATTAATGAATTAAAAATATCGTAAAATGATCACAATTTTTCATAACTTCCCTTGAATTGTGGCAAATCTATTTTTGGCAACCGTACCTGTTGACCGACAATTACGCTTGCCGCTGATTCAACGGACTGGGTAGGACTGGGAGAAGCAATCAACGCACTTTGCAACAATCGCTCGCATTGTGCGATTAACGCGAAATATGTCGTTTCAAAATTTTCGCGCTCCTCTTCATGCTGGCCCTCTATATCTAACGCTTCTATTTTTCCCTGAACGTTTTCAAAATCGCACAATTCAACTGCTAGCGCTTCCTTACGACACTTCAATTGAAACGGGGTCAATGGTATTCGGATCTATGTTATCGACATATTTTTGGGTTCTGGTAATGTAACCCTTAATTTGGCCTCTAAGTAATCGCATTTGCCCTAAACTCGACATTGTTGGTGCAAATATTTCAGTATGAATGGATTAGATGGAAATAGAAAGGAGGAGACTGATTATGCTATCAAACCTCGACCTCTGCAGGTGAACCTCGATGACTAGACAAGTTGACGATCTTCCTTCTGGTAACTCGTACTGACCTCGTACTTCTCTGCTATGAATCTCCTGCTGGCGGATTCTCAGGATTCTGTTATCTCGTACCCCTTGTAGCCTCAATGTTGGCGATTGTGATGTCTCTGGTTCGTATCACTACGTAATGCCTGATAGTGCTTGATAGTTTTAGTGATTTTAGTTATTTGACACTGATAATTGGTTATCACTGCTAGCTCTGTTATCTGCTTCACTATGGATTACACCTCCGTAGATAACCACTAACAAGGGGAGGCTCAAGGTTGTGACTCACGGATTTTGATGGGTCTGAAATATGTTATAGAGGGACCCCTCACGAGTAGCTGGTTACCCGCTTTTTTAGCTATGGGCCGTAGTTTAGAAGTTATTTGCAAAAATATGGTTGTTCCTCCCATGAGTCCCATGTGTACCATGAACGTTAAAAGTTTTACAAGCAGGGGAGCGTGGTGCAGTGGAGAAGATCCACAGCTACTATGCTGGCGGTACCGCGTTCGAATCCCTGCCCGTGCATTGTTTTTTCTCAATCTCATCGTATACCATTTTAACAAATACACTCAGTGCAAAAATTAAAGCATCACTTAATTTTTCTTCAAAAATATGTAAAATTGACGTGGCTGTAACTTCGTCAAAAATGAATGGAATTTCAATTTTCAAAAAAGGTTTTAAAGATTGAAACCTCTACTTTAGAAAGACCTGTGTGTTTTTTCGGTTTCCGTGAGTTTGATAATTTTTACATACAGAAAAGTACACACTGAACAAAATCGAAAATTTTCTTCTCACTTTGTGGATCTGTCTCGTTTGTAAAAAAAATCTCCCAAAGTTTTCGACTTACTGGTGTGAAAGCGTGAAGCTTTCCCTACAAAATCGTTTCTTGAAATTGTTTCTAGGATTTTTTGTTACTGAGTTACCGTGGATTAAATAAAAAGTGATCGTTCCGAATCTGATTGCTCATAACTCCGTTAAAAATCATCGTACCGCAATTGTAAAAAAAGATTTTTAAAGCTGAAAGTTCACTCTATCGAACGGTATCATTGAATTTTTTTTTGTAAAAACATATAGACATGAGACATCTGAATAAAAATAACGTAAAAATTAGCGATTTTCTCCTTTTTCATTTGGACCGAGAAAACAATTGTGTAAAACAAGAAAACAAATTTATTCTCCATATTTTTTTGTACCTTTAGGTACCCTGAATGTAAAAAAAAAATTGCCGAATAGCTGTGAGATTTTTAACATGATGGTCACTATGGTTTTATGCAAAGCACTCATAAAATAATGAATTTTTTTTTTTTATGCCTTTCTCGATCGCACTGTTCACTTGTTTTCTGCCAGACACGCTGTTCTTAATCGTCATCCGTTATTCCCCTGCTTGTCTCCAGCTTGTGCACGTCGCCTATTTTTTAAATTGTCTGCTGCTACTTTGGTGAGCTTCGGGATTTATATTACGCATATTCAAAAATATTAAGTAGCCACTCGCTACTTTGAAAAAACTTTTTTTGTGTTCGAACGGTGCAGTATACCGAACGAAACTCAACGAGGCATTTTCTTCTAGTGTTCAATAATTATCAGAAACTTGTGTACGTCGCCTATTCTTCGCATTGTGTGGTTGCTTGTCTGGTGAACTTCGTGAGCTGTATTGTAGAAATTCCGGTGGCCTTAGAGAAGGTGTAAGTAGTTACTCGCTATTTTTTTTCATTCTATAATTTAGCATGGCTTCTGCTGGGAAACGCTATACATTTTCTCGTGATTGGCTGGAAAACGAAAATTATAAATTTTGGATTAAAGAGGTCCTCGATGACGATTGTTCTTACTTTTGTAATATTTGCAACAAAACGTTTTCTTGCTCATCACGAGTTTCGAGGCATGCCGAAACAATGACTCATCGAAATATGCTTAACAATTGCCTCGAAGAAACAACATCAAATGCAAATGGATCACCCCAGAGGAAATTTCTCCAACCATAGCTTGAATGTGAAGAATTAAAGCCATAGCTGGAGGAAATCCCGGGCGATTCAAGTAATTTTTTTTGTTCCTTTTGCAATGTAAAGCTTCGGTGCGGTCTTGATGCAATTAAGCGGCATTCTGACACAAAGAAACATATTTCTGAGTGTCAGATAAGAAACCTCGATTCAGATTTGAACATGTCAGCTGAAAAATCGTCTCTATCTTTTGAAGATAGGAAAAAAATCGCGGAAATTAAGTATGCTGCTTTCATTGCCGAACATAATATTCCGTTTCAAACGGCAGGGAAGATTTTGACATTGTTTCAAGATCTCGCTGAAGATAGCGTTGTCTTGAAAAACATGAATATGAATCGCAAAAAGACATCGCAGGTATTAGTTAATGTTTTGCATGCTCGCGAGCAAGAACGTTTGGTTCAAATGTTACGACACACTAAATTTTCGATTTTTGTAGATGAAACCGCGGATATAACGAATCAAAAATGGATGACGTTTCTTGTTCGATATGTCGACCCTCAGACTTTGGATGTTCGAACGGAATTATTTGAATTAATTCAATTAGACGCGAGTGATTGTTCTGCCGATAAACTGTTTACAACTTTTAAAGACATAATGTGGAAAAAAGAAATTCCGTTCCAAAATATTCTCGCTCTTTCTTGTGATAACGCCTCCGTTATGACAAGAAAGCATAAATCTTTTAAAACAAAATTGGAAAACTATTGCAAAAAGTTGATAACTATGCCCTGTCCGTGCCACGCATCAGCATTAGTAGCTAATGCTGCATGCAGTGCAATTCCTGTTGCATGCGAGGAACTTATGCGGAAAGTGGCATCTTTTGTCTCAAGCAGTCCCAAACGCGAAAGTATTTTTCGGCAATTTCAGATTTCTTTTAATTGTGAGGACAAATGTAGAAAAATTTTAAGATTGTCTGACACGCGATGGCTCTCACGCCATTCTTGCGTGGCAAGACTAAACGAAAATTGGGAGGCAATTTTTTGAGGAACGACTCACCGATTCTGATTCGGGAGAAACGATTTGGCCCAGACCCTCGTCTGCTCGCCCGCTCGCTCGCTCCTGCTCGGTCTCTTGCTCTCTCTCTCGCTCTGCCCGTTCGTCACCCACCAGGAGGAAAGGATTTTAGCGTACTATACGGTCTTTTACTGAATGCTAGCGCGGTCCGTTCGCAAGTGCGGAAATCGGCGAGCGTGCGAGCTGCGTGGGCCATCGTTTCCCCCACCACCCATCAATCATTGATTCGCGACTATTAGTTCGACGGATCTAGCCGCGGCGCTGGTCGATTCTCCTGACGCTACGCGGGTCGGTAAGAGTCCTGGAGAGAATTGGTGCGAGGGCTGCCTCGGAAGGTGGCGGTGGAGCAGCCGATCACGCTGTTGGACCAGGATGGCCGGTAAGGGACTTCTGCCGCTTTACGGGGTGTCCTTTGTGGCGCCATTACCCGCCTCGGTGCGCTCGCCCCCGGCCTTCTCACCCTCTTGGCTATGGGGCGCGTCTTACCCGACCCCAGGGTCGCCTGCTGCGTCACCCCGGGACAGTGCCTCCCTGGCACTGCGCGGGCCCCGAGGATGTCGCGAATATCCTCGGGCGGTGGCTGGATCACCCCTGGAGATAGTGGTTGGCCCCCCTCCGCGGGCACCTCGTGAATTCCTTCGCTCACGTCCCGCGTTGTCTGGGGGGCGTCGGTGGCCAGCTTCCCTCCCACACCGATCCTGGTCTTCTTTCGATGCCCCTTTCCGGTTGCTCGGGACGCTGTTGGCGCCTTCTCGCCGATGGCCTCGGCTCAGCGTCCCGACGTCATCCCGGGCATCGCTCGTTACTGTGGCTGCTCTCCGTGCAGTTGGTGTTGGTCTTCTCCTCGCAGGTCCTCTCCTTCCTCCGCCTTCCCTCGTCGATCCAGCGTCCATGGTATTTTGTCGGAGGTATTTACGCATGAAAGAGGGTTCGTCGTTACTATTCAGATCTTATATTTTCTACCCTGGCGGATACCCATCCGGGAGGCATTTTCCTCCGTTAACGAATTTACGCCCCTGGTGGGCGACTGAATCTACAATTGCGAGCGCCTTGTGGCCTTCTCTGGGGCGCACCTGTGACGTGACAAAATGCCACGTCACAGTAGATTGCTGCTCTTCCTTTTACTTTCTTTTCTTTTCTCCTGTTTTCACAAAACTCATGACACAATCAACAGGACCTCAACAATATGCCGGTGCTGCACAGCCTCCTCTACCCACCACAGGATGAAGTACGAGAGGACCACAGACCAATAGATGGTGTCCTCCCAGCAGATTATCCGGGAACCTACTCAACTCTTTTACAATTAACCTGCCTCACTCTCAGGGATCGATTCTATACTGACTTTTATGCACGCATCTGTCGCTTTTGCTACCTACGACTGCCAGCCGATTGGAGACTGTCATTCACACCCATAGTACATTGGCATACCATGATGCCACGTCGCAATGCTGATAGAGGCGCACGCTGTGACGATGCCGAATCCCAATACTTTTCTTACAACCAGCAAGCAGCTGTGTAGCCTGCATAGAAGAATAACTTTTGCTCCCCACTGCCAGATTGACTGATGGTCACGAGATAAACGTCTATGTCCGCTATCAAGAATCCTAAACCTAATCTTTTCACCTTTCTTTCCTTTCATAGTAACAACACGCAACATTAATTTTGTTATTTATTTCCATTCACAACCGATTCCAGAAAAATGCCCAGAAAACGCACTATCGCCCTCATACCACTGATGCAATCTGCCTCAAGAGCTCGGTGTTATGGAGGAAAGGGCTACAAGCGACTAACCCTCACGGGCAGCGAGATTGTGGACCAATGGCATTGCGCAGTTTGCAAGAAAAGCGATCCCAATGAAGGATGGACACTCGAGGTATGGCACCACCTGAATGCAGGCTCAGGCACTACCAATTGCGTGCGAAAGATGCGGATGGGTCCTAACGGATGACGAACCCGCCATTGATTGCTACAAATGCATTAACGTATATCTGCAATATTACAAAACAACAGTACTTCGACGTAGCAGGGACCCGAGCGTAAAACATCCCTCAGAATTAATATCAGAATGTATTAAACCATTTAGTACAAAATATCACTGCCTTATGCTAGCGAGATTTTGCGAAAACGCACGGATACGTCGCGTAACGGTCCTGCCGGACGACGAGCGTTCCGCTTCTCGTAACGCCCGTCTAAGGGGGGAGGTGTTACGTCCGACACGTAACGCGTCTCGTTTCATGCGTATCCTAAATATTAATCGTGGCCGACAAACCAGTAATAGTAGATAAGCCTAGCCAACTGAAAATCTCTTTGTTTATTCCGAAATGCAATACACCTCAAACCTAAACTAAAACTCCAAATATTAGCTCCGAACGAATAAGCAAAACTGTCTTCTTATATACAGTGAGACAGCCAACGTAAATTGTGACCTAAGCGGTCCAGCACCTTTAAACATGCAGCGCGTCTTCCACTCAAGGAAGTCTCGAAATCCGAGGTTGCCTGATAAAGAGATTTTCCAAGCGCAACGAATCGACGTCGCGCCTATACGGAGCATTCGACTTCGAGTAGACCAAATATGCAGTCCGAGGTGATGGCTAGCGCGCTAACCTGAGCCAAACGCCGACCCCAAATCACTTAGCGACCACACGCTCTGTGCGAGGAGCAGATGACACTAACACACACAACCGAAGAATCAATGATCTCAGATACCACTTTACTCTTACTCTCTTTTTCATCCTACAACCAATCTCTTTATCCATAGTCACGTTGTAATTAACGTTAACACGATTCATTTACTTCAAGTCACGTACTTCTATCCACATGTTGCCTCGCTCTTTTCCTTTTTCTGCATTTTCAAATACTTTTTACCTACGTTTTACCTTACCATATTTTTTATGACATATTTTAACCTAACCAGATTCTAGAAACTCCGTTTCCTGAATTATTCATTTCCTAGGCATACCCAAACTCTAAAAACGCAGTACTTGTCATAAAACAATTAACTCTTGACCCTCCTCTTCTGACCAAACGAACGGTATCCAAAAAATGCCATCCCTGCAGCCAAACGCTCTATGCAGTTTCCCTTACTGCACTGCACGTGTCGAGACAAAGCGGCTTAAGCTAAATGTCAGGCGTTGACCTCGCACTATGAGCATCATTTGCGATGCTCAAGCGAGTACATCCGATCCCTGGTCGCCAAAACCTTATGGCCAGACACATCCTAAGGGTACACCAAGGTACACCACCGAGCACGGGGCGACCCATAAATTAGCCAACTCGATGACATCACTTCGACATCCAGGACAGTCTTCTTACTCTCTATACCTTTCTCTTTCTCACCTATCTCCCCACCACTACCTTTTTTCCGTTCGACGCATTAGTCCAGAACCAATCAACGAATTATCCCTACCACATCACCACCTAAAATCTGACGTATTTCTCTCATTCTCTCATGCTTCCATGCTCATCTATGCACTTCTTCTTCTTGCAGCCCTTAGCGTCTCCAAAGCGAAGCGCTCGCAACCCTAAGGCTCCGCCTCCTAAAAAATCCATAAGAAACCCTGCTCTGCCTAAGGGAGCTCATTCCAAAACTATCATCAGCATCAGCCAAGAAGTTATCAGACATATTCAGTCTCAGCTTTTTATTCTGTGGACTTAGTCTTTTTTTTCCACTCTGTGGACTCACAAGGAAACGGCACGAGGTGTCCCCCTCGGATTTCAATGCCGTTGAAATATGTTGTAATCAAGATCAAAACAAGGGACACGTTTTTTTTTATACGTGCCCAATCGCACTTTTAAGGGGTGAAACACCCCTTTGAAAAAAATCGGTTTTCTTTTTTCGGACCAAATACTGTGAAATCTGTACGAGATAGAAAAAAATGTTTTAGACGAAAGTTGAACAGTTTCAAAAGTGCTCAATAATAGTTTGATCGGTCGTTTAAAAAATATTAAAATTTTCGATATACCCCTCCCCCCCTCATAATTATTTTGCAATTGCAGAATTTTGTTTTGACCAAGCGAAAGGATATTTTATTCCGAATTCAACCATATATAATAATGTTACTTTCCGAGATACGGACTTTTCGAAAATTAGACACAAATGCCCGCGTATACCGGTAACGCGCTATGCGCAGCGCTTATCTCACTCGAGATGCATATATGAGTCTTCAATCGTGAAAGCCGAGAATGTGCCATCGGTACTTTCGTCTTTTCTTCTTTCGATTTTATCGTGATCTAATAACAGATTAATAACAAGCTTGGCTTGTGTCACAGTTGTTGCGTGCGATATTTCGAGTGTTGGAAAGCATCTAGATTTTTGCAATGCAAGTCAGTGATATTTATTAATGTTTAGTTTCCATTTGACTTATTGACTCTATGCCAATATTCCACTAATACTGAAAATCTGCGGAATATACTAGCACGCTTTCATTATCGTATTATTAATTCGCGTTTGTGTATTTCTTTTAAATGTTTTTATATAATGCCTGCTCTATTAGCCAAGTGACAAAGAAAAGAATTTGTTTTTGAAAGAAAAATATTGCGACTAATCGGGAGATAATAAATAGCTTTTAAAGATAGAGGTAAATAATGTTTTATAAAAAAATAGTGTTAAAGAAATGAAGACGTACATATATGAATAGGTCTACAAGAAAAAAATTTATTTTAATTTGTGTATTATCTACACGCGGGAGAATATGAACATAAAAAGCAGATCACAATCGAGTTTGTGACGTTTATTTAATATTAACGTTCCTCAATTGTAAAAAGGAATATTTCATCACAATAAATGTATTATTAGTTATTAGTTACAATACATTATTTATATACAATATAGTTTATAAAAATATATATATATAATAAAACATCATTTGTACAGTAATAAAATACATTTCCGTTTAGGATTTTCATGATATTTATGGATTATAAATATTGCACATATGATGATCATGAAAGAAATGTTTAATACAAAGCGATTTCTTACACCAAGCGCAGGTAATTATAGCAACGCCGCCGCAAATATCGCATGTTATTTTATTCTATTTTTTCTGAAAACAAAAATCAACGGGTGTTTCAAATTGTGGTGGCCTCTCTTCTACATAATCACTTTTATGCCATGAATATTTGATAAAATCTCGAAATCTTGGTGACGAAAACTGATAGTGTGTTAAGGATTGTAATCTTAAAATATTATCACGCGCATATAGTTTTATTCCCAAATCTAAAAGTGTTACTGTATCCGAGAAATGTTTTATAAAATTTTTCCATAAGCGAAAACCATACACATCTAATGGTTGTCTTTGGCCTATTGTTCCTGCAGGTATTGTTAAAAGAACTATATTTTCCATAGAATCTGGTCTAGTTCGTGCAATTATATTCGGACAATGACCAGTCCACGAATCCAACAACAAAACTGATTTAGGACCAACATTTGGAAAATACACATCTCTCAACCAAACTTCAAAATGATACGACGTTAGTTTTCCTGATTTTGATGCCATAGCAAAAATGTTATTTTCTCTAAACATTGTTTCTCCTACTCTAGGGCCAAATGTTCCAGTAGGTTCTTTTAAAACAATAAAGAGAGGTGATAATAATCGACCATCGGCTGAAATTGTCGACTGTATGGTGTAACTATGTGTTATTGCTGATGTGGATTGTACTACGC
Organism: Tiphia femorata; assembly: GCA_944319695.1. Lineage (NCBI taxonomy): Eukaryota > Metazoa > Arthropoda > Insecta > Hymenoptera > Tiphiidae > Tiphia > Tiphia femorata. The sequence goes on along the minus strand of OX090898.1, from coordinate 11,888,612 downwards.
ACTCAACGTTTTTTGTACCTTCTACCGTCAAAGAACGACCAGTATGTAATTCCAGTTGGAATCCGCTTTGGTCAGAATTGTAAATATTTTCAAGTCCAAAAGATTGAATATGATACTTAACATCTTCAACAAATCTATTGCTTTCCGTTTCCTGCTTTTCCTTTGATATTAAAGATTTTTTGGTAACATATTTTGTAACTTTGCGCGATACAATATTATGGCTTCGTTTAAAACAGGTTACCCATCTGGGTGAAGCTGTAAATCCTTCAGCATTTACTTCTTCCCGCGCTGTAAGAGCCCATCGTGCAATATCAATGTTGTGAATCAGTATTTTGTTATGAAGAGCTTCTTGAAATTTGTGCAATGTGTAGGAAGAAATTCTTTTTATTCCACCTTGAATAAATTCCACCTTGAATTTTGTTCCACCTTGGTCCACTTGATCTTGCCATCGTCGTAATTGTTTTGCGGATGTCACTTTGCGAAATGCATGTTGAACGCTTTGTAGAGACCTTTTCTTATTCTCATTTCCAATAATTTACTGCATTTCTTTTATATTCTAATGAAATTCCATCGGCGATACATTTCATTTCTTTAACGTAATAGTTTGGATCTTCTTCTTCATTCTCTGTTCCCTCTTCACATGTTACAACCTCCACTTCAGGTATATCGAATGAATTTTCGAAATCAAGCGATTCTTCTTCTTCAATTTCATATCCACTTTCATACATTTCTTGTAGCATAGCTTTTATTTGGTCTGTTGCTTTCCGTTCGTCATCAGTAGTAGGAGTTTGAGACAACAGGGCTTGAAATACCGCGTACAGCAGTACTATTACATTCAGCGGATTAAACAGCATTTTACCTGACAAATTATGAACATATTTATACCCAAATGTTTGAAATACATTTAAAAACAATAATCAAGGAGTTATTCCTATTTAATATTGTACATTAGGTACAACGTACTTATTACAAAATATGGATAAATATTTATATTTTTTTACTTTTTCTACAAGACCTGATATTGTACAAATGTATTTTAGCTGAAATTTATTCAATAGAACAAACATTGCCTTATATTTTAATCTTCTTTTTTATACACTGTAGTTCTGCTTCTAGTGGCTCCAATAAGATACTAATAATTAACACTCATCTATCCACAGAAATCACAGCGATTCATATATGTATAGCTCGACAGTAATGAATGTATTAAAAGAGGTTTTAACACATATATAGTAATATGCATGTACAGACTTGTTCTCACAAATGATACATTGTGAACTGTTGGGTACTTGTTGCGACGCTGACTTTTATACCACTGCTTGTACATGATATGTATATCACGCTTATTCGTGATATTTATTTGCTTCGCAGAAAGTAAAGTTATTTTTCACACAACGAAAATACCAACAACGTATTCTCGGCTTTTACGACTGAAGACGCATATATGCATCTCGAGTGAGATAATCGCTGCGCACAGCGCGTTACGGGTATACGCGGGCATTTGCGTCTATTTTTCGAAAAGTCCGTATCTCGGAAAGTAACATTATTATATATGGTTGAATTCGGAATAAAATATCCTTTCGCTTGGTCAAAACGAAATTCTGAAATTGCAAAATAATTATGAGGGGGGGAGGGGTATATCGAAAATTTTAATATTTTTTAAACAACCGATCAAACTATTATTGAGCACTTTTGAAACTGTTCAACTTTCGTCTAAAACATTTTTTTCTATCTCGTATAGATTTCACAGTATTTGGTCCGAAAGAAGAAAACCGATTTTTTTCAAAGGGGTGTTTCACCCCCTAAAAGTGCGATTGGGCACGTATAAAAAAAAACGTGTCCCTTATTTTGATCTAGATTACAACATATTTCAACGGCATTGAAATCCGAGGGGGACACCTCGTGCCGTTTCCTTGTCAGTCTTTATATTTTTTCACTTCAGTGGACTTAATTTTTTTTCACCAGTCTTCAACTTAGCTTTCATTCAGTGTTTTCAATATTAGAATCAGTTCCACCAATCTTGACGCATACCGACCAACCACCAGGGTGGCCCAGAGTTCCACAACCTTCCTTCACTTTTCATTTTTGACCAACCGAGTAAGTACTCATTCATCAGTTTGCAATCTTTCACGTCACTTACGTATTGGCCACTTTAATCCTTTTTATTCTTATTCCTTTTTTCTGACATTCTTATACCTTATTTTCTGACATTTTACCATCCAGTTACTACCACCATCTCTTTTATCTTTTATTCTCTTTATTCGTCCATATCCTCCTACATCCGTTTTTGACTGCAACGTCTCAACAGACCCATCATCCAATCAACCTCTCATAATTATAATGCTTTTTATTACTTTTCCGAACACCACACCTAATTAAAATTCTGAAATCACAATTTTCCAACGAGATCAACCGTCGTGCGTTCAATCAACATCGAATCATTGTAAATACCGTTCTGTTTTGTGAATCACTCCGTTCTGTTTTGGAATGAGCTCCCTTTTTATGTTAACTCTATTATAATCTAGCACAATCGCCTTTTTGTTTTACGAATTGTTAATCAAACCGTTTTTCATGTTAATTTAATTCTTTAATAGTCAATCACGACTATCCGTCATTCAGTCCGAATCTTATAATTAATTCCGATCTTTATTTTTCAGCCACGATTCGTATTTTTAATTTAATTCTTTTGTTCAGTGTTATTATTATTATTATTTATTGTCAACCAAAGTGAACAGTTACAATTTGAATTATTCATTGTTAACCGATACACCTAATCTCATTTTCAATTATTTGTTTCCATATATTTTTCAATATATTTTATTATTATTATTATTATTTTTGTCACACACTCCGTTTCTTACAACCCTCTTCTACCTAATCCTTATCGATAATCATTTCAATCGTTGTGCGCATCAACTTTCGAGCTCCGTCCCGAATAAAGCGCTTCTCGCGTTGATTCATAAAGGAGCACCGTTGGGCCGTCGGGTAAGCCGTGTAAAATCATAGATTGACCGTCTTCCCGACCATCAGGTCTAGCGAGCGATTCTATAGGAATCGTCCTGATGCGTTTGCGCCTTGCGTGCAGGACGTAACAGAATCAATATGCGATTTATTCTTTCTACTTGACCATTCCCTCTGGGAAGACCGGTCACTATTTTGATGTGTTGGATTCCTTCGTCTGAGTAGCAACCTTTAAAATCGTGGACGTAAACGCCGAACCCTGATCTGAAACAATTCTTCACGGGTTTCCAAAAATTAAGGATTGCTTTCGCAGACAATTTATTACCTCTGCCGTACCCGTAGACTTGTTAGGATACAGCCAAGTAAACTTAGTAAAGGAGTCTACCACTACAAATATATGCCTATAACATTTCTTTGTAGAGGGCAAAGGGCCCACATGATTAATGTGAAAGGTATCTATAGGAACCTCCCCTTTCTCAATCGGATGAAGTAAACCTTCCTGCTTACCAGCTTTTCTTTCCGATAAAATACAACTAATACAGTTACGAATAAATTGATTTACTTTGGTTTGCATATCACTAAACCAGTAATCCCTCATTAAAGCTACCGTTTTGGATACCTCAAAGTGTCCTTGGTCGTGAACATATCTTATTATCTGCTCTTACATCAATTTCGGAACGAGAATCAACATTTCGCCTTCTACTTCTTTGTGCAACAATCCATTTTTTATAGTATATTCCGCGGTTAAATTTTCCAAGACTTTCTTACGCGACTTTAGCAATTCTGGATCGGTTAGCTGTGCTTTTCTTAACTTCGCTACAATCCCTTCATATTCATCAATTAGCATTGCTGCTGGAAGTGGATACCTACTCAGAGCATCCGCGTGCTGCATTCGTTTGCCTGGACGATGCATCACACTATAACCAAAATCTTGCAGGAATAATGCCTAACTCGCAACGCGAGGGCAGATGTCCTTTTTCTTCATAGTTAATTCAACCGCTTTACAATCTGTAATTATTTTAAACGCAATCCCTATAAGATATGCCCTAAACTTTTTTACAGCTTTAACTATTGCTAATACTTCTGACTCATAGCTGCTATATTTTTCTTCCGCAGGCGTTGTTTTACCGCTGGCGTAATAGACAGGGTGAAATTCACGCGTTTCGTCATTTCTTTGCATTAAAATAGCACCGTACCCCGAGGCCGACGCATCCGTATGCAATTCGGTTTCCGCTGAGGGTCTATACAAGTGCGACACCGGTTCTTTGCTTAACGCAAGTTTAAGCTGAAGAAAGGCCCCTTCTTGTGTTTTCCCAAACACAAATTCCACCTGATCCCTTAATAGATTAGATAACGGGCGAGCTATGTCCGCGTACTTACGAATAAATTTTCTAAAATATGACGTAAGTCCTAAAAAACATTGCACTGCTTTCGTACTGGTCGGCTTAGGAAAGTGTAGTACAGCATTCGTTTCCTCCATTGATGGCTGAATTTTCCCATCTTCTACAATGTATCCCAGATAATTAATACGCGTCTGCAAAAATCTACACTTTGTCCAATTAATTAACAAACCAAACCGGCTTGCACTATCCAGTACCCTTTTCAATCTACTTAATGCTTCCTCGTATGTCATAGCAGAAATGATTAAATCATCCATATACACCAAAACAATTTTAGCTGTAATTGCTTCCTTTAAAACTGCTAGAATGTATTTCTGAAATACCGGTGGCGATAGACATAAGCCAAACGGCGCGCGCAAAAATTCAAAGTGCCCATTCAGTACTACAAAAGCCGTATATTTAATGGACGATTCCTCTACAGGTACGTGGAAAAAGCCTTGTTTTAAATCCAGAACAGTATAAATTTTTGCATCCTGCAATTGATCAATTTGTTCTTCTATTAAGGGCAATGGGAAACGCATCTTAATAATTTTTTCGTTAAGTTTTCTGTTGTCTATACATATCCTAAGCGAACCATCTTTTCTTCTTACCAAGACCACAGCACTAGCATAGTCTGAATTCGATGGTCTAATAATCTCATATTTAAGCCATACTTGAATTTGAGCATCAACCTCTTGTTTCTCTTTTTCGGACAGTCGTCGCGGTCGATGATAAACCGGAATTTCATCTTTCAAAATTATGCGTAACTTAACATCTACTTGATTCTCCTGACGAGGCTGATGAGACGTGATCAATTCGGTCACACGTTGCCTATACGCTACGTTTTCTACATGTGATAAATCTAGTTAATTTTCTGCATCAAAAGTTTCTATGTGTGTATACCTCAGGTACGTCTGCTATATCCCTATCTAGCTTATAGATATATACACATTACCGTTCACGACTCTCAATTCTACCTCACGCATAAAATCGCTTCCTATAATCATACCATATTGCATTAGTGTATCGGACACTATGTGTACCTTCATATCGTATTCCTCTCCGTCTATCAATACTTTCACACGCGTTTCTCCTAAGGTACTATTATCGCTAGATCCTACTCCTCGAAACAGTATTTTATTACTAGATAGCGGTGGCATTCCTATTTCTATATATTCTTCGGCATGAAGCAGAGTAATATCGCTGCCGTTATCCACGAGTGCAGAGATTATACGATTTCCTATACAAACATCCTTACAATGCTTCCTTTGAGCCGCCAATGCTGCATTACATTTATTAGGACCGTTATCTTTACTTCCTGGACAACGCGATGCAAAATGGCCGTGATTATTACACTTAAAACATTTCACGCCCTTCTCCTTTAATGGGCAATCGACACTAACATGTTCCTTATTACCGCAATAGAAACAACGCTTATTTTCTTTCGCACTCATATTTCTGAACGGTTTCTTATGCTCAGTACTACTAACAGGACGATCTTTTACGCTTGACCGAATTTTCTGATAAGTTCTAAATTTCTCTTATAACTCACGTATGGACGCGGCACCATATAGCCAGGCTGGACACGTATGGGCTCTCGGGGCTCTCCAAGGCCACCGCTGGCCACCGCCGAACGGAGGAGAAACGTCCCCCTCCATCTATCCATTGCGCCGTCCGGCGATTGTCGCTTTCCTACGACGTAAGGAAGCGACAATCGCCGGACGGCGCGATGGGTAGATGGAGGGGGACGTTTCTCCTCCGTTCGGTGGTGGTCCTGGAGAGCAGCGGGAGAAGGGGTTTGCCCAGGCCTGCCGTATAGCACCGCCTTGTGGATCTCGTCGTCTTGAATACCATCGACAATGTAATGTATAATGGCAGTTTTCTCCACTTCCGACTGTGACGCTATCCCCATCATAGTATAGATGTATTCGTGAAATGATTCTTCGGGTTTCTTCTTTCTTCCAGCCAGCTGCTTATGTACGTCGTGACTATTTACTTTTCGTGTAAACTCAGACTTCAGTGCGCTTTTGAGAGAAATCCAAGACTTCGCACAACGTTCATAACTTACGAACGCCTTAGCGGCTCCCCTTAATAAACTCTTGGCGTAAATCGTTTTTTGTGTGTTCGTCCAATCGCACAGTTCAGCAATTTCTTCGAATTCTTGTATCCATTTCTTGACGCTTCTATTGCTATCTCCCGAGAATGTGTCTATAGAGCCCTCGACATCTTTCAAATTTGGCAAATAATTTACCTTCTTCTCTTTCTTCTCTCTCTTCTCCCCTCTGTACGAAACAGACTACAAAGACCGATCGCTACCTTCACTTTCGTCATATCTTCGCTGTCTTCGTCTCCGCATTCCATATCCTCGTCACGAAAACTATGGAAGAGTTCCGGATTAGCAGTGTTTCCGCTATCATGGATGCTTCTAGAAGGATCTGTTTGTTCGCCCTCTCGATTCAGTTTCCGTCAGTTTGTTTAACCGCTTGTAATCGTCTCTGCAATTCTTTCTTCTTTCCAGTTGACTTTAACTTCAATTATGCCGAGTGGTCTCATCCGGATGGACAATTGTAGTCGTGCCTCCATGCGCGCTCATACCAACGGTTTTAAAAAAGAATCCCTAGGATGAAAGAAGAAACAGGGGGCGCTCGACAATCTCGCAGCGCCACGTGTCCTCCTAATCTACGCGTGGAGGAACCCTCTTCATTGTGTATCCGTTGCGCTTACCAGCGGTACAGGTTTTTTTTTTTTTTTTTTTTTTTTTTTCGTGTACAGATTCTACTAAATATTTGGTGCTAGTAGCTGCACTATGCCTAAGGAAAAGCGTAAGTCCCGTACGAGCCATCACTCCCATAGAAGGAAACGCAAACACAGGGAGAGATCGTCAAGCTCTCGAGAACGCGATTCGGAGGTTAGGACGGTCGCTGCTTCGCGGGACTCATCTTCATCGAGAAGCATGCTGGCCTCTCAGATATCATCGCAGGAGTCGATATCGGGAGTTCTGCGAGACATTTTCGCTTTTATGCAACAACAAGCTCAAGGCAAGTCCAGTGCATCGGTTGAGGGGAAATCCCCCGCCACTAGTGCCAACGTCCCTCTCCCTCTTAGGTGTACAAACATTGTTCCACCGGAGGTCGAGTCCGAGACAGATGGGCAAACGGTTCTTCAGAACCAGGGCGTCGCACAGTGGTCAATATACGGCCATTTGCGGAAAAAATTCAATATCTTTTGATTGGAAACGAATATTAAGACACTTTTTTTTTCCGTGGTAGTGTAATGTTCCCCGCATGTAGAAATGTTAAAAACAACGTGAATCATCAAAACGTATTGTGCAAATTAACAAAATGTACTGGAATAGTTCATCGCGCGTTGAAAGCGGAAAACCTAAGACAAATAACATCGTAAACCATTCGTAAATTTATGCAACAGTTTTGCAAATTGTAAAAACGGTATGTGTACATTAGAAATAATACAAAATGAAAATTGCCAGAAAGCGGAAGACTGCGCTTCGACTCCCCGGTCACAGCAAGTTCTGCAGATCCTTACGTTCTCCTCAAATATTTATGCATCAGCCAATAACTCATTTATCTTACTGCTTAATTCTAATGATTTTCTTGGTGGCTCAATCCGCATGCTTGAAATAAAGGGATCGGATGATATTAACAAGATGTGCATAACATCTTCATTCGTCGCAATGCGACTACATTTTCGCGTGTGTTGTAGGCGATAATATCTATAATCTTTATTACATGCCTCTCGGGCTTCTTCCGATAGCATTCCTATTGGTAAAACAGCGTTTTCAATAATGCTTTGTCCGTGCAGAAGTACTTTATGTACTGTTACTGGCATATAATACCAGTTATAATTTATTTGCCACACAAAAGGGGCTACTCTTTCGTGTATTAATCGTGAGATGATTAATTATATCAATATTGGTATTGGTGTGTTTATGTTGACGGTCGTAAAATATAAATATTATCTCTCTTTTCATCACTTATCTCCGTTCCTTATTTGTCATTAGTTTTAATTCGGTGTTCGTTCTTATTTAATCCATTTCTTTACGTGGTTTCTAACATATTAAACTTTTAATTCCCAATTTGTTTTAATATTTCTTTTTACGTTTTTAGTTTGGTTTTTAAGATGTGTGCTTTTACTGAAAAGAGCTTTACAATCTCTGACTTTCTGGTTAGACTTAAACAACTCACAAGAGGAAGTGTTATAACTTATTGCAATTGTATCCATTATGGTAAAAAAAATCTATTGAACGTTCTAAGTAAATTGTCCAATACAACAGAAAGTAACATCGTAGCTAATAACCCGGTATTTATGTGTGGGCTTTTTTGCCCCCACCCAAAACTAACTTAACCACATTGTTTTAGGCGAGAAAAATATTTATTTTCAGTTTAGAAAATAACTTCTGCTGTTTTTATTTTATATTTGAAAGAGAAAATAATTTTTTGTATAACATTTTTGTTAATTTTCGTAACAGATATTAATTATTTTGAATGTATCGCATATTTTCTATGTGCGGGGAATCTTTCTCTATCAGTAAAAAAAAGAATCGTCTTAAAATTCCAATCCAATCAAAAGATATTGACTTTTTTCCACAAATACACATATATTGCCCACTGTGCAGCGTGAGTAAAAACTAACATTTTCATCATGCAGGGGCAGGAAGGGGCAGCTGGAATTTATACTACACGTCAAAGACAGTGTACATATTAGGCACAAATCAGTTTCAGAGCGGAGCCAAACGGAGCTACCTTTCAAAAATCAAAATGAAGTTAGAGATATCTGAAAGAAACGGTGTTCCACGTTGTTATTCATTACAAACAAACCAAGCTATCAAAATTATTTCTTTTTGCGAGTATATGAGCCTTAAATAGTAAGCTTTATGATAGGCCTTCAGTGAATACTGTGAAATTGGTAGTTTCCTTTTAACGCAATGTAGAAGTTCCTACATTTTTGTATCGGATTAAGCCTATCTGTAAACCCCATGCATTCAGCGGTAGAAATAAATACTTTGGCTTTGTAACCATCATTATTATGAACTAAATATCATCAATTGGTTTATATAGAATGAATTAAAACTCAAAAAACTTGGAAATTCAACACTTTTCCAAAACCTATTTTTTCCGCTCTTAAACCACTGTGCGTCGCACCAGGTATATTTTCTCGTTACAGTGAAGAGAAAATATAGCCGATTGCCTCATCTGTGTCTCGCTAATATTTTCAGACGAAGCGGAGACTCCCGCATCGGACTTCCGAGTGTCTTTCAGCGCTGGAATATCACAGAAAGCTATCGAGGATGGAGAGATTTCGCTTGTAGGCGAATTGTTCGGTGAAGAGCAATGCTCGAATAACGGCACAGTCTGAGAACCTCTTATTTTCAACGCAACAAAGTCCGAGGTACACACCGGACTAAAAGAGGAACAGCGGCAGAATCTCCTAACCAAACATAACCTCAAAGGAGATCTCTCAAGTTTCGGTCCGCCAAAGATCAATAAGGAATTGATGTCAGCCCTTTCCAAAAGACGATCCGTTCTTCATAGGGATGATTATCAGGTAAAAAGACAGGAGCAAGTGGGATCCTGTCTAAATGCTCTGGGGTCGGGCATAACAGAGCTTATACAATTTCGCCAGACTCTCTCTCAGGACGAGGTTTTAAAGAATATTATCATCAAACTCTCGGAGGGGTTGCATCTCTTGGCGGACCTTCAATTCAGATTGTCTGTCGCTAGACAATCGTATATAAAACCTTGTCTGACGTTTATTGGTAAGTCGGCGGCAGACTCTTCTAGGGTAGATGATTGGCTCTTCGGATCAAACTTCGCAGAGGATTTGAGCGCTGCACAAACCTGCGAGAAAGCCGGAAGAGATTTGTCGTGTCATTCTGGTACACAGACAAATACCTTTAAGAGGACCAATCAACCAACACGCCAGCAACCGCCCAACCCGAAGCCGGTAAACTTCAAAGACCCTGTGCGGCGCACATCGTCACTGACGAGTCGGACAGGGGCATCGCAGATGAAGGGCCGGGGTCGATTTCTTCGAGCCAGATCCCGATCACGGACGACACGCCGTTAGTTCAAGTAAGAACAGCAGGGCGACTGGCATTCTTTTTATCTGTGTGGAAGAAGATAACGAATGACCATGAAGTTCTTCAGGCTGTCGAGGGTTATCGAATTCCATTCACTTCTATACCGCCCCCGCGTTCGCATATGCCCGAACCTGTGTTTTCAACAAGAATTGCAAAGGCCGGCGACAAAGAAATTTCGCGGCTATTAGCCAAAGGTGCAATTATTGCCACGATTCCCTCTGACGACCAGTTCTTATCTAGTTTTTTCTTTATCGACAAAAAGATAGGAGGCAAAAGGTTTATCTTAAACCTCAAAGATCTCAATCATTTTCTTTCTCCTCAGCATTTTCAACTAGAGGACTGGCGTACCGTAGTCCAGCTTGTGACTCAGAATTCATGGATGGCGACGATCGATCTCGAGGACGCCTATGTCTTAGTGCCGATCTCTCAGCAACGTCGCCGTTTCCTCCGTTTCCAGTGGAGGACTATTACCTACGAGTTCACGGCTTTACCGTTTGGACTGTCCACAGCGCCGTATATTTTCACAAAGTTACTACGGCCAGTTGTGGCACATCTAAGACAAGCAGGTCACTGTTCTGTTGTTTATTTGGACGATTTTTTGCTAATTAGTCCTTCTCGTGAAGAAGGTTTATGTAACTTAAACACTTCACTCGATGTTCTATCGTCACTCGGTTTTCTATTGAATTCTTCAAAATCGCAACTCATTCCATCACAGAATTGCAAATATCTTGGCTTTATTTTTAATTCAGTGCGCCAGTCTCTCTCTATACCGATTGAGCGCTGCAATAACCTTCTCAATATGATTTTGAGTTTTTCGAAAAAATCAAGATGCAGAATTCGGGATTTTGCACGTATGATTGGATCTCTGGTCTCATTGTCAGTACGCCCTTCTACACAATACGGCCCCCACTACATTAAGGCATTCGAGAGGACAAAATTCTTGGCCTTAATAAATTCCAGGGGCGACTATTCAGCCACCTTGGAGATCTCTCCTCAGCTGTCAGCCGTTTTTCAATGGTGGATTGAGATTTTCTCTAATCCGCAGCAGGAAAACATTATTCGATCGGGCGTGGCAGTTCGCGAAATTTTCTCAGATGCCTCCTTATCAGGTTGGGGAGCGGCATGTGGAGAAAAACGCACTAGAGGCTGGTGGTCCGAGGCGGATAAGTCGGAGCATATAAACTATCTGGAACTCAAGGCAGTTCTTCTCGCGTTACAGTGTTTTGCCTCAGATCTAAGAGATTGCGAGATATTAATTAGAGTAGACAATACCACAGCCATTGCCGCCGTCAATCGTTTCGGCTCTGTTCGATATCCTCATTTGATGTCTCTCGCGAGTCAGATTTGGAGCTGGTGCGAAAGTCGCAACCTCATGTTGTTCGTCTCTTACATCGCTTCTATTGACAATTTTATAACGGATAGCGAATCCAGGGTAATTAGTACGGACACAGAATGGTCTCTATCGCAGGAAGTTTTTTCCGTGTTACCGTCAAAATTTGGTCCTTTTGACATAGACCTCTTTGCCTCGATCATCAACGCAAAATGTTCGTCTTATATATCGTGGTTTCCAGATCCAGGTTGGGTGGCGGTGGACGCTTTTACCATTTCATGGGGTGACATAAGCTTCTACGCTTTCCCACCTCTTATCCTTCTGCCTCACATTTTCCTTCACAAGGATCGAAGGACTAGTCAGTCGAGAATTCGTTCTTGAAGCCACAGCATCGTCGTGTTTCATTAAAATGAATTGTTCCAACGCGGAATATTACCAAATGTTTTTCATCTTTGCGCAATGTGACGGTAATGCCAATATTGCCGCACAGCGGTATCGTGAGACGTATCCCGGTGAAATACCTGCAAGTGCAAGAACTTTTAGAAATTTAGCGTCGGGAGTTTATGTGACCGGATCAGTGCAACCTGTGTGTGGTGAAGTAAAACGTGCTGCACTTTAAATAGCGCTAAATGGGGGCCACGTCGAGCCTCACCTATGAGGCCAAAATCGGTCCTTTTCAGGGCCACCCATTATTCTAACGTAAGATGCGAATCGCTCGCACACAAACACCGATAGTGATAGTGACCGTGTAGTGGCTCGAGTTCGCCGACCCGCCCGGGACTGTGCTCGGATCAGCTGTTCGGCGCTGGAGATTAGACGAACGATCGGGATGGATGCAGTGATCGCACACTTCCATCGAGGGCTGTGAGTAATTGATTTTGTTATTGCAGTCATTATTCGTTTAATAGAAAACGACTATTTTGCGATTCCAAAAGCTTTTTTGGTAATAATTGATAAATCTCATTTTCGAGATATCATTTCGCGTTGATTTTAAATAACGAATTAAAGTTTTTGAAAATATTTCGATTTGTTAAATCGAATGTTACCGTTACACGAATAATGACTATAATTATTTTATTTAATAATTATTTGAGCTGTTCATTTTGAAAGTGGCCTAAGTCAATTTTTTATAAAAATAAGATATCACATAATTCGTGAATAATTTAGTGCAATAATTGAATATTATGTGATATCTCATTTTTTAAAAAAAATGAATTTAGACCACTTTCAAAATAAACGCCTTACTTTATTTATTGTGCATGACTAATGGATATCTGAGGTCATTCTGAAATTTTAATTTGTTATTCGATATTAATTTCCGTCCGATGCTTTGTGGCGTACCACTGCGCTGCGCCCGTTCACGAGCACGGTCGGGTGCCCGTGAGTGACGGGCGCCACGGCCCTGAGCGCGGGCTCTACGCGCGCTCTCATACGCCGGTGTTTTTCCTTAATAATTCAAAAATGAAGCCTCGGACAATATTTTCGCAAAGGAAAATCTCGTTCAGAATCACCTCAGCTATCGCACATTTCCGGCTCGTACCCCAGTTGTGGGACACCCTGTATGTATACAGGTTTAGCTTAAGTTCAACCTCCGCCAGATAGGCTATAGAACTGGCGTACTCACAGTTATTTTCGGGCGCTTCAGGTATTACGCCACAGATATTACATAACGATATTTTCTGGTTTTTTCTTTTGTTTTACTTTTATCAAGTCACCATGTCTTTTATAATCAGAGGTGACATTTATGTTCCTGTGAATTCTGCTCTTGTGCACTCAAAAAAGGTTTTCAGTTAATAATTACACCTGGTAGTAATGTTAATAAGCAATCTTTTTAATTTAACCCCTTCCACCAATAGAATAATGAGGAGGCTGAGCGTGTATCTATTTCATAGCCACGCCAGCCGAGCAAATCGCTGTTCTGAACATCTACAATTGTCCATCCGGACGAAACCACTCGGCATAATTAATAAATCAAACAAACTCACAGAGTGAAGTTCGATTTGAATTATGCCTGGTGTCTCGTCCGAATGGACCTTCCCTCCCAGGATAAGAGAGCTGCTTTTCATTGCACTGTTTTTTTCCCACCACCTTTTTAGGCACGACCGTAAAGGGAGTGACTTATGCAATCGCCATCGCGAAAACCGTTCGCGCGCGCGTGTGTGTGTGTGTGTGTGTGTGTGTGTCCGTGTAGATCCTCGATTTCGGAAAAACGGCTGAACCGATCGGGACGAAATTTGGCACAAAAATCAAGTACACTACTGTGAGTTGACAATAAGGTTTGTGAGCCGCCATCTTGAACCGGTACAAGATGGCGGGAGATTCAAAATTTGAAAAAAATGTAATTTAAATTTAATATTGCTGCCATTTCTAAACGGCTGAAGATAGCGATACATAAAGATTGCTGGCACCAAATGGATATATACTCAAAGTACATGCCAAATTTCGTTGCGATCCGTTCAGCCGTTTGGCCGGAATACTGGACTAATGGAAATAGTGAAAAATTAATTAATCCATTAGTCCAGTTTTCCGGCCAAACGGCTGAACGGATCCGAACAAAATTTGGCATGTACATCGAGTATATATCCATTTGGTGCCATGAAACTTTATGTATGGCCATCTTCAACCGTTTCGAAATGGCGGCAAATTCAAATTTTTTATCCACTATTCCAGGAAAACTATTGATTAGTCCACTATTCCGGCAAAACGGCTGAACGGATTCGGACAAAATTTGGCATGCACATCAAGTATATACCCATTTGGTGCCAGGAAACATTGTGTATGAGCATCTTCAACCATTTCGAAATGGTGCCGGTTTCAAATCTTTAATTCACTATTTTATAATCATAGTTTGAAAATCCCGTAATTTCGAAACGGTTCAAGATGACCATGCATAAAGTTTCGTGGCACCAAATGGGTATATTTTCAAACTACATGCCAAATTTTGTTTGAATCCGCGCAAGCGTTTCGCCGGAATACTGAATTAAAGATTTCAATTTGCCGCAATTTCTGAATGGTCGAAGATAACCATGCATAAAGTCTCACCGCCGCAAAGGTGTATATACTCGATGTACATGTTAAATTTTGGTTCGGATTCGTTTAATTGTCCTGTTTTGATCACTTAGGCCTATTGCAGAAATGCTGCATTTCTCGGGCGAGCGCGAAGCGCGAGCGTCCGACGACCTCGGGGGGTATGCTTGAGCGAAGCGAAAGCGCAGAGGACTCTGTAGCATAGTTTAATATCTCAATACTTGAATTTTCCACAATTTCGAAACCTTTCGAAATTCGTGGGCGAGCGCGAAGCGCGAGCAAAGGCGATCTGGGGGGGTTGGCGCTTGAGCGAAGCGAAAGCGCAGGGGGTTTACCCCCTAGTTCTTTATTGAAGGAAATGAAACACTTCTGGTTACAGCCGCCTATGTCGCGTATCATTGGTCCCATGTCCGCACACGTGGGTTTCCAAGAAAAACCAGACGATGATCGTTCAATGAAATTGGTAAGGCCAGAGATCCGAAAAATTGCATGCCGATACGACCTTATTGACTGCAGTATCCCAGATGAAATGATTACTAAGTACCTTGCAAGTGCTGTAAACATGGAGTAAGTTTTTACACCCCAAATACGCTTTTTCCTTGTTATTATGAATATTTCATAGTTTTCATTGTGTCCCCTTTCTGATTGTACAGTGCAAACTTTATAATTTACGCACTGATCAGGTTAAATTAATGTACTTACAGTACGCTGACGCTGGAAAATCTTTGGCCTATGTGCATAGCACTACGAAAGGCCGGGGACGCGGTCTGGGACAATGTTCTTAGTTTGTACAAAGAACACGGCGGCATACGCCAGTTAATTTTTCTGTCTTGCACGAACAACGCAACTCTTTTCGAGAAGACGTTCGATCTAATGGCAGTGGACGATTCAATCCCAATGCCCGATTTCGTGAATATCGCTCTATCCATTATGTATCTGAATCCCACACACATCGACGTTGCCTTGGACTTTTTTATCAAAAACAGAGAATCATTGAAGGACCTGTAATTATATAAAAATTTATTCACCTATTCGCACGTCCATTGGTTATAATGTAAACGTGTTTACGCTACAATGCGCATTCATAATCATTTTATCATAATACAGTATTCCAATGAAACACAACTGACTTGGCATAATTTTGCAGAATTCATACAGAGTTCTTCACAAAGGGCATATATACACATGCTCAATTTCAGAAGGTAACTGTCATTTATCCAAAGTTAAAACTTGAACACGTTTGCTTTTTTAATATTTCCTCTTGAAGAAAATGACACGCCATTGTTACTTCTTCTTGTGCTCTACTAACAGATAATCCAGAATTTCCCCCTGAATACGGCGGAAGAACAAAAAGTCCTGGCAAACGAAGAAGCGAAGATACTTGTGTGGGAAAAGGCCGCCGCAAAAATTAGCGATTGGCTACGAGGGAAACCCGTAAATATGGAGGAAATTTAGAGGATCATTAAAAACGGCGCTACTCGTATTGCGTGAAAAGCACGATGTAAACTTTTCCGCCTTATAGAAAAAGTAGAGTATACTTTAAATTGCGCTCAATTTACGCGCATGTTTCGTATATGTTTTAAGAATAAAATATTACTAACTATAGTTAAACATAGATCTATAAGGAACACAGGCGATACAGCACAGGGTAGATTTGCGAGCGTATATAATTGTTCATGTTTTAGAAAATTTTCAATATGTAATAGCGCACGGCCACGAGTTTCAAAATTGTCCCGACTGCGTGCTTCTTGATGCGTAAACAACTTAGTTGTTATTGCGAATACAGACAAAAAATGTATTTTTTTACAGTTTTTCTTTTATATCCAAGTATTTTTCAAGCTTCGTTTTTAAGCACGACCGCAATAGAACTAACTTATTTAAGTTACTTACTATATTTCTTATTTAGCCTTTTCAACGGCCTTCTAACATATTCGCAGCTTCCTAGTTTTTATTTGAATGCATCTTTGTGATAAAATATTATTGTAAAAATGACTGTACTCGAACTTTCCACTGATTTACCCTAACTGTTAACAACTAGTTTTTCCCCCTAACCTTAATGGCACAGTAAGGAAGTTTATAGTATTTAAAATAATATGAGCGAAAATGTATTGTTCATCTAGTTCACTGTATAGTTCGTTTTCTGGTCCCCGTCTAGTCGTGTTTCTAGATCCATTCACCTTTCCGATTACATCTTTGCAACTTTACATACAGAGTGGGCTCGTTTCAACTGTCAAGCCGGAAACAGTGAATAGAGCGGCTTAAAACAAACACGAAAGTCCTGGACCATTATCCAAAATTCGAAATATTGATCGTGTTATTAACTGTTAAAGATCAAAGGAAAGGGCGTCCGCCAAAACGGCAGCGGGTGGAGCGCTGGAGCTTCTGCGAGGTGTAGGACGGCCCAATTTGCCACCAAAAGAAATGCGAGGAGCGGTAAGGGATGGATTATACGTCATTGAAGGCGGCCAAGCCGGCGTTATTCTGTGGTGGGGGGCGATCACTATCGCTTCCGAGTAGCGACACTCACAGGCAGAGATATACGCATGGACAATTTTTCGAAGGCACCTCTTTGTTACGCATGCACGCTCGAACGCAGGCTCTATCTCTCTCTCTCTCCCTCTCTGTCTGTCTTTCTGTCTGTCTGTCTGTCTGTCTGTCTGTTTCAGGACGCGAGACATTCTGCACGTAAAAATAAATGCGTGTTTTCGCTACCTTTATTCTTCGCGAAAATTATTACGTACGCTATCCGTTTTACACCACCTAGCGGTAGATAACAGAGTGCGCTTTTTTTATAGTGGTATCTCCAGAAGGCCTAATCCACTGTATGTACGTCAATGCATAGGGCCTTAATGTAATAATTGTTCGAAATACTTTCCCCCTTTCGGCCCTTCGTATAATATTGCGCGTTGCTCTATGTGTTAGTTCCGGCGTGATGGTATTGAAGGCCGCGACAATTATTACATTAATGCCCTATGCATTGATGTACATACGGTGGATTAGGCCTCCTGGAGATACCACTATAAAAAAAAAACGCACCCTGTTATCTACCGCTAGGTGGTGTAAAACGGATAGCGTACGTAATAATTTTCGCGAAGAATACACGTAGCGAAAACACGCATTTATTTTTACGTGCAGAATGTATCGCGTCCTGAGACAGACAGACAGACATACAGCCAGAGAGACAGAGAGGGAGAGAGAGAGAGAGAGCCAGCGTTCGAGCATGCATGCGTAACAAAGAGGTGCCTTCGAAAAATTGTCCATGCGTATATCTCTGCCTGTTGAGTGTCGCTACTCGGAAGCGATAGTGATCGCCCCCCGCCACAGAATAACGCCGGCTCGGCCGCGTCCAGTGACGTATAATCCTTCCCCTTACCGTACCTAGCATTTCTTTGCTGGCAAATTGGGCCGTCCTACACCTCGCACAAGCTCCAGCTTTTCACCCGCTGCCATTTTGGCGGACGCCCTTTCCTGTGATCTTTAACAGTTAATAACACGATCAATATTGCGAATTTTGAATAATGGTCCAGGACTTTTGTGTTTGTTTTAGGCCACTCTATTCACTGTTTCCGGCTTGACAGTTGAAACGAGCCCACCCTGTATATGGAGAGCGTTACAAAACCAATGAGAGTCGACCGATGATATCACTCGCTCTCGTCTTTCCTTATTTTTCGAATGGACATAGCTGATTCGGCGACGGCAGCTTCGTCGTTCGACACCGAGCGCGACCGAATAAACGAGTCCGAAAGAACAGAGTATTTCACTTTGCGCTTTAAAATTGCACGTTGCGCGTGGCTCACGCGGTTTCACGCAAAAGGAACGTGCCGGCTGGCGCGTAGGCGTAATCTCATTGTATCTCTGTCCTTAACATTAAGCTTGCGTTACAGCGTGTTACACATTCTCTCCGTTAATTGTCGCTTCTCAACGTGCCCTTTCATGTTTCATGAAGAGAAGTCGAGCGGTCTCTCTGTAAATTCTTGGCGCAAGGCACGCATCGTCCGAAACAAACGATACACGATATACAAAATGTACAAGCGATGGTCCCATTAATCCTGGCGAAACAATTAATTTTAAGTCCAGAAACCACACATCCTCCGCATCGTGCCGACTGACACCAATGTGCAACTCGTCACATTAAATGTAAAGAATTGTTTCGAATGTACTTCCAAACGTGTCACCCCACTGATAGAGCTATAACTTTACAGGTCACTTTGTTTTGATATAAAATGATTATTTCTAATGAGCAACTTTTGCACAGTTTAAAAATAAGAAATAAGAAACATTCTGATAAGAATAAAAGAATACTTTCAACTGTGCCACCCCATCATCGATCAACAACACCTATCTTGCGAGGATCACTTGCGTGAAACGAAACTCTCAAGGAACATCGATTGGCATTTATGTGACCGGACGAATCGATTGTGTAGCGCAGGTTCGGTAAATGACAGTTTTTTGTATTCCATGGATCTGGAGAATATGAATAGTCGATCGGCATCGGTGTTAACTGTAGCCATGGACATTAGGCGAGTTTAAATAGATAGAAAAGTGGAATACCGTTTTGGATTGTGATGAAAGAAATGATGGTTGGTGCTTTTGGCGAAATGGCGTTTGAAATTGGAGTTTACACTCGGTAAATTGAATTTTTTAGAACAATACTCGCAACTGTGACAAGCGGGTTTAATATGGTTGGGTACGTTGAAACAGACATCGTACCAGGATTTGGATGTGATACTAGACGCAGCTTAGGAGAATCGTTGGAGGACTTCGTTGAAGCAAGAAGACTCGACGGTGCAATGTTCATCGCAACGTCCTTGGCATGATCATTGGGTGCCGGGAGTCTTAATGATAACTGACTCATTACCATCTGCACACCTAGAGTCAACCACTTTGCGCGATTGCACCATTTTGTAAAATCCGCAACGGTCTCGCTTACCGGTTGACGGCGTGTGACCACGCGGAACGTCCCTTCCATTTGCTCCAACGCTGGCGAAACATGTTTAACGCTACGGCAACATTATCGCGTGGGTGAAGAATGTGAGACGAGAAGCGAGGTCGCACTTATTGTTAGATGCTGGAGGATGGAATTTAAAATAAAGTAAAATCTAATTTTATACTTTGACTACCACATTGCACGTATTTGAATGGCGGTTTGGTTAACTGTCGTTGGAGTTAATTATTCTTCCAAATATTTATTTAAATCATTAATGATCAAGCACTGAAACCGTTACCCAACAAAGGACGACGTGGTAGTCAAGCTGTTAAAGGTTAAATTAGATATGAGTTAGCTCTACGTGACCTCCCAAATTTCGATTTGAACGTCACAAATTGTAATTGGTCGATAAATCTTCGATAGCAGGGATTTAAGAGTTCTCGAACTTACTGAGAGCTGAACTTTTTCTCGGATCGTGCCTGGGTAACAAACCGATGCATTCGCGATAATGCAAAGTGATTGTTTTCTTTTTTATGCGCATCTCAAACGGTATTTCTTCGATATAGCAAAAGAATCTAACAAAGAGGCAGGGAGCGAAGGTCGTGGCGGATTATGCGTGATTGGAGCCTTAGACCTTTTTGGAGAAATTTGTTTCTAATCTTCTCTATGTTAAAGTAAAATTTTCAAATAATAAAAGTGATTTTAAAATAGGGCAACCTTTGCACTTTAAAGTAAACAGGAATGGGCTCGATTCGACCAATAATAATAATAGTTCCTGAGATAAAAATTGATAAGTGCAGCCTGGTTTCATGAAAATTGGCAAAAACTGCCAAATTCGAAGGTCGGTATTTTTTAAATAAATTTGGAACTAGCTAACTAACGACCTAAACCCCCTCTAATTACACATTTCTATATTTAATTTTCAAACAAATTCTTGATGTCAACGTCGAACAGCGATCGATTTGGCGTGAAATGATCCAATATAAAAACAAATTCGCAAATTGTTAACGCAAGAAAATACTCCAAATTACGTCATAGCTACCATGCATCGTTATAATATATTGTTTATCGAGCTAGAAGATAATATAAAAAATAATGTTATTACCCAGTAAACATGAAAGGAGCATTTATATAATAATTACATAATATATCATATGTATGTGTTACAGATCAACAAATTGAAATTCTAACGGAACAGTTATATCAATAATGTAATAAATCTGTAACAATTATATAGAATTGTTCTGTAATTTTGACGTTAGTTCGTTACCTAACATTTATGTAAATTGGTAGAATGTAAATGTGCATTCTATAATAATTTCATAACGTTGATGCTATAATTGTATCGTTTATATTAAAGATGTAACATTTATATAAATTAATGAACGTAAATGTGTATTCTCTAAAAATTTCGTGAATGTTGCATAACTTTATTGATATAGTTGTAATGTTTATGTTAAACACATAATATTTATGTAAATTGGTAGAATGTAAATGTGCATTCTATCAAAATTACATAAATGTTACATAACGTTGATGATATTATTGTACCATTTATATTAAAGACGGAACATTTATGTAAATTAATGAACGTAAATGTGTATTCTCTAAAAATTTCGAAATTTCGCCTCGACCAAGTTGCTACGTGCTACCGCGGCCGTCTTACCGTTCATTGGCGCACGCGTTTTAATTAATATCACGATAACTATTGCGAATTTTACATTGGTATATGACATTTCTTCTTGATTTTACCCAATCTGTTTCCAACTTTCGACTTCGTCACCTTATGTCAAACACCCTGTATACAGGGTGTCTCAGACCACCCATACAATCTCTCGTGGGGACGTAGAGCGGCTTAATATAAACACAAAAGTCCTGGACCATTATTCAATATTCGCAATATTTATCGAGTTATTAATTGTTAAAGATCAAAGGAAAGGGCGTCCGCCAAAATAGTAGCGGGGGGAGCGCTGGTGCCTCTGCGAGCTGTAGGACGGCCCAGTTTACCTACAAACAAACGCGGGACGCAGTAAGGGGAAGGCTGAGACACCGCTGCACGGCCGGTTTCTTTTTCGTTATTCTTCCCCTTACCGCACCCCGCATTTGTTTGTAGGTAAACTGGGCCGTCCTACAGCTCGCAGAGACTCCATCGCTTCTCCCGCTGCTATTTTGGCGGACGCCCTTTCTTTTGATCTTTAACAATTAATAATTCAATAAATATTGCGATTATCGCAAAACGGTACAGGACTTTTATGTTCAGCGCAAGCCGCTCTATGCCCCCACGAGAGATCGTATGGGTGGTCTGAGACACCCTGTATATCAACGGAGTGCTTAAAAGGCCCAGATGCATTTTTTGTCAATGTTATTTTTTCAGAATGCTCAAAAATCAACAAATTTATGTATACTTCTCTTCCTTAAACGCAATAATAACAAGGCATCGTTATTATAATTATATAACAATTATAGAGTTTTTTATAGAAAGTACATTGACGTCTCAACTAAATCTAAATTTCTAAAATAAAATGTTAAAATTTAAAGATATACCTTCATATTTTTCATCCTAATAACAAATTATAATTCACAGAATTGTAATAATAACGTGTAAAAATGTGTTAACTGTCAATTTAGAATGAGAAATAAGAAAAAAAGTGTAGATTTGGAGGATCAAACCAGAGACTGCAAAAATCCAAGTTGCACGCGCTACTGCCTCAGCCACTCGGTCGCTTGTAAGTAAAGTAACATTTCTTTCACATTGAAGTACAAAGTCGGTGTCCCTCTGACAAGGAGAACACGCCAACTGGGAAATGAACTTCGGGACGAGCTTTCGTGTGCTGATAGTACACCTTGAATGGATAACTATGTATAACGGAGACAGCGCACTTTTCAGCCAATTTCGAAAAAATTGCATCCAAAGTATACATTAGTTTTGTACTTCTATGTATGGTAAAAATGTTACTTTGATTTCAACTGACTGAGTGGCTGGGCCGGTAGCGCGTGAGACATCTATTTCTCCAGTCTGTGGTTCGATCCCCCGAATCTGCACTTTTTTTTCCTTTTTTTTTCTTTCCAAATTAATATTTAGCACATTTTTACATGTTGGAATTAAAAATTTAGAAACTCTAATTTGTTATTATGGTAAGAAAATACAGTAAAACCTGCCACACTGTCTCCTCATTCGGCATCGATTTCGATCGTACGATATTTTTCTGTACGATCGAAATCGATGCGTGTGCGCTAGGCCTTAGGCGCAGAAACGGCGTATGCCGTGGCGTAGGAACAGCACTGGTGATAGTGTGACTAGGCTACCGGTGGTGACCATAGACTTAACTCATAGGCCGAGCGTTCTCTGAGAGGCGCTGAAGCTACATTAAAACGAGAGAGCAATAGTCAAAGTGAGTGTGTCTCTGTCTAACGGGAGCGTTGGTGGGGGAATAAGAAGAAAAGGAGAAGAGCGTTTACGGTGCCGTTTGCGTTATCCTTCCCCTTCTTGTTTTCCCCCTCTCTTACCACGGAGCGAGATAGAAGGCCTCACTTTTGCAATATCTCTGTCCTTCAATGTAGTCTTCAGCGCGCCCATAAGGAGGCGCAGTCTATGGGTCATACGATAGGGTAGGGATATGCGCAGAACAAAGGAAAACGCGTCCACTTCGGAAACATTAGTGAAACCAGTTGAAACGAGTATAGCACGTGGCGGCATATGCAGGGTACCTCATTTTGTATCATTGTTATATCTGGCAGTAAGTACAATTCCTTTTATGCTACAACATAAATATTTCCTATATTTTTTGTTACTTTTATTGCGATTATGAGAATGGTTTTTATTCAGGTATATTTATTAAAAAATTGCAAAATTTCTCCTTTAGAATTTTGTCGGGTTATCAAAGTATGTTTATATTTCTTCAGATAATAGCTTTCCTAACCAGCCTCAGAGAAAGAGGAGAATATAGTTATAATATACATATACGTCTACATACGGCCCGAACTAAATCTTCGTATGTACATATAATCGCAATTTTGCTTTCTATGTTTTATTGCTTTATAAAATTATAATTATGCATAGATCAAAATTAAGAGTAGACATTACTTGTCTAACGTCAAGGCAACGGCGACGTATTTTTTTAAAAAAGTTTCGTAATATTTGCCAAATGAGTGTTAACTCAAATAATTTGGAAGTTCAAAATAATTTAGAAGTTTCAAATGATACCGTAAGTGAATCAAATGGGCCAAGTAATATCGAACAACAATTACCTCAGCAGCTAAATGTATTAAATGAAATTGATTTCGATTATTTCAATCTAAGGAACAGCCATAAGATTACTGAAAATAATGATTTCATTGCTACAGATTCGGAAGTTAGTACGGATAAAAATAGTCTTCAGTCAAATATTTCAAATATTTCAAATGGACTTTCTAGTAAAACAGAAATAATTAATAACATTCGAATATGGGTCACTGAAAATAATATAAGTCATTCTGCTGTAAGCAGCTTATTAAAAATTCTAGTAAAACACAACCATGATCTTCCTATTGATGCTCGAACTCTGCTACAAACTCCCAAAAAAGTAGACATTATTGAAATGACTCCAGGAAAATATTATCATGTAGGTTTAGATAATAGTTTAAAAAAATCTATTCGTAAACATTATTGCCTAAATACTTGCCCATCGCAAATATATATTAATATTAATATAGATGGTCTTCCTTTAACAAAATCTTCTGGTAGCCAATTTTGGCCTATTTTAGCTAGTATAGTTGCAGATTTTTACACTGAACCGTTTATAGTCGGTATCTATCATGGTTTTCAAAAACCAAAATGTTGCAATGCATTTCTGAAATATTTTATAGATGATTGTCTTGAAGTTTCCCGGACTGGTATTGTAGAATATAACAAAAAAATCACTGTAAAACTGAACGTATTTATCTGCGATGCTCCGGCAAAATCATTTATTAAAGGAATTAAAGGACATAATGCGTATTTTGGATGCGGTAATTGTATTCAAGAGGGAACTTACATAGAAAATCGAGTCACCTTTCCAGAAATTAATGCAACATTAAGATCAGATGAATCATTTAAATTAAAGCGACAAGAAGAACACCATAAAATAATTTCAAGTCTTGAAGATTTAAACATTGGAATGATTACCCAATTTCCCTTAGATTACATGCATCTCGTATTATTAGGAATAATGAAAAGATTGTTGCAGTTTTGGATTAAAGGTAAAAAAAATGTTTGTATGAATGGGATTCAAATAACTCTTGCTTCAACTTCTTTATTGTCTATGTCATCATTCCTGCCCAAAGAATTTGCTAGGAAGCCAAGAAAAGTAGATGAAGTTGATCGGTTTAAAGCTACCGAATTAAGGCAATTATTATTATATACAGGACCAATAATCTTTTATAAAAAATTACCACGTGATAAATACATTCATTTTATGAGCTTGAGTGTAGCAATTCGAATTTTATGTAATAAAGAATATTGCATACAACTTTTTGATTATGCACACAGTTTATTTTTGTACTTCGTTGAAAATTACAGTAAATTATATGGTCGTCAATATATATCATATAATGTGCATAACTTAGTTCATCTGTGCTACTATGTAAAATTATGGGGAGTGTTAGATGAATTTAGCGCGTTTAAGTTTGAAAATTACATGCAAAAAATTAAATCAAAAATTAAATCTTCAAGTCGGCCATTAGAACAATTAGTCAATCGTTGCATAGAAGAAGATAATTTGATCGTAATAAATGTAACAAAAAATTATCCGATACTAAAATTACATACTATAAATGGTAGAAAGATAATAAAGTCGGTTCAATACAAAGGTTTTTATCTTAATACAAAACCTGCTAATAATTGTTGTTCTTTGTTAGATGGTACAACAATTTTGTTGACAAAAATTTATTTTAAAAATAAACAGATTTACGTTAATGGTAAAAAGTATTTGAATGTCAAATCATTTTTTCACATTCCATGCGATTCTTTAAATATTGGAATTAAACAAATTAATGAGTCACAATATGAGCTAATTACTTTTCCATTATCTGATATTAAATCAAAATGCGTAAAATTGCCTTTATATGACGAAGAAGCTGTGGTATTGCCTTTACTACATCAACAAGAAGTTTGTTTATGGCGAGTACTGATATTGATACAATATGTAAAATTGAAAACAAGGATAAAGTATTTTCCTCAATTATAATTTTTGCAGATTATTAATAATGATTAAAAATTTTGCTGTCGTAACTTTTCCAAGCGATGGGAATAATGAAGCAGAAATTGTATCAGAAGTTCCATCTTCATGGCTTAGTTCTGATTTAAGGGAATGCTGGTGGCCAACGGTAAAAAATATAAATACCTTTATGGCGAAACAAACTCCACCTGTCACTAACGATCCTAAATGGTCAATTCACCCTATTAAATTTCATGGATGTTATGGTAATTTATATATATATGTATTTTACTTCAGTATTTATCTAACGTTTTTTTACTTTTTAAAAATAATATAACTTTTAACTTGGGATTTTGTCCTTACCAAGATTCATTAGATCAGGCTAGACAAAAAGCAATGAACTATTCCTCAAGCGAGGATAGCGATATAAATCAAACCAAAAAGAATAAGTCACGCACATCAGTATGCAGAAATAAACAGCTGTCGCAGCAGCGGTTGCCAACTATTTCTGATTCTGAAAGTGATTCTGATATTAACTCATCGTCTATACCAAATCCGCCAAATATTAAACATACAGATCTCCAAACAGATAAAATTAAATCAGTTTTGCCAGCTAACAAATCTGCAGATCAAACACTCTCAAATATTTTCAACTCGTCAGTTATTGAAAATGTTGATTTTGACATTCTTCAAGGAACAATAGTATCGCACAAAAGTAAGAGCTCATTTTATTTCTGTTATTCCATTTATTACTTATATTACTTGTAAAAGTGTTTTTATTAAAAATTATATATAATAGTTATTATTACTGTTTATCATGTGATTAATCTAATGCTTCTTTAATATTTTTAGGCATACAAGATGTACATACTTTAATATCAGAAATGTTTGGTAAAATAGAAGGTTTTGTATTTATGTTTTGTCTTATAATCTTATTAGTATCTCTTTTAATATCGTTTATTTAATATTATTAATTCTTTTTTAGATAAGTTTGAAAAAATATGCACAACTATGACTACCATTTCATTAGCAATACAAGAATTGAACGTTCGTTTAAAGCATATAGAAAAACAAAATAATCAACATAACGCTGAAGTACCTGCTTCGGCTATATTAAATATGCAACGATCTTTTCCATTTAAAACTATTAATGAAGTCACAGCTTTTGAAAACTGTTTATCACAAAATGAAGATGAGTACAATACATTTGTAAGTTTAATTAAAAATTTAATTATTTAAATGCAAGTTTTATCGAAATAGAACGATAGAAATTATATTATCGGTATGATTCGTATCCAAAGGTGCTGTATATATCTCGCATAGGTGGAAGGTGTGCAAAGGAAAATTTAATTCGTATATACCGCACTATATTTTCGAATGAAGTTGCTAAAGAATCGTCCTGGAAAGGATTACGTAATCATTTTAAAATAAGTAGGTTAAACTCGATATTAAAAGGAATACAAGGTAAAAATATATTTTAATATTTATTAAATAATACAATATATTTTATAAAATGCACAATTTAATTATATATTTAAAATTTCTGTCACAATTTAGAAACAGTTTCGGGTCAACATCAATTAACGAACAAAGAGTTCGAAGATATCACGAAAGAATGGTTTCGTCAAGGTGGTCAGAGACTTAACAGACAGCAAAAAGGTTCTGAAGAAGTAACAGAGCAAACTGGAGAAACTGAGCAAAGAAATAACTGAGAAATTTAACTCTTTAATTCATTCTTATGTTTATTATCATTTTTATGTTTTTATTATCTTATATCAGAAAAACAAGATCTGTTAAATTCTGAAAAAGATTCCATTAATAGTTACATTACATAAGAAAAGAAATTTATTTTGATATAGAATAAAATTTAAGTTAAAGTACAAGTAAATTTGTTATACAGGGTGGTTTTGTCTCAACTGTCAAGCCGGAAACAGTGAATAGAGCGGCTTAAAACAAACAGAAAAGTCCTGGACCATTATTCAAAATTCGCAATATTGATCGAGTTATTAACTGTTAAAGATCAAAGGAAAGGGCGTCCGCCAAAACGGCAGTGGGAGAAGCGATGGAGCCTCTGCGAGCTGTAGGACTGCCCAGTTTACCCACAAACAAACGCGGGACGCGGTAAGGGGAAGGCTAAGACACCGCTGCACGGCCGGCTTCTTTTTCGTTATTCTTCCCCTTACCGCACCCCGCATTTGTTTGTAGGTAAACTGGGCCGTCCTACAGCTCGCAGAGACTCCATCGCTTCTCCCGCTGCTATTTTGGCGGACGCCCTTTCCTTTGATCTTTAACAGTTAATAACTCGATCAATATTGCGAATTTTAAATAATGGTCCAGGACTTTTCTGTTTGTTTTAAACCGCTCTATTCACTGTTTCCGGCTTGACAGTTGAGACAAAACCACCCTGTAGTTCAAATTTATTAAAATGAAAATTTTTTTATTGAAAAATTGTAGTCATCAATTGATAATATGTCGAGCATTATCAAAACTTTATGTGCAATAATATTATAATGTGATACATTTTGCTTTTTTAAATTTTTATTTTATTGTTTATTTGTACTCGCACGGCCGGCGTACACTTATGTATTCAAAAATTAAATTTTATATTTAAGATCGTCTCAAGATTCCATTCGTCAAATGACATATACAGGGTGAGTTGAAATAAACAGAACACCTGAATATTTCTGTTGGATTTAAAGATACGAAATATGGATGAATCAGAATTATAATGGTTTGGAAGGACTCACATTACCATCATAATATAATTTTTTTCAAGGTCATTTTTTTCGTGTTTTCAAGGTCACCGAGGTTTTTTTAAATGGAATCGCATATTTTTTTTCATTGCATATTGTAGCCGACATTTAAAGGAGTTCAGCAATGTAACATACCTATGACCTTCAACCCAGAAATATGGAATAAATCGAATTCAATATGTAAGGTTTATTTGCTTTATTGTCGCTACGCTAAATGTTCAAAATTATTCCCTTGAGCTGCGATCATCTCAGCGTGTGTACATAATCGTGTTTATCAACAAGCAATTACTCTGAAGACCTTCTTGCGATTAGATTCCTTAGGTTCTCAAGATTTCTGATCTATCAGTTTATCGATAAACATTTCACCATGCGTTACTCGAAAGAAGATAAGATTGATATGATTTTCATTTATGGAGAAAGTGGACAGTGTTTAAGGGAAGCAGTGCGACTGTACAGTGACCGATTTCCTGATCGTAATTGTCCATCAGTTTCTGTTTACTTTAATTTGATAAATAAATTTCGCGAAACTGGTAGCGTTAACAATGAAAAAAAAATAATGGTGAAGAGAGTAACTAATGAGGAAAACACAATTAATGTGCTGGCTGCAGTTAATGAAAATCCTCATATTAGTACCAGGCAAATTGCACGAGGAAGTGGTATCAGCCAATCGAGTGTAGTGCAAATACTCCATGCTCAAAAATTTCACCCCTTTCACCTTTCACTTCACCAAGAACTTCATGGTACAGATTTTGAAAATCGCCTTAACTTTTGCCAGTGGGGACTGAGGCAATTAATAAATGACAGAGCTTTTTTCAATAAAGTATTATTTACCGATGAAGCTTCATTTACAAACCATGGGCAGATTAATTTGAGGAACATGCATTATTGGTCTCTTGAAAATCCGCGGTGGTTACGGACAGTTGACAAACAAAGACCATGGTCTGTCAATGTTTGGTGCGGAATTTTGAATAATCAAATAATTGGGCCTCATTTTATCAGCGGAACGTTAAATGCAGAAAAATACACCGCATTTTTAAGAGAATCGTTGCCTATTCTGTTAGAAAATGTACCCTTGGACATTCGTCAAGAAATGTGGTATCAACATGATGGATGTCCAGCCCATTCTTCCCGTGTCGCAAAACAGTTTTTAAATGATAAGTTTCCAAATCGTTGGATTGGACGTAACGGACCCGTATTATGGCCAGCTCGTTCACCAGACCTTACACCTCTGGATTTTTATCTGTGGGGAAAACTGAAAGATGAAGTTTATCATGAAAAACCAACCACTGCAGAGAACATGAAAGAACGAATCATTAGGGCTTGTGCGTCGATTCCCTCAGAAATGAATGACAGAGCAATACATTGTATTATTACTTCACGGTTAAATAAATGTATCGCAGCTCAAGGGAATAATTTTGAACATTTAGCGTAGCGACAATAAAGCAAATAAACCTTACATATTGAATTCGATTTATTCCATATTTCTGGTTTGAAGGTCATAGGTATGTTACATTGCTGAACTCCTTTAAATGTCGGCTACAATATGCAATGAAAAAAAATATGCGATTCCATTTAAAAAAACCTCGGTGACCTTGAAAACACGAAAAAAATGACCTTGAAAAAAATTATATTATGATGGTAATGTGAGTCCTTCCAAACCATTATAATTCTGATTCATCCATATTTCGTATCTTTAAATCCAACAGAAATATTCAGGTGTTCTGTTTATTTCAACTCACCCTGTATACCCATTTGGTGCCACGAAACTTTATGTATAGCCATCTTCAACCGTTTCGAGATGGCGACAAATTTAAATTTTTTAAGCAAATTTAAGTCTTTAATCCAGTATTCCGGCAAAACGGCTGAACGGATTCGGACGAAATTTGGCATGTACATGATGTATATACCCATTTGGTGCCACGAAACTTTATGTATAGCCATCTTCAACCGTTTCGAAATGGCGGCAATTTTAAGTTTTTAAATAAATTTAAGTGTTTAATCCAGTATTCCGGCAAAACGGCTGAACGGATTCGAACGAAATTTGGCATGTACATGGAGTATGTGCCCATTTGGTGCCACGAAACTTTATGTATAGCCATCTTCAACCGTTCCGAAATGGCGGAAAATTTAAATTTTTTAAGCAAATTTAAGTCTTTAATCCAGTATTCCGGCAAAACGACTGAACGGATTCGTAGAGAAGTTGTAAAAAATGAGGAGAATATATTAGAAAGTAATAAAAATAATTAAAGATTTCAATTTCCGTAATTTCTGAATGGTTAAAGATAACCATGCATAAAGTTTTACTGCAGCAAAGGGGTATATACTTGATGTACATGTAAAAGTTTGGTTCGGATGCATTTAATTGTCCGGTTTCGATCACTTGCGCGTATTGCCGAAATGCTGCATTTCACGGGCGAGCGCGAAGCGCGAGCACCCGACGTTCCCAGGGGGTATGGCGCTTAAGCGATGCGAAAGCGCAGAGGACTCTCTAGCATAGTTTAATATCTTAATACTTGAATTTTCAACAATTTCGAAACGGTTTGAAATTCGTGGGCGAGCGCGAAGCGCGAGTGCCGCGGTCGTGCCTATTGCAGAAAAGCGAAGCTTTTCTGCACCCGGTAAAGCGAGCGCGAAGCGCGAGCAAAGGCGATCTGGGGGGTTGGCGCTTGAGCGAAGCGAAAGCGCAGGGGGTTTACCCCCTAGTTAAGAGAATCGTTGCCTATTCTGTTAGAAAATGTACCCTTGGACATTCGTCAAGAAATGTGGTATCAACATGATGGATGTCCAGCCCATTCTTCCCGTGTCGCAAAACAGTTTTTAAATGATAAGTTTCCAAATCGTTGGATTGGACGTAACGAACCCGTATTATGGCCAGCTCGTTCATCAGACCTTACACCTCTGGATTTTTATCTGTGGGGAAAACTGAAAGATGAAGTTTATCATGAAAAACCAACCACTGCAGAGAACATGAAAGAACGAATCATTAGGGCTTGTGCGTCGATTCCCTCAGAAATGAATGACAGAGCAATACATTGTATTATTACTTCACGGTTAAATAAATGTATCGCAGCTCAAGGGAATAATTTTGAACAATTAGCGTAGCGACAATAAAGCAAATAAACCTTACATATTGAATTCGATTTATTCCATATTTCTGGGTTGAAGGTCATAGGTATGTTACATTGCTGAACTCCTTTAAATGTCGGCTACAATATGCAATGAAAAAAAAAATGCGATTCCATTTAAAAAAACCTCGGTGACCTTGAAAACACGAAAAAAATGACCTTGAAAAAAATTATATTATGATGGTAATGTGAGTCCTTCCAAACCATTATAATTCTGATTCATCCATATTTCGTATCTTTAAATCCAACAGAAATATTCAGGTGTTCTGTTTATTTCAACTCACCCTGTATATACAGAATAGTCTCTATTCATTTTAATTATTGATAAATATTTCAGTAAGATACTTACCAAACATTAAAATGAATGGAGACTATTCTGTATATATTAGTAAACTTTTTATATAGGTAACAAATAACGTCATTTTGTTACATATTATATGCAATATAATGTTACTGTATATAAATACCTAACATTAATACCTAAAATTAAATATAAAAATACATAATAATAACAGAACTATTCTCTAACATTTACAGAACGTTTTGTATCATTTACAGAATAGATATTTGCTGTTTTGATAACGATTATGTCATTTGTATGTAATGTTTAGGTCAATGTTGCGTATAAAATATAATGTTACTGTATATAATACGTAACATTGACCTAAACATTACATAAAAATTACATAATCGTTATCAAAACAGCAAATATCTATTCTGTAAATGATACAAAACGTTCTGTAAATGTTTCAAAAATGTTCTGTAAATGTTAGAGAATAGTTCTGTTATTATTATGTATTTTTATATTTAATTTTTGGTATTAATGTTAGGTAGTTTGTTACGTATTATATATAGCGTTATGTTGCTGACATTTCGACCTAAATATTACTTAATAGATGACATAACGGTTACCATCACAGTGTTTATTGGGTAGTCATACTGGAACACAAAACTATAAGGAAGCATAAATACATGCGGAAGCGTGCACAGAATGCAGTCATATTGATATTCTCGGACACGTGTTTCGAAATTGTCACGAATATGCACTTTCTGAAACATGAACGGTATACTTTTGATTGCGAACATAGAAAAAAATATATTTTTTATCCCATTTTTTATTGCCAAGTCCTTTCCAAGTTTCTTTTTTAGACACGAACATCCAGCGGATAACTTATTTAAGTGGCTGCATTTCCATATTTAGAGTATAAGAATTGTGTAAGAACAACCGTACAGTGAGTATTAGCTGTGTTATACAGAGTGTTCCGTAATTATAAGAACCCTGAATGTTCTGTTTAAAAATCGGAAGCTCTGTTTAAAAATCGAAAGCCCTCCGACAGATTTATCATCCGCCGAGGTCCTTAATTCAGGCGCGTGCCTTATTTGACGCTAACAAGTAAGTTTACGAACGAGTGCTTTTCGAATCAATTTACGAAAAAGGATTGTTGGATTAGGGAATATTAACAGAATATTAATATGAAACCAATTACTCATAGTCTCCGACGGAAGAAGGGTCGCTGTCTCTGGATTACTGCAATTGATTCGTTCAGGGTTTTTGATTAATAATTAAAAACGAGCCCGATACTTTTCCAAAAGAAAAAGTAGTTTCTGACCAGACCAGGAACCTTCCATTCATGGTTCTTAAACTAATTACGGGACACCCTCTATTGTAGTGAATATAAGCATCCCTCAACCAAGCAGGATATTGTGCAGAGCGAATATTGTGTTGTACTTTGTAAGTATTTTGTAAAATTAGTAATTCTTTTAAATTGTTTTAATGATGATATAACACCATCTATATTGGTACTAAAACAAGCATCGTGAGCGGCACATTCTCATCAAGCCGTTTTGCCTTCCGCCCGTAAATCCAGAAAATTACCCGAGTAGAAATGAATCTAGTACATCCGATCTGAAACCTAGTAAGTAGATAGTATTGACTAGATTAAATTTTGTAGCTGGCAGCTAGGTCAGTACTAGATAAGAATTTATAGACAGTCTTTCTGATGTAGCTGTTGTATAGTAATCGCATAGAAAATATGATAGTAGATGGCGCCGTCTTTCCCAGAAAATATAATCCAATTACTAGATCGCTACTAGCATTTTTAAATTAGTCAGTGGATTTCTCACGGGCTTGATGACATCGGTGTGAACCTAGCATCTCAACTGTCAGCATCTCATGAAAAGTTTTCAAATTTACTTGCATCCAGCATAGTTCAAGGAGTTCTTACAAGTTTTAACAATAGTTCAAATGATTTACACAAAAAATCTCGTTTTAAAAAATGAGATGCGATGGCTTCGCGTATGGCTTGATTGCATCTCACCGAATTTCGAATCTTTCAACGTACAGGAGTGATATTTCGAAGAGTTCAACATCCTGGGCATGAAATGTTAAGAGTTCAGGCGAAAAAGCTATAACAAAAATAGTTTATCATCGCAAAGTGAGATGCTGCGCAAAATTAGGGAGTTCACGTCGAAATAAAATGTTCTCTGGATAGTTGTAGATATACTATAACATATTCCAAAGAGTTCGAGGCACTAGCAATGTCGAATTATTTTTAAATAAATAAATACTCTTCGAGCGCCGTGCATTTAGAAAGAAACTCCCTACTTTTGTGCATCATCTCACTCTTGTCTCTTTGAATGCACGACGCTCCGAGAGTATTTATTTATTTAAAAATAATTCGACATTGCTAGTGCCTAATTCGACAATGCACGCAAATGGAGAGAAAAACATCACTCCCTACAATACGGTGTTTCTTACATTAAACTATAAGTAGAGACAAATGTAACTTTTAATCTAAATTGCTTATTTTTTGTATGAAACATTAAACAATATTATTCAACTATACTGAGTAAACCATACATGTATATCCAATACGAAACGTCTCACGCAACAATCCGAGTTGTGGTCTATGTGTAAGGGAACAGGCTCCGTGAGCTTAGAGGTCTCAGGTTCGAATCTCCTTACATAAGAAGGTATGTAAAAGTGGATTTTTCAATTAAATAAAAATACCATTAAGCAAATGAACACCTACTCACCGGCGTTTCAGGAACAACGATACGTTGGCAAAAAAAAATAATTATCCAGAAGCTTATTTTATTTTGCTACTTACTGTCTTAAATTTACTGTCTAACTAGTAGCCAGTTTTTTTGATGCAGCCACTGGTAGAAGTGACCGCTACATTTCAAGCCCATTACTACACACAAAAAATAGACAGTTCCGATGTAAATCTCATTTTTTCTATATCTGAACTAGACAGGAACGATCTTCAAATTCTACTCGGGTAGTTAATGCAAATGTGTCGAGTAATGATATATGAGATACGTACGTACAATATCATCCAAATAATTACAGATTGCTAGTGCAATCTATTAACAACGATTTCCAATATAACTAGGGGACAGATTGTAAGTCTCTTGCGCTTTCGCCAACCCCCTCTAGGTCGCCGGGGTGCTCGCGCCTTGAACTCGCCTGCGAAGAAAAGCATTTCTGCGATAGGCACAAGTAGAGTTCGCGATTCGTATTCACGAAAGAGATTCAAGGAAGTCTTTGAAATATTGCGGTTACTTTTCTGATATATGTTTACACGGATATCTCGGACTTTCTTTGGTTTAAGTTCGTGATGCACAAAGCTTTGTCACATGGGTGCATAGATCCTCGATGTACATGCCGAATTTTGCCCGGATCCGGTCTGCCGTCTTTACGGAATACTGAATTAAAAATATGAATGTAGTAACGATTTTCGATTTTGGCGGACGCATAAGTCCCTCCATTTTCTGTTTAAGTATTTGCAGATAAACGATAACATAAGATCTGTGCGTTTAAATAATAGTAACATGTACAAATAATAACAAAGTAATGTACAGTTTATGTAGTAATCGATAATTTACAAAGACAAAACCCTTAGCAGGACGTTTCTCGCGATGATCTTATTGGCCTTGGCGGTGCTGTTGGGTGCCACTACAGTACACTGTCTTCAACCTGACGGAGAAAGTAATGTTCTGAGAAGAAAGAGGGCAGCTACCGATTTTATGCTATCGAAAACCACTGTACCGTCACTTTACACAGTGAGCCTGACTCCATATTTGATAGAAGAAAACTTCAAGATCGATGGTAGAGTCGAAATCACCTTCCATGTCCAGGAAGCCACCGACAAGGTTGTATTGCATGCGAAAAATTTGAATATAGACGAGTCCAAGACGATATTACTGTCTGAAAGTAGAGACGTTTACCGACCACTGCAACACGAATACGTCAAAGCGTTTGATTTTCTCATACTCTCTTTCGAGATTTCTTTGGTTCCAGGTTTTTACGAGCTACAATTCACGTACACAGCCAAGCTTGGCATTTTTCCGCGCGGTATCTACAGAGCCGCTTATCTGGATGAAGATGACAGAACTGTGTAAGTGAAAACAACTTCTTGGGTAATAATTAAAGGGACAGTTTTGTTCGAAAGCATACCTTACGTCAGGCCTGCCCAAACCCCTTCTCTCGCGGCTCTCCAGGCCACCGCCGAACGAAGGAGAAACGTCCCCCTCCATCTACCCATCGCGCCGTCCGGCGATTGTCGCTTTCCTACGACGTAAGGAAAGCGACAATCGCCGGACGGCGCGATGGGTAGATGGAGGGGGACGTTTCTCCTCCGTTCGTCGGTGGCCAGCGGTGGCCTTGAAGAGCCTCGAGAGCCCATACGTGGGCAGGCCTGCCTTACGTACAGAGTGTCTCACATAAACTGTCACGAATAAATACATGAATCGAATATCTCCGAAATTGTCGGTTATAGTATAGTATCCTTCAGACCAAGTCGAAATGGTTTCAAATAACCCACAATCTCGTATAAGCCAGTGTTTTCTTTATGGATGCATAGAGAGGATATGAAGGTCAATTTGGATTTTGTTAATCCTTGCATAAAATTGCTAAGCCACTCTTGGCGAAAGCTGATTAACTTACAAGATATTTCATTTTTAATAGTGACCAGTGGCATTAGTACACTAGTGGCCACGTAACTAACGTGTAATTAAAGTTTGTGTTCAATACTAGCTTCTTCAACTTGAATGCAGCTCTTTACTCTATCTCAAAATGACGTTTAAACTCTTTCCAACGGTTCCACAGAGTGTCGACGTTTGTGGAAAATCTTTTCGATTAGTTCAGTCTGTACATTTTCTTACTTAAAATTTATGTATTAAATATCTGCAACACAAGTAATCCCAGGACATTACATCTACTGATCTTGGCAGAAATGCGATATGCCCAATATACTTTGGACTAGATTGGGAATACCGCTAATAGTAAATACGAAATATTTTGTAAGCTACTCATTTTCACGATAAGTGGCTTGCAATTAGTACTGTTGAGAAGAAAATAACGAGCTGCATCGCTTGATGTATTTCAAGTACATGATTCTAGTTAACGAAACAAAGATGATATTTATGTCTTCTCTACGCGTCCGTGTTGAAAGTACTTACCCTAGATTACGTGCGTCCTCGAATCATTTAACTTTTGCCTGAAAGAGACTTTCGAATCATCATTAGTTTCGAAGATATTCAACCGGGTGTTCTTAAACGAGACGCGCCGCATAAATGTATCGTTACGGTTTTTGTGATCTACCCGATCACTAAACATGAAAGGGTCAATAATTGAATATATTGGGTCTATGCATAATTCCGTAGCGAAATTCCGACAGGAATTTACTCAATTTTCGGTACGGAATTATGCATAGACCCAATACCATATTTATAAAAGGACGTTACTCGTATGTTCGTGCTGAATGAGAGCATAGATACGCCACACTGAAATGTCCAGTTATTAAAAAAGAAATATCTAGGTATGACAACCGCATCGTAGCAGCACAAAGTAGACGCGCACGGTGACATGCATATTATAGAACAATTCCAAACAACATAATGGGTAACGTCTGTCAGGTGGGTAGTCGCAACGGAGTTCCAACCTGCATACGCGCGCCGTGCATTCCCCTGTTGGGACGAACCAGGATTCAAAGCGAGCTTCGACATCAGCATTAAACATTTCCCCAACTATACTGCCGTGTCAAATATGCCAGCTAAGAGTCATTCCCTTCTCGACGAGGACGGAATGCTTTGGACCAACTTCGAAAGAACGCCCGTTATGAGCACGAATGCTGCGGGGTTCGTGTTGGTCGATTTCGTTAACACCCCTAGCGCCAATGGTATATTCAAAATATGGGCCCCAAAGGAATCTATGCCCTACCTTAATTACGCTCTAGATATATCAGAAAAGGCGACAAAGATAATGGAGGAGTACACGGATGTACCGATCATGGTAGCTAAAGTGGATCTCGTCGTACTGCCTATCTATTCCAAACAGATTACTGAGAATTGGGGCTTGGCGTTGTACGCGTGAGTATAAATATGCACAGCGACAAAAGTAAATTTACACGTGGCCTCGAGAGCAATAATTTCCGATTCCCCGGTGAAAAAGAAAATCCCACAATTTCAGGTTTGCTTAAGATTCGCAGAAAGTCCTTAAAGTTAATTCAGTTATTTTGGACAATTTCTTTAAATGATTCAAACTAAAATTGATAATTATTAAACTTTCCATCAGTGCCGGATTAGGTGATTCGATACCCCCTGACCAATCTTATACCGTTAATGTGACATTCGCCCATGTACTTCATTGTCTTATATCGTTTGCAAGAGTGAAATATCGTATTTACTTTTTAAACATTACTTCATATTCCTTTTTAGGCACGACCGTAAAGGGAGTGACTTATTTTATTTTACTCTTTTAAATTTTACTCTTTCTAATTTGGGTCCCTCAAATTCCTGCTCCGCGAGTGGCCGTCTGACCAACCGCCCCGTTGAGCCGGCACTGCTTCTCAACTTTGTTTCCATCGAAAACTATACAAAGCTATATCCATTATACTAACGTACTACAAAATAATTCGAAGTATCTACATATCTGTACAGCATTCATACTGTTTTTATTTATACAGGAAAGATGCCATTATATACGATCATATTTTTAATCCGCTAACGTCCAAAGCAGACAAAGTAATGAATGTGATTCACGAGATTTCCCATATTTGGTTCGGTAATTTAGTCAGTCCCTCCTATTGGAATTACATTTGGATGGCCGAAGGCTTCGCAACGTATTTCAGTTTCTTCGTAGCGGATAAAGTATATTCCGAAAGACTTATCTCTATGAAAACTTCGATAAGTATAATCGTATTAACATTACAATTACTTATAGATCTTTCCTGACTGGAGAATCTTAGATACTTATGGTGCAGAAAGAATACCACAAATTTTAAAGAAGGATAGGACGCCTACAATACCACTGAATATAAAATTTGACAACCCCAAGGAAAATCAATTGAACTATTCTTCCTGGATTGTGTATCAGAAAGGTGAGAAAATCTTTGCATTTATTGAAGAGACGCTCCTGATCAAAAGACAATTAATACATCAAACTATTTCAATCCACAGCCGGTGCTATTTTACGCATGACACTGCACACGTTGTCAGAGAAAGTTTTTCGCCAAGGGATCATTGCATTTTTAAATAATTAGTGAGTATGAACAGTTGCTATAGAAATTTGTATTTTTCTCTGTTGGAGAAGTTCTTAGACACACGCGCTTTTTTCCATTAAAAAAAGACACGAAGTAATTTTCGTATTTTCACACCATAAGTCCATCGTACTACAATGAAGGACAAAGGTATATGTACAGTTATAATGCATAAATACATAATGTCATATATAATTGCCTTTGCCCTTCTCACTACAACACACCCACCTTGTATTAAACAATTAAGTAAGTTAGATAGGTTTACAAGTAACTCGCATTAGTAAAGTTAGAAGATTCAATCGTTCCACGTGTAAATCTGTCGAATATATTTGGATTTTAGTGCACACAAGAGCGTGATTCCCGACCATCTTTCGGAAGTTCTACAATCGGCTCTGGACAAGTCCGACGTACCCCACGATCAGTTCTCGGTAAAGGAGTTTCTAGATACTTGGCAGAATCAGGCCGGACATCCGTTAGTAACTGTGAAACGAGATTATGCCACTGGTGAAACGGAACTAACCCAAAAACTATATGTATACAAACCAAATGACACGAGCAATTATGATAGTAGTGCAAAGTGGTGGATTCCAATAACTTTCGCCACCCAATCGAACCCAGATTTTTCCCAGACCACACCGCAAATATGGATGACGCCGCAGGACGAAGTTACAAAAATCGAAGGAGTCCACATAGACGACTGGATTATTCTTAACGTCCAAGAAACAGGTACATCCTATCATAATCTGTTATTTATAAAGGCGCATCCCTTTGATTGATCTTTCTATAAAGAGAATGTGATTATGTCAATATACCGTGCGCCTGTTTCAATGCAATGTCGCTA
The DNA here is from genome assembly GCA_944319695.1 of Tiphia femorata. Classification (NCBI taxonomy): domain Eukaryota; kingdom Metazoa; phylum Arthropoda; class Insecta; order Hymenoptera; family Tiphiidae; genus Tiphia; species Tiphia femorata. Next base: position 11,848,458 of record OX090898.1, on the reverse strand, counting down.
GAAAATTAAATGCAGTTAGGTATTCACTTACTAATTTATCAACCATTACAGGTGTCTATCGTGTAAATTACGACATGATTAACTGGCAACGAATTGCCCGTTACTTACATTCGGACAGGCACAAGAATATACATGTTGTAAATCGTGCTATTTTACTTAGCAACGCTTATGACTTATTATCCACCGAGGAAATAAATCCCATTGTCTTCTTTGACCTATTAACTTACTTGGAATATGAAAAAGACACTATTCCGTGGGACTGTGCTATCGAGATACTAGACGGCATATACCCATTCATTATGAACGGCGAACAGGAAGCCCTTTTTCGGGTAAGTTGTGTAACCTCGAGATGATGCTCCTGTACACAAAAACTTTAGAACCTGTTGAAATTAAATGCAGGGGAACTGCATATTCTGCATTACACAGTCACATTGTGCCATTACTCAGTTCCTATACAGCTATTAGGGATAGCGTGGAACTAGTTGAGCAGAGAAACAAATTGGGTAACTTGTCGATCCCCTTACTTTATTAATAACATTTTCAGACCCAGAGTCCAGACAAGCTGAGATATTGCATTTTGAAATTGAACCGATATCATTGCTAACGATGGCAGTAGGGTACAGTGTAATCTCTACATATAGGGTAACTGTATCTAATATGGAACAGTTGATTTTAAAAATTCGCCAAAAATCGAAGCAGGCTTCTTTCTCTATGAAACCAAAGTGAAAAGACGGCAAATTTAATATACAGGGTGAGTTTTAATGCCTGTCCCAACCTTTTACCATCGGAGTGAGGAATAGTAACAGACTGCAATCGGAAACTCACTCCGATAGTAAAAGATTGGGACAGGCATTAAAACTCATCCTGTATATTCTTCCCCTGTGGGTTCATAAAGAATTATGCACAATTTTAAATGTCTTCACATTATGGCAAAAAATGTGGAAAAGGGAAATGCGGCGAGTTGAAAAAGCGGTATCTAATGTAGAGCACCTAACGAACATGTGTTACAATCCTTAAAAACTTTATTTTTAGAACAAATATTTATTTATATGAACAAAAAAGACAAGTAAACGACTTTTACTTAATTTGTATGATATTATATTTTTTTTTCACTTTTGTACGATGGACATACAGGATGCATTTGAAGCCACACATTCTTCGAATCGCCAACAGAAATAGCGATTCGAAGAATGTGTGGCTATCTACTAATATACACTTTTTATGTATTTATCACGATAAAGATGTAATATAATTCAGTATGTTATAACAAGGAATGCGTGCGTTCCATATTGAATACATATATATACTTTAATAAGAAAATATCAATTATACTAAAAAAAAACCATGAGTAAGTTTTTCTTGAATACTCTAAAACAATGATGTTTAATAATAAGTCATGCGAAAGTAATACGTTTTACCTTACTTTTGCTATCAAACTTTCAATGTTTATATTACGAACGAAAAAGTTTTATACGATACTAAAAACCAAAAAACACCTTGTCCTTTAGCGATAGACTGCTAACTTAATCGTAGATATGATTGTTTCTCATGTCTAACAAAATGTCTTGCATTTTTGTCGATTCGTTTTGTACGAAAAAATAAGTACGCTGGTGTTCCATATTAAATCCTGTTCCACGTTAGGTACAGTTACCCTACATATATTAATTCTCATTGAAAACAATATCTGTTAATGAGTAATAATAGTCGGGAGAAGTAATACGAGCCCGAGTATAATGTGGCTGATTAATATCCATTTTTAGGCACGACCGTAAAGGGAGTGACTTATGCAATCGCCATCGCGAAAACCGTTCGTATGTATGTGTGTGTGTGTGTGTGTGTATGTATGTGTGTGTGTGTGTGTGTGTGTGTGTGTGTGTGTGTGTGTGTGTGTGTGTGTGTGTGTGTAGATCCTCGATTTCGGAAAAACGGCTGAACCGATCGGGACGAAATTTGGCACAAAAATCAAGTACACTACTGTGAGTTGACAATAAGGTTTGTGAGCCGCCATCTTGAACCGGTACAAGATGGCGGGAGATTCAAAATTTGAAAAAAATGTAATTTAAATTTAATATTGCTGCCATTTCTAAACGGCTGAAGATAGCGATACATAAAGTTTGCTGGCACCAAATGGATATATACTCAAAGTACATGCCAAATTTCGTTGCGATCCGTTCAGCCGTTTGGCCGGAATACTGGACTAATGGAAATAGTGCAAAATTCATTAATCCCTTAGTCCAGTTTTCCGGCCAAACGGCTGAACGGATTCGAACAAAATTTGGCATGTACATCGAGTATATATCCATTTGGTGCCATGAAACTTTATGTGTGGCCATCTTCAACCGTTTCGAAATGGCGGCAAATTCAAATTTTTTATCCATTATTTCAGCCAAAGAGTTGATTAGTCCACTATTCCGGCAAAATGACTGAACGGATTCGGACAAAATTTGGCATGTACATCAAGTATATACCCATTTGGTGCCATGAAACTTTATGTATAGCCATCTTGAGCCGTTTAGAAATAGCGGCAATATGTATGGTCATCTTGAAATGGCTGAACGGATTCGGACAAAATTTGGCATGTACATCAAGTATATACCCATTTGGTGCCACGAAACATTGTGTATGGGCATCTTCAACCATTTCGAAATGGTGCCAGTTTCAAATCTTTAATTCACTATTTTATTTATAATTATAGTTTGAAAATCCCGTAATTTCGAAACGGTTGAAGATGACCATAAAGTTTCGTGGCACCAAATGGGTATATTTTTAAACTACATTGCAAATTTTTATTGAATCCGCGCAAGCGTTTCGCCGGAATACTGGATTAAAGATTTCAATTTGTCGCAATTTCTGAATGGTTGAAGTTAACCATGCATAAAGTTTCACCGCAGCAAAGGAGTATATACTTGATGTACATGTAAAAGTTTGGTTCGGATGCATTTAATTGTCCGGTTTCGATCACTTGCGCGCATTGCAGAAATGCTGCATTTCGCGGGCGAGCGCGAAGCGCGAGCACCCGACGTTCTCAGGGGGTATGGCGCTTGAGCGAAGCGAAAGCGCAGAGGACTCTCTAGCATAGTTTAATATCTCAATACTTGAATTTTCAACAATTTCGAAACGGTTTGAAATTCGTGGGCGAGCGCGAAGCGCGAGTGCCGCGGTCGTGCCTATTGCAGAAAAGCTTCGCTAAAGCACCCGGTAAAGCGAGCGCGAAGCGCGAGCAAAGGCGATCTGGGGGGTTGGCGCTTGAGCGAAGCGAAAGCGCAGGGGGTTTACCCCCTAGTTCTTTATTGAAGCAAATGAAACACTTCTGGTTACAGCCGCGTATGTTACGTCTCATTGGTAACATGACCGCACACGTGGGTTTCCAAGAAAAATCCGACGATGATCGTTCAATGAAATTGATAAGGCCAGACATCCGAAAAATTGCATGCCGATACGGCCTTGCTGACTGCAGTGTCCCAGATGAAATGATTACTACGTACCTTGCAAGTGCTGAAAACATGAAGTAAGATTTTACACCCCAAATACGCTTACACCCGCCAAATTTCTTATTTATTTGCGTAAATATTGGGCTTAAAAGCTATTATTGACCTTGACTAAAAATACAATACATTTACTGTGTCCCTGAATCTATGGAAAGAGCTGTCAACAATTTTCAAAATATTGTATATTTCAACGATAAGATTATTGACTGTATAATTTAGATTTATTTTTGACTTCCAGCACTCGTAAAGATCGTTCGGGAACTGAGAAATTCAGAAATTTTTGAAACTTTGTGAAAGCGTAGAGGAAATCAATCGTCCTAAATACGATACTATTTCTTGTTGCAACTCAAAAACGGTTTGAAGGGGTGAAATCACCCCTTAAAGAAAGGTTAATTATTTCTTTAACGTCATTTATCTTCGAAATGGTAAGAGATTTCGAAAAAAAGTCAAACAATGTTTAAAACGATTTTATTAACACTATGATATAGGGTCAAAGTTATTTGCAGCATTGTAATAGTTTATAACAAACCCCCCACCCAACGCAAAATTCAAACTTTTATTTTGCCTAGAAGATACCTCTTTTCGAATACTTTTGATATATGTATATTGTACGTTTATGTATAATTCTTTTAATCATTAATAATAATATTTATTACCTTCATGTTCCTTGAAAAAGGGTACATTGTACGCTTCATGATAACGAATCGACCATTCTTTAAGGGGTGATTTCACCCCTTCACACCGTTTTCAGGCTGCAAGAAAAGACAGTATCGCATTCAGGATTATTCACTTCACGTTTTTACAAAGCTTCAGAATTTTCTGAATTTTTCACTCCCCGAACGTTCCTTGTTAGAAGGAAACACATCTAAGTGTCCGGCGCCGATTTCGCTGAAACTTGGCAGAGTTGTTACATAAGTGAACATAATCAACACGTATTTTTTTCAGCTGTGCAAATTCACTTTTAGGAAATGAAAGCACCCTTCAAAGTTGCAGCGTACAAGTGCTATTTCGGAAACAACAATAGATAGACGAAATGGGGGAGGTTTACGGTTTTCTTGCGTGCAACCGAAAAATGTTAACGAATTGTTGAAAGAATAATTTTCAATCCTGCTCCCTGAAAGCGAATTTGGGCAGCAAAATAAAGTACATATCGACAATTTTCACTTACTTAACAAGTCTGCCAAATTTCAGCAAAATCGATGCCAAACACTTGTATAAGCTTTCCTTGTTAGTATGAACATTTTATTGTTGTCATTCTGCCCCTTTCTGATTATACAGTGCAAGCTTTATAATTTTCGTACTGATCAGGTTAAATTAATGTACTTACAGTACGCTGACGCTGGAAAATCTTTGGCCTGTGTGCATAGGAATCCGAAAGGCCGGGGACGCGGTCTGGGACACGGTTCTTAGGTTGTACAAAGAACACGGCGGCATACGCGAGTTAATTTTTCTGTCTTGCACGAACAACGCAACTCTTTTCGAGAAGATGTTCGATCTAATGGCAGCGGACGATGCATTATTCCCAACCCTCGATTTCGTGAATATCGCTCTATCTCTTATGTATCTGAATCCCACACACATCGACGTTGCCTTGGACTATTTTATCAAAAACAAAGAAAAATTGAAGGACCTGTAATTATATAAAAATTTATTCACCTATTTGCACGTCCATTGGTTATAATTTAAACGCGTGTACGCTACAATGCGCATTCATAATCATTTTATCATAATACAGTATTCCAATGAAACACAACTGACTTGGCATAATTTTGCAGAATTCGTACAGAGTTCTTCACAAGGGGCATATATACACATGCTCAATTTCAGAAGGTAACTGTTATTTATCCAAAGCTAAAACTTGAACATGTTTACTTTTTTAATATTTCCTCTTAACACTATTCCTACCAAACGCAGGTCAAATGACCGTTTTCAAGGGAAATCCCCATAAGGAAAAAATCTTCGGTAGGAATAGTGTTAAAGAAAATGACGCGCCATTGTTATTCTTGTGCTCTACTGACAGATAATCCAGAATTTCCCCCTGAATACGGCGGAAGAACAAAAAGTCCTGGCAAAGGAAGAAGCGAAGATACTTGTGTGGGAAAAGGCCGCCGCAAAAATTAGCGATTGGCTACAAGGGAAACCCGTAAATACGGAGGAAATTTAGAGGATCATTAAAGACGGTGCTACTCGTATTGCATGAAAAGCACGATGTAAACTTTTCCGCCTTATGGAAAAAGTAGAGTATACTTTAAATTGCGCTCAATTTACGCGCATGTTTCGTATATGTTTTAAGAATAAAATATTACTAACTATAGTTAAACATAGATCTATAAGGAACACAGGCGATACAGCACAGGGTAGATTTGCGAGCGTATATAATTGTTCATGTTTTAGAAAATTTTCAATATGTAATAACGCACGGCCACGAGTTTCAAAATTGTCCCGACTGCGTGCTTCTTGATGCGTAAACAACTTAGTTGTTATTGCGAATACAGACAAAATATGTATTTTTTTACAGTTTTTCTTTTATATCCAAGTATTTTTCAAGCTTCGTTTTTAAGCACGACCGCAATAGAACTAACTTATTTAAGTTACTTACTATATTTCTTATTTAACCTTTACAACGGCCTTCTAACATATTCGCAGCTTCCTAGTTTTTATTTGAATGCCTCTTTGTGATAAAATATTATTGTAACTAGGGGGTAAACCCCCTGCGCTTTCGCTTCGCTTAAGCGCCAACCCCCCAGATCGCCTTTGCTCGCGCTTCGCGCTCGCTTTACCGGGTGCAGAAAAGCTTCGCTTTTCTGCAATAGGCACGACCGCGGCACTCGCGCTTCGCGCTCGCCCACGAATTTCAAACCGTTTCGAAATTGTTGAAAATTCAAGTATTGAGATATTAAACTATGCTAGAGAGTCCTCTGCGCTTTCGCATCGCTTAAGCGCCATACCCCCTGGGAACGTCGGGTGCTCGCGCTTCGCGCTCGCCCGTGAAATGCAGCATTTCTGCAATACGCGCAAGTGATCGAAACCGGACAATTAAATGCATCCGAACCAAACTTTTACATGTACATCAAGTATATACCCCTTTGCTGCAGTAAAACTTTATGCATGGTTATCTTTAACCATTCAGAAATTACGGAAATTGAAATCTTTAATCCAGTATTCCGCCGAAACGCCTGCACGGATTCAGAAAAAATTTGGCATATAGTTCAAAAATATACCCATTTGGTACCACGAAACTTATGCATGGTCATCTTCAACCGGTCACATACGAACGGTTTTTGCGATGGCGATAGCATAAGTCACTCCCTTTACGGTCGTGCCTAAAAATAAATCCGTGTTTTCGCTACATGTATTCTTCGCGAAAATTATTACGTACGCTATCCGTTTTACACCACCTAGCGGTAGATAACATAGGGTGGTATTCATAGTCGAGTCTCAAGGTGGTACTTAAGATCGTCTTAATAAAGATCATCTTATTTCGTGAAGATCACCTTAAGACCGTAAGTATTCATAGTCTATTCTCAAGATGATCTCCAAAAATAAGCAAATGCTTGAGATTGCCTTGTTTTATATAAGACTATCTTTATAAAGTCCGTGCTTAAGACCATGCTTATTTAGGTTCGGGAATGTTCGGAATAATTCCTTAAGAACTGGTAAGAACAACCAATACGATTGGGGCACTTTCTGCTCACGCAAATGCATTTGTGGCGCGAAATGTTTGTAACAAAGAGCCATAACCGCCATAACGGCATGAGAGCACGTGAAGTAAAGTGTCAAGAGTTTTTTTGGTATACATTTTTTTTGGTATTTATAAAAGTCTTAAAAGTGTTTATAAAACATGGCGAGTAAAAATAGACATTATACGCCGGCAGAAAAACATTTATTTTTGCAACTTTTGGCCAACTACAAACATATCGTGGAAAGTAAAAAAAGCAATTCTAGCACGCTTAGGGAGAAAGAGGTTGCATGGTCTGAGATTGGGAAAGAATTTAATAATTCTACTTTAATTACGCAAGGGGTGAGGAGAATTTTAATAAGATTATATATATAGGTTATTGGTATTATCGTTTTCCATAATTTGAAGTTAGTTTAACAAGAACTAAAGGAATAATTTGATACTAATTTACTGTAGAGATCCTCAAGTCGAAGTCTAGCAATAAGGTTTATTTGTCAAAGTCCTGTGAGAGAGAGAAAAAGACGTATACATTGATATCCTCACAGGATTTTGACAAAATCGCCTTATTGCCAAACTCTGACTCAGGGGTTTCTAAAATTTGCCATAGTACTTATAGACACCCTTTTATAGTAAATATTTTATACTAATAATTGGAATATTGTAGAGAAATGTGCAACAACTAAAAAAATTATGGACCAATTTAAAGCAAACACAAAGAGATATTCTCACAAAAGAAAGGCAAGCAAGATTTGCTACCGGTGGAGGAGTTGAAGTACCATCAACAGAAATTGATGCTGAAGTAGCGTTAATTGCGCCTACTTTGATGACAACGGCACCGGTCTTGTTCACATCAAATATGGACGAGAGAGAAATACAAGGTATAAATACTTTTAAATTACAAAATAAGTTTCTTTCGATATTGAAACAAAGTGAGCAAAATTGGACCAGTGAGAACCTGTGTATTAATGCAATATATGTTTCTAGCAGAGCTAAATAAACGAATTGAAATATATAAAATTAATAAAACATTTCGATTCTATTCAGAATCTCTTCAGTGAGATGAAAAACACATCTAAGTAAAGAGAATCTAGATAGGTTCAAAATGTTTCATTAATTCCATATGTTTCAATTTGTTTACTTAATTCTGTTAGAAAAATATATTGCACTAATACTCGCGTGCATAGATTGTCATTATCCTAATTTTTCTCGTGTTGTTATTATGTTTAGTATAGTTAACAATACGCAATGAATAATATTAATAAATAAAAATTAATAATTAATGATTTGAAATATTAATTAGTAATTATAATAATAAGGTTAAAATAATTATTATATATACTTTATTAACTCATTAATAGTTGTTACTGTATTTATGTTTATCTGAACTTAGATCAAACACAGATGATACACGATGCAATGAATATAGAAGAACTGGTCGAGGTCGAAACCGTGGAAGACCTAACTGTAGAGCACGAGGACGAATGTCATATAGACAGTGATTGTCCAGACGATATTCCAAATACCAACAGTGAGTTGTATAATAATAAATCATTTTTCTTCCAAAATTCTTTAACAAATATATGTAAATGCGTCTAATATCGTATACCTAATTTTAAACGCTATAGAAAAGAGATAAATTAATATTTGTGACGTCACAAGAACCTATTGCAACGTCACTGTTAATTTTTGCTATGTGGGGTATTATTGACTGTAATAAGTTGGTCAGTGATAAAGTATTGTTTCTCAGTACTTTCATTACTCGCGCGAGTAATAGAACTACTGAGCAACAAAATTTTAGCACTGGGTAGCAATCATGTAACTTTCTCCCAGCGTGAAACGTACAAAAGTTACATGATCACAGCCATGACCAATTTTTCGCCGTCAGTTGTTCTTGCCTGTAACGGCGAAGCCTAAAATATCAGATAGACTATTATTCTTGACAATCCTGATATTTTTTCATATTTTAACAGGAGCTGCAGCAGTCATGAGAAATAGAAATACAAGGAAACGCAGGTTTGGAGAATCTGAAGACGAATTAAAACTGAAAAGAATACGGCACATAATTAATCAAGAACAACAGTTAGCAGAAGTAAAATTACAACATGAGAGAAAGATGGCTGCTATTAAAGAAGCCCATGTGCACCAAATTAATGAACTACAATTAAGAGAAGCAGCAGCGAAAGCTAAACTGGCTGAACTGTTACTAGAAAAAGAACAAGCACATTATTTATAATATTATACTGTTACTGTTATTACTTGCGTGGATGGATATAAATAAAACATATATATACGTTTATAAAAATAAATATATTTTATAAAAATTGTAAATATATTATGAACAAGGAATATGTGTTGAGCTTTACAAAGCTCCGGAATCCGGCTTTGCATTACTACCGGATATCCGACATCCGGTATCCGGCAATTTTACTATCTGACACATCCCTACTTTATATTCAATATTTATCGGAACAATCGTTCAATCAGAGCTCGTCTCATTGCGAATCCTTCTCCTGGCTGCCAGTGTGGTGGATTAACTGGAACTTCTTCGTATTCATTACGTGGGTCGCCATCATCCTCAGGTACTTCATCGCGAAATGTTAACGCAAGATTATGCAACACTGCGCATGCTACAACAATACTTGTGGAACACAATAATTTCGTACTCAGTCCTCGTGACAAACAAGGAAATCGTCTTTTCCATACGCCGTATGTTCGTTCCACAATTAGCCTGGTTCTCACGTGAATAGCATTGTACCTGAAAACAAATATAATATATAATTATTATAAAATGCTATAAGGTATCTGAGCAGAATAAGGCCCAGCGTTTATAAGCAGACAGTATTCGGCTCAGGTACCTTATAATTGTTCTATTTACATACGTATTAATACAAACAAGATATTCTTACATTATTTCTTCATCTGTCTGCGGATTTCCTATCGGTGTTAAAAGAAATGGTAGAACCGGATAACCCGAATCGCCAACTAACGTTCCATTTAATTTTCCTTCCATATATCGCATATACAATCTGGAATTTTGGAAAATTCGGCTGTCATGTTGGCTTCCAGGATATTCTGGTACAATATCCAGGAATTCCATTCGTGGTCCAACTACACTCTGCACATATACCAGAAAACACCAAGTGTAACATAACTGTCATTAAATATCATAATCTGCTGATAAGTAAACTAGAATAAAAAAGGTATATATTTGCATAACATACTTGAACGTTTAGTGAAAAGTATCCCTTCCTATTTCGATATATTTCGTCGACACCATGAAATTGTGTATGCACTAAACGAATATGTGTGCAATCAATTGCACCATCGACCCCAGGTAATCCAATTGCTCCGTTACCATGTCCAAGAGCTCGAAATAATTGACGATTTTCACTTATCCTCTCTTGCGAAGCAGGCATTTTTATAACATCTCCAATTAAAGATGCAAGTAGAGATGACACACGGAAAACAATTCTGGATACCGTTGGTTGTGACAGTGCTAACGTGTCTCCAGTAACCATCTGAAATATTAAAAACAAATTGTTTATTATATAAAAAAATATATATATAATGTATAAAGCATATAGGATAACATATAATTCTAACCTGAAAGCTTCCACTTGCATAGAACCGTAGACAAACTAACACTTGTATAGCAGGAGGAATTGGTAGACCACGGTTGTTATATTTTATTAAATGTTCTTCAATTTTTGGTAATATTCCATACAAAATAGATTCCTTGGAGAATCTAAAACGTCTTTTAAATTCGCCTTCGTCGTAAAATTGAAATGGGTCATTTCCGTCACGGATATATCTTTTTGGAAGCCGTATTGTCCCAACGTTTTCAATTTCTTCTAACTCCTCAATATCGATTTCACACAAATCCATTTTTAATTTAAACTTCTCACTGGTTGCATAAAATATTTGTTACAAACTACTGCAGGTAGTGCGGGTAGTGCGTCAATAAGAGCAAACTCGAGCAAACTTTCCAAATAAGACGATCTTAAGAGCTCACTTTACAGGACTTGACGAAGACGGTCTTATTTGCGCGCCTTGACGTCATATAAGAACATCTTATTTGAGGATCACCTTCATCAAGACAATGCTTAAGGTGAGATCTCAAGATCGTCTTAAGTAGCAACTATGAAACTAGATGGCATCTTAAGACCGTACTTAAGGCGGCCTTAAATATAAGACCCGACTATGAATACCGCCCATAGTGCGTTTTTTAGGCTCGACCGTAAAGGGAGTGACTTATGCTATCGCCATCGCAAAAACCGTTCTTGTGTGTGTGTGTGTGTGTGTGTGTGTCCGTGTATATCCTCGATTTCGGAAAAACGGCTGAACCGATCGGGACGAAATTTGGCACAAAAATCAAGTACACTACTGTGAGTTGACAATAAGGTTTGTGAGCCGCCATCTTGCACCTGTACAAGATGGCGGGAAATTCAAATTTCGAATAAAATTTAATTTTGCCGGCATTTCGAAACGGTTGAAGATGGCTATACATAAAGTTTCCTGGCACCAAATGGGTATATACTCCACGTGCATGCCAAATTTCATCCAAATCCGTTCAGCCGTTTGGCCGGAATACTGGATTAAAGATTTTTATTAAGCAAATTTAAGTCTTTAATCCAGTATTCCGGCAAAACGGCTGAACGGATTTGGATGAAATTTGGGATGTATATGGAGTATATACTGATTTGGTGCCACGAAACATTGTGTATGGTCATCTTCAACCATTTCGAAATGGTGCCAATTTCAAGTCTTTAATCCACTATTTTATTTTATAATTATAGTTTGAAAATCCCGTAATTTCGAAACGGTTGAAGATGACCATGCATAAGTTTCGTGGTACCAAATGGGTATATTTTTGAACTACATGCCAAATTTTTTCTGAATCCGTGCCGGCGTTTCGGCGGAATACTGGATTAAAGATTTCAATTTCCACAATTTCTGAATGGTTAAAGATAACCATGCATAAAGTTCTACTGCAGCAAAGGGGTATATACTTGATGTACATGTAAAATTTTAGTTCGAATGCATTTAATTGACCGGTATCGATCACTTGCGCGCATTGCAGAAATGCTGCATTTCGCGGGCGAGCGCGAAGCGCGAGCACCCGACGTTCTTAGAGGGTATGGCGCTTGAGCGAAGCGAAAGCGCAGAGGACTCTCTAGCATAGTTTAATATCTCAATACTTGAATTTTCAACAATTTCGAAACGGTTTGAAATTCGTGGGCGAGCGCGAAGCGCGAGTGCCGCGGTCGTGCCTATTGCAGAAAAGCTACGCTTTTCTGCACCCGGTAAAGCGAGCGCGAAGCGCGAGCAAAGGCGATCTGGGGGGTTGGCGCTTGAGCGAAGCGAAAGCGCAGGGGGTTTACCCCCTAGTTTCCCACTGTGCACCGCTCGGCACTCCGCATACCGAGCTGCACCGCCGAGTGCGCCATATCGCCGCCAGGTGCCGCCGCCGTCGCCCGTTTCTCGCACGCGGAAAGCGGCCGCGCAGTGCACTTAAACCCCAGTGTGTTGACCGCGAAGTACAGTTCTTGCGACTGTATATAAGTATTACAGACAGTCCGATATCCACATTTGTGGCAAGAACAACTGCGCAATTATACTGACGACGACGTGTCCTTTGACCGGTGGTGTGCGAGGGGGGGTGGGGGTTTCTTTCCTGGTTTTTTCCTTTTACCTTAACCGTTCTGGGGATCGACCATTGGTCTCCTCACGAGCGGGGGGTGGTCGCATCTGTCCCCTGTCCCTTTTTGTTAAGGCGCTTCTCCGCCCTAGGGGCACAGGCAGTGACTCTGTGTTTACACCGTAAAATTATATGATGCGCGGAACCAAAATGGTGCGCACCAAATGTTAAATCCGACTGTGTTTTATACCATGTGTATTAAAGTGTGTGAAAAGTACGCTAAGGTTAGTTTTGATACAGAAGCGTTATTATCTTATTCGTTGGTAAATCGGTGGGTCCTTATTTAGTAGATTGTTGTTATAAACATTAATGGATACGGAAAATATTATTAGTTCACTATTTGCGAGTTTAGACGGAGTTATAAAAATAAATCAACATTTTCGAAGAAAACAGTTACGAAAACTCTGTTCCCGTAAGAGAAGACTTCGTACTTCACATTTTCAAGGAAAAAACAAGTCGATAATGACATGGAAAGAAATTAATTCAAAGCCTTTGCAATTAATCATGGAAGGAATACGGTACCAAAGAATTTGGAAATTGGAAAGAAGTTTGGATTTCTGGAATAGAATTTTAAATATTCATTACGTTCCAAAACAGTGGATTGAAAATTTTCGTATGTCTAACACTAGTTTCTTACAATTATGTAATCAACTCAGAGACGAATTAGAACCATTACCACAATTTTTGCAACCTAGAGAACCTTATCTGTAGAAAGACAAGTAGCTGTTGCCTTGTACAAATTGGCAAGTACAGCTGAATATAGAGTTGTTGCAAATGTAATGGGCATACATAAATCTTCTGTAAAAAAGTGCTTATACAGAGTAGTAAAGGCTATTAATAAAGTAATGCTACGTAAATATATACGTATGCCAGATGAAATTGAAGCAAGATTTATAGCGGACAAATTTGAAGAAAAGTGTTGTATTCCACAAATTATTGGCAGTATTGATGGAACGCATGTTGAAATTATTCCACCAAAAGAAGGGTATAGAAATGTTATAAACAGAAAAGGGTGGCCTTCATATAACATGCTTGCTGTTGTTGATCATAACGGAAGGTTATTTTCTCTTACATTACATATAATTTGAGGAAATTTATGTGTAGTTCAGAATGTCATTTAAAAATTATAATTACAGATTTAGAAATATTGTGGTGAAACATCCAGGGAGTTGTCATGATGCTGCTGTTTTGAAAGACAGTATTCTATCCGATGTACACCGCGAGGAGGTTGCTCGGTCGGATTTGTACATCACAGTGGCCCTAAAAAGGGCCAATTTTGTGTTTGCGTACGTGTGTGTGTGTGTGTGTGTGTCGCGGTGTACATCGGGTAATGCGAATGCCGGGCGGTACGTTAAATTTGAAGCTCCATATCTTGGAAATGGCTTATGCAGAGGACAAAAATAGGTAATGTTTTGAAAACGTCTCGACACAGGCTATAAGAATATGGAATGAAAAATGGCGGTTTCTATTTAAGAATTTGAAGTTGATTTTTACATGACTTTGACAACATTCTTCAAGGTCATACTTATATTGCTACATAATGCGTTACTTGAAACCCTACAACTTTCGTCTGAAACATTTTTGTCTGCTGCGCTCAGTTTTCGAAATATTTGGGTGATACGGGTGGTCTTGGTCACCCTGTATATAAGTGAATATTACTCATGATATTCAATACTTTTCAGAGTACTCGTACAATTTATGAATTGGAAATACCGTTCATGATTGTCGGAGATCCGGCTTATCCATTACTGCCGTGGCTTTTGAAGGGTTTTTCTGGTTCATTGCCAGCAGAAGAAGAGTCTTTTTTAATGTTTATCTGAACTCTGCTCGAGTATCAGTAGAGATGGCATTTGGTAGACTAAAAGCCAGATGGAGAATTCCACACAAGATTAATTGCGATTACAAATTTGCACCAGAAATTATTTCCGCATGTTCCATTTTACAGAATTATGTGTAAGATAAAGGTGAAATTTTTCTTACGCAATGGTGAAGAGAACTTGAAGCATCCGAGCTGACAACACACACATACACACACACACACATACGAACGGTTTTTGCGATGGCGATAGCATAAGTCACTCCCTTTACGGTCGTGCCTAACAAATAGATAATAAGTGCGCCAGTCGCGTATTTTAGTAAGAAAACTACAGACTGCGAGAAAAGATATCACAGCTATGAATTGGAGACATTAGCTATAGTAAAAGCCATCGATAGATTCCATATCTACCTCCAAGGAATATCTTTTAAAGTCATTACAGACTGTAATTCACTAGCTTTAGCTTTTAAAAAGATTAATACTAACCCGAGAATAGCTCGTTGGACGTTGTTACTACAAAACTATTCATTTGAGACTGTACATAGGCCAGGAAGTAGAATGGCACATGTGGATGCACTTAGTAGAAATATTTTTTTTTATAGATTTGAATAGCATAGAAGACGAATTGCTATATAGACAACTAACGGACAGTGCAATAAAGGAGATTGCAGAATCTTTAGACAGAAACAAATCCGTATTTCGTTTTAATTGACGGGATAGTTTTTAGAAAACATAAACAGCGGTATCTATTTGTAGTACCTGGGAATATGATCAATAATGTTATTAGAATTTATCACGATGAGGCGGGTCATGTAGGAGTAAAGAAAACCATAGAAGGATTAACACAGTCATACTGGTTCCCAGGTATAAAGGTTAAAGTTAAAGAACATATGGATAACTGCATAAAGTGTTTAACATCCTCGTTAACAACAAATCAGAGGGAGGGAGAATTAAATTCTATAGAGAAGGGATCAGTTCCTTTTGAAACACATCCATGTTGACCATTTTGGACCGTTGGAAGAAACGACTGATCACTATAAACATATACTTGTTATAATAGATGCATTTACCAAATACGTATGGTTATTTCCGACTAAAACCACGAACTCGAAGGAAACTATACAATATTTTACTCTTTTATTTAACTCGTTTGGTAGATCAACTAGAATAGTTAGCGATAGAGGCACAGCCTTTACCTCAAAAGATTTTGAAACGTTTACAAAAGAAAATAGAATTAAGCATATTAAGGGGTAAGGCCACCATGCGCGACAAAATGAAAGGACAATTTTAGGAATTTTTTTTAGAAGTACGGTAAAACCTATCGAATTTTCTTATAGAGTACTTAATGAAGTATCTTTATAAGTACAAAAAGAAATTTTTCTTCAGTTTTTGACTGAAAAATGGCTGCTCCAGGATCCGGTTTCTAAGATGAGTTTTCTTGGAGACCCAAAATGGGCGAACCGACTGTACCCCCAAATGTGAATCTAGAACGAAAATCCAAGAAGTTTCCTTTAATATATGTCATAAACTACTGGACCAAGTAGGGAATTTAGAAAATATCGATTTTCCGAAAAATGGTTAGCATATGAATAGAAAGTTCATTTTTTCACGTAAAAATTACATATTCGATTGTTTATCAAAAAAAAGTTCACAACGTATAGAAAAATCCCTACGTGGTCTATTAGATTATATATGTAAGAAGATACCTTCAAAATTTGAAGGCAGTCGATAAAGATTTGTAGTCGCTATCGGTTCGCCCGATTTGAAAAATAGTGATTCGAGAAAAACGCGTTTAAAGTTGTGGGTAACATTTTACGGTGGAAAACTATAGTATACCTTCAATCTGCGATGCCTGCACCGTATAGTTGGCCTTCTATATCAGCATTAAGTGCTTCTGTTGCTTTTCTTGTTGATTTTGAGGCGATTCGAGCTGTTCGTGCAGCCTCACTTAACGATCGGTTCGAAAAATCGATGCGAAGTTCGTCTGCCTCAACGCGGAAATTGTAGCTATTGCTTCCAATTGTCATGCCTAACTGTCGTATAACGTGCATTACACTACAAATTCCATCGTTGAAAATGCAAACGGCAAGATTCCAAGCAATATCTAATACAATTTTCCCACTTGACGTAGATTTGGGGGCCATTGACCACACCGTTGCGTTCAAACTTTCGTTGCTATTTTGGGTGAAACCACCTAAGCAACGAGTTAGAAGATCGTCGCTGCTCAACTCTTCATAGATTGGCTTGATCGCTTCGAAAATTGTTTCCGAAAGAGCCGGCTTGTGTGCAAAAGTACTCAATGTATTGGTGGCTCTTGCCTTTTGCCACGAACACCAAAAATGCTCACCAGCTGGACACCTGCTGTGTTGAGGATTTTCATTCGTTGACAGCTTGTGATATAACGTCGCCCAAATTTCATTCTTCATTTTCTCTACAGAATCATAATTTCTGCGAATAGCCAAACCATAATAAATTGAAAGCTCATCAATAAGCTTATTCGTTAATTTTCCTTTTCCGCCGAGACCACGTACGTTCTTTTTTAAATTTCTAAGCCTAGTGCCCATTCTTTTCTGTACATGATCGATACATTCTTTTTTTTGTATGACGAAGTTTTCATACGGTTCTGACTTCAAAAGTCCCGTAAAAGTTTTACTATCGCCATCTCCAATATAGCTGCCGTATTTCACTTCATGTAAACTTTCAGAGCGCTGAAACATATCGATAACTGCATCCACCTCCATTTTGCCAGCCGATCCTGTGTGATTTATTTGACAATTATTTTGATGTATTTCGAGCCACTCATCATACTCTGCAGTATCACTTTTTTTCGTCCAATATTCACAAGCCTTGCAGTAACTGGATTTTATAATGATATCAATTACTTTGCCAGTATTCCATCCGATCAAAGACACCAAACCGAACAATGATGAAAATCCCCTTTTTCTCCACGAACCGTCTCCTGACACTATCAATTCACTGGGTAAACCTTTCATTGCATTTTCTTCTTTCTCTATTTTCATTGCATTCTCCATGCTAGCCTTGCAAACACTTTCAGTAGCATCACAAATAATTTTTACGACTCTATCGTAAAATGAGTGAAATATCGGTCGAGGAAGTTCCATGAAAGCACAGAATTTCTTTATTCCGTGTAAACCTACTCCAAGCAGTCGCATGGCTATGATGATTCTTCTATTTATATCATATGCTTTGGTATTGATGAGGGGACAATTTGGAATTTCAGTTTTTACACATTTTTTACACGATACAACTATCTTGAAACCAAGTCCGCGTATACCACTTTCAGTGAATGTAACGTCTGAGTTACACTCTTTGCACTTCACTATTCTCGAAATTGCTGAAAACACAGCCACAAAATTAATGAAACGATAACCAAAAGATGTATCAACTTCAATATCACGAGCATCGTCACTCAGTTTCAATTTCCTTGCGGACGTGCCGACACTTTCGGCAGGATCATGTGCCTCCATTTCATACCGGTTGGCAAGTCGCTTTCGTGACATAGATGGCTTTTTTGACGAGCTTCTTCCACCTCGTTTACCTTTATAGCCGTCATATCTCGATTTATCACACATATTATTTACCTACTTATTTCAGTAAATCGTAATAAAAAGATACAAGATGTAGCTGATGGAACAGGAAGCAAAATTGTGCACTCGGTGTCTGTCTGGCAGCTAGACTGATATCACATGAGAGCGATAGCCGAATAGTAGTGCCCAGACATGATTCGACAGGTCGGAGAAGTCAGAATCCGAGCGCGCAGCACTCGTCGCGATATTCATTTGGCGCGCCGCGAGGCGCCTCCGCGAATTGTTGTAAACGAGTTGTTCGAGATTTTTTCCAACTATGAGACTTTTTTTTTCTTATTCTTGAGGGTTTGAAGAAGGTTTTAAGCTAATAAAAAAAATTCGATTTTTTAAAAGTTGCATGGTGGCCTTACCCCTTAAAGTGGCGGTAGCCCTCACCTTGGGCAAATGGTCAGGTGGAAAGAGCTAATAGATTTTTAAAAAGCACTCTTACCAAAATAGTGGAGGAAACTATAAATTGGAAAGAAAAATTGGCTGAAGCACAATATGTTATGAACAATACGTTTCACAAGAGTATTAAAACTACGCCGAATAAGTTACTATTAGGATACGACCAAAAGAAATCATTCGGATAGGGCGCTCACGGAGCTGATAAGGAAATTAACAGAAGTAGACCAAAACTTAGAGACTGAGCGAAACAGACTACACGACCAAGCCATAGAGATTAATAAGACAATACAGGATTATAACAAAAAATATTACGATAAACATCATAGCAAACCGACGGTATATAAGACAGGAGATTTAGTGCTGATCAGAAATTTACAAATCAAACCAGGAGAAAATAAAAAGTTGATAGCCAGATATAAAGGGCCATATCAAATTAAGGCGGTTTTAAATAAAAACAGATATGTTGTAGTAGATGTACCAGGTTATAATATAACAAATAGAGCATACAATAGCATATTGTCATCAGACAAATTGAAGCCATGGATTAAAACAGCGGAACGTTTGCAAGACTGAAAATTAACGAATAATACAAATTAGTATATGAAACAAAATAAACATTGTGATAACGTTATACGATAAGAATAAATTAAGCGTCACACAGTGAGTATTATAATATAAAAACATAGAGTTGAGTTCATAAACAATTTTTTTTTTTTTGCATCAGTCGAGGTCGACTGAAGTTGCAGGATGGCCGAACTGTAAGGGTCGATATTAGTAATATTAGGTTGGTAATAATAGGTTATGTTAGTAATACTAGGGGTGCGTTCCGTTTCTCGCATAGAGTGCATAAGCGCCAACGCATGGCATGATGCGTATTGTCTGTTCCGTTTCTCCACTGCACTTCATACACCGTTAATAACGGAACAGATCTCATGCAGTTCATGCACTATAATACGTAAAAATTGACGCCGACAATAACGAGTTAACCAAATTAAACATGAAATTAGTAATTGCTATTTCTTTTTTTGTGATGAACACAACAAAAGAAGAAGATTCTTCAAGCAGTGATTCAAGTTCTTCAAGTGACGATTCTGAAAGTAATGAGAAAAATGAAATGTTCGCTATACATTCTATTGTTATGGTAGGACAAACAAGAGGAATTAATATTCCTCATGAAAGATTAGCTGATTATGTAAAATCTACAATAATCAACTTACCTCCACTCAATATTTTATCATGTTCTTTAGGCAACACAAAAATAGTATATAATTCTTCCTTTTCACCAACGAGAACGTCAATCGCAGTTTTTGCATTATTTGCCATTGTTAAAAAATGTATTTCACGCAAATAAGTATCAGTTATCTGCGCCAATCTGCACTGATATCTCAATTGATCTGCACAGACGAGTTTGAATTTCGTACCAAAATGTGTAAGATGCATGAACTGCATGGGCTGCTCTACCTCGTCGAGTGAGGCACTTCATGCGATCTCATGCACCGGAAGGGGCGGAGTCAGCAGGTCCATCCATGCACGCATGTAGGGCGCATGAAGAGAAACGGAACGAACTTTCACGCGTCTGTGCGCATCATGCGAGAAACGGAACGTACCCTAGGTTAAGTTGGCAACAGCGAGAGCGGGAAGACGTGAGAGAGAGTTGGTTGGTGATGAGCAGCGAGAGACGACATGTGTCGGTGGCTGTGAGCTGTAATAAAGTCTTGTCGAACCAAGTAGGGTTCTAGAAGTATATTTTATTTGAGAACGGCCTTCTAGGACAAATCTTGTCCTACCCCCTTACAGTACTTGGAACTAAAAATACTAATTGCTTTCTAATAATCTAATACAATAGCTTCGATCGCATATATATGTGTGTTTCTTTGTCATTTTAAATAGTATTATATATATACAGGGTGAGTTTTAATGGATGGACCAACCATTTACCATCGGAGTGCGTTACAGATTGCAGTCTGTTAGTATTACTATAGAGGTGAGTCAGTAACTCACTCCGATGGTAAATGGTTGGTCCATCCATTAAAACTCACCCTGTATATATATAATTTAAAATTATTGTTGTGAATTTTCTTTTTGAGATGCAGTACCCATTTCCGTACTTTTGTTCATTGTAGATGAAGAACCAGCTTGGTTCTCTCTCATCTAAAAAAGAATGTAGTTTAATTTTTTCACTATCACAATTAAAAGTAAAATATTTATAACAGAATAATTTTAACTCACGGCGAAATGTATAGAAAATTTATACAGGGTGAGTCCGCCAAGGCATGCCACCCGAATAACTTCTACAATTTTGGTGTTAAGAAAAAATGTTTCAAGTAAAAGTTGTTTGATATCGAGGGGGGCATTGTGTGACGAGGACCATTTTCTTCCAGGTGGAGGCACTTCGGAGATTTGAAGGTCATTTTCATTTTTTTAAATGGAATCATACATTTTCGAATACATACGATTGTAGCCCTTTCCAAGGCCATTTCAATGACCATAGATGTTCAAGGTCAGTCAAGGTCAAGGGCACAAAAAAAGTGGAAAACCGATTTTATCACTTGTATTACAAATGTGATTGCTTTTATTGTTTCAAAATCATTGAACATTAATGTTTTATGGGGACAATTGAAAGCAGGTGTGTATCATGATATACCAACTACTAAAGAAGAAATGATAGAACGCATACAACGAGCTTGTGCTGCAATCGACCGAGTGTAACACTCCAACGTGTAACGCAATCTGTAGGTGAACGTTTTAGACAGTGCCTTGCTGTAAACGGTCACCATTTCGAACATTTGTAGTGAGTTGTTAACATTGAATGCCAAGCGTTTAACTGCAATGTGTTTACATTAATGTTCAATGATTTTGAAACAATAAAAGCAATCACATTTGTAATACAAGTGTTAAAATCGGTTTTCCACTTTTTTTGTGCCCTTGACCTTGACTGACCTTGAACATCTATGGTCATTGAAATGGCCTTGGAAAGGGCTACAATCGTAGGTATTCGAAAATGTATGATTCCATTTAAAAAAATGAAAATGACCTTCAAATCTCCGAAACGCCTCCACCTGGAAGAAAATGCTCCCCGTCACACAATGCCCCCCTCGATATCAAACAACTTTTACTTGAAACATTTTTTCTTAACACCAAAATTGTAGAAGTTATTCGGGTGGCATGCCTTGGCGGACTCACCCTGTATCCATGCATAATAAAAGTAACTCACGGGAATTAATTTCAACGGCTTATAAGAATTTTGTTGAAAGAAAGGTATTTAGGACATTTGCCTTAATGCATGTATACTTTGCAAAAAGGTTTGCATGATTAAGTTAGTTTGCTCTCGTTGGAAATCACGCTCTTTTTTCATTTCTTTTTCCTCCCATTCTCTTTGTTTTTCCATCTCTTGTTGCATCAAGTCCTTTTGCATTTTATCCTGTTGTTGGATTATTGTTTCCATCATAAGTTTTCGCGATTGCAACCATTTGTCTGTATAATTATCCAACACAGCTTGATAACTTTTCCTTCCAAAATAATGAAAGTATTATATGTATATACAAACATATATTATCTATTATAAATATTATCTTATATTCAAAGTAAGTAATAAATATAATTTTTGTTCTTACCACCAATTTGTCGTGTCTTCGCTTTTTTTGCAGCTGGTTCTACATTTTCTTGATCTGATGTATCTACAACTTCATCGGATACATCATTATAAGATACATCGCACTCTTGTACGGTATTATCTAAAATAAAAAAACACTTTTATAGTTATAACATTCCTTTTCGGGAATAACTGAAGACAATTATCAGAATTATAATTAAATGTAATAAATACTGTTATTTTACCATGGTCATCACTATTCAATACATCATTATTATCCAGACCACCAGTATCGAGTCCCACATTTGATACCGCTTCTGCACTTGGTCTACAACCATATAATAATTCTAATTCGTTGTAAAATGGACAACGTGTTGTTGCAGCTCCACTAACATTATTGTCTCTTCTACATTTGAAATATGCAAGTTTTAAGTTCTTTAATTTCAATTTCATTTGCTCTGCTGTCTTAGAATAACCCTTTTCTTCCATTAGAGGAACAAGCGTCCGAAAAATATCAATATGCTTGTGCTTTCTTCCATCCATTATTAATAAAATTTGCTTTTCTGTACATAGTTCCAAAAAGATACGTGTCTCCTGTTCCGTCCAATTTAATCCCTTTTTGCACGACATGATCCAATATGTACTTACATGGAATACTGCAGCAAACTAACTTCACCTAACAGTAACGTTCGTTTTGATACTCTTATTTAATATGCTATAGTTTACATCGTCACAGATTTGCTTGATACGCATACCAAATTGGTACAATACCTCTTCTTGAAGTGTATCGTACCAGCTGAGTACGCTATCGTTTACACCGCTGGACCAAATCAATTTAATACGAATATAGTACTTGATACGCGTTGTAAGATGCATTTTTATTCTCACATGTATTTCCCTGGCTTCGTCAGTTATTCACAATAATTAAAGGAAATCCAATACTGGATAAGTCGGCTCAGGGCCTTACACGGGATTACAATTTGTTTTATGATTATATTGTATATTTAAACGCAAACTTAACTTAAGCTTGGAGAGTGAGAGTGAGAGAGATTGGATCGCCTTCGTCGCTGTAGAGGCCTTCTGATAGTTATTCTCCACTATGGTTTCGAGAGCGCCTTCTCCTGTACCTTCGTCTTCCTTGGTTGGGCCTATACTGGCGATCGCCAAACGGTCTTCCTTTTGGGTGCTCTTCTTCTCTGCTCAATCTCTCTTTCTCGCTCTCTCTATTTCTCTTTCTATTTCTCGCAATTGCCTATTGGCAGGCGCAATCCTATAACTCTCATTACAGCGTATTAAACGATCGGTGTAAGCAAGGCCAGTGCTGCGATTTCGAGCCCCACAGCACGTTCACGCATGCAGACGCAGCGCTCGTCGGTGAGCTCGGAAGCGCTCGGGTCGCCGAGTGAGAGGAAGAGTATCTCCCGCCCTTCTCACTCCTCACTAAAGCAAGCCATGCTTGTTTCGTTTCGGCCATCTCGCCTCTCGCACGAACAGGCGTGAATTTTCCAAGTCCCGCGATTCGGCCGTCTGGACAGTCAATAAATGATTTTCTATTTCGATATTTGTGTGTGAGAATATTATTCTTTTGGAATAATTTGTGAAATTACATTTAAACTAAAAATATGACCATCCAGTTGCCTTGTTAATACAAATCCCACTCTTTGCCAGAAACATGGACGGAATAAAATTTTGCAAGTAGTAAACACTCGTTAATTAATATCACAACTGAAATTATACGAAAAACATTCTCAGGCATATTGTAAAGTGTAACAAGTGCAATGCAATAAAACTGTTGTGCATATTTTCTATAGAGTTTTGCTACCGAAGAAAAAAATATTGCAATCCACATTACTGCTCGATGGAAACCGCGAGAAGGTGGTGGTTTCTTCCATCAGGCGGAAATGTTGAAAATTGTCTAATAACTCGCTTACAAAAAGAGCTCTTATTGACAATTTTCTACATTTCCTAGGGAATGGGGGAATGGCGGAAATAAAGGAAATGCGAAGCAGAAATAAAAAAAATAATAGGTACTTTACGCAGCAAAAGAAAAAGCTACAGTATCTGCCATTGCGCATGCATTTACAAAAAAGAAAAAGAAAGCATCCCAAGAAGTATGTACGTCACTACTAAAGCAATATTACAGCCACCAAGCAAAGTGAAGCAGTAAATGAACATTTGATAAGTTAAACATAGTAACTCGGTTTATTGCAACTTTCTTCACTTTAATGTCACAGCAATAAGCATATACAGTAAAATTAAAGTGTAGAGAGTAACGAAACGTTGATTTAATCATTTTAACTTATGAGATACTCAGTCACAAGTCTAAGGACGTACAGGGAAATTCTTCGTCATCGTTAGCAAATAAATGTAAAAACTTGGTATCATGCGCGACTCTAATTTTATGTAAATTTTCGGATGACATAAGAGCTAAATGTCGTGCATCAACTCTCATGGTCCGAGCCGTTTCTCCTCTCGCCCTTAGACATGATTTGAACACGCACAGTGCTTGAACATGAATCGCAGAAAGTGAGTTGCGTTTCTTTGTTTTAATGTCTGTCAACATGGAAAACAATATTTCGGCATCGGCATTAGAATTCGGAAGTGATCGCACTGAACTAACTAATTTAGCACATGTAGCATATTTAAATTTTCCATTCGCGTCTTTAACCGCCATTATGGTTTTCCATGCATCGTCAAATTTTAAAGCAGTAATTTTTGCTTTTTGCTCTAATGAGAAATCCAGAGTTAAGGATCGCCATTCTTTCGTTACAATCTCGTCATCGAACCCACCGAATCGTTTGGCAACTATTAAAACATCCTGAACCGATGTGTTCGGTTCATTTTGTTGAAATTGCTGCAGAGCAATGGTTGGTTCAAAAACCGCCAATTTCCTCAGAAATTCCTCTTTGACAAAAAGTCTCTGACGAATTTCTTTTGCAGCGATGTCGTAAAGGGCCAAACAATTAGCGTAAACTGATTTGACAATTTCCCTCTGACCATCTTCATCTAATTGATCAAAAAGTTCTTGGCAAGATTGTCCAACCATTACACGATCAGGAGATAGCCGATTTGATTCTAATAATGGATTAATCATACCGTCCTCAACGAAATTTCACAATGGAGATTTAACGACGTTACTTAGGACGGTTCTCAACAAATTTACGGCGGCTGATTGCAATTCATAAACTTTTGTTTCGCGAGTTTGAAAATATGCATTCAATTTGTTAAATATGTTTAAAATATATTCAAGAAATAAAAGATATGCTTGAATCTCTGGATTTTGCATCATTGAAAACAAAGTCGCCACAGTCTTTGATTGCTCGCAACAATTGCTCCTGTTGCAAAAATTTCAGCAGTGCCTTCCACAATTTTCGTTTATTCTTACCACGCAAGAATGGCGTGAGAGCCATCGCGTGTCAATTTTAAAATTTTTCTACATTTGTCCTCACAATTAAAAGAAATCTGAAACTGCCGAAAAATACTTTCGCGTTTGGGACTGCTTGAGATAAAAGATGCCACTTTCCGCATAAGTTCCTCGTATGCAACGGGAATTGCACTGCATGCAGCATTAGCTACTAATGCTGATGCGTTGCACGGACAGGGCATGGTTGTCAACTTTTTGCAATAGTTTTCCAATTTTGTTTTAAAAGATTTATGCTTTCCTGTCATAACGGAGGCGTTGTCATAAGAAAGAGCGAGAATATTTTGGAACGGAATTTCTTTTTTCCAGATTATGTCTCTAAAAGTTTTAAACAATTTATCGGCAAAACAATTGAATTAAATCAAATAATTCCGTTCGAACATCCAAAGTCCGAGGGTCGACATATCGAACAAGAAACGTCATCCATTTTTGATTCGTTATATCCGCGGTTTCATCTACAAAATCGATGGTTTCATCGAAAATTTAGTGTGTCGTGACACTTGAACCAAACGTTCTTGCTCGCGAGGATGCGAAACATTAACTAATACCTGCGATGTCTTTTTGCGATTCATATTCATGTTTTTCAAGACAACACTATCTTCAGTGAGATCTTGAAACAATGTCAAAATCTTCGCTGCCGTTTGAAACGGAATATTATGTTCGGGAATGAAAGCAGCATACTTAATTTCCGCGATTTTTTTCCTGTCTTCAAAAGACAGAGACGATTTTTCAGCTGACAGTTTCTTATCTGACACTCAGAAATATGTTTCTTTCTATCAGAATGCCGCTTAATTTCACGAAGACTGCACCGAAGCTTTACATTGCAAAAAGAACAAAAAAAACTGCTTGAATCGCCCGGGATTTCCTCCAGCTATGGCTTGAATTCTTCACATTCAATCTATGGTTGGAGAAATGTCCTCTGGGTTGATCCATTTGCATTGGATGTTGTTTCTTCGAGGCAATTGTTAAGCATATTTCGATGAATCATTGTTTCGGCATGCCTCAAAACTGGCGATGAGCAAGAAAACGTTTTGTTACAAATATTACACAAGTAAGAACAATCGTCATCGGGGACCTCTTTAATCCAAAATTTATAATTTTCGTTTTCCAGCCAATCACGAGAAAATTTATAGCGTTTCCCAGCAGAAGCCATGCTAAATTATACAACGGAAAAAAATAGCGGGTAGCTACTTACATCTTCTCTAAGGCCACCGGTATTTTTACAATACAGCTCACGAAGTTCACCAGAGTGGCAACCAGACAATGCGAAGAATAGGCGGCGTACACAAGCTGCTGATAATGAATAAGCAGTAGAAGAAAATGTCTTGTCGAATTTCGTTCGTTATATTGCACCGTTTGAAAGAATTCTCATGTCCAACTGCCTTTCTCGATCGCGCTGTTCACTTGTTTTCTGCCAGACACGCTGTTCTTAATCGTCATCCGGTATTCCCCTGCTTGTCTCCAGCTTGTGCGCGTCGCCTATTCTTTAAATTGTCTGCTGCTACTTTGGTGAGTTTCGGGATTTATATTGCGAATATTCGAAAGTATTAAGTAGCCACTCGCTACTTTGAAAAATCTTTTTGTGTGTTCAAACGGCGCAATATAACGAACGAAATTCGACAAGACATTTTCTTCTACTGCTTATTCATTATCAGCAGCTTGTGTACGCCGCCTATTCTTCGCATTGTCTGGTTGCCACTCTGGTGAACTTCGTGAGCTGTATTGTAAAAATACCGGTGGCCTTAGAGAAGATGTAAGTAGCTACCCGCTATTTTTTTCCGTTGTATAATTTAGCATGGCTTCTGCTGGGAAACGCTATAAATTTTCTCGTGATTGGCTGGAAAACGAAAATTATAAATTTTGGATTAAAGAGGTCCCCGATGACGATTGTTCTTACTTGTGTAATATTTGTAACAAAACGTTTTCTTGCTCATCGCCAGTTTTGAGGCATGCCGAAACAATGATTCATCGAAATATGCTTAACAATTGCCTCGAAGAAACAACATCCAATGCAAATGGATCAACCCAGAGGACATTTCTCCAACCATAGATTGAATGTGAAGAATTCAAGCCATAGCTGGAGGAAATCCCGGGCGATTCAAGCAGTTTTTTTTGTTCTTTTTGCAATGTAAAGCTTCGGTGCAGTCTTCGTGAAATTAAGCGGCATTCTGATAGAAAGAAACATATTTCTGAGTGTCAGATAAGAAACTGTCAGCTGAAAAATCGTCTCTGTCTTTTGAAGACAGGAAAAAAATCGCGGAAATTAAGTATGCTGCTTTCATTCCCGAACATAATATTCCGTTTCAAACGGCAGCGAAGATTTTGACATTGTTTCAAGATCTCACTGAAGATAGTGTTGTCTTGAAAAACATGAATATGAATCGCAAAAAGACATCGCAGGTATTAGTTAATGTTTCGCATCCTCGCGAGCAAGAACGTTTGGTTCAAGTGTCACGACACACTAAATTTTCGATGAAACCATCGATTTTGTAGATGAAACCGCGGATATAACGAATCAAAAATGGATGACGTTTCTTGTTCGATATGTCGACCCTCGGACTTTGGATGTTCGAACGGAATTATTTGATTTAATTCAATTGTTTTGCCGATAAATTGTTTAAAACTTTTAGAGACATAATCTGGAAAAAAGAAATTCCGTTCCAAAATATTCTCGCTCTTTCTTATGACAACGCCTCCGTTATGACAGGAAAGCATAAATCTTTTAAAACAAAATTGGAAAACTATTGCAAAAAGTTGACAACCATGCCCTGTCCGTGCAACGCATCAGCATTAGTAGCTAATGCTGCATGCAGTGCAATTCCCGTTGCATACGAGGAACTTATGCGGAAAGTGGCATCTTTTATCTCAAGCAGTCCCAAACGCGAAAGTATTTTTCGGCAGTTTCAGATTTCTTTTAATTGTGAGGACAAATGTAGAAAAATTTTAAAATTGACACGCGATGGCTCTCACGCCATTCTTGCGTGGTAAGAATAAACGAAAATTGTGGAAGGCACTGCTGAAATTTTTGCAACAGGAGCAATTGTTGCGAGCAATCAAAGACTGTGGCGACTTTGTTTTCAATGATGCAAAATCCAGAGATTCAAGCATATCTTTTATTTCTTGAATATATTTTAAACATATTTAACAAATTGAATGCATATTTTCAAACTCGCGAAACAAAAGTTTATGAATTGCAATCAGCCGCCGTAAATTTGTTGAGAACCGTCCTAAGTAACGTCGTTAAATCTCCATTGTGAAATTTCGTTGAGGACGGTATGATTAATCCATTATTAGAATCAAATCGGCTATCTCCTGATCGTGTAATGGTTGGACAATCTTGCCAAGAACTTTTTGATCAATTAGATGAAGATGGTCAGAGGGAAATTGTCAAATCAGTTTACGCTAATTGTTTGGCCCTTTACGACATCGCTGCAAAAGAAATTCGTCAGAGACTTTTTGTCAAAGAGGAATTTCTGAGGAAATTGGCGGTTTTTGAACCAACCATTGCTCTGCAGCAATTTCAACAAAATGAACCGAACACATCGGTTCAGGATGTTTTAATAGTTGCCAAACGATTCGGTGGGTTCGATGACGAGATTGTAACGAAAGAATGGCGATCCTTAACTCTGGATTTCTCATTAGAGCAAAAAGCAAAAATTACTGCTTTAAAATTTGACGATGCATGGAAAACCATAATGGCGGTTAAAGACGCGAATGGAAAATTTAAATATGCTACATGTGCTAAATTAGTTAGTTCAGTGCGATCACTTCCGAATTCTAATGCCGATGCCGAAATATTGTTTTCCATGTTGACAGACATTAAAACAAAGAAACGCAACTCACTTTCTGCGATTCATGTTCAAGCACTGTGCGTGTTCAAATCATGTCTAAGGGCGAGAGGAGAAACGGCTCGGACCATGAGAGTTGATGCACGACATTTAGCTCTTATGTCATCCGAAAATTTACATAAAATTAGAGTCGCGCATGATACCAAGTTTTTACATTTATTTGCTAACGATGACGAAGAATTTCCCTGTACGTCCTTAGACTTGTGACTGAGTATCTCATAAGTTAAAATGATTAAATCAACGTTTCGTTACTCTCTACACTTTAATTTTACTGTATATGCTTATTGCTGTGACATTAAAGTGAAGAAAGTTGCAATAAACCGAGTTACTATGTTTAACTTATCAAATGTTCATTTACTGCTTCACTTTGCTTGGTGGCTGTAATATTGCTTTAGTAGTGACGTACATACTTCTTGGGATGCTTTCTTTTTCTTTTTTGTAAATGCATGCGCAATGGCAGATACTGTAGCTTTTTCTTTTGCTGCGTAAAGTACCTATTATTTTTTTTATTTCTGCTTCGCATTTCCTTTATTTCCGCCATTCCCCCATTCCCTAGGAAATGTAGAAAATTGTCAATAAGAGCTCTTTTTGTAAGCGAGTTATTAGACAATTTTCAACATTTCCGCCTGATGGAAGAAACCACCACCTTCTCGCGGTTTCCATCGAGCAGTAATGTGGATTGCAATATTTTTTTCTTCGGTAGCAAAACTCTATAGAAAATATGCACAACAGTTTTATTACATTGCACTTGTTACACTTTACAATATGCCTGAGAATGTTTTTCGTATAATTTCAGTTGTGATATTAATTAACGAGTGTTTACTACTTGCAAAATTTTATTCCGTCCATGTTTCTGGCAAAGAGTGGGATTTGTATTAACAAGGCAACTGGATGGTCATATTTTTAGTTTAAATGTAATTTCACAAATTATTCCAAAAGAATAATATTCTCACACACAAATATCGAAATAGAAAATCAATTATTGACTGTCCAGTACCACCCTTTGACTTCAGCTTATTCCGAGTATTGATAGAGAGTAGAGGTTAATTGCTAAATGATATAAATTAATGTTCCTAATTTAATATGACATTGTGAGAAAATTTTATCATCGAGAATTTTAATGTGGATTGTTTGAGAATTGCGCGAGAATGCGTTGAGAAAGGACGTGGTGGAGACAGATGTTGAATAAAGATCGTGTCGACGCGGAATTGTCATGTAAGAGCCGTGAGAGGCTCCAGTCATTTATTGAGAAAGTCATTATGCGATGTCACCATGTGATAAGTCAATGTTCATGAGAGTACGGTGAGAGTAGAGTGATAAAGCCCGAGATTTTATTGATCGTACCGGCATTTGGAGAGACTGAGCCCTCTGAGATAATGCCGTGCACCCGCGATCCGCGTAGTGCACACCGCATGAGAAAACGTGGTGATGTACTTTGAGATTAGCTTAGAACGCGTAGACGAGCCGACCGTAGCTGATTGTGAGAGTACAAAGCAGACAGATTTAGATTACTGTGAAAACCGTTCGCGGGAGAGTCGACGATGTTACATGATCGAGCAGTGTGAGCATAACCTGCACAACTGGCAGCCCGCGACGCGTGCACTCGTCGCGAGCTGTGTAGAGGAGTTAGGGTGAGTTCGCAAGAGGAACTACAGAAGGTTTCACGATATTAGATCTGGACAAACCGGCGTTGCTATGTGAGAACGCTAAGGCGAGACAATCGCGAAAGAAGCTAAGTCGTGAGAGGTTATGTCTCTTTGAGGTCATGTCTCGAGAGGCTACGACTCGAGAGGTTAAGTCCCGAGAGGCTACGACTCGAGAGGTTATGTCACGCGAGGTTATGTCTCAATGAATTATATCGCGGAGAGAATGTCCGCGGAAGGTTAGGTAAGTCGGTAAGATCGGACGTAGATACGATCTTACCGTAGCGCGTGAACAAGAAGGAAGGTAACGCGAATGTTCCTGAGTTAGTCGGTAAGGCAGATCGCTCGTGCGTCACGGTGACGTCACGAGGACAGGTTCGAACAGGATCGAGATATGGACAATGGAGACAAGGAACTTGCGCGACGCGCGCGCAAACTAAAGCTATATTTACGTTATTTACAAAGATCGACGTCTAAGCCGATTTGGCGAATAGCAACGGCTATTAGGAAACGTAATCGCGCGCAGGCGATTATATTACGGACAACAAGCGCGGTACGATAAGCGTCGGACAACGGTCGACGAAGACGGGCGAAAGTGTCGCACAGGTATAAAAGATCGCGTCGAAGCGATGCTAACAATAATAGGCTTAGCGCGAGGGTAAACGCAGGAAAGGTGCGCGTAAAGATTAGGTACGCGCACTGGTTCACTCGCGAAGCTAGGTGCGTAGACAGCACACAGTTTAGTCGGGCGATGAAGATCGCAGTTGCACGTGGCACAGCACGGTGCGAAGATTTACACGCGGAAAGACGTCGCGGTAATTAGGATCGCGTGTACACGTCGCGGTACTTGGCGTTACGCGGAAGGAACGTCGCGGTAACTGCAGAGGTACGCGGAAAGAAAACTACGCGAGGAAAGGAACGTGGTCCTTTGTTCTCAAGTACTATGAGGAGCACGAGATGAAACGTGTTAAATCGCGGGTAGTCGCGGTACGAATAACAAAAAGCGCGCGGAGGCGCGTAAAGAACGGTGCGCTTTCTTAGCAAGAGAGGAGGACTAGACCTAGGGCGACGCAGGCCGCTAGGGAGTTTAGGAATGTGCGGTTGGTACAACCGCCACAGCTGCGCGGTGACAAGAGCCACCTGTTGATTGATTGGCGATCTATAATCAATAAAGCTGTCTATTAGGCTAGGGATACACATGCTACTAAAAAGGCATGCTTTTTTAAGCTAGCATGCTAGTTAACAGCATGCTAGTTAAGAGCATGCTCTCCGTGCGTTTACACTAGCTAGTTAGTAGCATACTACTTGCATGAGCATGCTTACATTTAAAACCATGGGTCGCTTTCGTTCAGTGAGTTTAATAAATAGTATTATATTATTTCTTGCAACGCGTTTGGTAAAAAGGGTTTTAAAAAAACAAGAGAAGGGAAAACGGAACACATGGGTGCGAGATTGGCTTTCTCGAAAAGTTCTTGGAGCAAGTGATGGTACATTCCACAAACATTCGTTATCGCGATATAACATTATAAAATTTAATGTTTTTTCGTCGCCCCATTGCTACGATTTAATGTGTTTCCAATCAATTGAGGGATAGACACAAGACTAGCAGTAGCATGCTCGTGTTCGGTAAACACGTTCAGACTTGCTCATGAGCATGCTATCCTTCAGACGTAGCATGCTTACTAGCACAAAATTAGACCGTCGTGCGATCTAGTAGCATGCTACTTAACTAGCATGCTCTTTTGATATACATTTGCTAGTTGCTTGCTACTAGGTAGCATTTGCTCGAAAATAGCATGCTATCGTGCTACTAACTAGCATGTGTATCCCGGGCCTTAATCCGCTAGAGTGCTCTCAGCTGAGGTTCGGCGTGAGTGGTCAGCCACGCGCAGCGTGTTCTGCCACGGCGCGGTATACAATACATAATGAGGAGTCTTGAACGCAGATATTTCCCGAACGGGATATACAGGGTGGGCCGGTTTCAACTGTCAAGCCGGAAACAGTGGATAGAGCGGCTTAAAACAAACAGAAAAGTCCTGAGCCATTATTCAATATTTGCAATATTGATCCAGTTATTAATTGTTGGCCAAAATAGCAGCGGGGCGGGGGGGGGGGGGGGGGGGCTGGGGCCTTTACGAGCTCTAGGACGGCCCAGTTTACCTGCAAACAAATGCGGGGCGCGGTAAGGGGAAGGCTAAGGCACTGCTGCACGCTGCATGGCCGGCTTCTTTACCACGGTAAGGGGAAGAATAACGCAAAAGAAGCCGGCCGTGCAGCGTGCAGCGGCGCCTTAAGGTAGGCGTCCACATTTTCGCATCGTAAGTATCGGACGCATCGCATCAAACGGATTATTTTCTTACAATGCGTCCACAGTATCAGCAGCGATCGGATTTGCCGACGCAACTACCAGCAATCGGATTGCCGACGCCACTTTCATTCGGATTTTCGTAGTGAGAGGTAGCGTAGTGTTCGGTGGAATGTGCAAGATGGAGGAAAACGAAGAAGAATTTGTTGCAATTGCTTGTTTGTTAGCAGAAGAAGAACAAGAAGAAACAAAAGTTAAATCATTTAAAAAAAGAAAACATAATATGTGGGTACACGATATATTTAAGAAGAGATCTATATCTCTTTATAGTCTTGCACAATTGCAATTAGTTGTGCCGCGTCCATACTAGAATAACACGTGTCAACAGGACGATAATCGAAGGTAAACGGCGGATGACGCGGAGCGAGCGAGCGCGCGGAATCCGTCCACTGATCGTCATTTCGTAGGACGTCATCCGCACGCATCGCAAAAGATGCCCATCGGAGCATCGGCATCGGCATTGCCGACGGGTAGATTCGTGCGATCCGTACGATGCGGATCAGAGGACGCACTTGTATTGTTTTCTATACAAAGAATACTACGATCCGTTTGATGCGATGCGTCCGATACTTACGATGCGAAAATGTGGACGCCTGCCTTTAGCCTTCCCCTTACCGCGCCCCGCATTTGTTTGCTGGCAAACTGGGCGGAGTGGGCCGTCCTACAGCCTACAACCTACAGCTCGCAGAGACTCCAGCGCTCCCCACGCTGCTGTTTTGGCAGATGCCCTTTTTTTTGATCTTCAACAATTAATATCTCGATAATTATTGCGAATATCGAACAACGGCACAGGACTTTTCTGTTTGTTGTAAGCCGCTTTATTCACTGTTTCCGACTTGACACTTGAAACCGGCCCACCCTGTATGTGTATATGAATTGTAACCTTCTCTCGTGACTACATTTCTCAACCAATTCTGATTTCAAGATATGGATAATGTAATTTTCGACAATATAAAGAGTGAAGCATTTCATTAAGAGTTTTGTTTCCAATAATTATACATATACGAAATATATCCATCCAAATTTTTTACCAGGTTATGTTAAGAATATCTGATAAAAATATCTGTTAAGAATATTTGATTGGAGGAATCTGTTTAGAACATTCTACTCTTAAATTAAGAAGATCCTCTTGTTGCTTATTTTAGTGGGAAATATTCTAAACTTAAGGAGTAAATTCTTAAGATAAGAATACAATTTTTTCAGTGTACATATGTATTCCTTATAATAAGTTTATGTTATTTTATATCTATTTTTCCAGACACTTATAACATCTGGCTATGTTTTTCGAGCATCACCTTTATGACACAAGTCATATAAATGGAAAGCACGCTATGCAGTTGACGTAGCCAGCGTTTGGGAGTTTTAGAGCGAGAGCGCCACAAACGCTGGCTATGAAACATACCTACCTAATATTTTTTGTTGCTTCTGCACTTTGGCAGTCTGTGCAGCGTTAACCCCTCTTCTTCTCGCGCCTCTTTCATTATCCAAAGATAAACTAACCATCTAAAACAGTACACATAAATATATAGCTTGAATACTATAGTAATTCAATCAACGTTATACAATAAAGAACTAAAAATCGTATCATTTATAATGAACACGTTTATACGGGGTGTCTCATACCAACCTAACACTATCTCGTGAGAACGTAGGGCGGCTTAAAATAAACACAGAAGTCCTGTGCCGTTATTCGATATTCGTAATAATTATCGAGAAATAAATGTCAGAATATCAAAGCGTACGCAAAGCAGGAAAGGCGGAGCACTCGGCGGTTCGAGCTATAGCTAAGGTTGGGGGCACATTTCTGTGTATAATACGCATAAAGGCAGAAAACGCGTAGAATACGCAGAAAACATGCAGAAACAGGGAGTTTTTAAAAGAAAATTTACTAAGAAAATGCTCCGCCTTTACTGCTTGGCGTGTGCTTTGATCTTCTAACATTTTTTTCTCGATAATTATTATGAATGTCGAATGGCGGCACAGGACTTCTGTGTGTATCTTAAGCCAACCTACGTTCTCACGAGATAATGTTAGGTTGGTCTGGAACACCCTGTAAATCAAATAATAATAATAATAATAACGGTATGACAATTCTCTCAATTGGTAGTCCTCAATTATGATCGAGGCATCGTTATCTACTGCGCCGGCCGCGGCGCTCGGAGATAGGGGGCCCAACCGGCGCGCAACAGGGGATATACCTTGTGGCTGCAATACGTTGTTAGGGGGGGCCCCCTCGGGTGTTGAATTACAGTAACCTAGAACAAAAATTTCGACGGGGTGAGTAAAAAGTACTGGAACAGTGATGAAATGTCTGAAAATCCAAGTATTTTAGAGAAAAATGTTCCAAATAAACTTCTTTTTACTCACTTCTCTGGCCAACAACATTGCTGCACACGGGTGTTGGCGGTAATCTTAATAATTCCGGCACCCTACTGGACATTTCGGTCAATTCAGCCACACATGCGTTTATGGAGTGTATGTGGCCCTGCATTCTTTTTAATGTATCCGACGACCTTATTCGGCAAATAGAGCATGTTGAAGGCATTATCCAAAATCTGTAACGGTAGTGTTGACGATTGGTATTCTAGCATAGCCATTATTAAAAAAAAAGTTTCATGTTGAGCATACGTCTGGTTTTTGAGATATACCGGGTGTTTCACACCACCCGGGTCAGTCGATTCTTTCGTAAACGGGACGTTCTTGGCACCAAAATGTTCGTAATGAAACAGCTGAGCACGTCCGAGCAACAGATATTTTGACGGAATTATCCCTTGTGACAGTTTACGTGTCATATACATTTCGGTGTACATATGAGTTTGGCAATTTCGCGACCCTTGTCCAACACTTTGCGACGAGCAACAAGATCGGTAACCGATATTTTCGGAAACTATGTTCCATTGCGAACGTTTTGGTATCAAGCGCGTCCGAGCAACAAATTTTTTGACGAAATTATTCGTTGTTATATACGAACGTTCCGCTAACTCAATCTTGTGTTATGGGAACATCAACTTAAAAGAAAAATAGCAGTGCAATACATTCCGGACTAGCATATTCTGAAAGCAACAAATGAGCAACAAATTCTTCTATATCGTTGTGTGGCTTTTATTGTTTTTGTCATTAAAAAATATATCTTTCCGCTAACTTAATCTTCCGTTAGCAGTCACGCAATTAATCAGATCCCAACTTACCTCGTCAAAAACGCTTTTCACTTGTACGAATTCACTACCCAAATGACGCGTGTCGACAATAACAAAGGACAATGTGTACTGACAAGATTCGAACCGATACAACGGCATGCCGTCCTCACCTCATCCGCTAAAGTCCGGTAACTTTGAAATTGTCTTATCAAAACAGTTCTTGTATTTCTTATATTCATACATATAAAACAACACATATAAAATACACAGCATAAATCTATTTCAATGAGCAACAGCAGAAAATATATAGCTTAATTAAATATATTTTTAATAAAGGTAAGTATTCTATTAAAAAGTAAATCGTACTATACTAATCCAAAAAATTAAAGGAACAAGAAACGTAACACAATTTTTTAGTGTTTTTTGAAGAGCTATATCTTCGTGAAAAATGATCATATCGGGATGCGATAAAAAGCATTTTGAAGCTTCAAGTCTCTAGTTTCGAGATTTTTCGGCAGAAAAATTTTGTGTACCCTGGTTATCGCACAATCATAAGAAATAGCGCGAGACAAAAATATACAAAATTTTCTGCTTCCTGTTTGCGAGCCGCCATGTTGAACCAACACAAAATGGCGGGAGATTCAAAATTTGAAAAAAATGTAATTTAAATTTAATATTGCTGCCATTTCTAAACGGTTGAAGATAGCGATACATAAAGTTTGCTGGCACCAAATGGATATATACTCAAAGTACATGCCAAATTTCGTTGCGATCCGTTCAGCCGTTTGGCCGGAATACTGGACGAATGGAAATAGTGAAAAATTCATTAATCCATTAGTCCACTATTCCGGCCAAACGGCTGAACGGATCCGAACAAAATTTGGCATGTACATCGAGTATATATCCATTTGGTGCCATGAAACTTTATGTATGGCCATCTTCAACCGTTTCTTAATGGCGGCAAATTCAAATTTTTTATCCACTATTCCAGCAAAACGATTGATTAGTCCACTATTCCGGCAAAACGGCTGAACGGATTTGAACAAAATTTGGCATGCACATCAAGTATATACCCATTTGGTGCCAGGAAAGTTTATGTATACCCATCATCAGCCGTTTCGAAATAACGGCAAATTCAAATTTTGAATCCACTATTTCAGCAAAAAAGTTGATTAGTCCACTATTCCGGTAAAACGGCTGAACGAATTCGGACAAAATTTGGCATGCACATCAAGTATATACCCATTTGGTGCCAGGAAACTTTATGTATAGCCATCTTGAGCCGTTTAGAAATAGCGGCAAATTCAAATTTTTATTAATCCACTATTTCAGCAAAAAAATTGATTAGTCCACTATTCCGACAAAACGGCTGAACGGATTCGGACAAAATTTGGCATGCATATCAAGTATATACCCATTTGGTGCCAGGAAACCTTATGTATAGCCATCTTGAGCCTTTTCGAAATAGCGGCAAATTCTAATTTTTAATCCACTATTTCAGCAAAAAAATTGATTAGTCCACTATTCCGACAAAACGGCTGAACGGATTCGGACAAAATTTGGCGTGTACATGAAGTATATACCCATTTGGTGCCACGAAACATTGTGTATGGACATCTTCAACCATTTCGAAATGGTGCCAGTTTCAAATCTTTAATTCACTATTTTATAATCATAGTTTGAAAATCCCGTAATTTCGAAGCGGTTGAAGATAACCATGCATAAAGTTTTGTGGCACCAAATGGGTATATTTTTAAACTATATGCCAAATTGTGTTTGAATCCTCGAGAGCGTCTCGCCGAAATACTGGATTAAGGATTTCAATTTGTCGCAATTTCTTGACCATGCATAAAGTTTCGCAGCAAAAGTGTATATACTCTATGTACATGTCAAATTTTGGTTCAGATGCATTTAATTTTCCGGTTTTTATCACTTGGGCCTATTGCAGAAATGCTGCATTTCGTGGGCGAGCGCGAAGCGCGAGCACCCGACGACCTGGGGGGGTATGGCGCTTGAGCGAAGCGAAAGCGCAGAGGACTCTGTAGCATAGTTTGATATCTCAATACTTGAATTTTTTACAATTTATACGGAAACGGTTTGATATTCGTGGGCGAGCGCGAAGCGCGAGTGCCGCGGTCGTGCGTATTGCAGAAAAGCGAAGCTTTTCTGCACCCGTTAAGGCGAGCGCGAAGCGCCAGCAAAGGCGATCTTGAGGGGGTTGGCGCTTGAGCGAAGCGAAAGCGCAGGGTGCTCTGCCCCCTAGTTATGTGTTTCCATTTCTTTGTACATTTCATTTTGTCTTAACCTTTCCATTCTTTCTATATTCTTATGTCTTTCCATCTCTTTGTGCATTTCATTTTGTCTTAACCTTTCCATTGTTTCTATATTTTTATGTCTTTCCATTTCTTTGTACATTTCATTTTGTCTTAACCTTTCTATTCTTTCTATATTCTTATCTGTTTCCTTTTCTTTATACACTTCATCTGCTCTCAATATTTTCATTCGTTCTACATTACTCTGCCGTTCTCTTTCCTTATATATTTCATCATCCCTCAATTTCTTCATTATATTCAAATTCTTAGTTAGTTCTATAATTTTATATTCTTTTACAGATCGTAAATTTTCAATTGCCATTCTACGTCTTTTGTTTTCATGAATCTTATAATTTGAATCAGTAGAACGATTTCTCTGCATTGATTCTTTATTCTTTTATTTTATTTTACAATTCTCGCTTTCATCTAATTTACGTTCTGTTTTATAAATCTTCATCTGCTTTCTTTTTTTATTACCATATACTACTTTATGTCGTTGACGTCTTTTATTGCTTATATTTTCTTTTTTTATTTCATTGTTTTTACATTCGTCCGTACTTTCTTTTAATTTTACAATTTTATTACAAATTGTACTGTCTGAATCTATACATTCTTCTACATTCAAAGGTATTATTGAAATTGCTGACAATGATTGGGATAATGATAAAATTTCATCATTATCTTGTGCATTTCTACCTGATATTTCATTTTCTATTTGAAATACAACTGACTCCTTACTATTATTATTAGTTTCATAATTTCTCTCATCTTCACATACACTAACATTAGTTAAAGAATGCCTATATCTGCATCTAAATGATCTATCGACATTTCTGAAAGTGTTTGTGACAATGACACAATATTATCAGTTCTACTGTTTGTCTTTGAGTATGAATTATGATCTTCAATACTTTTTTTATTTTCAAACGAACTCTTTAATATTCCTGTATACATATTACTTGCTTTTTCAGTCAATATAACATGTTTATAATTTTTATTATCTTCACAATCCATATGAACAGAAACTTTTCCTTCCACACTATTTTCTTCATGTATTTCATTTTCATTTTCATTTTCAGTACTTTCATTCTTCTCCACTTTTTGTTTCGCATAATATAATTTTTTCTTCTGTTCTTTTCTTTGTTTATAAGACCTTTTAGATTTTCGAACTTTTTTACCTGCTTTTTTTCTTCTACTTTACTCATTTTTTTATTATTACTTTCTAATATATTTTCTTTAATTTTTGCGAATTCTCCTTTCGCAATTAATATATTAGTTTTAATATTATCTACAGAGGTAATCTTACATTTACTAATAACATTTTTTTTACACTTGTATTGCTTTTTACAAGTTTGGAAAACAAATTTTCTTTAGGAGCCATGGTACCTTTTGCAAATTTCATGTCTTTGCAAGACATGGTGTCTTTCATGCACATTGTGTCTTTCGCACGCATGGTGTCTTTTACAGACATGGTGTCTTTCACAGACATAGTATTTTTCGCAAACAATTCTTTACATTTACTGTTTTTTATAGACGATTTTGTATTTTCTGAAGGTTTTGCAACCTCGACAGTACTTCTTAAATTATACCTCTTTTGAATGTACTTTTCTTTCTTTACAAATGTTTTTTTGTTTTCCACATTATCCTTTTTATTTACATTTCCTGTTTTCCTATCGTTTACCTTTTCATCATTTATTTTTCGTACTTCTATATTATTCATTGGAGAATCAATATTTGTTCGCGATTGAGAAGGGTAATCGCGCACCACTGGTTCGCCGTATCAGACGGCGGGACGCGGCACCCGTATAGAATAGTTTTCAATGTTCTCGACGAGTGAATGAATGTTGTACAGGACAGACACGTTTATTGTGAAAGTATTTACAATGGTTATACGGAAAAACGTGGTTCACGATATATCTATCGAAAATGTCTCGGTAGCGAAAGCGCCCCTGCGCGAGGTTGCGCAAATGGCGTACGCACGTGGTGCGAGAGAACGGCTCGCAAAATAAAACAATAAAGACGAAACCACTCGGTAGGAGCGATTCGCGATTCATGATTGTATGTCGTGAATACGACGCGACCAAAAAATGGACAGAGGTGCTCGAAGAGAGCGGTCCACGAATAATCTCGCGGTGGTGCAGCCACTGCACCTTAAACTCGGTTTTAGCAATGTGACTGCTCAGTGACAAAGAATCCACGGAAGTGTCCAGAAAAGGGGTCACACGAAATAGGCCAAGGCTTCTGCCGGGCGCGTAATTAGCATATTTCCCGGTATGAAGCGCTTAATGCGTGGGAAATTACGTACCGCGCATGTCGTGTAAGTGCGTGGCGCTTGATGCGTGGGAAAGTGCGTACCGCGCATGTCGTGTAAGCGCGTGACGTCATTTTAGGCGATTCCGCAAGGAGCGTATGTATACGCGTGAGCGCCCCGACCGAACCATTAAGCACTAGCATTATGTCTGTTGAATATTACAGAAAATAGAAGATTTTATTGCAGCAGTGCGTTGTCATTTCTAAACAATATTTGCATTTATTAATAAATTGTAATGCCCATCCATATCATTTGCATTTTTCATGCCTGTAAATAAAAAATTTACAGATGGAACATTATTATAATTACTTTCCGTATGTTTAAAAATTAATTCCTGTGTTCTTAATGTGTTTATATTTCTATAAATATAAACATTTCTTTGATATAGTTTACTAAAAATAATAATTTCATACTCTGTACCGTATTTACCGCTTCGATACATTTCATTTTTGTAACTAATTTCATTTTGTAGACCATGTACATTTAGAACATTAATATGTTCATTCTTCCAATTTAACACCACATAGTCTACAATTTCTGTTCTTATTTTCAGGTGAAAATCTTCTGTCCCATATAAAGCATAGCTCATGCAACGAAATAAGCAATTGCCATCACCTTTTATTTCCTGAATTTTAAAATTCATTTTATTTGTAAAAAAAATTAATAATACAAATAAATAAATAAATAAACAAAAAAAATCTTAATAAAAAATAAAGATAAATAATAATAATAATAATAAAAATTTTCTTAATACTTATTTTTTTTTTTTTATATTCTTTTCTGCACTAGAATACCTGGAACAAAAGAGAAACCATGACAGTTATTCACTACTACAATTACCACGTAAATATAAATAAGAACAAGATAAACTAGAATTATTAAATTATAAAGTAAACTAATCAGAAAGAAAACATCAGAATTCCCCTTGTCAGAATTTGACTTGCAAAAAATATGTTGCAGTTTCGCACCTTAAGAACCCTCCGAACTCTAGTAAAAGAGTTCAACAAAATAATGAGGGTTTTTCAAAAGTAATTTTATAATACTCTGATAATATTATTATATGTAATATGGCCATCCATATCATACATAACACGTGCAAGCATTTAATCGTGACGGATCTTCGTGATCTGCTCACCATAACTTTAGATTCTCCCAAACTTTACATATACTCTAGAGGAGGCCTGGGCAAACCCCGGGTTAAAAAAGTTAGCCCCCCACTTTTGGCTTAACCCAAATTTAAAAGTTGTGCTGAATTGTGCCCGAGTTGTGCCACATTGTGCCAAAAGGAAAATTTCGAAATTTAAAAAATAGGCCCGGAAATTTAAAAAAACGGTTTTTCGGGCCTGCCCCTCACTTTTCGATTTTCGAAATTCTGTCGGTTGTGTTATATTGTGCTAGGTTGTGCTAACGTTGTGCCAAAAGGAAATTTATGGAAATTTGAAAAATAGACCCGGAAATGGAAAAAACAGTTTTTGCGCCAGCCCCCCACTTTTCGATTTTCGAAATTCTGTCGGTTGTGTTATATTGTGCTAGGTTGTGCTAACGTTGTGCCAAAAGGAAATTTATGGAAATTTGAAAAATAGACCCGGAAATGGAAAAAAACAGTTTTTGCGCCAGCCCCCCACTTTTCGATTTTCGAAATTCTGCCGGTTGTGTTAAGTTGTGCTAGGTTGTGCTAGCATTGTGCCAAAAGAAAGTTTATGGAAATTTGAAAAACCGACCCGGAAATGGAAAAAACGATTTTTACGCCAGCCCCCCACTTTTCGATTTTCGAAATTCTGCCGGTTGTGTTAAGTTGTGCTAGGTTGTGCTAGCATTGTGCCAAAAGGAAAATTTCGTAATTTACAAAATAGACCCGGAAATTGAAAAAAATGATTTTTTGCGCCAGCCCCCCATTTTGCGATTTTCAAAATGCTGACGGTTGTGCTAGGTTGTGCCAGGTTGTGCTAGCATTGTGCCCAAACATTATTTCTTAATCATTTCACTATAAGAAGTTATAATAGGAAACTTATTTCCAAAGAAATTCTCAAAAGTGGCAATTTCTTTGCTACCTGCTATTAGGGGCCCATCTAATTATGGATCTGAATTGTACTAGTCCAGCACAACTCGGTACAAGCATCGACTTGGTCAGCAAAACGATACGAAAGGCATTTTATTCTTGAGAGTGGTTTTTCGCGAAATATGTCTACGTTGAAAAAACCGGTTTCTAGTTGGTTGAATCGAATTGTGTATCTGAGTTGTGCTAGGCCTGTACAACTCAGCACAAGCGTCGCCTGTATCAGAACAAGATAATTTAGTTCTAAAAGGAGTACATCTCTTTTTGTCGTGCATAGTTATGTGCGCATAAGCCGTTCCACCGCGGCAAGGTGGAGATGATTGGAACGGACTTCTTTGTTTTTATTTTTTGTTTTTGTTTTTTGAATTGTACGCATTGTGTTCCAGGTAAATAACTAAGGTAAGTAAAATAAAGTATATTAAGGTAAGCAAAGTAACATAAGTATAGTAACTAAAGTAACTAGTTAACTAAGGTAACATTATGTATGTAAAATAATATTGTAAAAAGTATAGTAATTAAAGATAGTAGTAATAAAGATATTAGTAATAAAACTTCATCATACAACTTTTACGTATAGGCAGGCTGCTGGATTTATTATGCTTTCTTCCGTAACATTAACACTTTTTCGCAATAAATCGTCAAAAAGAATCCAGTTGTCTCCATATGAAGCATAAACTGTGTATAGAGTACAGGATACATTGTCAAGTTTGTAAGGCATAAGTATCATATACATTGTATATTCGGCGCCTTGTTTCCTTTTCTTCGTGGAAGCCTAATCGCGGATCGATTAATCAGGACCTATGGGCCGATGCGATAAGGAACAAAGGAAGATTGGATCGTGGCTTGAGTTTTCGAAAGAAAGGGCAGTTCGGTGCAG
Source organism: Tiphia femorata (assembly GCA_944319695.1). Classification (NCBI taxonomy): domain Eukaryota; kingdom Metazoa; phylum Arthropoda; class Insecta; order Hymenoptera; family Tiphiidae; genus Tiphia; species Tiphia femorata. The sequence continues at coordinate 11,804,220 of OX090898.1, read as the reverse complement.
ACTTGCAATGTAGCAGCATCGAAATAGCATTGCGTCTCCGCCGGGTTACGTTTTAAAAATCCTGTACACGTTTCTCTAATATATTTAGTTAGCATGGCTCAATACGCATTGCAGTTGTCAAATATAATTTTGACGTCTAGATATAGAGATCTTGCAGATTTTTCTGGAATACCTATTGTACCAAGTTCTCGTATATATCTTCAACTTAGTAACGATATTGAACAAGCGACTGGAAAAAGATTTTCTCCAAAATATATATACACAATTTTTCGAGGGAACAGATATAATCTGTGGGATAAATTTCTCGACTTTCACAATATTCAGAAACACGTTGATGTTAGTATAAATACATCAGAAAAAAGCATACTTGATAGTTTTACCAATAATGGAACAATAGAATTTCAGTTAATCTTAACGCATGAAACATGGTCAGTAATCGCGAGTGAAGAAGTTACATGTTCGGACAAACAGTTAGGAGAGAGATCTTACAAAGTGTTACGTCGAAAAGTTTGGTCAGATATTTTATTCGCACAATTATGGGAGAATACACGTATACCATGTGCTTTATCATTCAAGAGATGCAAAGTGACTGATTCTGGAATTTTCTTGAAAATAGTTGCTGCGTGTTCAGAATGCAAATGTGATTTTTTCGGAATTGTTGCAAATAAGCCAGTAGGAGCAAACGATGTGGTTATGGAATGTACTATTGAAAATTTTAATGCCTCCGTAAAACACGAAAAGAAGCGACATTTGAGAGGAAACCGAAGAATTGAAATTTCGAATAAATTGGTGGAAGAACATATTTTACCGTGCATTTGGCGCAGAAAAGAAGCCAACAAACTAATGGATATTGGTGATCCAGAACCTCCCCATCTACCGAAGAATCATGTACTTTCAGTCGCTAAACAGCAACGCGAAAAAATAAATCTAAATCTGACTGATCCTGAGCCAGTAAAAAGTTTACAGAATATGAAATACAATAAACATGCAGGACAAATACACGCGATTGGATTAGATCCATTTTATGTACAATATTGGACACCGGAGCAAGTGGCCATTTTTGTTCAAAACTCTGAATATATCTGCATAGACGGTACAGGTTCTTTGGTAAAAAAATTAAAAAACCCTTCAGGAGAATTATCACCGCATATTTATTTATATCAAATCGTTACAAAAACTAAAATATCACATATGCCGGTATTCCAAATGTTAAGTGCGTCTCACACTACAAACACTATCCATTTTTGGTTATTAGAAATTATAAGAATCGGACTAAAACATACATCAACTTTTCCGTTGCCGAAACAAGTAGTGTGCGATTTCGATAAAGTTTTAATGGGAGCTGTTGTAAGGGCATTCGGTCAATGCAAAAATTTACAGGCCTATTTGTCTCAATGTTTTAAGTGCTTCAATAAAAAATCAGATATTCTACCTTCTACATTTTTACGATTAGACGTATCTCATTATGTACACATGATTTCAAGATGGAAAGAACTTAAATGTCTTCATCCTCAAGTACGTTTATTTTATATCACTATAATGACATTCCTTACAAAAGTCTCTGATTTTGTAGAATTTCAAGAAATAGTGAAATGGGCAATTATTTTAGCATATAGTGAAATGTTCGGGAATACAAAAGATAATATTCCATCTTATGCGGAACATTGTTTTAAAATGTTACACGCAATAGTAACACAAAATGTAGTTCCAGACGAAATTATTGACAAACAAGAAGAAACTGAAGATATACTTGATTATGATGCGGTTGATATAGAAATTCAAAAAGAAGTTCAAAACAAATCAGATTTAAACATATGGGTAGAAACATTTTCTACTACATGTATAGCAATAGTTAAAGATGAGGCTGTTAAAAACCCAGGATGTAGTGTAAATCCATACTATTCAGTAGAGACGGGAAAACGCATAATATCATTGTTATTATATTTTCCATTATATTCCAAGGTCATGATACCCATTTTCACTTATGGATCTTCGACTGCGACTTCTTCCGCGGTAAAAGGAGAATTTAATGACCTCAAACATAGACTCTTAAAAAATACCTCGCGACCAATGCGAATTGATAAATTCGTAACTTTACATTTGCAATCATTCTCCGGTCGTGCAAAACTCGCAGTAGTAGAACAAATACCTAAAACTAATACTGAATGCATAAATACTGAAATTGAGACTACAGAAATAGGACTAGAAAAAAATCTAGATTCTGATATTATATGTACATCACAGTTAGATCAAAATCTTACATCTACTAATACCCCACTCGCCCAGATTCTGGTTAACAACGATCAGCATGAAGTACACGCAGTAGACTTAACACGTAGTCGAACTCCACAGACATTATCAACTGATATTCCAAACAGGAATGAAAAACACATTCATGAACCCTATATGCAATCGAGTAGACAGTCAGAGAATGAGTATTCAGATATAAACGAGGAACACAACTGGCGAAATAAAAATGAAAAGAAAAATACAAGAAAACGAACATATCTTGAACCTCGACCAGATTTCATTGGAATTTGCAAAAAGAAAAAAATTGATATCTTTGTTTTGCAAAATGGAAATTTGTGCGAATCATTAAAAGATAAGAAAGACAGACTTGTCGTTTTGAACACTTGTGGATTTGATAGTATTGTACAATTATTTGCCGCTGCATGTACACATGAGAGAATCTATAATATTATTACGAATAGCGCGTCAGATATTTTCAAATTTATCACAAATTTTGTAGAAAAAGGTCCGTGCAAATTAATTTACAGACAACACGTAACACAACTGCGTAAAATTGATAACTTTGTCAGCACAAACGCATCTCATGTCGTAACAATAAATGCCGTTTCAAACATAAATAATTTATGTGAATGGCTATTAACTGCAGAACCGAGTTGTACTCTACTAAAAAATTGTACTAACTGTAAGAAAATGATAGACAAGAAATTCGTTCTTCTTAATCTCGATTTTGAAACAATACAAGTACATGGATATAGCACAATCGTCCAGGCAATAGATACTTACAATAAAGCAAACTACACGCAATGTAAACAATGTAGTAGAAATATGGAATTAACAATAAGTTAACATTCACATTTACTAATTGAATGTATTCAAGACGTAAATGTAAAAGTATTACTGAAGACTTTCCCAAAAATTATACAACTTTATAATACATCCTTTACTCTAGCTGGGGTCGTACACTATGTTGGTGATCAAAATACGTCAATTGGTCATTACACAGCTTATGCTTTATATGGAGACAAATGGATTCTTTTTGACGATTTATTGCGAAAAAGTGTTAATGTTACGGAAGAAAGCATAATAAATCCAGCAGTCTGCCTATACGTAAAAGTTGTATGATGAAGTTCTATTACTAATATCTTTATTACTACTATCTTTAATTACTATACTTTTTAGAATATTATTTTACATACATAATGTTACCTTAGTTAACTAGTTACTTTAGTTACTATACTTATGTTACTTTGCTTACCTTAATATACTTTATTTTACTTACCTTAGTTATTTACCTGCAACACAATGCGTACAATTCAAAAAACAAAAACAAAAAATAAAAACAAAAAAGTCCGTTCCAATCATCTCCACCTTGCCGCGGTGGAACGGCTTATGTGCACATAACTATGCACGACAAAGAGAGATGTACTCCTTTTAGAACTAAATTATCTTGTTCTGATACAGGCGACGCTTGTGCTGAATTGTACAGGCCTAGCACAACTCAGATACACAATTCTATTCAACCAACTAGAAACCGGTTTTTTCAACGTGGACATATTTCGCGAAAGACCACTCTCAAGAATAAAATGCCCTTCGTATCGTTGTGCTGACCAAGTCGATGCTTGTACCGAGTTGTGTTGGACTAGTACAATTCAGATCCATAATTAGATGGGCCCCTAATAGCAGGTAGCAAAGAAATTGCCACTTTTGAGAATTTCTTTGGAAATAAGTTTCCTATTATAACTTCTTATAGTGAAATGATTAAGAAATAATGTTTGGGCACAATGCTAGCACAACCTGGCACAACCTAGCACAACCGTCAGCATTTTGAAAATCGCAAAGTGGGGGGCTGGCGCAAAAAATTATTTTTTTCAATTTCCGGATCTATTTTGTAAATTACGAAATTTTCCTTTTGGCACAATGCTAGCACAACCTAGCACAACTTAACACAACCGGCAGAATTTCGAAAATCGAAAAGTGGGGGGCTGGCGCAAAAACTGTTTTTTCCATTTCCGGGCCTATTTTTCAAATTTCCATAAATTTCCTTTTGGCAGAACGTTAGCACAATCTAACACAACCGACAGAATTTCGAAAATCGAAAAGTGGGGGGCAGGCCCGAAAAACCGTTTTTTTAAATTTCCGGGCCTATTTTTTAAATTTCGAAATTTTCCTTTTGGCACAATGTGGCACAACTCGGGCACAATTTAGCACAACTTTTAAATTTGGGTTAAGCCAAAAGTGGGGGGCTAACTTTTTTCACCCGCAAACCCCTTCTCCCGCTGCTCTCCAGGACCACCGCCGAACGGAGGAGAAACGTCCCCCTCCACCTACCCATCGCGCCGTCCGGCGATTGTCGCTTCCTTACGTCGCGTCGTAGGAAAGCGACAATCGCCGGACGGCGCGATGGGTAGATGGAGGGGGACGTTTCTCCTCCGTTCGGCGGTGGCCAGCGGTGGCCTTGGAGAGCCCCGAGAGCCCATACGTGCCCAGGCCTGCTCTAGAGAATGGGCACTTATAAGTTTACCATACTGAAGAAATGCATAGAGCAGCTTAAAACGAAGACAAGAGACCTGAACCGTTATTCAATATTGGCAATAATTATCAAGAAATGAATTGCGGAACGTCAAAAGAAAGGACATCCGCGAAAATAACAGCGAAAAGAGTGCAAGCTGTAGTGCGACCTAGTTTACTTATAAACAAATGGTTAACGCGATAAGGAGAAGGATAATACAAAAGAATTCGGTCGTGCAGCGGCGTGTAAACCGTCGTATAGCTCAGATTCCTCCAAATGCTGCTCCCGTATTCCTTAACACATTGCTGACCGGTAACTTTTCTGAAAACTTATCTCATGTGCCCGGCTATTGTTTTGAAAGCGGTTGTGGAAGTAGAACAATATACGCTTGGTCACGAAAAGGCGAGTTAACTCGTGACCGGTCACCAATATGTTAAGACCACCACCGGACGAAGGAAAAATGTCCCCTTGCATCTACCTATCACGCTATTTTTTAATTTTTTTAATTTTTTATTATTATTATTATGTAAGATGCTTACGCGCTGTGTGCCGTTTACACGTAGATACTACACTGTGGCTTTCGAAGAAAACCACATACAAAACAATAAATATAAAATGGTAGACAGAGCGATACGTAGATGAAGAAGAACATTTCTTCTACGTTTAACGGTGGTTTTGAGCAGGGATGGTCTGTAATGCCCCGCACTATAGAAAAATCATCCCTCTGTACCAGTAAGTTCTCCTCGAGCGGCTATCCGCATGAAGAGAATCCGTGCTGTGACAGGCAGTCACAATCCTAGCAACAGTAGTGGGAGATATTGTGACGTCACGTAACGATAGTAGGGGGGAAAGCTGCAAGTCTTGGCAGACCATCCCTGCTTTTGAGGAGCACGGGAACAGCAGTTGAGTCAGACAGTTGCTATAGCTCGAGTGACTCCAGTGCTCCTTTCGCTGCTATTTTGTCGGACATCTTTTTTTTTTGATCTCCTACAATTAATTTCTCGATAATTATTGTGAATATTCAATAACGGCACAGAAGTTTAGTGTTTGTTTTAAACCGTTCTATGGATTTCTTACGTTTTGTAAACTTATCGCGGCGTATCCTGTAAAAATCCATGTACATATTTACACATCTTTATGAAACACATTTAATATATTCCGCGCTAAACCAATCTTAAAACACTTTCTGTTCACACCACATGATATACACTCCATAGTTTACAACTGCATTGCTTTTGACATATGTCTTACACTTAAAGATGCTGACAATTCAATTTATAGTAATTTTTTTTTAAAAATTCTGTATTTGACAATAAAAATATCAAATGGCTTGAACAGAAAGTTCAACGTAGAGCATATACACTCAACACAGCATAAAACATATTAGAGTGTTAAGCATCTCTAACGTATGAATAAGAGTAAGATCCAATGAATACGCATTCAAACAAAAAGAAAGAGAATTTGTATTTTCTAAAAAATTAATCCTTTCGCTGCACATAAGAATTTACAGATTACTTTTACTATCCTTGTACAACCACCGCTAGTCGAAATTCTCATTTCCAGGAATTTCATGCTTATGAATATATTTGCTTAGAGCAGCTATAACGATAATTTCGCGGGGAGAAGTCCGGGCTCAAGGAAAGAATAAATACGATACCTGGTCTTTATTAATCGACTCACACGATACAGATTATTCTTCCGAGCGTCACAGATATCTCGACCCGATCGTTAAAACTTCGGCTCAAGGGAGGTAGACTCGCTCGCGGTACCGACTGCAAACCAAACGGATCAGGTCGCTTGCGTCGAGCGCGATTCGACCAACTAACCGCCCCGACGGTATGTCTCACCCACGCTCACGTCCGACGGACCAAAGAGGTCCACGCCAGGGAGCTGTGGTACCCAGAGATCTACTCGGGGAGACTCCGGAATGGGCGCCAGTTGCCTTTTCGGCAACAATTAAAAGCAGACCTGATCCCAACCAAAATTACTATAATCGGTACCCGAATCGAACTCCCCTGAGACGGAAAGCTCCGGCGGCTCAGCTTTCTTCAAAACAGCAGAGGGGCGCGATTCTTTATGGATCGCTCCGATAGTTCGCCCGCCACAGATATCACACAATCACACACGGGCCCCACGATTCGAACGTGGGCGCCGACGGACAAACCTTAATACAAGATCTAATAGGTGTGACGACACCCGCCTACTCTACTCTACGTTAGGGCGATTTACTGCCCCAACGGCTGCTCCGTTCGGGAACGGAGGGCAGCGAACGAGAGACGGTACAGCTACTAGAATTAGCGGTGCCACCAAAACGGCGGCACTAACACGATAAGGCTAAAATTCTAGAGCGCTAACAGTAAGTCCGCGAGAACACAAACGTACAAACACCCGGTAAAAGGCGGAAAGACTCCTTACCAAAGGTTGGACCAGGAGGTCACGTCGCCAGGAAGTCTTCCTCTCGGAAAATTCGCTCTCCAGACACCTGTGCCGCGCTCGGCTCGAATCCGCGACAAGACAAACGCTCTTAAGGTCTTTATAGATTTTCCGCTACACGCACGACTGGTTGGGCCTACGGCATAAACGGAACAGGCTTCGGCCAGGATCCTCGGTGCCGAAGCTCCCTCGGTGCCTCCCACTCCTGCTCCTTTGCGCGCCAAAATCCTCTTCTGCGCGCCAAAATCCTCTTCTCGGATTGGCGATAACGCCGGATCTTCTTCGGTATCCTTGCTATCGGCGGGAAAACCAAGGGATGTGACGTGGGCTGCTTTCCTGCAGGGGTGCCTACGTAGGTGGCGTGACCGATCCGCGGACATCCTCTGGACGACCGAAACTGCGACGCTCTCCACCCGGCCAAATCCCAAAAGTCCAAAGGTCCCAAGGGTGGAGGGTCGAGCCTGCTCCAGGTTAGCGGATGTCCTTGGTTGCGGAGTCGGTAGTGGAAGCTGGCTGGAGCGGCGCCTGGCCGCGAGATCATTTCCTCTTCTCCTTGTAGCGAGAGGTGGTCTCCAGTCGCTTCCGCCGGTACGCTCGTGGTGGATGATTCGGCGCCAGGCCGGGAAGTCATGGAAACAAGCAGCGCTCGCGCTGGCATTCATCCCCACGGCTGTAAGATGTTGCTGTGGTCATCCCTCTGCAGCTGCATCTCGCCCTTATGCAACCGAAGATCAGGCGTGATCTTCGGTGCGCTCGCCTGGTCTCGGCGGCTGCGTCCCGCTTGGTTCCCCTCTTGCCTGTATAGCTTCGCGGCGCGGGCGGTGCTCGCCTCGCGACGCGTTCGTGATGAGAAGGGTGGGGAGTGCCGTGGCGCTCCTCGCCCAGAAGTCTCGGCGGTGCGGGCGGTGTCCGTCCCGCAGCTTGCTGGTGAGGAGGGCGCAGGACGGTATGGAGCTCCTCGTCCTCAAGTCTCGGCGGTGCGGGCGGTGGTCTTCCGCAGCGTCGATGACGAGGAGAGGGCGGAGTGGTGTTGTCCCGCGGCGGTAGTGGATCTGCGTTGCCATCTTTGGTGTGTGTTACGCAGACTTATCCTACAACTTAATAACTCGGTTCCCGACGCTATTAGTATTAGTCTCCTTCGCTACACCTCCGTCGATACCGCCAGTCGTATCGTCGCGTCTGATCTTAATTTATTACATTTTTGTGACGTGCCAAAAATGCAACGTCACACAGCATACTGTATTTGCATTTATGTATAATAAAAGTCTTTATATTTTTGAACATTATACCTAAAGTGATAACTGAAGTATAAAAAAAAAAAAAACTAACAATTTCCACAAAAGTATATTGAAGAAAGCAAGAAAAACAATTTTTGTGTAATTCGTGTAATTTAATAATTTAACGAATTTAAATCAAATTCTGAGAAAGTATAACAAACCAAGTATTTATACAGGGTGGTCCGTTATAAGTTGGCACTAGCAAACATGCTTATAGAGCGGCTTAAAACAAACACAAAAGTCCTGGACCATTATTCAAAATTCGCAATATTAATCGAGTTATTAACTGTTAAAGATCAAAGGAAAGGGCGTCCGCCAAAATTATAACTGTTATAAACAATTTTATAAACGATTATAATTTTGGAAATAATTTTGACGCTACGTATAGTGCTCATAAAATCGTTTCAAACATTATTTAACTTTTTTTCAATATCTCTTACCGTTTCGAAGATAACTGGCGCGGAAGAAATAATCGACTTTTCTTTAAGGGAGGTTTTCACCCCTTTAAACCGTTTTTCCGCATCAACAAAAAATAGTGTCGCATTGAGGATGTGTTGCTCTACATTTCCACAAAATTTCAGAATTTTTTGAATTTCCGGGTTGGGGATCATTCCGTGTAAGAATACCCACTGTTAGGATGCGCCTGGAAGAGCACACAATGAAAGCTTGAAATTTTTAAATACTGTGGAACTAACGAACCATGGGGTGTACACACATGCACGCACGCACACAATTAAACTGTACTTTCACACACACACACATCTACAACCTCGTGCAACATACGCACGCACCCACAAAACAGTTTGGAGCCTTAAAATACCGCGAAACTAGTGAAAAACGGAATTTTTATTCTTGGTATTCGGCGTTCTTAAAAATTCAAGATTGAATATCTCAGCTCCTAAAACAGCCAGCAAGACCTTACAAAAAGCCTTTTAAAGGTTCGGATGTCTATTTTTCGAAATTTTGTGTCACACTTATGTCCGACTTTTTTTTTCAAAATGGCAGTTGATAAAGCGAAAATATGCAAAATTGGAAAATTATCGTCCAAGTTTGCGGCGGCACTAAGCAAAAATTAACTGTCGCAACTGAATAGGGGAAAAAGCATGCGATAGTACCGAGTTTCGTCTTTACAATGGTTTTTTCAAAGTTGCAATATGTTAATTTTTCACCGAGTTAATTGCATATGAAAAAAAAAGCTGTTTTTTTTTTCAAGTGCGAATAACTCTGTGAAAAATTATCATATTGCAACTTTGAAAAAACCATTGTAAAGAAGAAACTCGGTACTATCGGATGCTTTATATCCTATTTCTGTTGCCACACTTGACTCTCGCCATGTGCTATGACAAAGTCGGAAAAATATTTTTCAATTTTGCATGCTTTTCTTTTGTCTTCCGCCATTTTAAATAAATTTATCTCGCTACATTGAAATAAATTAATTCTTTAAGTTGAGGTTTCAAGCTTTCTTATCATGTTTTAAACACATTTTTATTTTCATTATTTACGAAGTTATCGTCATTTGAAATTCAGTGATTTTTTTCCAGATTTCAAGTGTATCGCTTTTTTTTTCCCTGAGTGTATGAATGAAAAAAATGTAACAAACGAAAATAACTAAATATTCACGTTAAACATTTTATTTATACTTTAGTTATCACTTTAGATATAATCTTTAAAAGTATAAAGACTTTCATTAGACATAAATACAAAAACAATATCCTGCTTTAAGCAAATATACTCATAAACTTAAAATTGTTGGAAGTGAGAATTTCTAGTAGCAATGGTTTAGCAAGAACAACAAAAGCAATCTATAAATTCTTATGTGTAGCGAAAAGGTGAATAACCTTTTTACAGAATACAAATTCTTTCTCTTCTTATTTGGATGCATATTCAGTGGATCTTACTCTCATCCGTATTTTAAAGATGGTTAAGACTTTAACATGTATTGTACCAAGTGGAACGAATATGTTCTATACTGAACTTTCCATTTAAACCATTTGATATTTTCATTGTAAAATGCAGAATTTTTTAAAATTTTTTTACAAATTCAATTGTGGTCATCTTCAAGTGTAACATGTCAGAAGTAAAATAAAACAATGCAATTGTAAAGCATGACATGTACACCACATGACGTAAACAGAAAGTATCTTAACATTGATCTAACACGAAATATATTACACATGTTTGATAAACTTGTAGATATATATATAATATATGGATTTCTATACATATGTATAGAGCATATTTAAGATTCCAAGGAATATAAAGTTATGGTGAGAATACAGATCATTACCTTCCTCTATATGTATATATGTTAATAAAAATTCAAACGAGTATAGTTAAGTTAACATATTCATTGTCACATTATTCATATTTTTTTTTATTAGGTAACAGTTTCAACGCCTGATTATAAATGATCAGAATAGTTATTCAAAAATATAATTAATACTTTGAATAGTTAACTAAACAGTCACCAGAATTCAAGGGGAGTGAACGATGAACATGTTACCACACTGCAATACAAATATTACAGGAACTGAAAAGTAATCAAAATTTCTTCAATGGACAACGAAGATGATAAGTTATTCATCGAGTTCATAATTGATCGGGCGACTTTGTACAAATTTCAAAGGACTCACACAGCCATCCTCTCATCAAAGAAATTTTCATTACTTTTTGGTCCCCCTAACCCAGCACACACAGTATATAACTGTTACATAACATAGGAGTAACATGTAATATAACGAATGTTATACCTTAGTTATGTTGTAGTCATATAAGTCCATTTCATGGCTGTAATATAACAGTGTTATATATCTGTTATATAGTTTTGTTATTAGCTGGTAATGGCATTCTAACAGCAATATAACTAGTATGTAACAGATTATATTATGAATGTTATATAATCGTAACATTGATATTATATAACATAATTACAAACTTTATGACAGTTAGATTCTATTTGTCAAGTATGGATCATATATTATGTGGTAAATATCGCATCGTGCTAGCTACAAAAACTAAATCGATCAACTTGGTTAAACATATACTACTACGCTGTGCTGCAAACTTTGTTACGTCCTATGTGCAGGAGGCAATAACAATGCCATATGTGATTTGTAGATTGCTGTTCTCTTCTTTTGCAAATAGGAACACGTGTTTGAAATCACGTTTTTGTTGTCATTATGATACGAAGCTAAGAGTAATTTTTCTTTTTTAACAACAAATTTATTAAAACGATATTACATATTAAGTAATATTGAAAAAAATGGATATTAATAATGATGTTCATTTTGATTACTTTTATTTATTTGTATATTTAAAGCAAGTTAGATAATATGGATATTGATATTTTGTCCTATCCGTCTTGTTAATAGTAATTGACAAACTGCCAGAAATAGCAGATCATTGAATTAATTATAAGCAAAACTATACAATATGTTCACTAGAAGATTTCGTTCAGTTTTGCTTAGAATTCAGTCAATGATCTATTATTTCTGGAATTTGTATCCTTTAAAGGAATATAACAATTATATAAATTATAAACTAATAATTATATAACAATAATGTAACATTTTAATAATATGTTATATTTCCGTTATACAGGGTGAGTTTTAATGGATGGACCAACCATTTACCATCGGAGTGAGTTACAGATTGCAGTCTGTTAGTATTACTATAGAGGTGAGTCGGTAACTCACTCCGATGGTAAATGGTTGGTCCATCCATTAAAACTCACCCTGTATAAGTGTAACATTATTTGACTGGAAAATTACAACATGCATGTTACATTACATATTACACTCTGTTATATTGCGGCAATATCACTATTATATTATTGTGCTAGGTAATTAAATTTTCTGTCCTTATAAAAACTTTCAACGTAAATAATGTGACGTTGCATTTTTGTGCACGTCACAAAAAGGGCATAAAATCGGAGACCGACTCGACGCAGCAGAGACGCAGCGAAGGAGAGTAATATTAAGTTGGCATAAATTAGATTTAATAGATTTATGTACTGCGGAATTCGTCAGCACGGAGAGAGGACACAGCGCAGACCCACTACCGCCGCGGGACAACACCACTCGGCCCTCTCCTCGTCCCCGACGATGCGGAAGACCACCGCCCGCACCGCCGAGACTTGAGGACGAGGGGCTTCGTACCGTCCTGCGCCCTCCTCATCAGCAAGCTGCGGGAAAAACACCGCCCGCACCGCCGAGACTTCTGAGCGAGGAGCGCCACGGCACTCCCCGCCCTCATCATCACCAACGCGTCGCGGGACGAGCACCGCCCGCGCCGCGGAGCTATGCAGGCCAGGGGGGAAACCAAGAAGGACTAAGCCGCCGGGACCAGGCGCCCGCCGAAGATCATGCCTGACTTCGGCTCGCCTACGACTTCTCGGCCTGGCGCCAAATCATCACCCACGAGCGTACCGCCGGAGGCGACTGGAGACCACCTCTCGCTACAAGAAGAAGAGGAAATGATCTCGCGGCCAGGTGCTGCTCCAGCCAGTTTCCACTACCGATACCGCCGCCAAGGACATCCGCTAACCTGGGGCAGGCTCGACCCTCCACCCATTGGACTTTCGGACTTTTGGGATTTGGCCGGGTGGAGAGCGTCGCAGCATCGGCCGTCCAGAGGATGTCCGCGGATCGGTCACGCCATCTAATTAGGCGCCCCGGCAGGAAATCAGCCCACGTCACATCCCTTGGTTTTCCCGCCGATAGCAGGATTACCGAAGAGGATCCGGCGTTATCGCCAATCAGCGAGGAAGATTTTGGCGCGCAAAAGAGGATTTTGGCGCGCAAAGGAGCAGGAGTGGGGGTTCGTCGAGGGAGCTTCAGCACCAAGGACCCTGGACGAAGCCTGTTGCGTTCCACCAAACACCACGTCAAGTTGAAGTTGATTACTGAGCCTTGTTCTGAGTTTGTGTGCCGCGTACCGCAAAGTATTGTCGCGCGTGCCGTTACCGGCAACCCTTTTGTAGAAGAGCGAGCGTGCGAGCGAACCCTACCGAGCTGACCGAGGGAGGAGCCGGCGAAGCCACTCTACCATCCAGGACCGGTAAGCGATCTCCCGAGGGTTTTACCGTGCAGGGAAAGATACTTGTTATTTAGTACCGCGATAGTTTGTAGCGGGTGGTTGTTGCTGTGTGGGTGTATGACTGGAATTCCGAGTAGCGGATACCGCGTTTGTAGTTATCACGCAAAGCGCCGCCATTAGGCCTTGGCGAATTACCGAGCGTAGTAACCGTTCCGCAATCTCCTTCGCTGCTTCTCCGTTCAGGAACGGAGCAGCCGTTAGGGCAGTCGATCCGTCCTAACGTTAGAATACCGCATATTCCTTGCCTCACCACTTTTGGTTTGGAGCCGCAGCGTCACCGCCGCGTACGAACAGGGCGGGGGTGTGTGTGCGTGTGCGGGTGTGACTGTCCGAGTGATAAAACCTGTGGCGGGCGAACTGTCGGAGCCGTCCGACAAAGAACCGCGTCCCTCTACCGTTTGAAGAAAGCTGAGCCACCGGAGCTTTCCGTCTCGGGGGAGTTCGATTCGGGTACCGATTTTAGTAATTTTGGTTGGGATCAGGTCTGCTCTGTATTGTTGCCGAAGAGGCAACTGGCGCCCATTCCGTAGTCTCCCCGAGTAGATCTCTGGGTACCACAGCTCCCTAACTTGGACCTCTTTTGTCCGTCGGGCGTGAGCGTGGGTGAGACATACCGTCGGGTGCGTCTAGTTAGTCGAATCGCGCTCGACGCAAGCGACCTGACCCGTTTGGTTTGCGATCGGTACCAAGGGCGAGTCGACCTCCCTTGAGTCGAAGTTATAGCGTTCGCGTTCGGGATCTCTGTGACGCTCGGAGGAATAATCTGTACCGTTTTGAGTCAACTAATAAAGACCAAGTATCGTAATTATTCTTTCCTTGAGCCGGGGTCGTTCCCAGTGAAATTATCGTTATAATAATAATAAAAACTCATACTAATATAATCACATTGACATATTCATCGCCACATCATCCATATTTTTTTTTACGTAACAGTTTCAATATCTGACTATACATGATCACAATAGTTATTCGAAAATATAATTTATACTTTAGATACTTCCCAGCAAACACAATAATATAATAGTTATATTACCACAATATAACAGAGTGTAACATACCCAGGTAGCAGACCCTCGTCATTTTGCTGTCAATATTTGGTCATAATTGGTCACTGACGTCATTCGTCGATTAAGGGACGTACATTTAACGTCATTCTTAAGACGTCAAAAAAACCATGAATGAGACATCATATTGACGTTCAATTGACCATGTATATAGACGAATTTCTTTTTCGAATAAAATAATGTTTTGACGATTTCCTCGACAACGGCTGTTGCTACAGCTCAAATGCGTCACATTCTACGCTAAATTCACCAATTTGAAGCTAAAAGCTAAGAAAATGAACCTGTAGCGATATCTCACGCGAGAGAACGGTGAAGTGTATTATTCATAGGGATATATTTTTATGTAATAAACAATTTAAACAACATTTTTGACAACGATAATAAACGCTATGGGGGAAGGTTGGTAACCGCATCACCTAATGAGAAATGGCAAGTCGAATAAACATTTTAAATGTTCACGATTTATTAAGGTGTACATGTA
The DNA here is from genome assembly GCA_944319695.1 of Tiphia femorata. Lineage (NCBI taxonomy): Eukaryota > Metazoa > Arthropoda > Insecta > Hymenoptera > Tiphiidae > Tiphia > Tiphia femorata. Next base: position 11,789,109 of record OX090898.1, on the reverse strand, counting down.
TACCTATTATGTTCAATTGCATGGAAGTCAATGAGTGTAGCGCAGTAATGTAGCTGGACGGCCGCAAGCTAGTGACCCGCGTTCGAATCCCACCACCTACGATCGGTTTTTTCGATATCACATAATTTGATAATTGTTTATTAAACAAAGCAGACTTTAAAGACGTGTAGTCCCCTTAATAAGCGTTAGGGTACCTCCTTTGAAATGCCCATTATACGCACTTTGGCGCTCCTTGGGCTGTTCCCTGGATATATTTTACTCGCGTCATTGTAAATGTTAAAATGACGTCAAATTGACGTAAACTTTAAGTATAAAATGACGTTTACTAATGACGTCTCTGGGCTGTGACTTAGGACCGTCAAAAACACGGCAATTGAACGGCACATTTCAAGTGAGAATGACGTAACAGCTGACGTAAAAATCATGTGGCTGAAGTTTGGAACGTTCCGGGAACGTTCCGCGAGCGCTCCGGCAGCGGTTCTCAACCGACATTGAAAACCAGAATTTCTCAAGCGTAGCAAACGGCACTACTCGATTGTCGCCTGTTACTATACGCTTTATGACATTCGCATTAACCCCTTGCACCCCTATAGTACCCCTAAATACTCGGAAAACCACCCTGCAAATGAATACACGTAAATGTGCGTAACATGGGTCCTATGGGTTTGATCCATTTACAATTTTGCACAGATCTAAAGAATGACATGAGGAACAATGTAAAAAAAGTCGCATCTCGATATCCCTGGCGGAAGGCACCCCTGGCAGCCAAAAACCACCCTCGCGAATGTTCAAAAAATTCTAACTTTGCCCCGAGCGATTTCGACCATTTAAAATTTTGCACGGAGCTAAGGAATGGCATCAGGAACAATGTAAAAAAAGTCGCATCTCGATATCCCTGGCGGAAGGCACCCCTGGCAGCCAAAAACCACCCTCGCGAACGTTAAAAAAATTCTAACTTTGCCCTAAGCGATTTCGACCATTTAAAATTTTGCACGGAGCTAAGGAATGACATCAGGAACAATGTAAAAAAAGTCGCATCTCGATATCCCTGGCGGAAGGCACCGCTCGAGGCCAAAACCACAAACAGCACCAAAATATATCGAAGATAAATAAGTGTAGAAATGTATGGAAAATTAGATAAAAATGAAATCTGAAAAAGATATTTGGTTCGCCTAGAGCTATACATGCAATTCTCTTACCTTTATTTCGCCCATATGCAAAATAGGAACCAGCTGGAACTGTTGTACGAATGTGGAAGTGTGAACGAAAACGTTTTACGCATTTTAGTAATTAATGCCCAGGAGGAATGACAAGCGACGAAGTATTGTAACTTAATTTAAAATTGTTGAATAATAACGTTTTAGAATTGTTAAGAGCCCGTGAATAGTCATATATTTTGTTTTTATAGTTAGCCTTTGAACAGTGATTTCAGACTGAAGTATTGTGAAAGTAGTTTAGGCATGTCCAGAATATGAAAGAGTATGTAGGAATATTTGGAAATGTTTCCTTTGTCTTTCGCCAATAATTATTGGAACTAGCGACCCTTCTACCAAGGATGCCCAACGCGTGGCGCCCTGAACGCTCTAGGGACATAGAAACCCCATGTGGGTCTGCCATCTCTAGATTCTTTTTAGTCGTCGCGTCGACGTCTTGTTTTGCTCTAACTCTCATTTTGAGTCTGTTATCTATTTCCTCCTTGGAAATTGCTGTTTGTACATCAGACATCACGTAGCGTCCCTCCTGACCGAGCCCTCCCGTCTTGGACATGTACCTTATAGCCGCATAGTACAGGTCAGGGTATGATCGATGATTCAAGTTGTCAGCACCTGGCAGAGGGATCAATTTCAGATACGGGAAATCCTCCCCATGCTGGGCTCTGAGTCTCCTTAGATTCTCCCTCATGTCAACCGCCTGCTGGGCTATTGGAGCAAGTTCCAGCGCTCTATTCATTGTTGATATAAAGTGGTCCATACAAAGTATGGACTTTAGTCCGTAGTTCAACATTACCATCCTCACTTGCTCTAGGGTGGCCCGTAGGGTGGCTGACACAGGAGTTGAGAATCCCTTAATTACCATACGGATAAACCATTCCCGCAATTGAGCACGCGGTTGTATATACCCCTGCCACTCTATTAGGCTTGGTATCAGGGATCTCAGATTTATTTTGTTTGTTGCTAACAAATTTTCTGTCTTATTCGTGGCACACATTGCCTTCCACCTATTTTCAAGATATTCAATATTGCCCCCAGCTCCTTGTCTGACCTCTTTTGCTATAGTCATTAGCGCAATCATGGCCTGCAGTGTGAGCGCCTGGCTTGAATTGGCGTCGTTCTTTGCGGCCTGGATGCGGTTTGCTTGCTCGGCTGTCAGTTTGGGACTTGCACTCTGTAAAAATGCCGGGTATTGCCCGAAGAACCAACATATACTGGCGGTATAAGCAATTCCCGGTGTTATGCCCTCTATGGGTCCCAGCAGCGTGCTGTATGCATCAATGACCGGTGGGTTTTCTGCTGCAACCTCTTTTTCGTATCTTTCTAGAATTACCGTGGATGGATAATTGTATGACATTTTGCTTGTTTCTCGAATTCTTTGTTTTCTGGTTTTTGTTTGATGTCGATGTCCATTTCAGCTAGTTTGTCGACTGTGTCGAAGAATCTCCGAAGGTGCTCCCTGACGTCGTCGCCCTCTGCCAGGCGTCGCATCATGAGGTTTTTCAGGAGTGTTGCCTTCCTCGCGGGACCTTGGGACTGATAAATGGTGTGTAGTCGATCCCATACGTCTTTTGACGTGGTGTAACCCTTCACCTGTTTGAGTTCAGCAGGACTGATTGAGAGAATTATGTCTGACTTCGCCTTTTCGTCGTTGAGTTCCCATAACCTCAAGGCTGTTGCAGAATCGGCGTCGTTTGCAATTAATTCGGGTTTTATATTTCGACCGTTTACGTATTGCCAGCCTTCCGTCTTCACAAGCAGCGCTTGCATCTGAATTTTCCACGTATCAAAGTTTTCTTTGTTCAACGGTTCGATTCGCACTGTGTTTATACCCGCCATCTTGACGTCGTAGAGAGATCGTTCTAGCACGTTCACCGTACACTGCGTGCGCGACTGCGTCGTCGCATGCAATTTCTTTCACGACCGTTTTTACGTTCGCGCTTCACCTATGGTGCGAATTCTGGGCCCATAACCAATGTAGAGGTTGTAGGATCGCAGGTGAATGAAGAATAACTTTGATATTACACGAGTTTATTTACTTGTACATACACGTGGGAAGGCCCGACAAGATACTGGTGGGCTGCGTATTAATCTAGAGATGGCAGAATCGAGAGCCACAAGGCACGCATCGTAGCTAAAGGATACTCTCAGCGTCCAGAAATCGACTTCCACGCGACATTCGCACCCGTCGCTCGGATGGGATCGATCCGCATGATAGTCGCTCTAGCGACTCAGCTGAATATGCAGATACATCACGTCGACGTAAAGACGGCCTATCTCAACGGCATATTACAGGAGGAAATATACATGGAAATTCCTCCTTACCTGACAAGCATACTCGAAAAATTGGCCCAACAAGAAGGAGACTCACCTACACGGACCAAGGCAACACATATGCTGAAACAAATCCAAGAGGGCGACACCGTATGCAAACTGCACAAGGCGCTATACGGTCTTCGTCAAGCCGGCCGATGCTGGCACATGCATTTAGACGCAGTCTTGAAAAACTACGGAGCCACCAATTCATCGTCGGACCCGTGCGTCTATTACAAGGGAGAGGGTAAAGACATTATCCTCATTGGAACCTATGTCGATGACATCGTAATCGCCGCACGAGACCCGAGGAAGATAGAAGAATTGAAACGTCATCTGAGCAAGAAGGTCGAAATCAAGGATTCCGGAGAAGTAAAAAGATGCCTAGGAATCGAATTCACGCAAAGCAAAAGCGGGATTCACCTAAAACAATCGGCGCTCATCAGAGAGATTCTCCACCGCTTCGACATGAACGACTGCAAACCGAAGAAGACCCCACTCGAGCCAGGAATCAAGCTCGAAAAGGATGACTCAAAATCCGGAGGGGAACTACCCTATCGGGAACTAATCGGATCTCTCATGTACCTATCAGTGTGTACCCGTCCAGACATCTCCTTCGCCGTCAGCTATCTCAGTCAGTTTAACGACTGTTTTGGCGAAGCCCATTGGAACGCCGCAAAACACGTCCTAAGATACCTGAAAGGGACAGAATCCGTAGGATTAACCTATCCAAAAAGCGACGGCCTCCTGACGGCCTACGTGGATGCCGATTGGGCCAACTGCCCAATAGACAGGAGATCTTATACTGGTTTTGTGTTTCAGATAGGCAAATCCGTAATATCTTGGGAATCACGCAAGCAACGAACCGTTGCCCTATCGTCCACAGAGGCTGAATACATGGCCCTCTGTGAGGCCGCAAAAGAGGCCATATGTCTACGTCGAGCACTCATCGAGTTCGGCCTTAAGAAAATGGCCAAAACGACCCTCTTCTGTGACAACAACGGTGCACGAATGCTCGCCGAGAATCCAGTGCACCACAGCAGGTCGAAACATATCGACACCAAACATCATTTTGTTCGCGAAGCCGTGAACGAAAACCAGATGACCATCGAATATGTACCCACAGAAGACATGGCCGCGGACGCATTAACCAAACCCCTGGCAGGCCCCAAGCTTCATAAATGTCTTAACATTTTAGGCATTGGATAACCTCTCACCACGAAATGCTAGTGGTACACGGGTCGAGGGGGAGTATTGGAACTAGCGACCCTTCTACCAAGGATGCCCAACGCGTGGCGCCCTGAACGCTCTAGGGACATAGAAACCCCATGTGGGTCTGCCATCTCTAGATTAATACGCAGCCCACCAGTATCTTGTCGGGCCTTCCCACGTGTATGTACAAGTAAATAAACTCGTGTAATATCAAAGTTATTCTTCATTCACCTGCGATCCTACAACCTCTACAATAATTATAGAAAAGTAGAATTTTTGTAATGAAAGTAAAATTATCAGTAAAGAAATTATTAGAAGTGAATACATACAAATCGTTGCTTTTCCTCTGTTATTAATATCGATTAATGTTAGACTACCTATGCTACAAATGAATGGGTATGTGTTATGGGATTAAATATACGGACGGATTGTGGAAGAAGGTTTCTGTAATAACTAAACGTTTTATAATTTAAATATCTTTTTTATTCATTAAATATACATATTAGCTGAAACTTAATTAAGTAACATGAAATTAACAAGATTAAAATACAGATATTGTACAATATTGTTTTCTTTTTTATTTATGTGCGCATTGTGCAGCTACATTTCTTTATTCTTGTGCGCACATGCAGCTACATGTTTCCACTTTGTGCGCACTGTGCCGCTACATTATTTTTCCTCCATGTGCGCACTGTGCAGCTACATTTTTGTGCGCACGTGCAGCTACATATTCTTCCTTCGTGTACGCACTGTATTTATTTTTTCTATAATATTCGGCTGTACCGCTCATTCAGAAGTCTCCTGTTATGCGCGGGTGTACTTCATCCATTGGCGAAAACCAGTCATACAGAGTTTACATCTGTATTTTGCAGATGGGTCAGACCAATTTGTAGTGTCACCAAATCTGCGTTGTAGACATACTTGATGTACCCAGCGTCTACACGTATTGCACATGACCAGTGGTGTGCTCCTCGTACTGAAACAATACTGACAAATATCCTTCATGGAGTTAGACAGCTCTAATAATTTTTGCGCTGCATACTTTCTATATTGTTCCGGCGAAAAATGTGTGTTAAATTTACTTCCTGACATTATATGCTCTATATAATGTAATACGAATACACCGCAATTATAATCATCCTTTTGTAGCGGTCGATTATTGTTGTCTTCGTATGGAACTATTTTCCAATTCTTGGCGGACAATCGTTGACCACGTTTATTCGTGCAATTGCATTCATCAAGATATTTTTTGAACGCAGCCACTGCACGTTTCTCCTCCTCAAGACTTCTTCGATATTTTGGGTCCATATGTATAAAAATGCCAGCATCTATGTCGACCACTAAAAGACACCAATGATCATTATACAAGTAAGGCAATAATAGTTTACCACTAAGAGGTACTTTAATATTGTACATGCGCCATCCAGCATCTTTTGGTCTGTCGCAATAATCACCAATTATATAATATGTGTATTTTACCGGAACATACACAATGTTATGTTCCATGGTATTTAATAATGCAACAGTAAAACAATCAATTACATTACCATCAACCCACTTCTTATCACTTAGCGTTTGGAATTCTTCCGCAGTCAACTGGGAAGCGTCGTATCCAATAATCGGCATACAATATGTGGGTGTAAAGTGTCCGATTGTATATTCTGGTTCTTTACACTGCATGTAATATTCAATATCCTGGAACAAACCATTGATCATTGCATTCGCATGGTTTGACGACTCACTTGCATTTAAAACGGATATATTAATGTTTCCCATGTCCTGCGATTTCTTTAGTGGGGTACTGCAACGTGGTGGAAATTTCTTCACAATACGTCCGAGTGTCCGACCTTCAAAATGGCTAAACTGAGGTTTTGCTTTCCGTTGCCATTTTTCTTCAATTACGGGGTTGATGGGATTATCCACAGTGCGTCGTACTTTCCGCCGTCGTTGCGTCAAGGAAATCTGTAATGCTACCTCTGCACATAGTTTACTTTTATATTCCTTCAGACCCGTAATGAAACGACCAATTTTCAAATTTACTTCATTTTTTAAAACATGTTTTTTAATTATATTAAAAAAGCTTTCGACATTTGCGTTGCTAAGTCTATTTATGTGTGGCACCACCATTTTTAGTAATAGGGCTGACCACATTGGCACAAATGGCATGTACTTATTTGTTATATGATCTGCTACGTCCGGAGAGTAATATTTATTATCATTTACTGTGCTGTCGACAACAGTGTTCTTTATAGTAAAGAGTTTACTCGCGTATCGTTTGTAAAACGGAGAATTTGTAAACACTGTATGATCATGTTTATGAGTTTCCAAAAATTCTACTTTGTCGTCGAGATTTTCATCGACGAAGTACTCATCAAATAATGTATTTTTTGCGTCATGCAAACGACGCAAGTTTTCAGAAATATGCTCCGAACATTTCGTTAACAAGACTGTCATGAACTGTTCGTAGTAAAAATCTAAATCTTTTAGTGTTTTACAGGGTATTAAAATTCCCATGCATTCTAAAACGAAACTTTTCATTTTTATAAATTTTTGAAATTTTTGTGCATTGTTGTTGCGATACGTTTTTGGAAATGCGCACAGCAACTGTGAATTACAATCATGTTCGAACGTATATTCATTTGACTGACAAGGGCAGTATATACTTCATCTAAATATGCCGATACAGTCAAAAGATTCCATTCGGTCATGACTGCATTTATTAGTGCCCAACTACAATCCGTGACTACAACCGAAAAAACAGGCCATGATGTATGTTTCAACTCAGCAAATTGTCGGCATCTTTTTAAAAAAATACTTATGGACATAATATCGAGTCGTGAACTTACCATTTCTGCCATAGGAATAAGTTTATGCTCTTTATTTATTACCATGGCGTAATACATAATTCTCTTGCATATAATATCCCTCGGCCTGCGGACTATGGTACCCGTTGCATTAAAATGGACAATATTATCTTCCTTTTCCAGGATATTTAATTGCTCCGCCGAGTACATATGAGCATAGAGCGGCATCCCCACACCTCGTATACAGGGTATTTCACCTAACTTGACCACCTTAAATATATCGCTTATTTTGTATGATAGAAAAAATGCTAGGGCGAGAAAAATATTCTGTTCGAAGGCGCTAATATGGTGATGGGCCGAATTTTTTTCTCAAGATCATTTTTTTCGAGATTTCAAGGTCATCGTATTTTTTTTAAATGGGACTACATATTTTCACTACAACGGTCTTATAGCCTATAAAAAAACAAATCCAACGAGGTGCAATATGTTGACCTTCACATGACATTTAGCAAGAAAATCATTAAATGTTTGTGAGTAATTTCAGTACGCGTTCAGGGACGGTAAACGAAGGAATTTCAATTTTATTGGAACAGTTTTAAGTTAAATCTTTATTTTAGAAGGTTTTCAAAATGTGCACCATGAATCTGGAGGCGGTAAATAAATTTTTGCTGTACATTTTTAAGTTGTTCTGCAGTAATTGGGGAGACCTAAAAAGTAAAGTTTACAACGATGTTCCCACAACAGCAGAAAACACGCAACAAAGGGTTCTACACGAATGTAAATCAATTACTGCAGAGCAACTTAAAAATGTACAGCAAGAATTTATTTACCGCTTCCAAAAATGTATCCAGGTTCATGGTGCACATTTTGAAAACCTTCTAAAATAAGGATTTAACTTAAAACTGTTCCAATAAAATTGAAATTCCATCATTTACCGTCCCCGAACGCGTACTGAGATTACTGATAAACATTTCTTGATGTTCTCGCTAAAGGTAATGTGAAGGTCAACATATTGCACCTCGTTGGATTTGTTATTTTATAGGCTATAAGACCGTTGTTCTGAAAATATGTAGTCCCATTTAAAAAAAATACGATGACCTTGAAATCTCGAAAACAATGACCTTGAGAAAAAAATTCGGCCCATCACCATATTAGCACCTTCGAACAGAATATTTTTCTCCCCCTAACATTTTTTCTATCATACAAAATAAGCGATATATTTAAGGTGGTCAAGTTAGGTGAAATACCCTGTATAAGGATCACGGGTCGCCTGATCTTCAATGCATTTCTGAAACAGGTCTGACAAATCGTTGGATCGAAAATGCAAATCGTTTTTACAATTTTTCTCGGATTTGGCTTTTTGATAAGTGGTCAATCTTCGTAAGTCTTGAAAATGACCATCTTGTGCCACCTCTGGATCAATATCTTTTATAACATCTAATTGGTACATTCTTGGAGCTGTATGACGCAATTCAGATTTTACACGTTGGCGGTCCTCGCCCCTTAAACTACAAAAAATAGGCGGACCATCGTGTACGATCTCGTCGCATTGTGCGCTATAAACGTACACGTTGGCAGTGCCCGTTCTTACATCTCTTATAGCAAATTTAAATTGCTGTATATGCGTTACATATCTACATTTAACATTTAAGATCAGAGAATCTAAATTACGTCTTACTCCACCATAAAATTGTAACGGACATGGAAAATTCAACGTATGAACCATTTTCAATTCAATGTTACGACGAACTCTATATTTGTTCAGATTTGCATCTTCCTTATACACAAGGCTAATTTGAAAATTTCCATTAAAAATGGAAAATTTCTTATCTGTAACTTGCGACTTTGATGGCACTGCGATTTTCGCATCAAAATGCGGATTATTATCATTATTATCGTGAATATCATTGTCAATGTCATTGTCGATATCATTCTCATTATTATTTTTCGACAATTTAACTGCAGAGAACACTGATTCATTACTGCGATCATCAAAGTCGCATTCTTCCGATACTACTCTCGGACTTTGAACATAATATTCGAAAGATAACGTGTCTTCTAAACGTACACTATAAGTAGAAGACACAGATTTTTCGATATTCACTGTACCTGCATCGTCGTGGTGTGCACTTTTGTCTGTTTCTTTATTACTCAGCAACAGGCATAAACGCTCCTGGATATTGCCAACATTCTTCTGCCAAATACGTTTATAGGCATGATACTTGTTCATATCCGCTTTCTTATTTAGAAGTTGACAGATCTGAAAATGTTTCAAATTGTATGGTTAGTAAAATTATTATCCACTCAATACTGATTTGCACCACTAAACTAATTTTAGCAACTTTTATCAGAAACCTTGATTTAACGCCAAAAAATATACGTTTACAAAATAGTGGAATACAGTAAAACAGGCCTGAGCAAATCCCTCCTCCCGACACGGTCCCTTTGATGCAAGTTTACGACTTCATAGTTCATAAAGCACTGATATAACCTTTATAATTTTACTTTTTGGTACCCACACATTTTTTAACATATTAGTGACATTTTTCCGAGCAAAATGACACCAAACATGATATAATTCGGACCATATTTATGTTTACATGGTTAATACTTAATGGCCCAATTTACTACATAAATATAGTCCTAAATATATCACGTTTGGTCTCGTTTTGATCGGAAGAATCTCATTAATATGTTATAAACATTTTTAAACAAAAAAAATTGAAAATAAAAGAGTTTACACGTTGTTATTGTTATAGCGTCGGCGCGGTAGCATTTAAATGCCTCCGCTGCCTCGGCTCTCCTTTCATTCTTTTCTTGCATTCGCTGTCCTTTTCTTCGTTCGACGAACTACACTGTAGTTACACTACACTGATATATTTTGGACTATATTTATGTAGTAAATTGGGCCATTAAGTATTAACCATGTAAACATAAATATGGTCCGAATTATATCATGTTTGGTGTCATTTTGCTCGGAAAAATGTCACTAATATGTTAAAAAATGTGTGGGTACCAAAAAGTAAAATTATAAAGGTTATATCAGTGCTTTATAAACTATGAAGTCGTAAACTTGCATGAAATGGACCGCCGCGTAGGACGCGGGTTCTATATACATTGTACGCTTAACCGACTTCGCTGGAGATAACATATGCGCAAAAACACTGTGACACTGTGGCAAGTTTTACTGTACTTTTATATTTGGTTTCATGCTTTGATTTCGCTGCTTCTAGTCAATTCCGACAATACCGCGAAACTAGTCACGGTTCATCGTAAATATTAATGTCTAATTCGAACGCGACGACCGAAACGACAGTGACCGCGCGACCGAAGACGCAATCGTTACAAATAAAAGAAATTCGAAAGATGCGAGGCTATTTTCATATAAGTTGTGCTATACGCCCTGTTTGTCTCGAATACTGCCATAGAGACGCACGCCTCCAGCCGTGCGACTGCAACACTTCCAATCGTCGCATTGGAATCGTGTAGCTTACGGCTAGTGTCGCACGCCTACTATCGCGAGGACATTTCGCGTGGCTGCAGTCGTTTCAGTCGTCCCATTGGAATTAAACATTAAAATAACAACACTCTTGCCGTTTACTATGATCGCGAGACTGATTTCGCAAGCTTGTCGCCGCGACAATGTCGGAACTATGTACGTAGCCTCAGAAAATAACACATATTAAAAAAAAAAAAAAAACTAAAAGAACACTCATGCTCAAACCTCTCGACTAAAATATTCCCCCCAGAAGACAAATTTAAATATTGTAACAAATTATTCCGCACATACCTTGTAGAAGATAGACTGTTTGCCTCTTGAATGGAAAGTAACCTCCTCGATCTTATCCACTATTTGCGGCAACACTTTGCACAAAAAATCAACCTGCTTGGATGATTCTTGATCCATTGTAACAGCAAAATAATGGACACACAATATTATACGCGTAAAAGACTTTGTAATAGAAAAACCACAAAACTATACACGTGTTTCCGTCGTTTCGTTAACGTAACACAGCGGAGTGTATTGTAAGAAGGAAACGCACGGACTGAAATGAAACTCTGGATCCGTATTCCATCTCGTTTCGTCTTTCCATTTCTGCGATTCTTATTGGTGGTTGAAATATCGTGAAATACCAATCGGCTGCATAATAAATAAGGAACGAGCAACTATATCTACTGTGCGTCGATGGTAAGACGTCGAGCACCATCAAACTGAAGGGGGCAGGGGCAAGGGGACCGGGCCATTGGTTCCACCTTGGCTAAACACCTTATGGAACTCCCTTCGTCCCACGATAAAATTTATTGAACAAAAGAGACAGGAATGAAAAAAGCATTGTTTTAACCCCTTGTGGTCAACAGATTTTGCTCTTGGGAGTACCAACAGGTTGGAGAAAATTTACCGTTTCGCAGTTCAAATGAATAAACATTGATATCTGTAAGTTGATTGAAACATTTGAATCAGGAGGCATCGGGAGGATAGTTTCCTGTCATTGTTTCGCTAGCCTCGTTCGCCGTGCTGCGCTCGGCCCTAACTTCCACGGCGATTTGTGAATGTCCCTTTTGCGGGCACATCGACCGCAAAGGGTTAAGAATTTAACTGAAGCATCGGTAGTCTCTTTCTCGGAGATATGCAAGGTGTTTGATATAAGATGTCGGAGCCGAAAGTTGGAGATATATTGGGTAAAACCGAGAAGAAAAGTCATACACCATAATGTAAAATTCGCAATAGTTATCGTGATATTAATAAAAACACGTGTGCCAATGAGCGGTAAGACGGCCGCGGTAGCGACGTAGCAACTTGGTCGAGGCGGAGTCAGTGAACGGCGCTGGACAAGAGGCGCGCGGCGAGGGGCAAGCGCGGTGGACAAGTCCCCACTCGCCGCGCGCCTATAGTCGACCGTGCTTGCCCCTCGCCGCGCGCCTCTTGTCCAGCGCCGTTCACTGACTCCGCCTCGACCAAGTTGCTACCTCGCTACCGCGGCCGTTTTACCGCTCATTGGCATACGCGTTTTTATTAATATCACGATAACTTTTGCGAATTTTACATTATGGTGTATGACTTTTCTTCTCGGTTTTACCCAATCTATCTCCAACTTTCGGCTCCGACATCTTATGTCAAATACTCTGTATACCTCTCGCTCCCATCTGATACGTTTTCGTACCTTTTGCAACTATATGTTTCTCTTTTTCTCGTCCGGTCCATGAAATTCTCTTTCTTGGCAATAAATTTACTTCTTTCCTACCTAAGCAGTTAATCTCTTTCTCAGTAAAGAGTTTCCTTCTTTGCTGGCCAGGCTGCGGCTGCCTTTCTCGGCTTCAGACAATTTCGCGTTTCCGTGTTTGAATAACTACTTGTTTTTTTTTAATGAATTTTAACTAATACGTAGGCACTATATTTATAATAGAGAAATTACTATTTGCCAACTGTCACAATAAATATGTAGAGAACAATATAAAATTTAAAACAATATCTATATGTATAATGAGAAAATATTTGATAAACAGTTATTGAATTAATCATTGAATTAATTGGCTATTTAATTAAATATTGATGGTGATAATTCGAAAACAGCAATTTTGTAATAAAAGTATGACGAGTACATTTTCTTTAAAATTCGTAAAAAAAAAACTTAATTGTTAAAAAGCCACGGACGAAGTTAAAAGCCGGGAAAGACCTCCGTTGACCGGACGAAGAAGAATGAAGCGTATTGCGGAAAAAGAGATAAGCGTATGGAACGGGAGTGAGAGGCACGCCATTTATCACCTATCATCTAGCAAACGAATGTCGCCTAGCGACATTTCGGATATTCCACATCGTTTCCTGATGGATCAGTATATCCGCTTATTTATGAAACTGTGGGTATCCTAAAGGAATAATCTCGAATAAGCGAGACAAAGCATCTCGAACGTTCCGGCACTGAAACGGCACGTGGAAAATTCTAAATTTAAAGATCGCGAATGAACAATGCACGAGAGGGGCATGACGGGAATGCCCAAAATCCAGGCCTGTTGCTGTGCGCTCATGGCCCTTTGTTCAACATCCTGCAGAGGTATTGCCGATAGTCTTGCTTTGCATCGTAAAAGATAATCAAAATAATCTCTCTTATGGCTATAGCGGGCTTTCAATGTTTCGCCCTCAGCGCGCTATACGTCGGACTTCGGCGCTGTAAAATTCGGGGAAGGGGGGGGGGGGAGATTAGGTGTCGATGGGCGCCTGGAAAGGCCGTGGCATATCAATTCTTATATTATGCAAACTTTTACATTCACAGCAATCTTTCAGGTACTGTACCGAAGTACCTTATAGCTGCCAATTCCAAGCAACTCGCGGTGTCCAGAAAATTAGGACCAAATATCTGGTTTTTGAGAAAATACCAATCAAATTTTGCAATTTTTCTGTATAAAATTACTACAGTAAAATCTGCCAGTGACACTTACATCGGAATCGAAAGGTGACAGTTCGTGAACAGCGGAACTGAAACCGAGCCTCGAAGTTCACCTTTGTAGTTCGCCGAACGAAACTAGGGGGTAAACCCCCTGCGCTTTCGCTTCGCTCAAGCGCCATACCCCCCGAGGTCGTCGGACGCTCGCGCTTCGCGCTCGCCCGCGAAATGCAGCATTTCTGCAAGTGATCAAAACAGGACAATTAAACGAATCCGAACCAAAATTTGACATGTACATCGAGTATATACACCTTTGCTGCGGTGAGACTTTATGCATGGTTATCTTCGACCATTCAGAAATTGCGGCAAATTGAAATCTTTAATTCAGTATTCCGGCGAAACGCTTGCGCGGATTCAAACAAAATTTGGCATGTAGTTTAAAAATATACCCATTTGGTGCCACGAAACTTTATGCATGGTCATCTTGAACCGTTTCAAAATTACGGGATTTTCAAACTATAATTATAAAGTAATGGATTGATGGATGAATTTGCCGCTATTTCGAAACGGCTCAAGATGGTTATACACAAAGTTTCCTGGCATCAAATGGATATATACTCGATGTACATGCCAAATTTTGTTCGGATCCGTTCAGTCGTTTGGCCGGAATACTGCACTAATGGATTAATGAATTTTGCACTATTTCCATTAGTGCAGTATTCCGGCCAAACGGCTGAACGGATCGCAACGAAATTTGGTATGTACTTTGAGTATACAGGGTGGTCCGTTATAAGTTGGCACTAGCAAACATGCTTATAGAGCGGCTTAAAACAAACACAAAAGTCCTGGACCATTATTAAAAATTCGCAATATTAATCGAGTTATTAACTGTTAAAGATCAAAGGAAAGGGCGTCCGCCAAAATAGCAGCGGGGGGAGCGCTAGCTCTGCGAGCTGTAGGACGGCCCAGTTCGTCTACAAACAAATGCGGGGTGCGGTAAGGGGAAGGCTGAGACACCGCTGCACGGCCGGCTTCTTTTTCGTTATTCTTCCCCTTACCGCACCCCGCATTTGTTTGTAGGCAAACTGGGCCGTCCTACAGCTCTCAGAGGCTCTAGCGCTCCTCCCGCTGCCGTTTTGGCGGACGCCCTTTCCTTTGATCTTTAACAGTTAATAACTCGATTAATATTGCGAATTTTGAATAATGGTCCAGGACTTTTGTGTTTATTTTAAGCCGCTCTATAAGCATGTTTGCTAGTGCCAACTTATAACGGACCACCCTGTATATCCATTTGGTGCCAGCAAACTTTATGTATCGCTATCTTCAGCCGTTTAGAAATGGCAGCAGTATTAAATTTAAATTACATTTTTTTCAAATTTTGAATCTCCCGCCATCTTGTACCGGTTCAAGATGGCGGCTCACAAACCTTATTGTCAACTCACAGTAGTGTACTTGATTTTTGTGCCAAATTTCGTCCCGATCGGTTCAGCCGTTTTTCCGAAATCGAGGATCTACACGGACGGACGGACACACACACACACACACACACACACACACACACACACACACACACACATACGAACGGTTTTCGCGATGGCGATTGCATAAGTCACTCCCTTTACGGTCGTGCCTAAAAAAAGACAGCGAATGCAAGAGAACGCAACAGAAGAAGCCGCCCGTACAGCGGCGTGTTATCCTTCCTGTCACCGCGTCCCGTAAACGTTTGTAGGTAAACTGGGCCGTCCTATAGCGAGAGTGGCTCCAGCGTTCCTTCCGCTACTATTTAGGCGGATGCCCTTTCCTTTCATGCTCTACAATTAATTACTTGAAAACTATTGTAGTTATCGCAAAACGGTACAGGACTTTTATGTTCACCACAAGCCGCTCTACGTCTCCACGAATTCCGCAGATGTTGGCCTGGGACACGCTGTATATGTAAATATACGTACGGTCCGAATTATATCATGTTTGGTGTCATTTTGCTCGGAAAAATATCACCACTATGTTAACAAAAATGTAAGTACAAAAAAGTAGAATTATAAACGTTATGTTAATGTTTTATAAACTATGAAGTCGTAAACTTGTGTTAAAGGGATCGCGTCGGGGATCAAGTTCTATATACATTGTACGCTTGACCGATTCTGTTGAAGATAACATAGGCCTAAACAGCACTGGTTACAATGTAGACTAATCATCGCTTGAGATGGTGTGGCAGATTTTACTGTACGTGGCAATGTCGCGTGTGCGGAGAATCGGGGCTCGACAGCGAAATCGAAGGAAAATCTATTGTCCTTTGCTCTCTCTCTCTCTCTGGCCCCTTGAATTAGTGCGCCTCCTTCTCTTTCTCGTTCCTCCTTCGCTCATCCAGCCCGCGCAGGTCTTTCCCGGCTTTTGAATCAGGCTCCTTCTCGTCCTTTAACAATATTTGTATGGATTTAAATAATAATATACGTTCTACATAGGAGAACAAAAATTCAATTGGTATACGTAGAGAGTTGTTCAAAGTGACGGATACATTTATTATTTCGAAATGTAATGATTTAATCGTTTTACGTCCAAAGACGTCGATGGACATTTTTGAAAGCACAGATTTTTGAATTTTCAAATTTTAATAATAATTAAAAAGTGGTTGGGGCAAGATATATCACAGATTGGTTTGTTGCAAAGACGTTCGACATGGGGTTTTAAAAACACGTTAAAAAGTGATTCGTTCTCTTCAAAATAATACCGATAACGGCACAGCGCCGACAGGAATAACGTCACGAAATATTGAATGATCCTAAAATATTTGCTTTCAAAAATGTCCATCGACGTCTTTGGACGTAAAACGATTAAATCATTACATTTCGAAATAATAAATGTATCCGTCACTTTGAAAAACTCTCTACATATACCAATTGAATTTTTGTTCTCCTATGTAGAACGTATATTATTATTTAAATCCATACAAATATTGTTAAAGGACGAGAAGGAGCCTGATTCAAAAGCCGGGAAAGACCTGCGCGGGCTAGTTGAGCGAAGGAGGAACGAGAAAGAGAAGGAGGCGCACTAATTCAAGGGGCCAGAGAGAGAGAGAGAGCAAAGGACAATAGATTTTCCTTCGATTTCGCTGTCGAGCCCCGATCCTCCGCACACGCGACACTGCCACGAAGTGATTTTATATAGAAAACTCGCAAAATTTGACTGCTACTTTCTTGAAAACGAGGGCCCATGTAATCATAATTCATTACTACGAACATCTTAGGGGTGCTGAACTGTGATATGTTTCAAATTCAGTGCAATTGTTCCGTGTCTTCCCCTTATTAGAGGTAAGGATACGAATTGTGTTACCTGGATGGGCCCTAAGAGGAGTGGAGGGGAGGATCCCTTATGCCTTACCAGGTTCTACACGGTCGTGTCATTCTCATTTCAGAGGTGTATCTAGTGTGAATTTCCAGTGCGCATCAGAAGAAAGTAAGTGCTATTCGTTTATGTGAAGTATTTATCATTTGTTTTATACGGTGATCTTCATGTAACGCTCACATGATTCTTCAGTCATTTGCCATAGTATGTCAGAATAGTGTATTAATACCGGGTATACAAAAAATAGTGATATTAATAGTTTCGAAAGTAGTTCGTTTTTCTAACGGAAGTAAGGTTTCCTTAGTTCTTTTCAATACGCTCTCGTCAATTTGTTCATGAAATTGTAGGAGGCATTGAACCAAATCCAAAAAGGATTTTAATTATAGTGGTAAAATTGCAGAACAAGGGAATCTTGACCAACTTTGATAAAACTTAACACACTTGTCAATTTCGACGCGTGGAACACGAATTCATCAATTCAAAGTGTCGCTCATTAGCCGTTTAAGAGATGTAAAGTGTTAAATATCGTAGGTGACAGATTAGAGAATCACCACATCGCCAGCACGTTTTGCATCCGCTCATTGGTCGTTTCGTTGGGCATGCGCAGTACGATACGTAGAGACGCGGATACGCGGTAAGCATTCAAATTTATTTAAATCACCAAGAGTAGGAAAAGAAATTCGGAAGTATCCGAATATGTTATACATATTACATTATGTGAGAGGATATTATATACTATCAATATGATACCACAAAAGGACTTTGTATATTGAAAGGAGAAGTTTGCGTTAGCTTAGGTAAGGCCAGATCTGTTGACGAAGGTCAATTTACCCAGAAAGACCTACGACGCCCTCAAGTTTAGATTATTGTTTTATTTGCTATACGTGCTTCATTTGCTTTATTTGGTCTCATTTATTTTATTTGGTTTGCTGGAAAGAAAGGTTTGCGTTAGCTTAGGTAAGGCCAGATCTGTCGACGAAGGTCAATTTACCCAGAAAGACCTACGACGCCCTCAAGTTTAGATTATTGTTTTATTTGCTATACGTGCTTCATTTGCTTTATTTGGTCTCATTTGTTTTATTTGGTTTGCTGGAAAGAAAGGTTTGCGTTAGCTTAGGTAAAGCCAGATCTGTTGAAGAAGATCAATGTACCCAGAAAGGCTTACGACGTCCTCAAGTTTAGATAATTTGCTTTATAAATCAATAATCTAAACTTGGGGGCATAGTAAGCGTTTCTGGATAGATCGATCTTCTTGCATAGACGTGGCCTTACGTAAGCTGACGCAAACTTCTCCTTTCAATATACAAAGTCCTTTTGTGGTATCCTATTGATAATATGTAACATCCTCTCACATGATGTAATATAACATATTCATATACTTCCTAATTTCTTTTCCTACTCTTGGTGATTTAAATAAATTTGAATGCTTACCGCGTATCCGCGTCTCTACGTATCGTACTGCGCATGCGCAATGAAACAACCAATGAGCGGACACGAAACGTGCTAGTGATGTAGCGATCCTCTAATCTGTCACCTACGATATTCAACACTTTGTATCTTTTAAATGGCTAATAAGCGATACTTTTAATTGACGAATTCGTGTTTCACGCATCGAAATTGGCAAGTGTGTAAAATTTCAGCCATATTGGTGAGGATGCCCGTGTTCTGCAGTTTTACCGTTAATTGTTTGCATAACAATATGTCTTCTGTAACTTGACTTTTTTTGTGAGAACATAGCAAAGGATTAAATATCATGCCCAGCGTTACAGGGATCACACTGTACATCGTATTTACTACATACGTGATACAAGAATGGTCGTATGTGACGAAACTGAACACTTTTATACGTATGCCATGTATTTATAATATACAGTATTCATTCTATTTTTGTGACCCCACAATTACTGTATTGTACAAATGTGTACGTGTTCAGTCTCGTCACATATGAAAATTGGTGTAGCAACATTGTTATATTACGCGGCCGACTTAACTAACAGTTTTCCATCATTCTAATGGAAAATGAATGAAGAAGTTGAGAAGTTGGCACTTTTAATAGACGAGGTGGGAGTCAATGTCGCCAGGGCGTCTACCGCTGACCCCTGGCCACCACTGCCACCAGTGGGCGAAAATAGAGCCGCAGCCGCACCAGCCGCAGCCGCACGAGCAGAAATTCAGTCTGGGCCAGATTTCGGGTTGCCGCCAGCAGATGTAAGTTTACATTGCTAGACCAATCTTAGTAACTAATTCATAAATAATTCCAAGTTCATTCATATCCCCACTCACAAGTAACACTACCCAAATGTAAATCGCCCATTTTGTAATATGACACAGTAGACGTAAAAGTAAGACATACCTATTTTTTTTTTAATTGGCGGAGAAACATATTTAGTGAGTAAAACACCTCTTTGAAATACCTCTTTGATATTAGCCGATTTACCTTATTTTTTGAACATTTGTGGTTAAAGTTTGCAATATTACGACCATTTTTTTAAATTTTCGTTTCAATACAGAAGTGATTTACCCCTAAAAATGATCGAACCGATCGAAAATTTCTCAATTTTCATGTCTCTTGGTGATGCAACTATTTTATTTCTTTCGGACCGAAAATACTAAAACAAAACAATTAAGTCGAATAAAATCAAAGAGGTGTTTCAAAGAAATGTTTCTCCGCCGATTAAAAACAAAAATATGTATGCCTTCATTTTACGTCTACTATGACATATTATAAAATTATCAAAATGGGCAATTTACATTTGGGTAGTGTTACTTGACAGATACTTACAAGTTTTTAGTTATCAGTTCTATACATTTTGCACAAATTCATACAAAATGAATGAATTATATTTGGTTTTAGATATTCCTGGAACTACTGCGCGCGATGATGTCGCGCTACACGCGACCCACCCAAGATGCCATGGGCACCAACGAGCCGCGCAGGACACGCCGCGGACAGCGCGGGAATCACGGGCGGGGAAACCGCCATGGCGGCAGGGGCAACAGGGGGGGGGGGGGGGCGCAGCACCAGGGGGGGTAGGCGCGGCGGCGGCGGCAACATAATTAATTATTATTATTAAACAACACCATATAAATAAACACATATTTTTATACGTACGCGCTTTTTATTACTTGCCCGTCTTGAACTTTCATTTAGAAATATAAATATAATTGAGGTGTTCCAAGCACAGCTTTAGAAAACTAAGTTAAAGAAATTTTGTAATTTTTTACAGTAAACAGTTAGTGTCGAGGGGAATAATTGAATGCATGCTATTTACATCGTAATATACCAGAAATACAAATTAAATTTGCTAATTTTTAAATGGTCGAAATCGCTTGGGGCAAAGTTAGAATTGTTTGAACGTTCGCGAGGGTGGTTTTTGGCTGCCAGGGGTGTCTTCCGCCAGGGATATAGAGATACGACTTTTTTTACATTGTTCCTGATGTCATTCCTTAGCTCCGTGCAAAATTTTAAATGGTCGAAATCGCTCGGGGCAAAGTTAGAATTTTTTGAACGTTCGCGAGGGTGGTTTTTGGCTGCCAGGGGTGCCTTCCGCCAGGGATATCGAGATGCGACTTTTTTTACATTGTTCCTGATGCCATTCCCTAGCTCCGTGCAAAATTTTAAATGGTCGAAATCGCTCGGGGCAAAGTTAGAATTTTTTGAACGTTCGCGAGGGTGGTTTTTGGCTGCCAGGGGTGCCTTCCGCCAGGGATATCGAGATGCGACTTTTTTTACATTGTTCCTCATGTCATTCTTTAGATCCGTGCAAAATTGTAAATGGATCAAACCCATAGGACCCATGTTACGCACATTTACGTGTATTCATTTGCAGGGTGGTTTTCCGAGTATTTAGGGGTACTATAAGGGTGCAAGGGGTTAATGCGAATGTCATAAAGCCTATAGTAACAGGCGACAATCGAGTAGTCCCGTTTGCTACGCTTGAAATTCTGGTTTTCAATGTTGGTTGAGAACCGCTGCCGGAGCGCTCGCGGAACGTTCCCGGAACGTTCCAAACTTCAACCAGCTGTAAAAATCACGGTATTATGACGAGAGTCTGCTACCTGGGATGCAATGTAACATGTATGTTACATTTAACATGGACATTGTAATTTCCCACTTAAATAATATTACACTTAAATAATAGAAATATAACATATTATTAAAATGTTACATTACTGTTATATAACTGTTACTTTATAAGTTATATAATTGTTATAT
The DNA here is from genome assembly GCA_944319695.1 of Tiphia femorata. Classification (NCBI taxonomy): domain Eukaryota; kingdom Metazoa; phylum Arthropoda; class Insecta; order Hymenoptera; family Tiphiidae; genus Tiphia; species Tiphia femorata. The sequence goes on along the minus strand of OX090898.1, from coordinate 11,767,631 downwards.
TCCTTTAAAGGATACAAATTCCAGAAATAATAGATCATGGAATGAATTCTAAGTAAAACTGAACAAAATCTTCTAGTGAACATATCGTACAATTTTGCTTATAATTAATTCAATGATCAGCTATTTCTGGAAGTTTGTCAATTACTATTAACAAGACGGAAAGGACAGAATATCAATATCCATATAACCTAACTTCCTTTAAATATACAAATAATTAAAAGTTATCAAAATATACATTTTTTTCAATATTACTTAATATTTGATATTGTTTTAATAAATTTGTTGTTAAAAAAGAAAAATTACTCTTAGCTTCGTATCATAATGACAAAAACGTGACTTCAAACACGTGTTCCTATTCGCAAAAGAAAAGAACAGCAATCTACAAATCACATATAGCATTGTTATTGGCTCCTACACACAGGACACAACAAATATTCCAGCACAGCGCGCTAGTATATCTTTCAGCAAGTTGATCGATTTAGTTTTCGCAGCTAGCACGATACGATATTCACCACATAATATATGATCCATACTCGACAAATAGAATCTAACTGTCATAAAGTTTGTAATTATATTATATAACATCAATGTTACAATTATGTAACATTCATAACATAATCTGTTACATACCAGTTACATTACTGTTATAATGCCACTACCAGCTAATAACAACACCGTATAACACATATATAACACTGTTATATTACAGCTATGAAAGGAACTTATATGACTACAACATAACTAAGAAATAACAGTTATACAGAGTGTCCCGCAATAGGTGTAATCCCCGCGAAGGGGTTATAGCTGAAGTGATTCTGAACAAGATTTTCCTTTGCGAAAATGTTGGATGAGGCTTCATTTTTGAATTATTAACGAAAAACACTGACGAATGAACGCACCCGTAGAGCCCGCGCGCAGGGCCGTAACGCTCGCCGCTCACCGCGCCGACCGTGGTCGTGGACGGGCGCGCACCGCGCTGCTTCGGCACGAAGCGACGGACCGAAATTATGTCAAATGACAAATAACATTCAGAGATTCATTAATCTTGAGTAATGAATACCCCAATTACTAGCTGCGTAGATTTAACAGATTGTTTAAGTACTTTAACATTCGACGTAACTACTATTACCTTTCGATTTGATAAATCAAAGTGTTTAATACCTTTATTTTTCATTTCAAAGTAACACGGAATAAGATTTCGAAAATAATTCCCCTCAATTATTCCGAACAAGATTTTAGAAATAACAAATAGTTTTGAGAAACGACTGTTTTATTCAGCGAATAATTATTCAAATAGAATATGAAAGAAAAATATTACTCACAGCCTTGGGTAAAACTGGATTACTGTCAGTGGGCCACTCCGCCAATGCAGACCATTCGTAGAACACAAGAATACGTAGCGCGCCGCCGAACAGCTGATGCAAGCGAGGCCCCGATCGGGTCACCGAACTCGCGTCGTTGCACAGTAACTAACATACTCCCTATGTTTACATACGACAGAGCTGTTTTAGGCAATAGTAATTGGTGGTCCTGAAAAAGACCGATTGTTCTCCTCTTACTTTGTAACAATTTTCTGTATCTTGCAAAAAATACCCGTGACAAATTGTTCATTGGCCTACAAGTGCCGTGGTCCACTGACTGTTTTCTCGTTATTCGTATCTTTGTACGAAATGAAGTACAAAAATAATGAGCGAAAGAGTGGCTTCTCTGATTTATTAAAACAACGTGTTCATTCGATGGCCAAAGACGAACTGCGCCTTCTGTTTGCACCACATACCCAAATGTGGCCTGCACGCACGTTTCGCACACACATGTACGTCTGGAGCTTGATGTTCCGAGAAATTTAAAGAGTATCGGGAGTTTCTTCGACTCGTCGATCGCACGGTGAAACGCACGGCAACAGCGCCCGACGCAGATCAACTGTTGTCGCTTATTCTACACTTACAAACATACACACTTTCCTTCTGATCGCAACCACCAATGCATTGGCATTATAAAAATGCGTGCGTTTGTAAGAGACAAAGACCAAGTTAGTGGACCCTTGATCATCGCTGCCATAGTTCCGCATGAAAATGGATCGAACAAACGCGGATTATTACAATATGTTTTGTCTGTACGCGCAGTGTGACAGCGATCCTGTAGCTGCTGTACAAAGATACAGGGAAATGTATCCCGATCGAATACCCCCAAGCGCAAACTGCTTTCGCCGTTTAGCGTCGCGACTTTATACGAGTGGATCGTTGCAACCCATGGGTCTTCGGCCATCAAATGAACACGTTGTTTTAATAAATCAGAGAAGCCATTCTTTCGCTCATTATTTTTGTACTTCATTTTGTACAAAGATACGAATAACGAGAAAACATTCAGTGGACCACAGCACTTGTAGGCCAATGAACAATTTGTCACGGGTATTTTTTGCAAGATACAGAAAATTGTTACAAAGTAAGAGGAGAACAATCAGTCTTTTTCAGGACCACCAATTACTATTGCCTAAAACAGCTCTGTCGTATGTAAACATAGGGAGTGTGTTAGTTACTGTGCAACGACGCGAGTTCGGTGACCCGATCGGGGCCTCGCTTGCATCAGCTGTTCGGCGGCGCGCTACGTATTCTTGTGTTCTACGAATGGTCTGCATTGGCGGAGTGGCCCACTGACAGTAATCCAGTTTCACCCAAGGCTGTGAGTAATATTTTTCTTTCATATTCTATTTGAATAATTATTCGCTGAATAAAACAGTCGTTTCTCAAAACTATTTGTTATTTCTAAAATCTTGTTCGGAATAATTGAGGGGAATTATTTTCGAAATCTTATTCCGTGTTACTTTGAAATGAAAAATAAAGGTATTAAACACTTTGATTTGTCAAATAGAAAGGTAGTAGTAGTTACGTCGAATGTTATAGTACTTAAACAAACTGTTGAATCTACGCAACTAGTAATTGGGGTATTCATTACTCAAGACTAATGAATCTCTGGATGTTATTTGTCATTTGACATAATTTCGGTCGTCCCTTCGTGCCGAAGCATCGCGGTGCGCGCCCGTCTACAACCACGGTCGGCGCGATGAGTGGCGAGCGTTACGGCTCTGCGCGCGGGCTTTACGGGCGCGCTCATTCGCCAGTGTTTTTCGTTAATAATTCAAAAATGAAGCCTCATCCAACATTTTCGCAAAGGAAAATCTTGTTCAGAATCACTTCAGCTATAACCCCTTCGCGGGGATTACACCTATTGCGGGACACCCCGTATACTGTGTTTGCTGGGTTAATTAAACAGTCACCAGAATTCAAGGTGACTGGGCGATGAACATGTTAAGTAGTACATTGCAATACAAATATTACAGGGACTGAAAAGTAATCAAAATTTCTTCAATGAGCAACAAAGGTGATAAGTTATTCAGCAAGTTCATAATTGATCAAATGACTTTGTGCAAATCTCAAGAGAATTGCACATTCGTTCTCTCATCGAAGAAATTTTCATTTCTTTTTGGTCCCCCTAATATCTTTATCCAATGCAATAATTATATTTTTTTTTAACTTACCAAAATATTCAATTTCAATGACGCCTCTTTAATATTATTTTTCTTCGTCTTTTTCTTTTCTGTCTTTATTGTGCATCTAAAATACAATAATTACAATAAATTAACATTTAATACAACAGATGAAATTAATTGAATTTTATTTACTTATATACTTACGAAAACTTTCGAAACAAATAGTTTCACTTTGTCCTCCTTTATTTATTTTATATTTGTAAATCTATTTCAATACTTGCCTGCAATGTAATTATTACCATAAATAAATACTGTATATTTAACATTAATAAAATACACAATTTTTCTTTCTTACTTACCAAACAGTTCACACACGCTATAACAAGTGTTTAAAAAAGGACAGTTGTTTTTATAGAAAATGGCTATTTCGTGAACTACGTGATTAAAAAATGGTTCATATGAATGCAAGAAAAAACAAGTGTTCGAATATGTATACTGAAAGTAAACGAAAAAATGTTTTTTCTTCATGTGCGTATTTTAAAATATAAGAGTAATAATAAATTGATAATTTTTTTATTTATTTAATTAATTATTGTCATCAATGTACAATGATATACAGGGCGTCCCATTTTAAGTGTAATCTCCGCAAAGGGATTGTAACTGAAATGATTCTAAACAACATTTTCCTTTGCCACAATGTTGGGTGAAGTTTCATTTTTTAATTATTAAGAAAAAACATCCCCGAACGACGCGATTGAACAAATTCGATATTGATTGAATGATACGATCGTCTGAAGAATTTATGTTGAAACAATAAGAGTGACGCAAATGTATCGAAGAAAATAAAGACAAAATAATAAAAACATCAATCAAACGTATTGTATAAAATTGCTATTCAATTGATAATATTAATAATAAAAAAGACAGATCTTCCATTGCAAATGATGTATTTGTATACAGGGTGAGTCCGCCAAGGCATGCCACCCGAATAACTTCTACAATTTTGGTGTTAAGAAAAAATGTTTCAAGTAAAAGTTGTTCGATATCGAGGGGGGCATTGTGTGACGGGGACCATTTTCTTCCAGGTGGAGGCGTTTCGGAGATTTGAAGGTCATTTTCATTTTTTTAAATGGAATCATACATTTTCGAATACCTACGATTGTAGCCCTTTCCAAGGCCATTTCAATGACCATAGATGTTCAAGGTCAGTCAAGGTCAAGGGCACAAAAAAAGTGGAAAACCGATTTTATCACTTGTATTACAAATGTGATTGCTTTTATTGTTTCAAAATCATTGTAATCGTATTGTAACGGATCGACTCCGTTATGTGGCAACCTTCAATACCTGTGGGTTGCCATGACAGAAACATAACGGAGGCGATATAAACAACCTCCTTCGTGGGGCATTCCTGCAACTGCCCTTGACTGTCAAGCACGTAGTCACTACCCTCAAACCTTAAACCTAATAAACCAACTCCTTTTATACATTCAGTAGTACTGCTTGACTTCCCCGCAACAGTATGTATTCGAAAATGTATGATTCCATTTAAAAAAATGAAAATGACCTTCAAATCTCCGAAGTGCCTCCACCTGGAAGAAAATGGTCCTCGTCACACAATGCCCCCCTCGATATCAAACAACTTTTACTTGAAACATTTTTTCTTAACACCAAAATTGTAGAAGTTATTCGGGTGGCATGCCTTGGCGGACTCACCCTGTATATGTCATTCTACATTCATGACAATAATTTCTTGAATCCAAAAAAATATAATCAATTTATTACTACTTTTGTATTTTAAAATGCATATTTGAATACTTGCTTATTTTTGTTGCATCGATATTAATTGTTTATTTGATGACGTAGTCTGCCGTTATGTTCAAACCCAAGATCGTCAACGGCATTCTCGTAAAGGTAGTCGACATATACGTTAGGGTCAGGGTTAGGGTTATGATATATATGTATTTTTTTTAATATAGTTATGTATTTAACAAAATTGTATTTGTTATATATATGTATTTATGTATATGTATTTTTGTTAATATAGTTATTCATTTAAAGATAAAATTGTATTTTTGTTGTTGTTGTTGCATTTGCAATCGTTGTTGATAGCGTGCCATTGACGCTCCTCTTCCCCTCCCCCTTCCTCGTCCTCGTCCTCTTCCTCTGTCCATCATCTCTCCAGCTTTCTCAACTTTTTCTTGATTGTTTACTCTCTCTTCTTCTGTTTCCATTTTAGTTTGATTAGCAGTGTCTATAATTTTAGTAAATTTTAAGTTAATATTAAATATTAATAATATAAAACAGGAAAAGAATTAAAAATAATAATAAAAATAACTACTAACTCGAATTCGTTAAGGCTGCCAGAATCTGGTCCATCTGCTGCTGCAATTTAGTTTGTTGCTTTTGCAGCTGCTCCAGACTTACTGCTTGGTGCTGTTGATCTATTAATTATGAAAAATAATATATCAAATCGAGTTTTCATTATAGAAATGAAACATAAATAAAATTCCTCATTTAGACGCACATAAGTAAACTACACGTCTAGTATTGAATATTATAAAGGTTATAATGGTTGTGTTCAAAAATTGCTCTTACCGCTGGTAACACTGTAAATATGATTTTAAAATGTGCATACCATGCTGCAGCACTGCTATTAGAGAGTATAATATTATCAAATTTGTCGTTATTTCTACCTGCAACTACTCCAGCCGCATGGGTGAAGCAGTTAGACCATAAAAGAAAATGTAACATATCTGGATGTTATCACCTCTCGACATAATGTATTGTGTCATAATCTTATTACAAATTTTTTTTTTCTTTTGAGTATATTCTGATACAATTTATTTTATAAGGCATTATGATACACTTAATTATCAAATAAATAAATTGTATATAATAAAATAGTAAAATAAAGAAATAATAATTAACTGTATCACAATGCGTTGTAAAATAAATTGTATTAGAATATTCTCAAAGAAAAAAAAAAATCTGTAATATAATTATCACATAATATGTTATCTTGGGATCCGATACATATTCAAATATGTTACTTCTTCTTTCGTGCCGTAATTACTTCACTTATGTGATCATAGTAATCGTGACAGAAAGTGACAACAAATTTAACACGTTTATGCTGGAGTTCACAAGAGAACATATATTTTAAATGTGCCCTATACCATCAATGATATACACCGGCATGAACGTGTTAATAACATCATACTCTCTAATAGCACTGCCATAGCATGCTATTGTACATTTTGGAATTATATTTGTTGAAGCGTTGTCAACAATTTTGCAACATAATCATTATCGGCTTTATAATATTCAATATTAGATGTTAACATTACAGATATTCATCCAAAAGTGGAATTTTATTTAGTTATTTAGTTATGTTCTTGCACAATTGCTCTCACCTTTGCAAATATAATATCATAGAATGCACTAGCTATAGCGTTTGAATTTTAGTTAACCTGCTAACACTGCGAATACAGTTTTCAAATTGTAACGCTATGTCCAATACTGACAGTAAATGCAAGAAACAGTAAAAAAAAAAGAAAAAGCATTCCAATTTGAAAGATGTATTCACAGTTTTAGCATGCTGACTAAAATTGAAACACTATTAGTAGAACGCTTCTACCATATCATATTTGCAAAGGTAACAGCAATTTTGCAAATATAACCAATAATAGAAAATAATTTCTAACATACCGGTCATTTTCAGCTCGTGGTGGACTAAATAACTGCGCTTAAACTGTAATAAAATATTTAACTTTATAATACTGAAATAAAACAATACTTTAATATAGTCTGACTGTCTGACCTACCACTCGTTTATGCCTGCCACTGCTCGCTACCAGGACCAGCACGCGAATGCCGTTAACAATTCTGATTTTAAACATAACGCCTATTACGTGACTATGTAATCAAGTGAACAATTCATATCGATGCAACAAAAACAAGCATTAAAGAAATACGTATTTTAAAATGTAAACGAAAAAATGTTATTTCTACATGTGCGTATTTTAAAAGCTAAAAGTAATAATAAATTGATAATTTTTTATTTATTTAAGGAATTATTATCATTAATGTACAATGATATGCAGAGCGTTTCACTTCAACTGTAATCCTCGCACAGGGATTCTAATTGAACTGATTCTAAACAACATTCTTTTTTGCCAAAATGTTGGGCGCGGTTTCATTTTTGATTTTTTACATTCTTTAATTTTTTAATTAATTTTTTTTAAATAAATTATTTGAACTTCCTTTTTTTAAGTTTGAAAATAATTTTGTAAAAAAAAATTAAATAAATGTAAAAAATCAAAAATGAAACCTCGCCCAACATTTTGGCAAAAAATAATGTTGTTTAGAATAATCAGTTCAATTAGAATCCCTGTGCGAGGATTACAGTTGAAGTGAAACGCTCTGCATATCATTGTTAAACCAAAACCGGACAATTAAATAAATCCGAACCAAAATTTGACATGTACATCGAGTATATACACCTTTGCCGCGGTGAGACTATGCATGGTTATCTTCAACCATTCAGAAATTGCGGGAAATTGAAATCTTTAATCCGGTATTCTGGCGAAATGTTTGCGCGGATTCAAACAAAATTTGGTATGTAATTTAAAAATATACCCATTTGGTGCCACGAAACTTTATGCATGGTCATCTTCAACCGTTTAGAAATTACGGGATTTTCAAACTGTTCGGGAAATAGTCCCGATGCTAGAGAGGACGTGAAAGGTCGTGAGAAAGGACGCGGTGGAGACGGGTGTTCAAGTAAAGAGCAATTGAACGCGAAGTATGCGTGTAATGACCTGAGTTGGTCATAGTCTTTTATTCTAGAGAAGTCGCCAGTTAAAGTAGTCTTTGTATAATTGTGAGAGTACAGTGAGAGTAGAATGAGACAGCCCGACGATATTGTTGGATCGTAACGGCGCTTTCAGAGCAAAACTCCATGATCTAATGCTGTGTATTCGCGAACCCGCAATATACATACCGCATGCGTAGACGTGGTGATGTACTAGAGAAAGACGTGAGAATACTTGAGAGAATACTTAGAGCCAACCGTATCTGAGAGTAGTTCGTGTGCAGTCTTGTGAGAGTACTGTGTAAGAGGTGAGAGAGACCGTGAGCGTACTTTGTGAGAGCTCATGTACTACGGATGAGAGAGCAAAAGGTACTGATGAGAGAATGATATGAGCCAACAGGTGAGAATGCTATTAACGTATAGATGGGCGCGTCTAGTCAATAGTTGTGAGATCGGGTGGCTAGCGCCCCCTTGTGGAGTGATGGGCGATCCATAATCGATAGAATTACCCATCAATCCACTAGAGCGCTCTCAGATACGGTTACGGTGAGAATGGACATTACACGCGCAGGGGCATTGTCACAGAGTGATTATAATACAATGAGTGGTCTTCAGAGATGACGATGATTCCTGAACACAAACTATAATTATAAAATAATGGATTAAAGATTTGAAACCAGCACCATTTCGAAATGGTTGAAGATGACTATACACAATGTTTCGTGGCACCAAATGGGTATATACTGTAACGAGATTTTTAGTGAGGTCACTGGGTTCCCTCCCCGAGGGGACTGGGACGCAAGGTGGAGGTTGCGGGCCCGCGGAGCCGCTCGAAGAGATCCGCGGGGCGGAAACCCAGGGCTCGTCGACAAAATTGGTACCGTACGATCGCCAAGACTAAGCGGCGGGAGTCGCCGTCGTCCGGTTACTCACAACTCTCCTTGAGTTTGATTCTATCAAAACGATCTACGATGGGCGCCAGACGCTGTCGCGTCGCGGAAATTCTTCCGCTTTTGGGAGAGTGACATTTCAGACAAGATAGTACAAGGTAGCAAGCTAAGGCAGCCAGTCACTGCGAGTGGTAAGTCGCAAGTGCCGCTGGCTTTCGCGTAGTCGCGTGCGTGACCGGCGTCATCCCCTCCCCTATCGATCGCGGATCGCTCGCATCGCTTATTGGTTTCCCACGCTGTCGATCATCTTGATTGGGGAATAAGCTCCTCGCCGTTCGGAATTGGGTGACAGTGCCTCACGTGGTGGTCAGCGCGGGCCCCGGGAAGTTCGAACGTCGTCGGCGGTACGGATCGCTGTTGACGGGGCGGCTCCTCCTCTCGGGCCGAGTGCAGGAGGGGTGTCTCTTGGCGGAGGACACCCTGCTCGTCTCTCGCCCGCCACGGTGCGCCCTTCCATTCGGGGGTTTTGGCCGGAGGAAGGCGTCTTACCCGCTCCGGGGACTGCAGTTTCCCCGAGCGATGTCCCGACCTCGTGTCCAGGGACCCGCGCGGACGCCGTTCGCCTCGTGCTCCGGTGGACGGCAGGTACCCTCCGCGTCTTCGGCTCTGCTTCACGCCGTTTGTCCAGCTATCCCTTCTGGGGTTCGCCCGTGGGTGCTGGCCCTGGTGTGGAGTGGCTCGCGGACGACTTGGCCGCTCCCTGATGTACGTGGGTGGTCGACTCCCTCCTCTGTCGAGACCCCGCGTCTCCTTCGTGGCGAGGGATCCGGCTGGGACGCGGTCTCCGCCGCAGCGCGGTATCCCCTTCACCGCCAGGACCCGCTGTTGCCGCCTCGCTCCGATAGGTGTAGTGGCTCGTACCGCTCGACGGACTCTCCCGACCCAGGTCTGCGCTGCTCCCTGCGGTCTTCTTTCTTCCTGATGTTTCCGTTTATGCGAGCGATGTGCGATCGGGGTAAGGGCAACGCTTTCTAATGCCTAATGCCGCTGGTATTAACGGTTTTGTGTGGTTCGTGGGGAAATGTGTCTCATCCTAGGTTGCAATGGCTGGCTGCGTCTCTAAAACAATTTCGTGTTAATATTTCTCCTTTTTCGTCGTGCGCGCCCGATGGGGAAAATTGGGACGGGTAAATTACCACGTTACAATACATGATGTGCATGCCAAATTTTGTCCGAATCCGTTCAGCCGTTTTGCAGGAACAGTGAACTAATCAACTTTTTTGCTGAAATAGTGGATTAAAAATTTGAATTTGCCGCTATTTCGAAACGGCTGAAGATGGCTATACATAAAGCTTCCTGGCAGCAAATGGGTATATACTTGATGTGCATGCCAAATTTTGTCCGAATCCGTTCAGCCGTTTTGCCGGAATAGTGGACTAATGGATTAATGAATTTTTCACTATTTCCATTCGTCCAGTATTCCGGCTAAACGGCTGAACGGATCGCAACGAAATTTGGCATGTACTTTGAGTATATGTATATCCATTCGGTGCCAGCAAACTTTAAGTATCGCTATCTTCAGCCGTTTAGAAATGGCAGCAATATTAAATTTAAATTACATTTTTTTCAAATTTTGATGTCCGCCATTTTGTGTTGGTTCAAGATGGCGACTCTCAAACCTTATTGTCAACTTACAGTAGTGTACTTGATTTTTGTGCCAAATTTCGTCCCGATCGGTTGTCGTTTTTACGAAATCGAGGATCTACACGGACGGACGGACGGCGCGTGCGCGCGCGCGCGCACACACACACACACACACGAACGGTTTTCGCGATGGCGATTGCATAAGTCACTCTCTTTATGGTTGTGCCTAAAAAGTAGATAAAATAATTAAGAAATAATATTCACAAACTGTTACAATATGTTATTCATTTTATTGTACGTTTTATGATAAATATAAATGAAAAAGTAGAAAACATTTTAATTTTTATCACAGTATTGTATGTATTATTGGGAAACATACGTAACAATTTTGATTAATATATGGTAGTACCAAACATTCCCTGCTTATGCGGTTAATAGGCCATATTTTCAGATCACTGAACACTTTGAGAACATATATATTAAGTAAAGATGAATCACAAGGATAAGAATACAATGCCGAATATTCTTTAAAATGTTTTGCGATAACCAAAATTTCAACTGTTGTTGTTTTCGTGATATTATGAATTTGCACGATATTATTATCGCCTTTCAAACAACAATAACAATCTGATATGTTGTATTGGTAAATAGAAAATGATACATTTGCAAAAGAGATTTTTGTATACTGCTTGTTATATTCATAAATATTAATGTGAAGTAAAGGTCCATTACTGTATTCTATGGTTAAAAAACATTTATCTTTATCATAATTTTCCAAATTATGTTTATTCAATTCATAGAATGAAGAATAAAATTCTTGCAACCGGCGATGTATTTGCTGCAATGGCTTATTAGACGATCTTACTAATATTTAAATAACCTAGATAATTTTCAAACGAAAAGGCCGAATATTCGTCTAAAGGACCGTAGTATTCTACATCATCACATACATGAGCTAAAAGATGAACATTGTATACAATAAATTCTAGACCATACAAATCCTTTTTATAATGATATAAAATGTAGTAGACAATTTCTAACAAATGGAATTCCAAAATTATCTATATGTTTTCGTGATATTAATATGGAAACTGCAATATGTCGCAATAGAAAATTTTCGTAAATAGCTATGTCTAAAACATCTTTTAGAACTAACGGACCAACGTAAATCAAAAAAGTTCTGAATTCTGTTGCTTTCCAAAATGCTACTTCATCTAATGACCGAGGTTTTCTATTAAATTCAGAGGAAATAAATTGTTTTAATTGTATAAGACGTTGTGAGATCATTTGTACTTTACTAGAAGATAGTCTTGTGCGTAATGGCCCTCTAATTCATGTATTTATTAATTTTCTTACTACTCCCAAGCAAGTATTATGCATGTAATCTATAGGGAATTGTTTAATTAAACCTATGGGTAAATCTACTAATGAAGATTGACCAACGTGATGATCATCGTCTATTTTTTGTCTAAAGGATTCGTTTGTACGTTTTTCGGCTGTTTCGTTTGGGAAGACAATTTTGTTTTTAAAATATTCCCCGACTTCGGCACATTTATCGCATGACGAATAACCCGTGTGTGTTTTCGTACATTTTAAAAAAGCACGGGCAGGCGCATCGCACACAAAACTATGAATTGTAACTTTAAAGTTTTTTCCGTTAAAATTAAATCCATTTCTTAACAATTCGTTTAATTCGATTGTCAAATTTGTCAGAAAAACATTCAACGGTTACGGCTTTGATGTACCACAGAAAATTGAAATTACCAATGGAACACTATGCCAATTTTTTATACATCCTAAAATAGGCCATTTGTTACGTCCCGAACGAAGCGTGCGATACGTCGACAGTACGATTCCCGAAGAATCGTTCGCTCGACCTGGAGGCCAGATGGGCGGTCAGTCGAAACTTTACTCGCGTTTATCCGACGGTCGAATGGCACCCCTTTTTGAGTCAACACGATACGCGCTATAACTCGGGATAGGGCAGAAAGTCAATGATCGTCGATCGTTAAAAAGGGAGGTTGTCGATATCTTATGAGGATAGGGTACGTGGTTAGGAAGGTAGAACGTATAGCAACCAGTATCATGAAGCAAGAGAAAGAGGGAAAGAAAAAGGGAGGGGAATAGAGAGTAGACGAGAGGATTCAATTCAATTGTCTTCTTACCTTTCGGTTGATGTATATCTATATATGTATATATGTGTAGTCAAACGATTGGTGGATGGGAAGTGGCGATTATAACACACTGAATTTTAACACAATGGTGGCACGTATATTGTTCAAAACTGATTTTCACAAATAATATATAAGAAAATGCTAGTAACTGTTAGGGTACAGGAGGATATTTCCGATTCTACGGTCACTGATCGAATGAATTGGTGACGAGAGTGTTGGCTGAAGACAGGACGGCAAAATAAAGCTAGTAAGGAAAAACTCAAGGGGTGGAGGATCGTAAAGTGATTTGAAGCGAGTTTCGAATTTTAGTCAATGGGAAGGTTCTCGGTACGGACGGCACCGAGGAAAGATTGTTAAAAAGGGTCAGCGCTTATGCGTTTAGAGGGGCCGAAAATTTTCACTGCTTTCAGCGCCATTTTTGCGTAACTACATAGCAAAGCAACATAGCTTACATTACAACTCCATAAGTACGGTTGATCGAATAGAGCACTGCAATTATCTCCGGGACCCGCCAGGACCCGGCAAAACGGCCCCTCCAAATACACGGGCGCTGACCCTCTTGTTACGACCCGATGGGAAGAACGTCGATTGGTAGAGCGAGGTGTTTTTAGTAAGGGATTCGACCTGTCGGGGTTACGACGCACTCACGTCTAAGAAGTTCCGGTAATTCTTGCAAATAGGGAAATACAGTTCTTTTTCATAATTGGCGGTGCGTTACTGCAGTTAGTTTTGCCTTTCTCGAACGAAAGGAATCGAGCCTCTTTATTGGCTATCACACACGTAGGCAGTTGAGCCGTCTGATTGGCTGTTGTGCCCGGGAGTGATAGAACCTTTTGATTGGCTGATCGTTCAGTCTCGGGTTATGTGATACACTAGATGTTCGACAAGTGTGTTGATCAAGATTCCCGTGGACTACGAGGTACGTCTGGTTCCAATGTATATTACCTTGTGCATATAATTTTAACCTTTTCTTTATTTCAGACGATATTCTTATTCGTGATTCTGAAGACAATTCTTTCCTTTACCTTCCTTCTAAGAGTCTTGTAAGGTATTTATATCATTGAATAATCGGACATAGATTACATAGATTTATTAAGGTTAGGTTTATACAGTGGTGACAATTTCAATAACTTGGTTCTTGGTTTCAGATGTGAATTACAATTGGTCGTAGTGCAGCGAGACAGTGTCCTTTCTCCAGAGACAATGTATCTCTTATGAGAGAGTCAGACAATAATACACGTATAGATGTTTCCAGCTTAGGCTCTTGGCCAAGATTCAAAGTCCCGACGTCTGTCGATTTGGACACAAAAATGTATAAGATTTTAAAAGGGTATACCTTGTTCCTTGCTGGCTGGACACTGACTCTAACTGACTAGACGCTGGTGATGATGAAGAACTGATGAGTTGAACTGCTGTACTAGAACTAGAACTGGAACTGGAACTGACTTTCGGGGCTCGCAGGCACTCTTTTTATACCAAAAATCTAACAGTGTATGGGGTTTATGTGTGCTCGCCTCGCTAAAAAGCGATAAAAGAGGTGCCCTAGTTTGCTAGGCGGTCTTCTTGATGCAGCTGTGTAGAGGACGTTTAGAGGTTGCACGTGCGACTTCCATAGGAGATTTGCGTGGGTTGGTGCCTCGTGTCAGGCCACGCTCCACGTGCATTTTGGGGTCAGGTGGCATCTCTGCTCCTCTCAGGGTCATGCCACATCTCCACGTGCATCTCAGGGTCAGCGGCATCTCTCCTCGTGCCTCCCAGGGTCAGCGGCATCTCTCCTCGTGCCTCTCAAGTAGTGGGATGGGTTTGCACGTGCACGCTAGGATTTTGCACACGGCTCTTCGGTTCTTCGCTTATACCATTAGGAAGCTGTACAAGCTGGTGGAGTCTCCTTCTACATTCTAGAAGTTTTACACATGATCCTCTAAACTGGGTGGGGTCCCTTGCTTCTCTAGGCTGGGACTGCTTCCACAGGAAGTTCGATATGTAGATGGACTAGGCCACTATTTCCTAGGTCTCTATTCTGTACGAGTGTGTGTGTGTTTTGTGAGCGTGTAAGCATGCGTTTTGAATTTCGTAAGTTATTCCTTCAGTAACATGAATTTCTTAATAAGATAATACTATAAATATGAATTTATATGTTTAAGCGTGAAATTCCCCTAGACGACCTAGGGTGAGGTCGTAACACTCTTTAACAATCTCTCCTCGGTGCGGACGGGTAGTCGAGTCAAAAGGTATGGCGACAGGATGTTTAGGTACAGCGATGAAGTGAATAGGAGAATCGGATCGTGGAGGTATTTGGTGAAATACTGTCAAATAAGAGAGGCGTCTACGAAAAACGCCTCGCCTTGCTTGAGAGCAAGAACAGGAAACGTGAAAGCGTAGGATACTTGAATGGAAATTATCGGAAAGGTTTGAAACGTAAAGGTGAGAGGAGTAGGATCGGAAATAATTAAATATGGGAGGAAAAGGATGAGGTATCAAATGGTAACCAAGCACAAAACATATTGGATAAAATTGAAAAACTCAGACAAAATCTGGTCGATTCTCAAGACAGCTCGAATTACATACTTACTTTTAAACTGCTAATATTGGACCCAAGTAGGAGACCCTTTTTTGATGGTCGCGATCAGTTAATTTATATAATTGAAATTGAAATAAACTCTGACTATGGATTTGTAATTTTGAAATGAAAAAGACTAACTGATATAACTCAAATAAACGTTGGATAGTATTGTTCTAATACGGCTCGACGAAGTGAACTGAAGAAATGGTGAAACTAGAATCCGCGACAAAGTGAACTGAAGAATTAATGAAACTAGAATCCGCGGCAAAGTGAACTGAAGAAGGAATAAAACTAGAATACGCGAAAAGTGGTGCTGGTGGTGTGGCGCTGCTACCGCCCATCTAGGTAACGCGAGTAGGCGGTTTCCGGCGCGACAAAATTTGTTTCTTGATCGTCTTATTCTTCCTTCTCTGACCCAGCTCTCCAACCGATCAGACGTGTTTTCCCGGCAGAGCGAATCCAAACAATCCTACAGATAGAAACCTAAAACTGCAGTTTAGCCCCGTGAGTGCGATTCAGGTATCCGGAGTTAAACCAATCAGCTAGTGCGCGAGTCACCGCGCAACTCCGCTAGATCCGATCCGGAGGTCGTGCATAGCGCGTTCAGCTCAAAACCGCGATCCGTGTGCGTACAAGAGAATGTACAGACTTCCCTTTCCTCTATTATAACTTTGGTTAATAAACTGGTAAGCCAAACCACAATCCCGTAAATCCAAATTGCGCGCCTCTCACCTCTCCTTCTGGACGCGAGATTACCGTTTTACCGACGGTGTCCTCGGGTCGTGTGTACCGACCTGCACCGTTCCGCCGACAAGGGCAGCTAGGTTACCGACGGACGTCGCAGTCGGTAACGTGGGGCGCCGCCCTTGCCCGTCGAGATTTAGCATCTCAGGATCCTGGGCAAAGTTAATCGTCCGCCTTCTTCGTCTATATATACGCACGAGCCCCACAGTGGTACATTTTATAACCCCTTAACAGGATGTACATGGGTGTGGGGTGACTACTGCTATCTGGGAGGATATAGGAAGGATAGATTTGTCTTCGATCTTGACATATCTCCAGGACCAATTAAGATTAGGCCAAGTACAGGCCTCCGGTCTCTGAGCTGTGCGTGTGCAGGTCAATCTCCCATCGTTTGTCCACGCGCCGCGCGTGGCCTCGGCCCTGAGTCGTGCGCGTACATAGATCTCCATGCGTTGCCATGCTCTTTTCGGTTCGACGGGGGGTCCACGTGCATCCTTCGCAATTGGCCTTGGTCTTGATGAGTTCTTTCCTTTTCCATTTTTACTGGTAGGTTCGAGGTTGGCATAGTAGTGGAGATGGGTAATACATGTTTCATTGTGTTTGTGGTATTTCAGATCTTGGTGAGAAGTGTGTTGCGTAATTTGTATGGTCTGTGGATTATGGGCGTTTCCCATGCAGGAAAGCTAATAGTATATGTACACCGTTAAGCTATATTACTTTTTCACAAAATTATTAATAGTTGATTCGATGTCGAAGGGAACATGATGATAGAGCCCCAATATACGCTTCGGCCGCGTAAGAGAATATCTCATTCGGTGTTACCACTCATAGTGGCCATACCGGTGACCGGATTGTCATAGTGTCTCTTTGACATCAAATTTTGTTACGTCGCGGACGTAACACCATAATTGTAACTTATTACTTTTAAATAAAGGGATACCATCTATATTAAGTGACATTTGTAATGTTTCAGTGAACTTCAAATATTTTTGAGCATATTGCTGTGATAACATACTTTCCAAAGCAACGTTCAGACCAAAATAACAAAATTCTCCTGTTTCTAAGTTGGTAACTATTGTAGAAGATGGAGTTTGTAATAATGTACGACAGTCTAATGGTAATTCAGGATGATAAGATGAAAGTTTTATAACGATAATTTCGCGGGGAAACGTCCGAGCTCAAGGAAAGAATAATTACGAGAACTTGGTCTTTATTCGTCGACTCAAAACGGTACAGATTATTCCTCCGAGCGTCACAGAGATCCCGAACGCGAACGTTATAACTTCGGCTCAAGAGAGGTCGACTCGCCCTTGGTACTGATCGCAAACCAACGGGTCAGGTCGCTTGCGTCGAGCGCGATTCGACTACTAGACGCACCCGACGGTATGTCTCACCCACGCTCACGCCCGACGGACCAAAGAGGTCCAAGTCAGGGAGCTGTGGTACTCAGAGATCTACTCGGGGAGACTACGGAATGGGCGCCAGTTGCCTCTTCGGCAACAATACAGAGCAGACCTGATCCCAACCAAAACTACTAAAATCGGTACCCGAATCGAACTCCCCCGAGACGGAAAGCTCCGGTGGCTCAGCTTTCTTCAAACGGTAGAGGGGCGCGGTTCTTTGTCGGACGGCTCCGACAGTTCGCCCGCCACAGGTTTTATCCCTCGGACAGTCACACACGCAACTCGCACACCCACACACACCCCCGCCCTGTTCGTACGTGGGCGGTAACGCTGCGGCTACAAACCCAAAAGTGGTGAGGCAACGAATACGCGGTACTCTAACGTTAGGGCGGATCGACTGCCCTAACGGCTGCTCCGTTCCTGAACGGAGAAGCAGCGAAGGAGATTGCGGAACGGTTACTACGTTCGGTAATTCGCCAAGGCCCAATGGCGGCGCTTTGCGTGATAACTAAAACGCGGATCCGCTACTCGGAATTCCAGTCGCACTCACACAGCAACAACCACCCGCTACAGACTATCGCGGTACTAAATAACAAGTATTTTTCCCTGCACGGTAAAACCCTCGGGAGATTGCTTACCGGTCCTGGACGGTGGAGTGGCTTCTCCGGCGCCTCCCTCGGTCAGCGGTCCTCGGTAGGCTCACACGCTCGCTCCTTACAAAACGTTGCCGGTATCGGCACGCGCGACAATCTTTTTCGGTAATTCGCGGTACTCGGAACAAAATGCTTAGGCTCGGTACAATACTCGACTTTTCGCTAAGGTTGGTGGAACGCAACAGGCTTCGTCCAGGGTCCTTGGTGCTGAAGCTCCCTCGACGAACCCCCACTCCTGCTCCTTTGCGCGCCAAAATCCTCCCTTGCGCGCCAAAATCTTCCTCGCTGATTGGCGATAACGCCGGATCCTCTTCGGTAATCCTGCTATCGGCGGGAAAACCAAGGGATGTGACGTGGGCTGATTTCCTGCAGGGGCGCCTAATTAGATGGCGTGACCGATCCGCGGACATCCTCTGGACGGCCGATGCTGCGACGCTCTCCACCCGGCCAAATCCCAAAAGTCCGAAAGTCCAATGGGTGGAGGGTCGAGCCTGCCCCAGGTTAGCGGATGTCCTTGGCTGCGGTATCGGTAGTGGAAGCTGGCTGGAGCGGCGCCTGGCCGCGAGATCATTTCCTCTTCTTCTTATAGCGAGAGGTGGTCTCCAGTCGCTTCCGCCGGTACGCTCGTGGGTGATGATTCGGCGCCAGGCCGAGAAGTCGTAGGCGAGCCGCGCTCGCGCTGGCATTCATCGCCACGGCTGTATGGTGTTGATTTGGTCATCTCCCTACAGCTGCATCTCGCCCTTATGCAACCGAAGATCAGGCCTGATCTTCGGTGGGCGCCTGGTCTCGGCGGCTTAGTCCTTCTTGGTTTCCCCCCTGGCCTGCATAGCTCCGCGGCGCGGGCGGTGCTCGTCCCGCGACGCGTTGATGATGAGGAGGGCGGGGAGTGCCGTGGCGCTCCTCGCCCCGAAGTCTCGGCGGTGCGGGCGGTGTTCTTCCCGCAGCTTGCTGATGAGGAGGGCGCAGGACGGTACGGAGCCCCTCGTCCTCAAGTCTCGGCGGTGCGGGCGGTGGTCTTCCGCATCGTCGGTGACGAGGAGAGGGCGGAGTGGTGTTGTCCCGCGGCGGTAGTGGGTCTGCGCTGTGTCCTCTCTCCGTGCTGACGAATTCCGCAGTACATAAATCTACTAAATCTAATTAATATTATTCTCCTTCGCTGCGTCTCTGTCTGCGTCGAGTCGGTATCTGATTTTATGCCCTTTTTGTGACGTGCACAAAAATGCAACGTCACAACTCCCCCCTTCCTCATGCTGACCGTCCCGGTCAAGCCATCTCCCGATGTTCAAAATCTGTCGGGTCTCCGAGAGGCGGTAGGGATACTGACCAAGATGTTACCAAACGTACCCCTCCTTCTCCTCTCGGCGTTGCTTCTGTGTGGGGTCTGGAACCCGGTATCATTGCGGTAATGAACGGTACGCGGCGCGACTCTTCTCGCTCCGCTCTGCTTCGCTCCCCTGCCGCACTACGGGCTATGCTTCTGCAGCTAAGACAATCTATTATTTCGTTGACTCACCCCTTTCTTCCCCCCAGTCTGTGACTGCCGATGGTGTCGACGGCTCTCTCTCTTTCGACCTGCATCTACCATCGGTGCCTGTGCTAGGATTTCTTTACCTTCGGTAATTTAACCTCTCCCACCTAAGGATACTCTAAAGGACTCCTTCTCAAGGGTGAGGTTCGGTACTGGTAATGAAATATTATGTGACGTCTGGGCAAAGTGTTTATGCCCTTGGTGGGATCTGTTCTTCGACGGTCTTACTCTAAACCACTCGAAGGAGGTGGTGTACGCAACCTGAAAAATTTTTCAAAGAAAACGAAACCACGGCCTATCCGAAGCGGAAGGTTACGAGACGGATTTGCAGCGGCTATCGGTGGCATAGCGCGGTAGTAGGGAGAGCGGAGGAAGATGTAGGCGCTAGTGACGAGTCGGCAGCTTTGATTTTTGATTTGGTAGGGTACATCCCTTTGTGCCAAACATATAAAATCTGGCCAGATGTTAACTTCTTCTCGGACTTTATTACAGGCGCCATTATAAAGTGTAACACATTATGTTCCATCATAACGAAGCACTGTGGCTTTAAAATTCTAAAGTAATCCTTAAAACCTTGGACGTCCGTATACACGAAACAATACTCGAATGTGTTTGAATAAGGCCTATATGAGTCTCCAAGCGTATTGATGTCAGGTAGGATGACCCTGCCATGCTCGCCTACTACATGAGAAGCCCATAAATCGATCTCCCTGCATCTTAACCCTACTAAATTGTCCTGAGTCAATTTATCATAAGTAACACCCCAAGAATCAGTGAAGGCAGAATATATTGGATTGCTTATAGTTGGTACGACCTTCTGACGAGTGATGGTTCCTTCGTATTGTATATTTACTGTATTAATCACAGCAGACGTTGTTGCCGAAGATCCTGCTAATCCATCACCCATATTAACCGTTGGACAATGTGCGCAAGTCCAAGGAATGCTCCCTAATGTAGTAGGTGCTATTACCCTACTCGGCGAAACCAAAGTCGCTTCACCAGCAACCACTTCAGCTGAGAATATCGTGTAAAATTCTCCTTTATCGTTTATGCATGTAAAACCAGACAGTCCTTTAAGATCTTCAATCATTGCCCCATCTATCTTAGCGTTTGATATCAACCCTTTGGGGGTTAAACAATCCACTGGTTCTTTGGCCACCTTACGACTCGTCCCGACATAGACATCTCCATAAACTCGGCTAACTTTTTTCTTATCAACTTCCACTATGTGGTCACAAAGATACAAGTTTAAGGAAGTGCCAATCCACTCATAAGCGAAGTAACCCATTCCAACAGGTATGTTGTTAATCCCAACATTTGAATGTGGAGGGCACCTAATCTTAGAAATAACGTGACTCATGGTGACTCTTACCGGTTTGTCACCTCCGCCAAGGTAAGTTCTTCTCAATTCATTCGACAATATCCAGTGTACTCCTGTACAGAAACTCTTAAGGCTTGAGATGCTATATGCAAACATGTATTAAGCTCCGTAAGGGGGCGCTTTGTATGAGAAATCAAAGGGAGGTCTCCAAGTGTCCACGGCAAAAAGTGGCAGGAGTCTATTGGATCTACATCTCCCAAGTCTGCCAGCAGCTCTCTATGCTCTCTTTTGAGACCATTGGAAAAACTTTGACCTTTCGTCTCCACTTGAATATAAATCATAATCAAACTTATGTGGAAATTGTTGTCTAATTGGTACAAGGTTGGACATTTGTATCACACCAGGATATCTAAGTTCTCTGCCAATCGGCACTAAACCGTCCATACAGGCAACTTCGTCTTCATACTGAACAGCAAACTTTATAGAAACGGTTATAAGTGTTCCCAATAAGTACCCAAAGAATGAAATGAAAATAATCATTAAGCAAGCCGTCACTACCAGATCCAAAACATTGCTACATGTGTACGGATCAACTAAGTTATAACTCAAAAACCAAATAACGTTGCTATTAAAAATTTTGACAATAGCGGCCGGTCCCACGGCTGGGTTGATTTCCACAGCTCCAACATAATTAGTCATCACACATAAGTACAATATCACCAAGCAGACACTAGCATTGATAAGATTCCCTCTCATAACACTGTTATACATGACGACCAGAACAATGCAAATTAGGAGATACTTTAACCAATTCCCAAGAGTCCAGGCTACCAATCTACTCATCAAATTGTCAATTTTTAATGACCCTAACCAAGCTGTGAAATCACCTGACAATTTAATTGGATCTGCTTTTAACACATTAGCCGTAACTGTGTTAATAACTGTCGTTCTCAACGGTACCCAATTCTTATTCACTTCAGTTATAGCAATCGTTTTAACGTCTGATGCTGTACTCAAAACTAAATTTTCGGATGCATTGCCATGACAATAAAATTCCAGTCCTGCCTTGTTCGTACTCGATATTACTACCAAAGCGCTCTGCAATGCCGTGCAACCGTATAACCTTGTCATGACTTTACAAGCCTCATTTGTAACTTTTGTTATTTCAATATGAGTAGACATTCTAAAGCCTCTAACTCCAGCTTGCGGCAAAACTTTAAGATTTGATAACTCGCACCAGACATGATCTAAAGCGAACTCCAATTTTGGAGCAGCTATAGTCACAGTGGCTCCTCTCGACTTGCTGTAAAACAAAGCTTCATCTCCATCAAAACTAATATTCGACATGCTTGGGCATTTCTCAAACTTATTATGAACAATGTCTTCTGCATCCTTAGGCTTAAACGTTATTTCGTGAACATTTTTGAGTTGATTCCACTGTATCTTGGGGTCATAACAATTAGGTTGTATTTCATTGGGTTTCATTAAAGTGACTGATCCGCATTTCGTTTCCAAGTCAATTGTAATCATCGAGCAGAGCTCTGTTGCTCCCCTCTTCATCAACATTTTAGGAACTACCTGTCCTGGCAACACCACTGCATCAAGTGCTATTCCTCTTTCTTTCTCTCCCTCCTTGATGTTAAAATGTTCTCTTCCTTCCACTCCATGCACATATAGATATCCTTTGATTTCTATAACTGGCTCATAGCTTATATGTCGATAAAACCTACACTGACTGTCATATTCTCCAATTGAGAAACATAAATCCTCTCTAAGCAACACACCCTCCCAGAAAGCGGCACAGCCACTACCAGGGAAGGATGGAACTTTTTCCTGATGCGTGTAGGTAACACCGTTGAAGCAAGAATCAGAGCATGAATTGTTTCTTGATGCCAATTCGCTCTGACTTCCGCCCCAGCAGCCCCAATCTATATTTGCGCAAGTCATCTTGGTTTTAAAAGGGATTGTTTTTTCGAATCTATACAAATGTCTCTTCTCTATGCTCAATATTTCAAACATAGCTCCACCGACTGGAATGCATTGTCCTGGTTGTACTGAAAAAGTTGCTTTATATCCGCCAATAGTCGCTAACTTATCCAGTACGGAATCTGCAGCCACGATATTCTGTACGCTACACAACGCATTAGCTCCTTGAAGTCCAAAAATCAAAGCGATGATTATAGCTATACCTATAAAACCATGATTTACAAGCACACCCATCAGCATCAAAGCTACAAACACCAATCCGCTATTTGGTATGTACATAAGATTCTTCATTGTACGCAGAAACTGATCAATCAAGCTACTTTCAGCGCTCGAGAGCTTACAGACACAATATTTGTCTATCAAAACGTTTCTGTTTGCGCCCGAAGGTCCTTTACCTCCACAACAATCCTGGAAATCCCAAGAATTATGGCACTGATAAGTACTATTTGAGATTTTAATTTCTGTGTAATGTTTGTAAATCAATAAGCTCTCAATCTGCATCGGCTTTCTGATTATTGATTCAGGGATGCAAGTTGTATCCCAAAACACATCCAAATATGGTGTAATGCAAGACAAGCATAAAGATTGGTTTGTTAGGCTTTCAAAAATTTCGGACTTGTGAAAACATCCTAGGGAGCATGATTTATTTCCAGGCAAAG
The DNA here is from genome assembly GCA_944319695.1 of Tiphia femorata. Classification (NCBI taxonomy): domain Eukaryota; kingdom Metazoa; phylum Arthropoda; class Insecta; order Hymenoptera; family Tiphiidae; genus Tiphia; species Tiphia femorata. The sequence goes on along the minus strand of OX090898.1, from coordinate 11,743,763 downwards.
CTGGTAAAGCGTAAAAACCAGCTCCATGACCTCCAAACGCTCTAAAACCAATCCTACATTCAGCTGCTCGACCATTGACATTTATGGCGACGTCATGCTTACACGCTCTAACTTCGAAGTCGAATTCTGAATCTAACCCACGTGTACAACAACCATCTCTTCCGTTAGATAAATAACCCCAAGACTGCCAATTGTCATTATTTGCGCACGATTCAATTTTAACCTCATCTTTTTGCTTTCCATGGTGATGGTGATGAGCATCATGACCCAATTTAATAGTCTTTTCCCAAATTTGTCTGACTTTGTTTAAATTGTCGACACACTGGTGATAAGTTGGATTCGCCATCTCAGTTAAAGTTTGATAAAAATTCTGTTTGTTCAATGCGACAACTATCTCATTATATTGCGTCATGCAACTTTTGATGGACACTAATGCTCTAGTGATGATTTTCATTTCATCGTGAATTATCACCACCAAGTTTGAAATTTTGCCTTTGCAGTTGCGAACTGCATGATTTGCTGCTACCAACATTTGATGGTGCTTGACTAGTTCACTCAGAGAAGTTTCTCTGACGTTTGGAGCAGTAGGCACCACCACTTCTTCCTCATTAGTAGCCTCACTCATGCTCTGTACAACAGCATTGGTTTTTGCTCCTTCTATACCAGGGCACAATAATTCTTTACCAGGCTTCTCCGTGGGAACTGTTCCCACAGTAGTTATCATTAACACTAGTGCTATTCCAACAGCCTTGGCGGCTGTTTTTAACATTCCATCTCTCGGCACCCTCTTCTTACGCTTCCTAGTCATATTGGGCAATGACTGATCGACTGAAGCATTCAATGCCTTAGCTTGCTCTATCTTGAGCTTTCCCATCTGACTCGACAGATCTCGCATCATAGTACCAATTGCATTGATTTCAGCTCCGACTTGAGCCGTCGCAGCTCTTACCCTAACTGATCTCTTAGCTCTAATTCCTATCTGTTGCGCCATATTGTAATTAATTGTAAGCAATAAGATATGAAATCAAATAACGATAATTTTAAAAAATACCAACTAAAACCTAAAGATATTATAAGTATTGCAAAGAAATTGAAATTTAAATTATTATATGAACTTAAAGTATTTAAAATTATAATCGAAAATTAAAAATTAACACTAATCTAAGCTATGTGAGCCTTAGGCCTATGACCCAGGGCAAAACAAACGTATTAAAAATTAATGCTACCTTATTATTTATATATATGTATATACAGGGTGTCCCGTAACTAGTGTAAGAGCCGGGAATGGGGGCTTCCTGGGCTGATCCTGAACAACTTTTTCCTTTGCCAAAATATCGGACGAGGCCGCGTTTTTGAGTTATTAAGGAAAATGTCTGGCCAATGAGTGCGCGCAAATTTCCCGCGCTCAGGGCCGTGGACGTTGGCTGACCATCGCGCTCGGCCGTGGTCGTGTCAAACGCGCCGCGGTTCAGGTCAAAGGAGTAATGCGAAATTAATAAAAATCAGGATTAGTCATGAATAATGAATAAACATATTAATAATTATTCACGTAAAGTAAACAAACGTACGTCGCGACGCTCCACGAGTTGATTAAGGCACGTGTCTGCCTTACAAAATGGTTTGCCGATATCAAATAAGTTTACGAAAAAGTGATTTTGCAATAAGTTTAGGAAAAAGGATTGGTGGATTATGAAATAGGAGTGGAATATCAATAACAAGTCCATTACTCACAGCTTTCCATGAAAAAATGGGTCGCGTCATTGGATCTCTCCATCGCTCCTGATCATCCAGAGAATATCAACGAACAGCTGATCGCAGCCGGGTCATTGAACTGGCACGTCTGCACGGTCACTAACACTTTCAATGTCCATGCGTGAAGATTTCGTTTCCAATCTCCGACGTTTCGTTAATTTTTAATCCATTATTCTTAACTCCCGACGGTGCTTCGAGAAAGGAGGGCCCCGATACGAGTAACACCTTTAAAGCCAAACACGTCCTTGCACGTTTTACAATAATGCTTTGCACTTTCCGAAAATTATTTACGATAAACTCCTCGTTATTAACCTACATCGTCGCGTTGTCCGTATCGAGATCGACCATATCGACTGCCTTCTCGATCGGCATTTGTCAACTAAGGCTGTGCTACACAATGCGACGACCACCTCACACGTCGGTCGGCCGCTTGACGGTTTCTCGCGCATCATCTGGCCGACGTTGTAAGGTGGTCGTCGCATTGTGTAGCACAGCCTTAGTTGACAAATGATCGAGAAGGCAGTCGATATGGTCGATCTCGATGCGGCAACGCGACGATGTAGGTTAATAACGAGGAGTTTATCGTAAATAATTTTCGGAAAGTGCAAAGGATTATTGTAAAACGAGCAAGGACGTGTTTGGCCTTAAAGGTGTTACTCGTATCGGGGCCCTTCTTTCTCGAAGCACCGTTGGGGGTTAAGAATAATGGATTAAAAATTAATGAAACGTTGGAGGTTGGAAACGAAATCTTCACGCATGGACATTGAAAGTGTTAGTGACCGTGCAGCCATGCCAGTTCAATGACCCGGCTGCGATCAGCTGTTCGTCGATATTCTCTGGATGATCAGGAGCGATGGAGAGATCCAATGACGCGACCCATTTTTTCATGGAAAGCTGTGAGTAATGGACTTGTTATTGATATTCCACTCCTATTTCATAATCCACCAATCTTTTTTCCTAAACTTATTTGATATCGGCAAATCATTTTGTAAGGCAGACACGTGCCTTAATCAACTCGTGGAGCGTCGCGACGTACGTTTGTTTACTTTACGTGAATAATTATTAATATGTTTATTCATTATTCATGACTAATCCTGATTTTTATTAATTTCGCATTACTCCTTTGACCTGAACCGCGGCGCGTTTGACACGACCACGGCCGAGCGCGATGGTCAGCCAACGTCCACGGCCCTGAGCGCGGGAAATTTGCGCGCACTCATTGGCCAGACATTTTCCTTAATAACTCAAAAACGCGGCCTCGTCCGATATTTTGGCAAAGGAAAAAGTTGTTCAGGATCAGCCCAGGAAGCCCCCATTCCCGGCTCTTACACTAGTTACGGGACACCCTGTATATTTATATTTGTGCGAACTTTTCCGATGTCGCAATAATGTATGCAGCTAAAAACTCTTGAGTTATGTGAAAAATCAACAAACTAAAGACAACCGCACCTGTTTTAAGTCGGCCCCACGTTGGGCGCCAATTTTATAACGATAATTTCGCGGGGAAACGTCCGAGCTCAAGGAAAGAATAATTACGAGAACTTGGTCTTTATTCGTCGACTCAAAACGGTACAGATTATTCCTCCGAGCGTCACAGAGATCCCGAACGCGAACGTTATAACTTCGGCTCAAGAGAGGTCGACTCGCCCTTGGTACTGATCGCAAACCAACGGGTCAGGTCGCTTGCGTCGAGCGCGATTCGACTACTAGACGCACCCGACGGTATGTCTCACCCACGCTCACGCCCGACGGACCAAAGAGGTCCAAGTCAGGGAGCTGTGGTACCCAGAGATCTACTCGGGGAGACTACGGAATGGGCGCCAGTTGCCTCTTCGGCAACAATACAGAGCAGACCTGATCCCAACCAAAACTACTAAAATCGGTACCCGAATCGAACTCCCCCGAGACGGAAAGCTCCGGTGGCTCAGCTTTCTTCAAACGGTAGAGGGGCGCGGTTCTTTGTCGGACGGCTCCGACAGTTCGCCCGCCACAGGTTTTATCCCTCGGACAGTCACACACGCAACTCGCACACCCACACACACCCCCGCCCTGTTCGTACGCGGGCGGTAACGCTGCGGCTACAAACCCAAAAGTGGTGAGGCAACGAATACGCGGTACTCTAACGTTAGGGCGGATCGACTGCCCTAACGGCTGCTCCGTTCCTGAACGGAGAAGCAGCGAAGGAGATTGCGGAACGGTTACTACGCTCGGTAATTCGCCAAGGCCCAATGGCGGCGCTTTGCGTGATAACTAAAACGCGGATCCGCTACTCGGAATTCCAGTCGCACTCACACAGCAACAACCACCCGCTACAAACTATCGCGGTACTAAATAACAAGTATTTTTCCCTGCACGGTAAAACCCTCGGGAGATCGCTTACCGGTCCTGGACGGTGGAGTGGCTTCTCCGGCGCCTCCCTCGGTCAGCGGTCCTCGGTAGGCTCACACGCTCGCTCCTTACAAAACGTTGCCGGTATCGGCACGCGCGACAATCTTTTTCGGTAATTCGCGGTACTCGGAACAAAATGCTTAGGCTCGGTACAATACTCGACTTTTCGCTAAGGTTGGTGGAACGCAACAGGCTTCGTCCAGGGTCCTTAGTGCTGAAGCTCCCTCGACAAACCCCCACTCCTGCTCCTTTGCGCGCCAAAATCCTCCTTTGCGCGCCAAAATCTTCCTCGCTGATTGGCGATAACGCCGGATCCTCTTCGGTAATCCTGCTATCGGCGGGAAAACCAAGGGATGTGACGTGGGCTGATTTCCTGCAGGGGCGCCTAATTAGATGGCGTGACCGATCCGCGGACATCCTCTGGACGGCCGATGCTGCGACGCTGTCCACCCGGCCAAATCCCAAAAGTCCGAAAGTCCAATGGGTGGAGGGTCGAGCCTGCCCCAGGTTAGCGGATGTCCTTGGCTGCGGTATCGGTAGTGGAAGCTGGCTGGAGCGGCGCCTGGCCGCGAGATCATTTCCTCTTCTTCTTATAGCGAGAGGTGGTCTCCAGTCGCTTCCGCCGGTACGCTTGTGGGTGATGATTCGGCGCCAGGCCGAGAAGTCGTAGGCGAGCCGCGCTCGCGCTGGCATTCATCCCCACGGCTGTATGGTGTTGATTTGGTCATCTCCCTGCAGCTGCATCTCGCCCTTATGCAACCGAAGATCAGGCCTGATCTTCGGTGGGCGCCTGGTCTCGGCGGCTTAGTCCTTCTTGGTTTCCCCCCTGGCCTGCATAGCTCCGCGGCGCGGGCGGTGCTCGTCCCGCGACGCGTTGATGATGAGGAGGGCGGGGAGTGCCGTGGCGCTCCTCGCCCCGAAGTCTCGGCGGTGCGGGCGGTGTTCTTCCCGCAGCTTGCTGATGAGGAGGGCGCAGGACGGTACGGAGCCCCTCGTCCTCAAGTCTCGGCGGTGCGGGCGGTGGTCTTCCGCATCGTCGGTGACGAGGAGAGGGCGGAGTGGTGTTGTCCCGCGGCGGTAGTGGGTCTGCGCTGTGTCCTCTCTCCGTGCTGACGAATTCCGCAGTACATAAATCTACTAAATCTAATTAATATTATTCTCCTTCGCTGCGTCTCTGTCTGCGTCGAGTCGGTATCTGATTTTATGCCCTTTTTGTGACGTGCACAAAAATGCAACGTCACAGTATACAGGGTGTCCCAGACCACCCGTCCGTACACCCCTTTTAAAATCAAGGGGAATGGATTTTATGAAAAATTCAAAAAATATTGATGACTAAATCGGGTATGCTCTATCCGATGATGGTATTTTCAACTTCCGGTTCGAACCGGAAATGGATTATTCAGACTGGAAGTTAATTTTTTTAAATGGAATGATATTTTTTATTACCGATTCGGATTCTACGTAAAAAAACACGAAACTTTTGTACCAAACATTTCTTCAAAAAACGTCAACTGTGACCTTGAAATGGCCTTACTCATGACCAAACTTATGATAATGTATGATGAATCATCTCATTAGTTATTCAATATCTGAAGATGAATTTAAGACGGTCTTGATAACATCTGACTATGAATGTCGTCCTAAGACTCTAAACCCTTTCTACGGTGCGTATATGTACGGATCAATGTATGGCTAGATACGATTAGGTCTGTTGTTCAAAATGTGCACCGTTTGCTTCAATGCAAGCCAGTGTTCTTTTCGCAAAATTATTTGTTGCACGAAGAATTTCCTCAGCATCTAAAGAAAGAATAGCGTCACGTGTTTTGTGAATCATATAGTCTCTAGTTGTAGGTTGTTCGCGGTATATTAAATCCTTTACTCTTCTCCACAAATAATAATCTAGAACAGTGAGGTTCGGCGATCGTGGAATGCGGAGTGCGATCGAATAAATGTTGTTAAATTGGATTCTTACCATACTGTTTTTATTTTGAGAAGAATTTAAATAGTCTTCTAAAACTTGCAATTCCTCTCGTATTTTCAATGGAAAGTCAATCATTAAATCATCAGGGATAAATGGTAGGCCACCTGTATTGTTACAGTGTCACAATATACCATAAACTTGTTTAACTTCTTCTCGTACTTTTCTTATTTCAGCAAAAATTATTTCTAAAATACAGGGTGTCCCATAATTAGTGTAAGAACCGAAAATGGGGGGGCTCCTGGGCTGATAAGAAACAACTTTTTCCTTTGGCAAAATATCGGACGCGGCTTCGTCCTTGAGTTATTAACGAAAAACCCAAGCCAATAAGCGCGCGAGTAGAGCCCGCGGTCCGACACGGTAGCGTTGACGGTCCACCGCGCTTGGCCGTGATCGTGAACAAATGCACCGCGGCGATACAGTCAAGTCGAATGATGAATAAAAAATTAGTACAAATTAGAATTAGTCATAAATAATGAATAAAATAATTAGTCAATATTCACATAAAATAAACAAATCGGTCTTTCGTAATACTTTTATTCGTCATTCAAAGTAAACGTGGAATGAGATCGCGAAAGTTTCATTTGGTAATTATCGGAAAAAAGAGTAGGAAGAAAACATTTGGAATGATTAAATAAATTAGAACATAAGCGAAATGTACTTCGAAATTGAACTGTCCACAAGTTCTGCGGTAAAAGCCATACTGTCCACGGTCCTCTTATCGAAAAGACTTATCACTTTTTGGGCACCATCGTAAAGGCAGTGACTTCTTCCATTTTATTGTCACAACGTACGTACACAAGACATTCCGCCAACCAGGGCTAGTCCCTGTTTCTTCCGGGAGGCTACCACGCGTCGTACACGATTTCCATCCTGGCCGAAAACTAATAATTGGCGACACGGAAATACAACGCCTTCGACAGATTTATCAATTTCCACGGTTGCCTAAGAGACTTGAAAATGCATCGCGATCGCCCCGCGCCTCAATCCGCGCACGCGTCTGCCTTAGAAAATGATTTTACGCAAACAAATAACTTAACGAGAAAGTGCTTCTCAAATAAATTTACGAAACAGTGCTTTCGAAATATTTTACGAAAAAGTGCTTTTCAAATAAATTTGTGAAAGAGGATTGGTGGATTACGGAAAATCATCCGAATGTAATTATGAAACCAAAATTACTCACAGTCTTCGAAAAAATTGGTCGATGTCACTGGATCACTGCATCGATTCGATCGAAGAATTCGTGCGAACAGCTGATCTCGGAAGGGAAACTGAACTCACATCGCGGCACGGTCACTAACACTATCAACGCCTGTACGTGAGGGTTTCGGTGCCTACTTCAAAACTTTCAATAATTATCGTCCCCGATAGGACCCCATTGTTCTTAACTTGCGCCGGTTTTACGAGAAAACAGGGCTCTAATACGAGTCTCTTTTATCGCGAAGCACGTCCTCGCACGTCTTGCACTCATTCTTTGTAGTTTTCGAAAATTATTTGCGATAAATTAATTATTAACACATTGCGGACGGGCTGACGAGATATCTCGTTAGCCGCAATATAAAAAACGAGATATCTCGTCAGCCCGTCCGCAATGTGTTAACCTACGACCGTCGCGTCGGTGACCGTTCTCGACTAGATCGACTGCTTGCTCGTTTGTCATTTGTCTCTTATGCCGGCCCTCCGCGATGCAAGGACCACCTTTCGTGCCACCGGCGTTCGTGTATCGCCAGCTTTACATGCACAGCCGTCCTTTCCTATGGCCGGTATAAGTGACAAATGACAAACAAAGAGGCAGTCAATCTCGTCGAGAACGGTCACCGACGCGACGGTCGTAGGTTAATAATGAATTTATCGCGGATAATTTCCGAAAAGCACAAAAAATGAGTGCAAGACGTGCGAATGGGTGCTTCGCGATAAAAGAGACTCGCGTTAGGGCCCTGCTTTCTCGTAAAACCCAAATGTTTTCTTCCTGCTCTTTTTTCCGATAATTACCAAATGTAACTTTCGCGATCTCATTCCACGTTTACTTTCAATGACGAATAAAAGTATTACGAAAGACCGATTTGTTTATTTTATGTGGATATTAACTAATTATTTTATTCATTATTTATGACTAATTGTAATTTGTATTAATTTTTTATTCATCATTCGACTTGACTGTATCGCCGCGGTGCATTTGTTCACGATCACGGCCGAACGCGGTGGACCGCCAACGCTACCGTGGCGGACCGCGGGCTCTACTCGCGCGCTTATTGGCTTGGGTTCTTCGTAACTCAAAGACGAATCCGCGTCCGATATTTTGCCAAAGGAAAAAGTTGTTTCTGATCAGCCCAGGACCCGCCCATTTTCGGTTCTTACACAAATTATAGGACACCCTGTGTAACTGCACCTAACCGTACTTTATTTTTGCCACAGTTTACAAAAGTTATCGGAATGACTGAATCAGAGTCAAGTATGGATACAGAAGATGCATTATTAAATATCATCAGCATGTTACCATGAGCAAAAGTATATTGACAACGGAATGACTTATCCATCTACGACGATACTGATTTCAAAGCACGATATCGGTTTTCCAAAGCTATTGTGTTCAAGTTAGTTCACAAGTTTGATCTGAACGCTCTAGTTCCTTTGAACGACCGAAACTTTCCAATATCACCCATTGAACAATTATTAATTATGTTAAGATATTATGCAATAGGATCCTTTCAATAAGTCATCGGGGATCATTTCAACATCCATAAGTCAAAAGTAAGTCGCATAATACACCGTGTGACTATAAAAATAACAAGCAAATCCCGCGAGTATATAAAGATGCCCCAAACGCAATAAGAAATTAGGCAAACCAGTCAAAAAATGTTTCAAATTAAGCACTTTCCAAAAGTGATTTGTGCAATTGATTGTACGCACATTAAGATTGCCTCTCCAGGTGGAGAGAATGCAGAGTTGTTCCGTAATCGGAAAGGCTAGTTCTCAATAAACACACAAGTCACTTGTGATACAGATTTGTGCATTAGGGACATTAATGCACGATGGCCAGGATCAGCTTATGACAATCGCATAATTAATACAAGTTCGTTGCCAACGCGTATGGAGAGTGAACAATATAGTGATTGTTGGTTACTTGGGGATCTGCTTGCAAATCATATTTATTTACACCCATTTTAATCCCATCAGGACACGCGAAAATGAGGTATAATGCTGCACATATTCGAACAAGGAATACAGTAGAGCGAACGTTTCGATTATGGAAGAGGAGATTTCCTTGTTTATGGGTGGGGATGCGTTTACAGCCAGAGACAGCTGTGAATATAATTGTGGCAACTGCAGTATTGCACAATATGATACTCTAGAAGATGTTGTTACGTAGGGGGCTATTGGTGGTAGTGAGGATGGCTAGGCCTACGTAACGTGATTCTACGCGTGTAGGTAGATAAAGAGTCGAGCTCGAGCGGTAAGCCGACTCTTTCTTGGTGTGGGATCTTGCTTCTTTAAAGCGCTAAGCGCACCTCAGCGAACCAAGAGTGACGGATATTTGACGGATGAGAGGCTATGATAAGGTAGAATAGTATCTTGACGATTACCTTTAGAGCTCCTTTCATATATTGTACTGTTCAAAATGGTATACAAAAGGTAGACCGAGTCGGTAACAACGATAGCGCTCGGTCAAAATCGCTATAATGAGTTTACAGTGTTTTCGCTATGCTCTAACGTTTAGCAGCTCAGTGCGAAAAGAGGACCATGCTTCGATGGTAATACCTTAAATCTACGGCTCCTGGCAGATGGCGAGGGCCGGCAAGTTTATATGTTTAATGATTTTAACGCGAGGAGACTTATGCGCGCGATGCTTAGCACGGATCGAGAATTAGTATGTAATTGGGGAATTATTAAGGACGTTTTCCTATTTACCCACTTGTTTTACAACTGTTATTATTCCCTTCTTGGATGCACGTGGTTTAGACTAATACGGTGCGTGTCACTCGCGGGTCGATTCCGATAGAAGTCGTATTGGCAAAGCGGCTATTGCGCGGTGCGGTTTGACAAATCTATACTTTGGAATTTCTGCACGGAGCTTCTACGATGGGCTCACGATACGTACTATGCGTTTGAAATCCAGAATGAAAAGACGCGGGCGGCATCGATTTGCCGTCTTTTATAAGAATTCGAGAATATTGATTGTAGGTATTCGCGGGGTACCCGCAGGTGGACGGAAGGTACGGTCGCTATGGGCCTCGTCGCGGCGCGTGGCCGTAGCGTCAGCGAATTCCTTACTGCGCTTCTCGCGCTGAGCTGCTAGAACGCGTGTCTTATTATAGAGTAATGATACTAAAAGAAAATAATCGAATGTAATATCGAAAAAGAATAATTGAAGAATAACTGAAAAATTTACTACTAAGAGGGGTCGTTACGTAACAATGTTAAAGAAGTAGATAGTTCAGTAACTGCAGGAACAGGACAATTTGCCACACGCGCAGCATTGATCAATAGCGTATTTTCCACATAAAAGGGTAAATATATTTTTCTTCAAAAATAGTCTATTTTATAAATATCACTAACGAATACTCACGATTTTACCCGTGTAAAATTTGAATACTGCCCAGATAGGATTCACATTTACATTCTTATGTAACTTTTATTTTATACTTTCAGTACTGTTGGAAATACCGTAATGAAACAAAATCCAGATTGGTATCAGTAAAGTAGCCATAATCTCACCTCATGCCTATATTCACGTGTCTTCTCAAGTCAGTCTCATGTCGGCTCTCGGCTCTCTCACAACAAAGTTTCAAGTCTGCACTCATACTAGACAGTTCACTCTTAACAGTCAAAAAGTACACTCACGGTCTACTCATACCCATACTGAGAAATTCCATATTGAGCATAACCCACAACATAGCATAACCCATACTGATACATAAAACTTGAACTAGAGGAACTTCCACTCAACACTATTCATCACTATCGGTGAGAAGATGACGTTTCCATATGTGGTCGTCCTCGCCAATACGATCCTGCCCGGTGATTTTGGCGTTAATCGCCAAATCTTTCCAGTGGAATCGGGTACATTCTTTTGACTGTGTAGGTAGTGGGTGGTATGAATCCTGTCTGCGGCAGCTCCTATGTCACGCCTGCTGCTGTCCGCCACGTTGAAAAATACCCGCTGATTTCCAGATATTATTATGCTGCAGGGGTCTTCGGTAGATGAGTCTTTTCTAATTTATCGGAATGTTTGATTTGATTTTTCCCTCGCTTCCTTTCGAGAAGCACATTGCTTGGGCCTAATAATTCCAGTATTTTATATGGTCCTTCATAGTGTGGGTCGAATTTATGTGTACGTGGTTCTTTTAAGACGAAGACTTATTCTCCCACTTGAAAAATTTCGGGGTTGGATTTTCGGTCATAGCGTTCTTTAGATCTCGTTTTTACCTTGATTAGGTTTTCCCGTGTTATTTGCCGAGTTTTTTTTCCATGTGCGTCACTAGGTCGACAGCGTAGTCGTTGTATGTTCGTAATTCCTTTTCCGTGGGGTATGATGATGGAATTCTTGCCGGCTGGTTGTGGTTTTGTTGGCTACGCCCGGTCTTCTTAGTTTAGTTGCCTTTTGTTTTGGCGTTATTGATTTACAAATATTTCGCTGTCTAAATGAGTTGATACGATGGCGACTGAACGATGGGTATCGCTCAACGTATTGCTTATGAGGTTTGGTTTGCGAGGGATGTGTTGGTCTGTTCTGTAATGGTCCAGGGCTATTCACAATGGTTGGATAGTTCATCCTGTCGGTTGCTGGATGTATATTGTGGTCATTGGTGAACTCACTACGTTCGTTTTTCCTGTCTGTCTCACGTTCTGGATTTTTGCTTGTTAGTGATGCTGTGCGAGATACAACGAAATAGACGTTGGTCTTGATAGGTGGCAGTTCCAAATCGGCAGTTATCAGTTCCTCCCGTTCTTGTTGTATGGTGAAGCCTTCTTGAGGGAGTTTGTCCACTGCGGTGGGTAATTCCCCATACCTTCTTATGGTTGTAGATTCAGGTGAAAGGGGGTTTCTCATGGATTCTTGAGCTTCCGTGTCTTCTTCGTAGTGTTGCATGATGTGAGTCGGATGTGTTTCAGAAAACAATTCGTTTAGAGCTAGTGAATCGGTTTCGTCTTCCGTGTAAGAGTTGGTTTTAGGATTTGGATGTTCCGAGTGGGGTGTATGTTGTACGATCCAGTCCTCGTGTACAGTTGGTCTCCCTTGCAGGGGTTTGTACTTTCCAATGCTTAGTTTCCAATCCTGATGTTTGGATTTCGCAAAATGGAAGTCATCCATAGAATCGTCCGTATCCGCGTCCTCTTCGTGGCACACAGTGTTTTCGGTGAAAAGGAAGTTATCCATAGAATCGTCCGTATCCGCGTCTTCTTCGTGGCACACAGTGTTTTCGGTGCGATTTACGTTGGATTGTTTTTCAGAAAATAATTCCTCCAGAGTCAGCGAATCTGTGTCATCTTCCGTGAAGGACGATGGTGAATTTACAGATTTCATAAAATTGTCTGGTGGCAGATTTTTGTCCTGTCTCTTAAGTATGGACAAAGGTGTTGACAATTCTTGATTCTTCTTGGTGGATGATTCCCAGTGAGCGTCTATGAAGCTGAAGGTATCTTCAGGGTCGAGTATCTTCCGGTTGTAATGCGCTGGTGTTGATTTTCCTTGGAATTTCTTGTTTTCCTTTGACACGTAGAAGGCAGGTTTCGAGGCTACGGAGGCTCTGGCGGGGACACTCGTATTTAGATAGCGATGTTCAGCAGGTTTCGTTCGGCGAGATTTTGAAATTTGATTGAATGGCTTTGGCTCATCCAGAGCATCTCGAGTGTCTTGATAAGACGAAAAATCCGCGTTGTCAGCGCTAGACAAAAGTGACTCTGCGTGACTTAACAGGCTCGCGTTTTCGTCATAGAGGTGGTGTGCCGTTGAATGGTGACTTCGCTCACTAAAATTTGAATAAAGACATTTATTTCGAGAAAGTTCTCTCTTTTGGGGCGAGCTTCTTCGGTCTCTCGATGATGAGGTTCCTGAAGATGACGACGTGTATTTGCGTCGATTTGATATTATGAGAGCACTGTAGACACGGTGCCGAGAAGCGCGTTCCTCCCCGTCCTCCATGAACGGGATATCGCTTGGACTTGGTGTGTTCGAACGCCTATCTTGACAGGTTTCCCCGTCATGTCCCTTTTTACCACATTTCCAGCAGTACCACTGGGGATTAAATTGTTCATGCTCGTGATTTTGAATTTCGCGACTATAATGAGGAGGCCTTTCCCTCCTTGGGTAAACTTCCCGAGGCGGAGTTGGAGGTAATCGTCGGTAATTGTTTTCGTTGTTTTTATATGTTGCATTAAGTATTCGTGGGTGATAATATTCCCTTTTTTCGTCCCCTGAACAAGTTTCGCGAGATGCAGCCGGTGGCGTTCGTCGATAATTACTGTTGTTGCTTCCATTAGTCGTATTAAATGTTTGAGGACGACGATATCCACGTTCCTCACTTCCTAAATAGGTTTCTCGGCGTGAAGCTAATGGTGATCGGTGATAGTTATTTTCTCCGGTCGTTGCGCTATACGTTCGTGAGTGGTGATGATATGCCTGTTCTTCGTCTGATGAGCTAATATCGCTCACGCTCGGTTCGCGTTTGTGCCGATGTCGCGAATTCCTCCGGCGGTTATGAGGACTCGGTGAATTGGGGTAGGCCCGTTCGCGACGTGATACTCTCTTCTTCCGTAAATCGTAATCTGAATCTTCTGAGTCTTCCGAGACTTCTGTTGTGTCAATGTCCCGATATCTAAGATTTCTTGCTTTTAGAAGACCACTTCTATTACGTTCTAGTTCCATTACTTTGTCAATCGCGTCGTCCAGAGTTTCAAAATTATCTCCCGCCAAGAGTCGCAAGTCTTGCGGAAGCCCGAAGAGGAAGTTTTCAAGAGTCATTTTCCCTAATTCTTCGTCACCCGACGTCGAAGTCCCATACTTTTCGTGAAATGCGTTTTTCGCCCTGTAGTGTAGTTTGATTGTGCGCTTAATGTAATCACGGACAGATTCGTCTTTCCTAATCTGAAGTCTACTTATTTCTGTTCTAAGTACATGCAAACCACGTACCGGTGCATAACGTTTCCTTAGATGTTTCAAGAAATCAGAGACGGTTTTGAATTCGCGGCCCGTTACATCTGCGCGTGCCGCTCCCCGAATTTTATGTAAAACTAAATTAAGAAAACGGACTTCTTCGCCCGGACATAATTGCGCCTGAGCTTCATTTATGGCATTTACAAATCTCGAAAAAACTCTTTCATCGCCGTTGAATTTAGGTATATCGGCCGTGATCTCACGCAGACGACTTTGCGTGACCGAAAGATTAACGGCATCCATGGTTGATGGATTTGTCGTTTGTGAAAGCATGCCTATCTGCTGTGAAGTTTCCGGCATTTTGGAAGCAGCGAGTTATAGCAATGAGACTCACGTAAAATGTGAAATACTATAAAAACGTCTAAAGTCCACTGTATTGGGTCTAAGACGGAGACTCAGATTGCTCAGCGCCAGAGACGGGGCAAGAGGCTCGTAGGCCAAGTGCTAGCCGCAACTGGGAGAGACTCAAGGAAATGCTCAGTGCCAGAGACGGGGCAAGAGGCTCGTAGGCCAAGTGCTAGCCGCAACTGGGAGAGACTTAAGGAATTGCTCAGTGCCAGAGACGGGGCAAGAGGCTCGTAGGCCAAGTGCTAGCCGCAACTGGGAGAGACTCAAGGAATTGCTCAGTGCCAGAGACGGGGCAAGAGGCTCGTAGGCCAAGTGCTAGCCGCAACTGGGAGAGACTCAAGGAATTGCTCAGTGCCAGAGACGGGGCAAGAGGCTCGTAGGCCAAGTGCTAGCCGCAACTGGGAGAGACTTAAGGAATTGACGAAGGATTGTGATATGATTCAGGAAGCCAGTAATGTTTCGTGACGTCCGTAATGTAATTCACTTCGCCTGATGTATAAAAAAAAACAAAGAAAAAATTTTCCGAAAAATTGATGTCTCAAGATCCCACTTCTGACACCAGTTTTTGTTACGTAGGGGGTTAAAATAAGAGTTGGTCAGGAATGTTGATATGAATTCCCCCTACGTATGTAAAGTTACAGTTAGAATAGTGAATAATCCGTGAGAAATATTATACCCTAACTGAAACTAAATAAGAGTCAAGCTCGAGCGGATAGCTTGCTCTTAAATGCGTGGGATCTTGCTTGTTAAAGTATTAGAATACACCTCGCTGTTTCCTGAAATGCTGGATAAGGCAAATAGAATACAAAGAGGGAAGTTTTCCCTTTAACTGATATATTGTAAAATGAAGCTTATAAACTACTCTGACAATCTGATGTACAAAGGTTATCAGTTGCAGAGGCAAAGAATAGTATTCGTTACAATGCGTAATAGTAAGGCGCGATTCGGTTTATTCGTAATCCGCGTTTCCTAATATGCGCGTGTGATCGTTGGATCAATGTGTTTTTATAACGCGACAGGGTTTTCAAGCATGGGACCTAGACGCGTCCCGAAGTATAAGACTGTTCGGATGACTCACCCTACTTGCTATTTCCTTCTTTGGTTAAGTGCTTCCTGCCGCGGGCTCTCCACTAGGACCTTTGACAAAGTGACTGGCACGGTGTGGTAGTCCTGATGTGGGCGATCTCTGTTGTGATATCTCGAATGCACTCGCGATTACTGCGCGATTACTAGATTCGTTTTGACTTGACTTTAGAATGCGTACTTTAAAACTCGATTCTGAGTGACAGCGATTCGTTGTATAATTGGTATGATCGACTGAGCCTCGAATCAGAGATTCGAGGGTTTTTATTTGTGCATTTGAGGGGTAGTGGGGTAGGATGAAACCACCTCACTGCCCTAGATATCACAACCGATGATCGAAGAAATGCAACGCGCTTACCGCTAACAAAGGTGCTTAGTCGTTGCATTCCTTAGCCTCGAGGTGTCAGTTGGTGCCATGCGAAAAGGAGCGCGACGCATTGCGAGAGCTACCCGAAATCATGAGGGCATACGTAACAGATAAGTCAAATCATAAAGTGCTCTCAGTTACGGTCAACTCGGATAACCTCTCATATAAGTACACGCACGCTATTCTTAAAGTTCATCACCACGTTCACTCATGCGGCGTGTATCTCGAGGGTTGGCGGATGCACGGCATAATCTCAGGGAGCTAATACTTCAAAAAGTGCCGGTACGATCAATAACATCTCGGGCTGTCTCAACCTAGGAACTCATCGCCATCTCATCTATATTGTCACCTCACTACTAGGACATTTCTCTAGAAATAAAAGACTGTAGCCATCTCGGGCTGTCTCAACCTAGGAACTACTCGCCATCTCATCTATATTGTCACCTCACTACTAGGACATTTCTCTAGAAATAAAAGACTGTAGCCATCTCAGGCTATTACACGCACATTCGCGTTCATACGCCCATTGTTGCGTAGGGGGCTGTAGGTGGAAGTGAGGATGGCTTGGCCTATGTAACGTGTTTCTACGCATGTTGGTAGATAGAGAATCGAGCTCGAGCGGTAAGGCGACTCTTGCTTGGTGTGGGATCTTGCTTCTTTAAAGCGCTAAAGCACACCTCAGCGAACCAAGAGTGACGGATAAATGAAGGATGGGAGGCTATGATAATGTAGAGTTGTATCTTGACGATTACCTTTAGAGTTTCTTTCGTATATTGTATAGTTCAGAAATGGTATACAAAGGTAGACCGAGTCGGTAACAATGATAGCGCTCGGTTGAAAACGTTATACTGCGTCTACAATGTTCTTCGCTATGCTCTAACGTTTAGCAGCTCAGTGCGAAGAGGGGACCATGCTTTGCTGGTAATACCTTAAATCTACGGCTCGTGGCAGATGGCGAGGGCCGGCGAGTTTGAGAGTTTTGCGATTTTAACGCGAGGAGACTAATGCGCGCGATGCTTAGCACGGATCGAGAATTAAATATGTAATTGGGGAATTATTAAGGATTTTTCCTATTTACCCTTTTGATTTACTACTCTTATTATTTCTCTTTGATGCACGTGGTTTAGACTTAAACGGTGCTTGTCTCTCGCGGGTCTATTTCGATAGACGTCGTATTGGCAAAGCGACTATTGCGCGGTGCGGTTTGACGAATCTAAATTTTGAGATTTCTGTACGGAGCTTCTACGATGGGCTCACGATACGAACAGTGCGTTTGAAATCCAGAAATGAAAGGCCGCGGGCTGCAACGATTTGCCGTATTTTATACGAATCGAGAATATTGATTATAGGCATTTGCGGGGTGCCCGCCGGTGGTCGGAAGTTTCGGTCGCTATGGGCCTCGTCGCGGCGCGTGGCCGTGGCGTCAGCGAATTCCTTATTGCGCTTCTCGCGCTAAGCTGCTAGAACGCGTGTCTTATTAGAGAATAATGATGGTAAAAATAATATAATCGAATAATAAGTGAATAACTGAAAAGAAAAATTACTACTTAGAGGGGTCATTACGTAACAAGAGAACGCAAAATTAACGCTGTGGTCGAAACCGACGGAGACGGGGAAGTCAGAGATGAAAGCGCAATATGCGCTACGTGTTTTACAACACAGGCGCTGATGCCCCCAACCGCAGACAGAGTAACGGGCATTCTAAGGCGTTTGACTCGCAGGATCTGTGCAAAGCGTTCGGAGACAAATGATCTCTCCGAACCCTGATCCACGAGAGCACGAGCGACGACGCACAGTGGGGCGAAACGGTCGAAACTGCGACACGCAAGATATCTCACGAAATATTAGTTTTTCAAACATTATACCCTAATACTTTTTATGCAGGATGTTCCGATTATTCGAAAGAAAAAAAAAAAAATGTAATTCCATATAAAAAAAAATATGCAATTGTATTTTTTGGGTGCATTGTTGCACTTGTGAAAAAACTGAAGTTGTAGGGAAATAGACATTACCATGCCGTTCAACTTTTCTCTTAACAGTTTTCTTTTATCTCGTACCAAATTCGAAATATAACCGACACTTTTTTGACTCTTGATTTATTAGAGCTGCAAATATAAAGTAGCAATATTTTTACGTGGTTTAAAAGATTGTAATGTTGGTCGATATTATTTTAAATGGTATAAATATCCACGATAGTATTTATCTGCTTAAATAGCATTTACGTTGTGGTGTATTTACGCATATTAAGTGCTACATTATAAGCGCTTGGTACGTCATATGAACATATATTTAGAATTATAAAAAGGTAATAAATAGAACATTATAAGTTAGGATTGTTATAAGTTATAAGTTGCTTAATATTGTTGTAAAGGTTGTAAATGGCCACAATAATGAGAAAAGTATGTTTAAATAATGTACCGTACAGTTATGTTGAAACTGCCTGCGATGTTTACAGAAAACATTAACATTAACATTAACATTTTCTTTAAAATATTAAAATAAAGCTACGCGCAAAAATTCAGCTTGTTAGGAATTTTTTAGAAGTCACCGCGTGATTTTCTTGAATTTTAAGCGCAACTGGCACCTTACGGTAAAATGTTTAATTGCATATAAAACGCGGTGTAGGACAGAGTAGGATGCGGTTTTTGCTGGAATAGATGCAGAAAGGATTCTTCTTTCATATGGTGAAAGTCGCAAAGCAGACATATTTGGACATTTTTTTGAAACTCTAGGAATGTGTAGAACTTTTACTGAAATGCAGTGTAAAAATGACGGTAGGTTTATTTAATTGTTACTAAGTATTTGTAACATTTGATGCATTTTCTGTGTACCTTAGGATGTATATTAACAGCTTATTTAATATAGTGTAGCAATATGAAAGATTCGTGCATAAAAAACAACCGTAAAGTAGGTCATGGTAACATAAGTAAATTTCACCCTTCGTTACTTCGGACTTTAAAGCCGTGTATCTTCATAATGCGCTACATATTTGAATTTATTTCTATTGTACGATATAGTAGGATCATTTCTCTATCGATTAGTGGTATTTTCTTTCGTGTTTAGAAAAGTTGGATTTTCACCTAAATGGCGGGCTTTTCTTAAGGCTCGCCCCACTGTGCGACGGCGCGTCCACCCGGGCAGTTAGCGCGTACTCGCGCGGTGGCTAAAAGTACAGTAGCGCGCGCTCCGGCGGAAGTCGAGGCTACCAAGGAGTGCACTTCCCCAGGAGCTGCAGCAGACGCCGACTGTGGAGGCGAAGCTCCGTCTACGCGCGGCACGGAGGCCGTCGTGTGTAGTAACGAATGATGTCGTTCATGGGAGGGCGGCACGAATTTTTACTCTGACACTCCGTCGCGGAGTGATTGCTGCTGAGGCAATTGAAACAGCGACGATGCTGTTTCACCAGATCACGTCGACGACTTGGCGATCCGCGCAGAAATTCCGGACAGGCACTCAAGAGATGACTAGCTTTACAGATAGGACAACTCAAACGCGAAGACGCTTTTGCGTGCGCTACGTGTACGCGCGAAACGGAGGCCGATTTTCCGCTGGTCTTGCTTTCGTTAACATTGGAGAAGTCCTCCAACGCGCGAATACGGCCGGAGAGAAATTGATCTAAATCTTCGAACGTCGGCGGTTCTGATTGATCGGGTGAATGCAAATTCCGCGCTTTGCGTGTCACGGGATCGAGGCTGCGCGAGACCAGACGAACGAGAATATCGTTCCAAGCGTCGGGGATTATCGTATCGGTCGAGCAACGTCTTCCACGCGATGGCGAAATTGTCAGCGGTGACTGGCAGATTGGAGATGGATTCCAACGCACGACCGCGAAGAAAAGAGACGAAGAAGTGCATACGGGCGAAGTCTGTAAGCTCCTTATTATTGCCGATAAGCGCGGTGAATCTATCGCGGAACGCCTCCCAATCTGCTACGTTTCCCTCGAAGGGAGGTAGCTGAATCGGTGGGAGGTGCGAGAGTGATAACGCACTTACGCATGATCGCATGCAAGACGAGTCTTGCACCTTTCGTGAGCTCGTGATGGGTGGCTCCAATTCTTCCAGCGCCTCCGCCATATAGTCGAGCGCAGCGTCGAAGGCTTCTTGGTGGCGTCACACTCGTTTCCTGGTAGTAGGGATGCGTCTTCTTGACCTCGGGAGCGACGGTCGTCTCGAGAGCAGCGTGGCTATCCAGGAACCGGGACCAGTGCTCCTGCAGAGTGCGCGTGCGGAAACGCACGAGAGCGGGGGTATAGTTGTTACAACCGAGCTTCTTAAAATTATCCAGATAGCGCGTTATTTGGCGCTGTAGCTGGAGGTGGCGTTCCATGGCTAAAGCACTGAGTTTTGCACAAGTCCACTGAGAGAGTCACCCACACTCACCGACGAGATCCGCCTCCAAGTACCAGAAATGTTCTCGCTTGGTCGCGGAAACTCGCGGCCGGTTTGCCCCGGGAGGGGCGCGGGAGTGTGATGGGAGAGGAACTAGTGTGAGAAGGAAATTTTCCTGTCTCCTTTAAAAGTAAGAGTTCGACTTTATTGCACCTTTTAAACCAGATTAAAGTCCACGGTTTGGTCTTGCGCGTGATCGGTAGCCTCGGAAACGTGCGGACAATCTTGCGGGTGCGGGCGTGCGCAATCACGGAGGATCTTGCCGCGACGCGGATCTTGAGCTCGTACGCGGCGCGAACGCGCGAGGCTGCGATGAAGAGCGCACGCGGAGTGAACGCGAGAGAGTTGGCGCTGCCCGCCTTGCGGGAGAAATTGCAGAACAAAAGAAGCAGAAACTGAGAACTAAAATGTTGAGCTCCCGACCGACTTGTACTGAGCGAGCGTTTTGAGAGAAGCGTGATAAGCGAGAGTGCGAGCTTACCGAGAGTACAAGCCGGTCGGCGAGAGACTGACGCGCGTTGACGGCTCGGCGCGTTGCGTAGCCGCCAGAAGCGAGCGTTCGCCGGAATCGCGCGGACTTCGTCGAGCGTATTTACGGTTTTTCGAGCGATGAAAAACCGTAAATACGCTCCATATTCGATCAAATATGGACGTCGCACGAAGCAACGTCGGCGAACTCGCACCGAAACGCGCGGAAGATTTCGTGTGTGAAAAAAAGCGAAAATTCTATTTAGTACGAAACCGAACAATTTGGTTTATTGGTGGGGGGGGGGGGGGGAGAGGTTTGCATTAGCTTAGGTAAGCTCAGATCTGTCGAAGAAGCACGATCTACCCAGGGAAGCCTGAGGCACCCTCAAGTCTAGATTATTGTTTTATTTGCTTTACGCGCTTCATTTGCTTTATTTGGTCTTATTTGTTTTATTGGATTTTGTTGGTTTTATTTGGTTTATTGGGGGGAAAGGTTTGCATTAACTTAGGTCAGCTCAGATCTGTCGAAGAAGAACGATCTACCCAGGGAGGCCTAAGGCGCCCTCAAGTTTAGATTATTGTTTTATTTGCTTTGATAATATGTAATAACCTATTTTATTTTATTTGATATTATATGTAATATATGTAATAACCTATAACATAATGTAATATAATATATTCGGATACTTCCGATTTTCTTTTTCTACTCTTGGTGATTTCAATCAATTTAAATGCTCATTGCGCATCCGTGTATCTACGTATCGTACTGCACATGCGCAATGAAACGACCAATGAGCGCATGCAAAAGGTGCTGGCGATATGGCAACTCTCTAACCAGTCCCCTACGATATTTAACATTCAAACGGCTAATGAGCGACAAATGCGCGCGGCGAGTGGGGACTTGTCCATCGCTCTTGCCCCTCGCCGCACGCCTCTTGTCGATCGCCGTTCAATGACTCCGCCTCGATCAAGTTGCTACGTGGCTACCGCGACCGTCTTACCGCTCATTGGCGCACGCGTTTTAATTAATATCACGATAACTATTGCGAATTTTACATTATGGTATATGACTTTTCTTCTCGGTTTTACCCAATCTATCTCCAACTTTCGGCTCCGACATCTTATGTCAAACACTCTGTATAATTGTACACCCAAGTGCAAAGTCGGTGTCCCCCTGAGGTGCTGGAACCGGCCTTCTCCGTTCTAACCAGGGAGCATTTTGACGTTGCAATGAGAAATATTGCAATCTGGTTATCAGGAATTATCGTCGTAGAAAGAAATATGAGACAATGAATCACAAAAGTAGATGGATAGTTGTTACTGGCTTGCTATTGGCTGCCGACAGGGGACACCGACTTTGCATTTCATTGTACACACAAGAGCAAATTCGGTGTCCCCTGTCAACAGCAAATAGCAGGCTGAGTAATCACCGGAGACCGCGGTCTGTCTATTTTCGCTATGGAATCTCGTATTTCTGCCTAAAAATCCTTTTATTCGCAATAAAATACATCGAAATGATTGTTTCTGATCAGAAAATGGCAAAAATCTATTATATTACAACGCCCCGCTCAGAACGGTGGAAGACCGGTTCACATTCCCTCAGAGGGACACCGACTTTGCACTTGGGTGTACTCGTGTACACCCGTTCTACTATTTAGGCGGATCATCTGTTGCATACGGTTTTTCTTACGCGTTCAAAATTCGGTTATCTCTTACTTCACCGATGATCATTTCACCGACACGATTTTATCGACACCGAATTTCGCCGACAATATTAACCGTTTGAGTGCCACGGGTCTTTGTTGTATCCCAATCCAAAATTGCGAACTTGCGCGATAGCGCTTGTCTCCTTCCGTGTCGAGAAATGCCAAGAAGCTCGATTGCGTTGTTTTAGGTTAACATGTATGCTAAAAAATCTTACTTCGTTCGATTCAGTAGTATTCTAATATCTAATTGAGCGGGAGTAGAGGCAAAGGGGTTAATTGATTAATTATTGATTTTGATTCCAAGAATTCTGATCGTAAAGAGAATGCCCATAATACGCTGCTACTTTTCGACACAGAACAGAAGAAGCGCAATATAACTGCTCGGCACTCAAACCGTTAACTCTTCGACGCGTTTAGTTCACCGATAATTTTAATTGCAAGAATCGAAAATTTAAAAAGAAATGTTAGCTTTTACAGGAAGTTCCGTATTTCAGCATTACGTTAGCATTACTTTCTGCATTGCCGTATCTTAATTTGTGTACAAGTAACTTAACTTTGAAAAATCCGGCCAATGTGTCTCACCTGATTACGAATGGTCGTTACTTTAAATATTTAGAAACTTGTATACTACTAAGCGAGCACTACAATTTTACGAAACTTCTGTCAAATGAGTTATTCTGAAATTACGGGACATTCGCAGTCTGATCAGACATAATGGGCTGCTTTCTTAAAATTAAATAACTCGTAGACAAATTAAGATACCGCAATTCTGAAATCTGTGCTGAGTTGTGTTAGGCATTTCTGTCAGGCGCCCGTATGGGCAAGCGCCCTCAGGGCCAGAAGTCGGGCGGCCCTTACAAGGGCCATTCACTCGATGGCCGCGAGGATCGCGCGGGGCTACCGCACAGTATCCCACGAGGCGGCGGCGGTGTTGGCTGGGGTACTCCCCGCGGATATCACGGCCCGGGAACATGCCCGGGCCTACGAGGAGGTGTCCTTACTCAAGGACAGGGGAGTGCCCGTGACGACGGCAACCCGCGCCCAGATAAAACGCCGCGACCGGCGGGACTTCATCGAGGAATGGAGGAAGGGACTCGTTGGCCCCAACGTTTCGGGCCAGCGAACCGTCGGAGCCGCCCTGCCCGTACTCGACCGTTGGCTAGGTCGAGCATTGGGCGGACTGTCCTTCCAGGCGACACAGGTGATCATGGGACATGGTTGTTCCGGTCACTATCTGTGTCGCATCGGAAGGGAACCCAGGGCAGACTGCCACCATTGCGGTGACTCCGACGACACCGCCCAGCACTCGCTGGAGTGTTATCCAACGTGGGCTGAGGAACGGGTGGTGCTCGTCGGGCAGGTGGAGCAGGACCTCTCACTGACCAGCGTCATTGCAGCGACACTGGACCGGAGAAAGTCTTGGCGGGCCTTGTCCTTCTTCTGCGAGGTGGTTATGCAGAAGAAGGAGAAGGCCATGAGGGAGCGGCGGGGCGAACTGTCCGGGCCGCTCGGGTGTTGCAACCCGGTGGCGGCGAAGAAGCGGAGGTGGCAGGGGGTGCACAAGGCCCCCTGCAAGCGGTACCCTGGCGGCTACGTCGCCGGGTGACAACGGGCGGCGGCGGACGCTCCGACCGAGGCCCGCCGCCGCCACCAACCTTGGAAGAGGGTGACGCCGGCGGCGGAGGTCCCTTCACCCTGCCTTAGGGTGAAGGGCATGGGCACCTTCGCCGGCGAGGCGGCTTAGGCCCCCGAATCCAGCCAGCCCCCCCCTCCCCCCCACTTGAAGGGGCGGTGAGGCAGAAGGGCCGGGCGTGGACTGGAGCTCCTCGAATGTGTCGGGCAGGTCACTGGTGGGCGCCAATTTGCCTGGGAGAATAGAGCGGGTGGTGCATCCCGGCATGTGTCGGGGTGCAGAAATGACGGCTCGCCCTTGAAGGAGCGAGCCGGGTACCGGGGGTGCCCGGAAGAAATGCCGTTTGGTGAAGCCTGGGCACCCCCTCGTAAAGGACCGGGATGGCCACCATGGCGTTTTAGTGAGTAGACCCGTCACATCATAGTGGAGGGAGAGTCCCACATACCCATCGTTCTCCGCCCCTGGAGGCGAGGGGATGCGTAACGCATTTCCCCATGTAAAAAAAAAAGAAAGGGGTATATTGAAACAATAATATCGACGGAAAAATATTGCAGAAAATTAAAATGACATTGATTAATATTATTTACTCGCGTAAGGGCTACCCATTTTTTACCGCCCATAGTATTAGTGTTTCAATAATATTAACCGTGTATGGGAGTCCTTACAGTCGCACGCACATTTTCTTTGTTTGTAGAAAGAACTGCAGTAGCGTCTCGATACAGTGGCGATCATATACTTACGTACAGTTCGTATTTGTACTTTTAATGCTCATTTATTTCTTTAAAGCATCTATAGCGACCGTTTACATATTATATCTAAGAAGCATCTACCCTAATGTATATAACAGCATGAGGAGTTTGCTTGATTCCTAGAAACGAAGAAGTTTGTAAATATTTCGTTTCAACGTGTCAGTTTCATAGCGGACAACTATTTACGTACACTGCGAAATATGCGTTAAAGTCTGAAATGCTTGCAATGTAAACAACGTTCCTTAGTATAGAGCATCATGAGTCGTTAGATGTGTTATGATAGTACAGCAATGAGTAAAGGCAAGAATATAACTCCAGAACAGCGGCGCCAAGTGCAGGAACTACGTATCAAAGGAATGTCATGTCGAAATATTGCAGCCAAACTAAAAATATCCACGATGGCTTGTCGTCAAGCTATACTGTTACGTACTCGGTACCCACCTTATATTTTTATAAAAACATTACGATATTAAAACGCTCGTATCATGCTCCATGTAGGGTGCTCACCGCGAAAGAGACGCGTCAGCATTTAGACACCGCGAGGCGACCCAGCTGAGGAATGCGTCGATTCCTCTAGCATGGGCTCGCACCACATGCCACGCGCCTGTTGCCTACCGACTTTGGGCACGGACACCGCACTCCGCGCCTCGCATGATCACCGAATCATTTACAATAAAAGACCCGCGATTGTAATCAACAGTGCCTTTAGAGTTTCAGACTTCGTTACGCTGTCACTCTGCTCCGTTATCTTGCACCGATTCATATTAGAATCTCGGGTATGAACAAAGTCCCGTACTTTATCGTTTAGCACAGCGCAATAGTCGCTTGGCAACATAGATTCGGGAAGGGCCCGCGGAATACTTGACTCTCGATAAACGTAGACCACGAACTGGCTATGTGTAGACTCAACCGCGTAAAACACTTTAAATCTTTGCTAGCCCACGCAAGAGCCTGGAGCTGTAGTTTGTAAGCGTAACTAACATTAAAATCACGTCGCGAACGTGTAAACGTGTCTCCTCCGTGTTGAGTTAGCTTTAAAACGAAATAACTATTGTACATCGCGGAATAGAATTATATATTCTTGTATCAAAATCGATCGCCCCCAGTCTCATTGTACACCTGGGTTGCGATCTCTCTTGTAGTTATTCAGTTCAATATACGATTTGATATTCGTTAACATCAGAATCCTAGTGGAGTCATTAGACATTTAAACGCAGGAAGGTGCGCTAACCCAAGCCTTAACCTAGCCTACTCCACTATATTCCTAATACCGAAGAATTGAGCTCTACTGCTCGGGTTCAATTTCTTCCTTTAAACAATCTGTTACTGGGACCTTCCATCCTGACAACTCCCTACGTAACAATACAACATATAAGATGGTATCAATTAACAAAAAATGTTCCCCGTAAAGTAAGACCTCGAAAAACCGACGCAAGGACCGATCGAAAAATTCATTGGTTGTCGGAAGCTGACCGATTTAAAACTGCGGTGGATATTCACAATGAAATATCAACAAATTTGGATGTAAACATTAGTGTAAGGACTGTACGACGTAGACTAAATGAAATTCACTTAAATGGACGCGTTGCGAGAAAGAAACCCTTCATATCGGAAAAGAATCGTAGAGCCAGGATTGCTTTCGCGAAGGAACACAGGTATTGGACAACGCAACAATGGTCGACAGTAATTTTTACCGACGAATCTAAGTTCAATCGTTTCGGATCTGACGGAAAAGTGTACGTAAGACGTCGAAAATGAGAAGAATATAAAAAGAATTGTACAAGACCGACTGTGAAAGGCGGTGGTGGTTCAGTACTTGTTTGGGGCTCTATGACCATGAATGGTACGGGTCCGATTCATAGAATAACAGGGATCATGGACAATCAGATTTGTTTATTTAAATATTGTAAAAAATGTATTACTGCCGTTTACTGAGAACTGTTTGCCGGAAAACTGGATCTACCAAGCAGATAATGATCCGAAGCACACGGCACGGATCGTAAAGACGTTTTTAAATGAGAATAACATCAATGTAATGAACTGGCCGGCACAATCACCGGATTTACACCCGATAGAAATGCTGTGGATTGATGTGGGCAAATATGTAAAAAGCAAAAAGCCAAAAAATATCGAAGAATTATACTCCACGATAAAAGAAGCGTGGGAGTCAATACCAGTTGATCAATGCTGCGACTTATTGAGTCGATGCCGCGGAGATGTGCAGAAGTAATTAAAAATAAGGGTTTATCGACCAAATATTAAAATATTCTAAAAACATTATAATACAAGTATTAAGAACTACAAAAATGTAAGTTTTCTACTATGTACGTAAGTAGTTGTACACTATGAAACTAACACGTTGAAACAAAATATTTATAAACTTTTTCGTTTCTAGGAATCAAGCAAACTCCTCATGCTGTTATATACATTAGGGTAGATGCTTCTTAGAAATAATATGTAAACGGTCGCTATAGCTGCTTTACAGAAATAAGTGAGCATTAAAAGTACAAATACGAACTGTTCTTATGTATATGACCACCACTGTATATGGTCACCGCTTGGGGTAGTGCTTGGCTATGTATCCGGAGAGATAAATTTCAGATATTTGAACAATGTCATCTGATTTCGGTTCACCCAATGCCCATTGGCAAGAGCGTGAAACAAGCACTGCGAGCCAGATGAAAATTCTCTGTGTCGAATTTCTGCAATACACAAATCCGAGCGGAACGTAGATAAGCGCCGAGGCCTGCCTCAAACGAACATTTGAGGAATTCGGGCGAATAGACTCGCGGTCATATAAGCGGACAAATCCGTGGCCCAATGGTTATCGAGATATTACTGTGATTGGGTCGGTTCTTTACTTCTGCACTGGGTCTGAACTTCTGAAAAGTGCAAAGTACACGATTATACCATATGTGCGTTCATACACACATGCGCACTTATGCATTTTTTTAGGGACTTGGAAAGTAAAGAACAAATCCATTGTTACAGAAGAAGGCAAATTTAAAAGGCGGGAAAGCCCTACGTACTTTGGGCGAGAAAGAGACGCACTGACTCGACGGAACAGAGAAGTCTAAATTCAGAATGTGGCATACGGGAGGCTTACCAGTGCTCGACGACGAAAGGCAGAGAAAGAGACGAGAGAGAATCGAATGTCTTTGGCTCGTCAATACGCGTCTCTCTTTCCCGTCGGCTCAGTGCGTCTCTTTCCCGGCGATACGTTCCTCTCTTTCTCGCGCCTCTCTGAATGCAAAAGAAACGCACGTATCGACAAGATAAAGATAGTCGATTCTCTCTCGCGTTTCTGTACCTTTCGTCGTAGAGCACTGAGAAGCCTTGACCTTGCTATTTGTCACATTGTCTTATCGTGAATTTAGACTGAAAAATAGCAATTTCTTGACCAGGTCCTATCGCATTTTCTTTCCTGTTATCCTGCATCTCTAAGGCTGCTGAACTACAATGTATTTCAAATTCAGCGGAATTGGCGAGGTTGTAGCCACTCCTTGTTAGTGTCTTCAAAACTTCAAAATAATTAATAAATATTCGGTGTATGATGTATCACGTGTGCAGTTCATCGCTGGTAAGATGCCCTCTAATCAGATGGACTGCTGCGCGC
This sequence comes from Tiphia femorata, assembly GCA_944319695.1. NCBI lineage: Eukaryota > Metazoa > Arthropoda > Insecta > Hymenoptera > Tiphiidae > Tiphia > Tiphia femorata. Next base: position 11,715,132 of record OX090898.1, on the reverse strand, counting down.
TCCCAGTCACATGTATTGTCATTGGCTGTTGCGGCGAGAGGCGAGCATATCGCAAATGATTTGGCCGCGATACCGGAAGGGGGGGGGGGGACCCAGTCCCCTTGTCCATATCTCGTTCAATTTCTTTAGAGGTGCAGAGAAGATTCTAACAAAATGGTACAAAGTGATACGTTCCATTTTTGAAAAATACCGATTGCATCACAGCTAGGATAGCACTGTCATTGCGAAACTAAGGGGCAGATCCCACTGCGCTTCGCTTCGCTCAAGCGCCAACCCCCTCCAGATCGCCTTTGCTCGCGCTTCGCGCTCGCTTGACCGGGTGCAGAAGCTTTTCCGCAATAGGCACAACCGCGGCAATCACGCTTCGCGCTCGCCCAAAAATTTCAAAACGTTTCGAAATTGTGCAAAATTCAAGTATTGAGATATTAAACTATGTTACAGACTCCACTGCGCTTTCGCTTCACTCAAGCGCCATACTCCCTGTGATCGTCGGGTGCTCGAGCTTCGCGCTCGCCCGCGAAATGCAGCATTTCTGCAATAGGCCGAAGTTATCAAAACCGGACAATTAAATGAATCCGAATCAAAATTTGGCATGTACATCGAGTATATACACCTTTGCTGCGGTGAGACTTTATGCATGGTTATCTTCAACCATTAAGAAATTGCGGCAAATTGAAATCTTTAATCCACTATTCCGGCGAAATGCTTGTGCGGATTCAAACAAAATTTGGCATGTAATTTAAAAATATACCCACTGGGTGCCACGAAGCTTTATACATGGTCATCTTGAACCATTTCGAAATTGCGGGATTTTCAAACTATAGTTATAAAATAATGGATTAAAGATTTGAAACCGGCACCATTTCGAAACCGCTCAAGATGGCTATACATCAAGTTTCCTGGCATCAAATGGGTATATACTTAATAGGCATGCCAAACTTTGTCCGAATCCGTTCAGCCGTTTTGCCGGAATAGTGGACTAATCAATCGTTTTGCTGGAATAGTGGATAAAAATTTTGAATTTGCCGCCATTTCGAAACGGCTGAAAATGGCCATACATAAAGTTTCATGGCACCAAGTGGATATATGTATACAGGGTGCGGCAGTTAAATCCGGACAAATTTCAATTTGAATTTCTCGTCATAGCGTAGTCCCGTCAGAAGTCGCGATTGAGGTTCTTCAACGCCATGGGCGTTTAGTAAACAGTCATAATCTTAAAATAGCCGAGATGCTACGTACGAGTGCGGAGTACAATCGAAGAGCCGCGATTATTGAAAGCCTTCTCGCTGGGCGTTCGGCGACCGAGATCATTCGATTCTTCGGGTACCCGAGATCGACTGTTTATGATGTTGTGGCGAAATACAATGCTTCGGAGAAGTCCGAGGAAGGTTCCGCTAACCCGGCGAAGAGTTCCTATTCGAGGGAACGGGTGTCACGAACTCCGGCGGTCGTGGAAAGGGCTCAGGAACTGATTTCGGAAGACCCTGGACAATCGTTGCGGAAATTGGCGTCAGTGGTGGGTGTCAGCGAGCGAACAATGCGTCGGATTGCAGAGAAGGATCTACGTTACAAGTCGTACACAATAAAGGTACGACAGATGCTATCTGAGGCTGCCACACAAGCCATTTAGTCCAAAACTGGCTATCAGACAATGCGGACATGTTCTGGTCTAAAGAGTTTTGGCCCCCGAAGAGCCCGGATTTGAACCCCCTCGACTACTATGTTTGGAGCGTTGTTGAACGGGTTACCAACAAGTCGCGGCACCCTAATGTCGCGTCTCTACGCGCCGCTATCGAAGCAGCATTCGCCAATATGGACAGCGCTGCGTTACAGAGAGCGTGCGGGCGCTTCAGGACAAGGATGGAGGCGGTAATTGAGGCCAACGGCGGTTATATTGAGTAATTGTACTCCTGACAGGTCACACGAATATTGACTAAAAACATTTTCTTTTACATTTGTACTGTGACGTTTTTCGCCCGGACGTTTTTAATACGGTCAGATTTTCCCCGGGGAAAATAAGGGAACGCGGATTTACGGCGCCTCCACACGCGAGTGGAGGAATCTTAACGGGTTAAAGGCGTCACACGATTTAGGTATTGGTCTTAAAATCCCTCACGATATCACCCGAGTCTCGTCTCGCGGTTAGCCCTTCGGAACCGAACGTGTGTTGGGCGCCAGACGCCGCTGCGTCGTTTTTCTCAGTGACCTGCGGTTCCTCCCTTACCCCGCGAGCCGGAGTGATACCGCGACCCGTAGCTCAGGACGCGAATCGCGACGGAGAGGGGCGGGGTCAGGAAGCGTGAGAGTAAGCGTTAGAAATTAAAGCAGAGATTCGGTAACAAAAGAATTAACAATTTATTGAAAGAAAATAGTAGGAGAAAAAGTTGAAGTTAGCGGAAGGGTTGCCTCGCAGTTCGTATCGCGCGATTAGACTCGCAAGGATCGAGGTAGCGCGGGCGTACAGGCGCGGCACGCAATTACAATGGTAATCACGAATCGTACTTGCTTCGCGACAATTTACAGGTAACTTTACGCCGCGAGTTTTCAATCGGGCGCGTGATACTGATAACGGTCCCGAATTCGCCCGTCGGTTATCGTCGCGTTACAGATTGTTAAATATGAGTCGCAGGCGAGAGGCAACCCTGAGAGAATGAAGACAATGCAATTGAGAAATAATAAAAGGTGAAATAGTAATAGAAAACAGTGAGCAAAGCAGACGTCGACGGGTCCTGGCTGCTCGATGGAGGTATCGGCAGGGGCTAGGAGATTTGATTTTCCGGCGTGGCGTGCTGTCCCGGTCTTCGGCAAGGCAGCGCAGGTGGTCCTTTTCCAGGGGCCGAGGTATCTGGTCGAGGTTGAGGTAGAGATCTTCGGGGTGCCTCCTTTTCCGCCACCAACTCGCCTCGGTGCGCTCCTCCTCCACCCTCCAGGCCTCGCCAAGGTGAGGGGCCGCGTCTTACCCGAGTCCAGGGCAGGCAGACAGCTTCCCCGGAACCGTGTCACGTCTGACACGGTGCGAGCTCCGAGGACCTCCGTGGTCCTCGGGGACGGTGTAGGCACCCCTCCAGCGGTCGGACATCCTTCTTGGTTCACCTCCTGCAGGAGCTCGTCGGGCCCCGACGGTTTCAGGCTCGCCCTCGTGACGTGATGTTATCTCCTCCTGCTTCTCCCGACCGCTGGTCCTCCTAGCTGGTGTTGGAGCTGCTGTGACCTCCCCTCTCCAGCTATCTCTCGGTCCGGACCCTTGAGCTGCATCCCTTTGGTGGGGCGGACGACTCCACGGCCCTTGCCTCCGCCCTCGGCCTCGGCTAGAGGCGCCGCCACGTCACTGATGCAGCTTGAGTACGCTGGTCCCCTCAGGTAACAGTGGTCCGGTTGCGCCACGCCGGTTCGCCTCTCCTTGACCTCCTCCGATCTCCTGGTTGTTTGTGCAGGCTCGTTCCCTCGCTAGGCTGGTGGAGCTCGTCGTGCGTTTTTTCCATGAAAAATTCGTTCTGTCTCAGTCATACTGTGGGGTTTTACAAAAGATAGGGATCCGCGGCGTGATTCTAAATTCTAAAAACGGTTTATTATTAATTAGGTACGCGATCCTGTTCGGCTTTTAATTATTGACTCTACAATCGATTATCGTGTGTTTCCCGCGGACTCGATATTAGGTACCATGTCTTTATCTCGTTTCTTAATTCTTTAAAGAGCAATAGCTCCTAGGGACCCGATTTCCCTTGGTACCCGAGCCGCCCCTGGGGAGAATTGTGCGGTGCAAAATGCAACGTCACAGTACTTAGTGTCAATAAATTATATTTTAATACAAAGTTTAATTTGTCCGGATTTAACTGCCGCACCCTGTATATAGATTTTTCGGCCCTCTAAAGGTTAAAATCATTGAGAAGGACATTATCGGAAAATGCCCGAATAAAATTTTTCCAAACCCTAAATCTGTTCGGCGCTAGAGATTAGACGAACGATCGGGATGGATGCAGTGATCCAGTGACAGCCGCACACTTCCATCGAGGGCTGTGAGTGATTGATTTTGTTATTGCAGTCATTATTCGTTTAATAGAAAACAACTCTTTTTCGATGCCGAAAGCTTTTTTGGTAATAATTGAGAAATCTTATTTTCGAGATCTCATTTCGCGTTGGTTTTAAATAACGAATTAAACTTTTTGAAAATATTTCGATTTGTTAAATCGAATGTTACCGTTACACGAATAATGACTGTAATTATTTTATTTAATAATTATTTGAGCTGTTCATTTTGAAAGTGGCCTAAGTCAATTTTTTTAAAAAAATAAGATATCACATAATTCGTGAATAATTTAGTGCAATAATTGAATATTATGTGATATCTCATTTTTTAAAAAAAATGAACTTAGACCACTTTCAAAATAAACGCCTTACTTTATTTATTGTGCATGACTAATGGATATCTGAGGTCATTCTGAAATTTTAATTTGTTATTCGATATTAATTTCCGTCCGATGCTTCGTGCCGTACCACTGCGCTGCGCCCGTTCACGACCACGGTCGGGCGCCCGTGAGTGACGGGCGCTACGGCACTGAGCACGGACTCTACGCGCGCTCTCATACGCTGGTGTTTTTCCTTAATAATTCAAAAATGAAGCCTCGGACAATATTTTCGCAAAGGAAAATCTCGTTCAGAATCACTTCAGCTATCGCACATTTCCGGCTCGTACCCCAGTTGTGGGACACCCTGTATACGTGAAAGGTACTCGAAACGGACTATCTACTGACTAGACTGAAAGTTTAAATTTTCCGTTTTTTGGGGGAGGGGGTACTTATTGTTATAAACAATTACAATTTTGCAAATGATTTTGACGCTATGTTGTTGTGCTCATAAAACAGTTTTAAACATTATTTAACTTTTTTCCGATATCTCTTACCGTTTCGAAAATAAATAGCGCGAAAGAAATAATCGACCTTCCTTTAAGGGATTATTTCACCCCTTCAAACCGTTTTATAGCCCCAACAAAAACTAGTATCGTATTCAGGACGAATTACTCTACATTTTCACAAAGTCCCAGAATTTTCTGAATTTCTCACTTCCCAAACCTTCCTTGTAAGTTATACTAACATGAACAAGTATTTGTTTATATTAAAAACTTGTAAAACTTACCGAAATTTTACATTGAATGTGGACAAAATGATAAATTCGCCGTTATTTACAGATGTACGCTGCTTACCTGTTACTGACTGACTAAATGAGTAGTAACAAATATCGACTATGGTTAGTTTTATTTTGTTGCTGATAGTAGATCTTTAGAAACAACGGTGGTCCATATTGACCATTTCGCAACCGAGGACGAGATATCTCGCGACTTAATATAAATCGTACCACGCTCGGGACGAGATATTTCGCGATGCGATGTTGCTTACCATATGCTTTGGTCGAGATATTTCTCGATGCGATATTGTTTACCGTACGCGTAGGACTTCAAAGGAATAGAATTATTAGTGAAAGTCAAATCAGTAACGATGACGTCGATATGCAGTTTAGTGACGATGACACTCCGTTAATGGAAAAATTTAGTAAACTTATGAAAGCAAGACGATGGAAAATACCAACAACAGTACAGTTTGAGCCACTCCTTCTAAATTATACAGACGATAGTAACGGAGTGCAGCAGCAATCTGGTTTATCGGAAAACAGTTGCCCAGTTGCCATTTTTGAATACTTCTTTAACCAGGAGCTTATCAAAACAATTACAAATGAAAGTAATAAATACAGGCGACAGCGTTGAATCAACGTTGCTAAAATGTTGAAATGTTGAATGTTGAAATATAAATATCTTTTCAACGTTGAATCTATGAAAATATTTTTACATTGATATCTTATGTTGCCATCACATTGAAACAACATTAAACAATTTATCATTTTCGTGGTGTATGCGAATATGCACGTATGTATAAATAAGGTACTTGAACTAAAATACGTTGAATTGTATAATACGGAGTCGTAACTATACACTATAGGTATAGGTGTGTGTGTACGGGCTAGCCGGCCTAATGTTATGTATAATTCAGTGTAAGCTCCGGGCGGCCCGCGAACGGACACATCTCCACGTGCGATATCAACATTATAATATTATATTATTATTTCAAATCTATATTGAACTTGGTATCAACCAGTGTGTTTTACTCAATGTAATTTGCGACACCACAATTTTTATCATTATTCAATTTATCATTTTTTAGACGGAAGCGTATTTCCATATAATGTTTAAATATACAAAGTTTATCTATAATATTTCTCACTGTTTGAATTTTAGAGAAAAATGATAAATTGTTTAATGTTGTTTCAATGTTGTAGCAACGTAAGACATCAATATAAAAATATTAACGTAGATTCAACGTTGGAAAGATATTTATACTTCAGTATTCAACATTGCAACGTTTCAACAACGTTGATGTAACGTTTTGTGCTGTATTCGATTGTACAATTTATTATTCTTTGAATCCAAAAATCTGCAAAACCATTAGTTTTATGAAAAATGATCAAGATACCGAAGATGTTTATTTAAATTTGCGCAACCCAAAAGTGGAATAAAAAATATGGATTCTCATTTGAAAAAAATTAGTTGACCTTTATTTGACCTTAAATAGACGTCTCAAGGTCAAACCAAGGTCACCGTTCTACGTCCCCCTCCAGACCGTACAACTTTCATTTCAAAAGTTTTTTTTTAAAATTGCTTATTTTCGAAATATTTGTCTGTTAAGATTAAAAAGACTCACCCTGTATATGCCCCCTTAAAAAAGTCACAAATGCAGGAAAAAAATATAAAAACGTAAAAAACCAAAATAAATCTAAATCTAAAATCGGTACTTTTCAGGACCAAATGATGTGCAAAGACTGATCGAACAGCCTCCACGTAGTACACATTTATATCGGCTAATTGCCGACAGCAAAATATAACCAAAGGTTAGATCGCATTTGTAGCAGTACCACGTCATAGTAGATGATTCACCGAGTATTTAAAAAAAAAAAATCATTAATATCGATGAAGATTTGAGTTGTCAGCAGATTTTTGTCCAAAAAGAGTCATTGTTTCCCACTGTGCACCGCTCGGCACTCCGCATACCGAGCTGCACCGCCGAGTGCGCCATATCGCCGCCAGGTGCCGCCGCCGTCGCCCGTTTCTCGCACGCGGAAAGCGGCCGCGCAGTACACTTAAACCCCAGTGTGTTGAACGCGAAGTACAGTTCTTGCGACTGTATATAACTATTACAGCAGTCTAACATCCACATTTGTGGCAAGAACAACTGTGCAATTATACTGACGGGGACGTGTCCTTTGACCGGTGGTGTGCGAGGGCAGTGTTGTGATTCGGGCTAGGCTGTTTTGCGCATTGTCGGGCCATATATAGCGTCAGTGAAGTGCCTAGTTCGAATGAAAAGGGGGCACTGTTTTACCAATTGCTATTAAAACATCTAAAATTTGTTTAAAATTTCAATAAAAATATACAATATGTATACATTATTTAAAATTTGTATATGTGTGTGTAAGAATTGATGCACAAGGACACACATAAGTTTTGTATCGGATATATCCGTACTCTCATCGATATTTACATTTTGGGACTTCATATTTTTTAAATGTTGGACCGATTGCAAATGTTGTACTGAATGTGTTTTACAACATGTGATGGTCTTATTGCATATAGAACAAAAAGCTTTCTTTTGCGTAGGATGTGGAGCTAAACCATCCTTTAAAAATATTTTCATCTAGCCATGATGATTGAAATTTCCTAATTTTTTCTTTCTTAGTTGCTCCTTGTTTTTGCATATTGAACATTTTTACCTATCTTAACTGCTATGCAACTTACTGTTATCGTGGTCGTCAACGGAAGGACCAGGTCCCGCCGAAGCGCCAACAAAAAACGATCGTACGTTGCTAGGCACATTACTATCCCCAACTATTGGTATCCCCACCGCCGCGCATGCGCAAAGCTACGCATATGCCATGCAGCCTAGCCCGAATCACAACACTGTGCGAGGGGTGGTTTCTTTCCTGGTTTTTTCCTTTTACCTTAACCGTTCTTGGGGATCGACCATTGGTCTCCTCACGAGCGGGGGGTCCCATCTGTCCCCCTGTCCTTTTTGTTAAGGCGCTTCTCCGCCCTAGGGCACAGTCAGTGACTCTGTTTACACCGTAAAATTATATGATGCGCGGAACCAAAATGGTGCGCACCAAATGTTAAATCCGACTGTGTTTTATACCATGTGTATTAAAGTGTGTGAAAAGTACGCTAAGGTTAGTTTTGATACAGAAGCGTATTATCTTATTCGTTGGTAAATCGGTGGGTCCCCTTATTTAGTAGATTGTTGTTATAAACATTAATGGATACGGAAAATATTATTAGTTCACTATTTGCGAGTTTAGACGGAGTTATAAAAATAAATCAACATTTTCGAAGAAAACAGTTACGAAAACTCTGTTCCCGTAAGAGAAGACTTCGTACTTCACATTTTCAAGGAAAAAACAAGTTGATAATGACATGGAAAGAAATTAATTCAAAGCCTTTGCAATTAATCATGGAAGGAATACGGTACCAAAGAATTTGGAAATTGGAAAGAAGTTTGGATTTCTGGAATAGAATTGTAAATATTCATTACGTTCCAAAACAGTGGATTGAAAGTTTTCGTATGTCTAACACTAGTTTCTTACAATTATGTAATCAACTCAGAGACGAATTAGAACCATTACCACAATTTTTGCAACCTAGAGAACCTTATCTGTAGAAAGACAAGTAGCTGTTGCCTTATACAAATTGGCAAGTACAGCTGAATATAGAGTTGTTGCAAATGTAATGGGCATACATAAATCTTCTGTAAAAAAGTGCGTATACAGAGTAGTAAAGGCTATTAATAAAGTAATGCTACGTAAATATATACGTATGCCAGATGAAATTGAAGCAAGATTTATAGCGGACAAATTTGAAGAAAAGTGTTGTATTCCACAAATTATTGGCAGTATTGATGGAACGCATGTTGAAATTATTCCACCAAAAGAAGGGTATAGAAATTTTATAAACAGAAAAGGGTGGCCTTCATATAACATGCTTGCTGTTGTTGATCATAACGGAAGGTTATTTTCTCTTACATTACATATAATTTGGGGAAATTTATGTGTAGTTCAGAATGTCATTTAAAAATTATAATTACAGATTTAGAAATATTGTGGTGAAACATCCAAGGAGTTGTCATGATGCTGCTGTTTTGAAAGACAGTATTCTATCCGATGTACACCGCGAGGAGGTTGCTCGGTCGGATTTGTACATCACAGTGGTCCTAAAAAGGGCCAATTTTGTGTTTGCGTACGGTACGTGTGTGTGTGTGTGTGTGTGTGTGTGTGTGTGTGTGTGTGTGTGTGTGTGTCGCGGTGTACATCGGGTAATGCGAATGCCGGCGGTACGTTAAATTTGAAGCTCCATATCTTGGAAATGGCTTATGCAGAGGACAAAAATAGGTAATGTTTTGAAAACGTCTCGACACAGGCTATAAGAATATGGAATGAAAAATGGCGGTTTCTATTTAAGAATTTGAAGTTGATTTTTACATGACTTTGACAACATTCTTCAAGGTCATACTTATATTGCTACATAATGCGTTACTTGAAACCCTACAACTTTCGTCTGAAACATTTTTGTCTGCTGCGCTCAGTTTTCGAAATATTTGGGTGATACGGGTGGTCTTGGTCACCCTGTATATAAGTGAATATTACTCATGATATTCAATACTTTTCAGAGTACTCGTACAATTTATGAATTGGAAATACCGTTCATGATTGTCGGAGATCCGGCTTATCCATTACTGCCGTGGCTTTTGAAGGGGTTTTCTGGTTCATTGCCAGCAGAAGAAGAGTCTTTTAATGTTTATCTGAACTCTGCTCGAGTATCAGTAGAGATGGTATTTGGTAGACTAAAAGCCAGATGGAGAATTCTACACAAGATTAATTGCGATTACAAATTTGCACCAGAAATTATTTCCGCATGTTCCATTTTACAGAATTATGTGTAAGATAAAGGTGACATTTTTCTTACGCAATGGTGAAGAGAACTTGAAGCATCCGAGCTGACAACACCATAACCAAATACGCAGATCAATGTTGAAAGAAATTCTATTGAAGGCACCAACATACGGAATCATATAAAACAATTTCTGTCAGAGAATTTTCCATTGCGAAAAGCATTAATACGACCTTAAAAATTATGGACATTTGATACTCAAATAATTATATTATTGAAGTAGCGTTAAAATTATATATGTTTATATATATATATTACATATAAAATAAAGTATATATATATATATATATATATATATATGTAATTATATATAAAATGTCTATATGAATATAAAAAATATGTGACTATCGGAATAGAAATATATACAAGGTGTTACAAAAAAGGGGTAAGAACCGTCAGAGGACCATGTAGAACGGATGAAGGTGAACAAAAAAATCTGATAACGTGATGCGATACCCTCGAAATTATTGAGCTATTAACTAAAATTTGTAAACCAAAATAAGTGTGTACATACTTGAGCCGTTCGTTGCATATGCAAGCTAAAAAGGAATTAACACTTTTCAAGATTTCAATATTTTTTAATATTCGCGTTAACATTTAGTCGTTGGTGATGTTTACAGACTTATAAGATCACAGATTGAAAAATATATTTTACTTATAATTATCATTAATATACCTAGGCAGCACATCCCTCAAAAGAACGTCCAAGAATGTCCCCAGGATGACTGGGATATATAATGTTAACACATACAAAGTAACATATTTTAATATTATATTTTTTATGTAACTGCACGATATAGTAAACTAAAAGGTATAGTATCTTAATTGAACTGAATATTATTACTATGAAATAATAAATTTTATCAATACGGAAGTATATTGTAATAAAACTTAAAAAAAGTTAACACATATTAAACTTTCAAACAAAAGAAGAAAATACATTAACGCACGTGAAACTTTGTATTTGGAACTAAGAATATTATATTAATTGTTTTCTTTGTACTGTAAGGGTCGATATTAATAATATTAGGTTGGTAATAATAGGTTAAGTTAGTAATACTAGGTTAAGTTGGCAACAGCGAGAGCGGGAAGACGTGAGAGAGAGTTGGTTGGTGATGAGCAGCGAGAGACGTGTGTCGGTGGCTGTGAGCTATAATAAAGTCTTGTCGAACCAAGTAGGGTTCTAGAATTATATTTTATTTGAGAACGGCCTTCTAGGACAAATCTTGTCCTACCCCCTTACAGTACTTGGAACTAAAAATATTAATTGCCTTCATTGCACTTGGAACTAAAAATACTAATTGCTTTCTAATAATCTAATACAATAGCTTCGATCGCATATATATGCGTGTTTCTTTGTCATTTTAAATAGTATTATATATATATAATTTAAAATTATTGTTGTGAATTTTCTTTTTGAGATGCAGTACCCATTTCCATACTTTTGTTCATTGTAGATGAAGAACCAGCTTGGTTCTCTCTCATCTGAAAAAGAATGTAGTTTAATTTTTTCACTATCACAATTAAAAGTAAAATATTTATAACAGAATAATTTTAACTCACGGCGAAATGTATAGAAAATTTATATACATGCATAATAAAAGTAACTCACGGGAATTAATTTCAACGGCTTATAAGAATTTTGTTGAAAGAAATGTATTTGAGGCATTTGCCTTAATGCATGTATACTTTGCAAAAAGGTTTGCATGATTACGTTAGTTTGCTCTCGTTGGAAATCACGCTCTTTTTTTATTTATTTTTCCTCCCATTCTCTTTGTTTTTCCATCTCTTGTTGCATCAAGTCCTTTTGCATTTTATCCTGTTGTTGGATTATTGTTTCCATCATAAGTTTTCGCGATTTCAACCATTTGTGTGTATAATTATCCAACACAGCTTGATAACTTTTCCTTCCAAAATAATGAAAGTATTATATGTATATACAAACATATATTATCTATTATAAATATTATCTTATATTCAAAGTAAGTAATAAATATAATTTTTGTTCTTACCACCAATTTGTCGTGCCTTCGCTTTTTTTGCAGCTGGTTCTACATTTTCTTGATCTGATGTATCTACAACTTCATCGGATACATCATTATAAGATACATCACACTCTTGTACGGTATTATCTAAAATAAAAAAACACTTTTATAGTTATAACATTCCTTTTCGGGAATAACTGAAGACAATTCTCAGAATTATAATTAAATGTAATAAATACTGTTATTTTATCATGGTCATCACTATTCAATACATCATTATTATCCAGACCACCAGTATCGAGTCCCACATTTGATACCGCTTCTGCACTTGGTCTACAACCATATAATAATTTTAATTCGTTGTAAAATGGACAACGTGTTGTTGCAGCTCCACTAACATTATTGTCTCTTCTGCATTTGAAATATGCAAGTTTTAAGTTCTTTAATTTCAATTTCATTTGCTCTGCTGTCTTAGAATAACCCTTTTCTTCCATTAGAGGAACAAACGTCCGAAAAATATCAATATGCTTGTGCTTTCTTCCATCCATTATTAATAAAATTTGCTTTTCTGTACATAGTTCCAAAAAGATATGTGTCTCCTGTTCCGTCCAATTTAATCCCTTTTTGCACGACATGATCCAATATATACTTACATGGAATACTGCAGCAAACTAACTTCATCTAACAGTAACGTTCGTTTTGATACTCTTATTTAATATGCTATAGTTTACATCGTCACAGATTTGCTTGATACGCATACCAAATTGGTACAATACCTCTTCTTGAAGTGTATCGTACCAGCTGAGTACGCGCTGTCGCTTACACCGCTGGACTAAATCAATTTAGTACGAATATAGTACTTGATACGCGTTGTAAGATGCATTTTTATTCTCAAGTATATTGTAAAGTGTAACAAGTGCAATGCAATAAAACTGTTGTGCATATTTTCTATTGAGTTTTGCTACCGAAGAAAAAAATATTGCAATCCACATTACTGCTCGATGGAAACCGCCAGAAGGTGGTGGTTTCTTCCATCAGGCGGAAATGTTGAAAATTGTCTAATAACTCGCTTACAAAAAGAGCTCTTATTGAGAATTTTCTACATTTCCTAGGGAATGGGGGAATGGCGGAAATAAAGGAAATGCGAAGCAGAAATAAAAAAAATAATAGGTACTTTACGCAGCAAAAGAAAAAGCTACAGTATCTGCCATTGCGCATGCATTTACAAAAAAGAAAAAGAAAGCATCCCAAGAAGTATGTACGTCACTACTAAAGCAATATTACAGCCACCAAGCTGTAAAGTGAAGCAGTAAATGAACATTTGATAAGTTAAACATAGTAACTCGGTTTATTGCAACTTTCTTCATTTGAATGTCACAGCAATAAGCATTGTGACGTGGCATTTTGTCACGTCACAGGTCCGCCCAAGAGGAGGCCAGAGAGCGCTCATTATTGTAAATTCGGTCGCCCACCAGGGGCGTAAATTCGAAACGGAGGAAAATGCCTCCCGGATGGGTATCCGCCATATTAGAAAATAACAAACTGAATAGTAACGACGAACCCTCTTTCATGCGTAACTACCTCCGACACAACACCGTGGACGCTGGATCGACGAGGGGAAGCGGAGGACGGAGAGGACCTGCGAGGAGATGAACACCACCAATTGCACGGGGAGCAGCCGCAGTAAGGAGCGATGCCCTGGATGACGTCGGGACGCTGAGCCGAGGCCATCGGCGAGGAGGCGCCAACAGCGTCCCGAGCAACCGAAAAAGGGGCATCGAAAGAAGAGCACCAGGATGAGCACGGGAGGGAAGCTGGCCACCGACGCCTCCCCAGACAGCGCGGGACGTGACCAAAGGAGTGCACGAGGTGCCCGCTAAGGGGGGGCCAACCAACAGCTCCAGGGGTGATCCAGCCACCGCCCGGGGATAGTCATGACATCCCCGGGGCCCGCGCAGTGCCAGGATGGCACTGTCCCGGGGGGACGCAGCAGGCCGACCCTGGGCTCGGGTAAGACGCGCCCAGTAGCCAAGAGGGTGAGAAGGCCGAGGGCGAGCGCACCGAGGCGGGTAATGGTGGCACAAAGGACACCCCGCGAAGAGGCAGCAGTCCCTTGCTGGCCATCCTGGTCCAACAGCGTGATCGGCTGCTCCACCGCCACCTTCCGAGGCAGCCCTCGCACCAATTCTCTCCAGGACTCTTACCGACCCGCGTAGCGTCAGGAGGATCGACCAGCGCCGCGAATATATCCGCCGAACTAATAGTCGCGAACCAATGATTGATGGGTGGTGGGGGAAACGATGGCCCACGCAGCTCGCACGCTCGCCGAATTCCGCACTTGCGGACGGACCGCGCTGACAGTATAATATACCGAGTAAAAACAAGTAGCATACACCTTTTCTCCAATACGCTGTTCCTGGTGGGTGACCCCGCGGAAGCACGGAGCGAGCGAGCTACGAGCGTGCGAGGCGAGAGACCGCAACGTTTCCCCGATTAAGCACCGGTGAGGCGTTACTATCAGTCCTCGCATGCGGAAGTCGAGATTAGCCGTCGCCTCACAAAGTCCCCCCGTGTGCATGGTCCGATACCAGCGCGGGTACGTGACGCCGGAGGGGTCGTTCTCGGGTCCGTTGGTCGCGGTGAAGCCGGTCGGGGTCGAAAAGGGCCGAGCCGGAGTCGTGGATTGGGCAGGAGGCGAAGGGCGGGTAGTCTCGACCGCGTGAGAGATTCGTGCGAGATATCTCACCTTCGGTAGGCTTAGAGATAGAGTGATACCCATCCTGGCGGAATTCCGAACGTTACGCCGCTGCAAGTCCTTCCGACCCCTTTCGCGTATCGAGTCATTTTGTTATTTATTAAATTCATTTTCTAGTCATTTTCCGTAATCGTAGAGTCCTTGTCCGTACATCGTGGGGTCGGAAGTAAAACCGTCTTTATTTCTGTCTTTTTGTAATTCCGCGAAAGCGTGTGCGAGCGTCCGTTGCTACTGCGCGTACAACTCCCTCCGCGAGCGCGTGACCTGTCCGAGCGTACCGGCGTGGCCGGGTATTGTAAACATCCCAACACCAGCGACTTAGTCCGACACCGTGCGAGTTAGAGGTCGCGAGATCCAGGGCGAAAGCCCCGAGCGAGTCGCATTCGCGTAATACCGCGTTTGTTACTATCTCCGGGAAACCTGTACTCTGCGAAATTCCTCTTTTAGTTATCATTCGCTTAAGACCGAGATCCCCGCTCGGAAGGTTGCTCCGGGTCATTCCTCGCGTACTAATTTACCATCACTCCAATAGTTTCCGTTATTACCTAGTACTGAATTCGGCTTTTTCTTATTAATTATGGTTATTCTTTTCAAAACTTAATCTTTTTCTTTAATAAACTTTTGTTCAGCCGACGCGCTGCTTATTCTCACTCATTTAGCTCCTCTCTGCTGTCCCTTGCTGGACCCCGCCACTCTCCGTCCTCGTGCCAAGGCACGAGTCGATACACTGA
The DNA here is from genome assembly GCA_944319695.1 of Tiphia femorata. Classification (NCBI taxonomy): domain Eukaryota; kingdom Metazoa; phylum Arthropoda; class Insecta; order Hymenoptera; family Tiphiidae; genus Tiphia; species Tiphia femorata. The sequence goes on along the minus strand of OX090898.1, from coordinate 11,699,619 downwards.
CCTAGCCGGAGGTTTCTTTGAGGGAGATTACCCCTCGTCGCGTAAGGGAGACGTACACGACGACGGTCGCGAGAGAGCCGCGAGCTTAGAGTCACGCGGCCGATAATCAAATACGACGTCGGAATACGGCGTCTGGCGCCCTTAATCGTAAGTCCGCGAAGGAGAAGCTGCGCGAGGAAAAAGGGCCGTTCTCGTAAAATCTCCGTAGGGACGGGCGAGGGAGGTTTGTAACGGTGGGCAAAACGCGTAGTGGGAAAAGCGTACCAAATTGGCCGAGAAAATATATCGTTGCAAAATTGACGCGTGACCCGCGAAAATAACGTTACAGCATATACAGTAAAATTAAAGTGTAGAGAGTAACAAAACGTTGATTATCATTTTAACTTATGAGATACTCAGTCACAAGTCTAAGGACGTACAGGGAAATTCTTCGTCATCGTTAGCAAATAAATGTAAAAACGTGGTATCATGCGCGACTCTAATTTTATATAAATTTTCGGATGACATAAGAGCTAAATGTCGTGCATCAACTCTCATGGTCCGAGCCGTTTCTCCTGTCGCCCTTAGACATGATTTGATCATGCACAGAGCTTGAACATGAATCGCAGAAAGTGAGTTGCGTTTCTTTGTTTTAATGTCTGTCAACATGGAAAACAATCTTTCGGCATCGGCATTAGAATTCGGAAGTGATCGCACTGAACTAACTAATTTAGCACATGTAGCATATTTAAATTTTCCATTCGCGTCTTTAACCGCCATTATGGTTTTCCATGCATCGTCAAATTTTAAAGCAGTAATTTTTGCTTTTTGCTCTAATGAGAAATCCAGAGTTAAGGATTGCCATTCTTTCGTTAAAATCTCCTCATCGAACCCGCCGAACCGTTTGGCAACTATTAAAACATCCTGAACCGATGTGTTGGGCTCATTTTGTTGAAATTGCTGCAGAGCAATGGTTGGTTCAAAAACCGCCAATTTCCTCAGGAATTCCTCTTTGACAAAAGGTCTCTGACGAATTTCTTTTGCAGTGATGTCGTAAAAGGCCAAACAATTAGCGTAAACTGATTTGACAATTTCCCTCTGACCATCTTCATCTAATTGATCAAAAAGTTCTTGGCAAGATTGTCGAACCATTACACGATCAGGAGATAGCCGATTTGATTCTAATAATGGATTGATCATACCGTCCTCAATAACATTTAACAACGGAGATTTAACGACGTTACTTAGGACGTTTCTCAACAAATTTACCGCGGCCGATTGCAATTCATAAACTTTTGTTTCGCGAGTTTGGAAAGATGCATTAAATTTGTTAAATATGTTTAAAATATATTCAAGAAATAAAAGATATGCTTGAATCTCTGGATTTTGCATCATTGAAAACAAAGTCGCCACAGTCTTTGATTTCTCGCACAATTGCTCCTGTTGCAAAAATTTCAGCAGTGCCTCTCAATTTTCGTTTATTCTTGCCACGCAAGAATGGCGTGAGAGCCATCGCGTGTCAGACAATTTTAAAATTTTTCTACATTTGTCCTCACAATTAAAAGAAATCTGAAACTGCCGAAAAATACTTTCGCGTTTGGGACTGCTTGAGATAAAAGATGCCACTTTCCGCATAAGTTCCTCGTATGCAACAGGAATTGCACTGCATGCAGCATTAGCTACTAATGCTGATGCGTTGCACGGACAGGGCATAGTTGTCAACTTTTTGCAATAGTTTTCCAATGTTGTTTTAAAAGATTTATGCTTTCCTGTCATAACGGAGGCGTTGTCATAAGAAAGAGCGAGAATATTTTGGAACGGAATTTCTTTTTTCCAGATTATGTCTCTAAAAGTTTTAAACAATTTATCGGCAAAACAATTGAATTAATTCAAATAATTCCGTTCGAACATCCAAAGTCTGAGGGTCGACATATCGAACAAGAAACGTCATCCATTTTTGATTCGTTATATCCGCAGTTTCATCTACAAAATCGATGGTTTCATCGAAAATTTAGTGTGTCGTAACACTTGAACCAAACGTTCTTGCTCGCAAGGATGCGAAACATTAACTAATACCTGCGATGTCTTTTTGCGATTCATATTCATGTTTTTCAAGACAACGCTATCTTCAGTGAGATCTTGAAACAATGTCAAAATCTTCGCTGCCGTTTGAAACGGAATATTATGTTCGGCAATGAAAGCAGCATACTTAATTTCCGCGATTTTTTTCCTATCTTCAAAAGACAGAGACGATTTTTCAGCTGACAGTTTCTTATCTGACACTCAGAAATATGTTTCTTTCTATCAGAATGCCGCTTAATTTCACGAAGACTGCACCGAAGCTTTACATTGCAAAAAGAACAAAAACTAGGGGGCAGAGACCCCTGCGCTTTCGCTTCGCTCAAGCGCCAACCCCCTCAAGATCGCCTTTGCTCGCGCTTCGCGCTCGCTCACGAATTTCAAATGGTTTCGAAATTGTGGAAAATTCAAGTATTGAGATATTAAACATTGAAATATTTGAGATATTTCGCTTCGCTCAAGCGCCATACCCCCCTAGGTCGTCCGGTGCTCGCGCTCGCCCACGAAATACAGCATATCTGCAATAGGCCCAAGTGATCAAAACCGGACAATTAAATGCATCCGAACCAAAATGTGACATGTACATAGAGTATATACACGTTTGCTGCGGTGAAACTTTATGCATGGTTATCTTCAACCATTCAGAAATTGCGACAAATTGAAATCTTTAATCCCGTATTTCGGCGAGACGCTTGCGCGGATTCAAACACAATTTGGCATATAGTTTAAAAATGTACCCATTTGGTGCCACAAAACTTTATGCATGGTCATCTGGAACCGTTTCGAAATTACAGGATTTTCAAACTATGATTATAAAATAGTGAATTAAAGATTTGAAACTGGCACCATTTCGAAATGGTTGAAGATGCCCATACACAATGTTTCGTGGCACTAAATGGGTATATACTTGATGTACATGCCGTTTTACCGTAATAGTGGACTAATCAACTCTTTTGCTCAAATAATGGATTAAAAATTCAAATTTTCCGCTATTTCGAAACGGCTGAAGACGGCTATACATAAAGTTTCCTGGCACCAAATGGGTATATACTTGATGTACATGTCAAATTTTGTCCGAATCCGTTCAGCCGTTTCGTCGGAATAGTGGACTAATCAATCGTTTTGCTGGAATAGTGGATTAAAAATTTGAATTTGTCGCTATTTCGAAACGGTTGAAGATGGCCATACATAAAGTTTCATGGCAACAAATGGATATATACTCGATGTACATGCCAAATTTTGTTCGAATCCGTTCCGCCGTTTGGCCGGAAAACTGGACTAAGGGATTAATGAATTTTGCACTATTTCCATTAGTCCAGTATTCCGGCCAAACGGCTGAACGGATCGCAACGAAATTTGGCATGTACTTTGAGTATATATCCATTTGCTGCCAGCAAACTTTATGTATCGCTATCTTCAGCCGTTTAGAAATGGCAGCAATATTAAATTTAAATTACATTTTTTTCAAATTATGAGTCTCCCGCCATCTTGTACCGGTTGAAGATGGCGGCTCACAAACCTTATTGTCAACTCACAATAGTGTACTTGATTTTTGTGCAAAATTTCGTCCCGATCGGTTCAGCCGTTTTTCCGAAATCGAGGATATACACGGACGGACACACACACACACACACACACACACACACACATACATACACACACACACGCATACATCCATACACACACACACACACACATACGAACGGTTTTTGCGATGGCGATAGCATAAGTCACTCCCTTTACGGTCGTGCCTAAAAACTGCTTGAATCGCCCGGGATTTCCTCCAGCTATGGCTTGAATTCTTCACATTCAAGCTATGGTTGGAGAAATTTCCTCTGGGTTGATCCATTTGCATTTGATGTTGTTTCTTCGAGGCAATTGTTAAGCATATTTCGATGAATCATTGTTTCGGCATGCCTTGAAACTCGTGATGAGCAACAAAACGTTTTGTTGCAAATATTACGAAAGTAAGAACAATCGTCATCGGGGACCTCTTTAATCCAAAATTTATAATTTTCGTTTTCCAGCCAATCACGAGAAAATTTATAGCGTTTCCCAGCAGAAGCCATGCTAAATTATACAATGGAAAAAAATAGCGGGTAGCTACTTACAGGGTGTTGCGAAGACATACACGGCAGTATGTCGGGTTGCCTATCCAAAAATCTGCAGGCGCTCGCTCTGCTGACCGACAAGAGAGCTTGGAGGGGAGCAGCCTGCCGATCTACTAATGCTAGGTGGCACTGGACGAGGCTGAGAGGTTGACGCTCTCGATTCGTGCCTCGTCCTTATATTAACCGCACTTCAATTAATATATTGAATGCACTTTACCGACCGGTAAACTATTAATCGGCTTTTTGTCCCCAACGCTTACCGACCGGGCTATTAATTTGCTTAACAAAAAAGCAGTTCAAAAAGTTTACCGGTCGGTAAAGTGCATTCAATATAATTGAAGTGCGGTTAATATAAGGACGAGGCACGAATCGAGAGCGTCAACCTCTCAGCCTCGTCCAGTGCCACCTAGCGCGAGTAGATCGGCAGGCTGCTCCCCTCCACGCTCTCTTGTCAGTCAGCAGAGCCAGCGCCTGCAGATTTTTGGATAGGCAACGCGACATACTGCCGTGTATGTCTTCGCAACACCCTGTACATCTTCTCTAAGGCCACCGGTATTTTTACAATACAGCTCACGAAGTTCACCAGAGTAGCAACCAGACAATGCGAAGAATAGGCGACGTACACAAGTTGCTGATAATGAATAAGCAGTAGAAGAAAATGTCTTGTCGAATTTCGTTCGTTATGTTGCACCGTTTGGTTCAAGTGTTACGACACACTAAATTTTCGATGAAACCATCGATTTTGTATATGAAACCGCGGATATAACGAATCAAAAATGGATGACGTTTCTTGTTGGATATGTCGACCCGCAGACTTTGGATGTTCGAACGGAATTATTTGAATTAATTCAATTGTTTTGCCGATAAATTGTTTAAAACTTTTAGAGACGTAATCTGGAAAAAAGAAATTCCGTTCCAAAATATTCTCGCTCTTTCTTATGACAACGCCTCCGTTATGACAGGAAAGCATAAATCTTTTAAAACAAAATTGGAAAACTATTGCAAAAAGTTGACAACTATGCCCTGTCCGTGCAACGCATCAGCATGAGTAGCTAATGCTGCATGCAGTGCAATTCCTGTTGCATACGAGGAACTTATGCGGAAAGTGGCATCTTTTATCTCAAGCAGTCCCAAACGCGAAAGTATTTTTCGGCAGTTTCAGATTTCTTTTAATTGTGAGGACAAATGTAGAAAAATTTTAAAATTGACACGCGATGGCTCTCACGCCATTCTTGCGTGGTAAGAATAAACGAAAATTGGAAGGCACTGCTGAAATTTTTGCAACAGGAGCAATTGTGCGAGAAATCAAAGACTGTGACGACTTTGTTTTCAATGATGCAAAATCCAGAGATTCAAGCATATCTTTTATTTCTTGAATATATTTTAAACATATTTAACAAATTTAATGCATCTTTCCAAACTCGCGAAACAAAAGTTTATGAATTGCAATCGGCCGCGGTAAATTTGTTGAGAAACGTCCTAAGTAACGTCGTTAAATCTCCGTTGTTAAATGTTATTGAGGACGGTATGATCAATCCATTATTAGAATCAAATCGGCTATCTCCTGATCGTGTAATGGTTCGACAATCTTGCCAAGAACTTTTTGATCAATTAGATGAAGATGGTCAGAGGGAAATTGTCAAATCAGTTTACGCTAATTGTTTGGCCTTTTACGACATCGCTGCAAAAGAAATTCGTCAGAGACTTTTTGTCAAAGAGGAATTCCTGAGGAAATTGGCGGTTTTTGAACCAACCATTGCTCTGCAGCAATTTCAACAAAATGAGCCCAACACATCGGTTCAGGATGTTTTAATAGTTGCCAAACGATTCGGCGGGTTCGATGAGGAGATTTTAACGAAAGAATGGCAATCCTTAACTCTGGATTTCTCATTAGAGCAAAAAGCAAAAATTACTGCTTTAAAATTTGACGATGCATGGAAAACCATAATGGCGGTTAAAGACGCGAATGGAAAATTTAAATATGCTACATGTGCTAAATTAGTTAGTTCAGTGCGATCACTTCCGAATTCTAATGCCGATGCCGAAAGATTGTTTTCCATGTTGACAGACATTAAAACAAAGAAACGCAACTCACTTTCTGCGATTCATGTTCAAGCTCTGTGCATGATCAAATCATGTCTAAGGGCGACAGGAGAAACGGCTCGGACCATGAGAGTTGATGCACGACATTTAGCTCTTATGTCATCCGAAAATTTATATAAAATTAGAGTCGCGCATAATACCAAGTTTTTACATTTATTTGCTAACGATGACGAAGAATTTCCCTGTACGTCCTTAGACTTGTGACTGAGTATCTCATAAGTTAAAATGATAATCAACGTTTCGTTACTCTCTACACTTTAATTTTACTGTATGTGCTTATTGCTGTGACATTAAAATGAAGAAAGTTGCAATAAACCGAGTTACTATGTTTAACTTATCAAATGTTCATTTACTGCTTCACTTTACAGCTTGGTGGCTGTAATATTGCTTTAGTAGTGACGTACATACTTCTTGGGATTCTTTCTTTTTCTTTTTTGCAAATGCATGCGCAATGGCAGATACTGTAGCTTTTTCTTTTGCTGCGTAAAGTACCTATATTTTTTTTATTTCTGCTTCGCATTTCCTTTATTCCCGCCATTCCCCCATTCCCTAGGAAATGTAGAAAATTGTCAATAAGAGCTCTATTTTGTAAGCGAGTTATTAGACAATTTTCAACATTTCCGCCTGATGGAAGAAACCACTACCTTCTCGCGGTTTCCATCGAGCAGTAATGTGGATTGCAATATTTTTTCTTCGGTAGCAAAACTCTATAGAAAATATGCACAATAGCTTTATTGCATTGCACTTGTTACACTTTACAATATACCTGAGAATGTTTTTCGTATAATTTCAGTTGTGATATTAATTAACGAGTGTTTACTACTTGCAAAATTTTATTCCGTCCACGTTTCTGGCAAAGAGTGGGATTTGTATTAACAAGGCAACTGGATGGTCATATTTTTAGTTTAAATGTAATAATTTCACAAATTATTCCAAAAGAATAATATTCTCACACACAAATATCGAGATAGAAAATCAATTATTGACTGTCCAGTACCCTTTGACTTCAGCTTATTCCGAGTATTGATAGAGAGTAGAGGTTAATTGCTAAATGATATAAATTAAAGTTCCTAATTTAATATGACATTGTGAGAAAATTTTATCATCGAGAATTTTAATGTGGATATATATTTGATTCTTTCATATACTTGACATGCCTACACTGAAAAAATATCGTAATATTAGAAAAATATGTTTTAAATGTATGCAATGCAATTATTTATTTAAATTAAGTATTTATTTAAATAAATAAAAATACTTATTTTAAAAGAATAGATGCATTGTACACATTTGAAAAAATATTTCTTAATAATTACGATTTTTTTTTTCTGTGTATAGCCTGCGCGTCTGGGACTTAGAAAATTTACAGACGGCCGAATCGCGGGACTTGGAAAATTCACGCCTGTTCGCGCGAGAGGCGAGACGGCCGAAACGAAACAAGCGTGGCTTGCTTTAGTGAGGAGTGAGAAGGGCGAGAGGTACTCTCCCTCTCACTCGGCGACCCGAGCGCTTCCGAGCTCACCGACGAGCGCTGCGTCTGTGTGCGTGAGCGTGCTGCCGCTGCTGAAATCGCAGCACTAGGTGCGTTCTTTTTACACTCGATCTCATCTCAGTTTGAGATTAACTGAGCTGAACTGAGCTCAGATTTGGTGAGATTATCTCATCTAAGAACTTGTCTAAAAGAACGGTCAAAGCGATTCGGTATTACTCGGCGTTTACTTCAGATTATTCAGCACTCGCTCCATGCACTTCATCTTCATCAGTTCATCACACTTCACGTAGAACCCGTCAGTACAAATTTCAAAAGTACGTTAAAGTACGAATAAATTGATTTTATTTCTTATATTTTTAAATATAACCATTCATGGAATCTCATGACGCAGAATCGCTCATCTTGGTAAGTCACATACAATCATAAATAGAGTTTAAGAAATTTAATAAGACATAACCAACCAGTTATTAAAGTATAAAATTATTGTAAACAGTCCGTATGAAATGTAAATATAATTTGTATTGTGGGAAGAAATATATGAAAGTCTACTTTACTTTATGCTTTATTTTAGGATTTATTGTTTGAAGATGACGACGACTTTTTCGTCTATTCATCTGGGACTGAGTCGTCGGATGATGAAGAAGTACACAGTAGAAATACTAGTAGGCGACGTAATTTAACAAGGATCCCATTTTTTGTGGAAAATGTTATCGTAAAATACGACAATGTCGAATTTCAAGGTCATTTTAGGGTCTGCAGAACAACATTTGAACATTTAGTTGATAAGACTAAGAATATTTATGCTGAGAATGTTATAACAATAGTCATGTTTCTTACAAGCATGAATTATTCTTTTGTTTCAGAATTACTTGCATCGTCTACAATTCTACCCACTCACACATTTGGTCGATTAAAGACAAGTGCTAAAACTGCCTTATTAACAACATTATGGTATTTAGGAAATGTAGAAACATACAGGCAAATCTCTGACAGATTTAACATAACTAAAAGTTGTGCACATACGTGTATAAAAAAAATTGTGAAGTGGCTTGTCAGTTTAAGTAGCCAACATATCGTATGGCCGGAAAGAAGAAATTTACACGAGGTTATTGATGGTTTTAAAAGCCGACAAGGCATTGAAGGTGTAATAGGAGCCATAGATGGCACCCATATTAACATAAAGCGGCCTACTGAAAACCAAGAGGTCTTTATTTATCAGACATGTGTTATTAGCAAATTATTTCTAATATTAATTCATACAATTTTTTGCAACAGGTATATTGTAATAGAAAGGGGCAGCACAGTATATTACTGCAAGGTGTTGCAGATCACAAAAGACGGTTTATAGATGTGTTTTGTGGAGAAGCTGGCTCAATACATGACGCACGATTACTAAAGCGGTCAGCATTGTATAAACGATGCACGAATTCAAATTTTTTGAACAACAATTTTATTTTAGGGGATTCAGCATATCCCAATCTTAGCTGGCTTGTGCCCCCTTTCAAGGATAATGGTTCCTTAACTGAAAATCAAAAGATTTTCAATTACAAACATTCCGCAACCAGAATTATTATAGAGAATGCGTTTGGCCTTTTAAAAGGCAGATTTAGAAGATTAAGATTCTTTGAAAACAAAGATATAATATTTATTGTAGAATGTGTAGTAGCAGCGTGCACCTTGCACAATATATGTATTAATTATAATGATACTGATATAGAATTAAATGAAGTTGAGACGGAAATTGATTGTTGCGACATTCCTTCTAGTGAAAGTTTTGCTACAACTGATATAGATAGAAGGCAACAAGTTTTTAATAAAATGTTTGCATAAAAAATTTGTTTTATACTTTTTTATTAAACACATTTTTAAAAAAATATATATATTTATATGTTATAAATATAATATAATATATTATGGTGTAACTATTTTAAATATAACAACACAGTAAGTCTCTTAAGTAATACATTTCAGTGTTCCTCTTATAACAAAAAAGAAATTTGACATAACTGGCCATTAACAAAAAAAATATAACACATGTATCTTTGGTATTAATATCACAAGAAAATAGCCCTAAAACTAATTAATTTTACTTTCTAACATTTTCCTTCTCTTCCTTTTTTAACTTAATAAACTCTTCAAAAGCCTTTAGTTTACGTTCTTCAATATCTAATTTTCGTTCTAATAATTTAATTTTCTTATTATCTTCTTCCGCTTTTTGTTTCAGGTACTGTTGCTTAGTTTTAAAATATTCTATTGAAGCATTTTTTCGTATTTTCTGCGTCCTTATTTTATCATCTTCTTTTATTATTTTTGTAATTGTATGGTCTTTTATAGATGTATTCTCCTTTGTATGGTCGTTCAATTTGGTACATGTTATTTCCTCCGTGCTGGTATGTGGGGTGTTATTTTCACTCAAAATACTAACATCGATTGAGTGAGGACTTGAATTATTCGGTTTTTCCCCAAGGAATTCGTCCATTTTATCAAAAAATTGAAACCTGATCGGTCCCCTGCCGCTTTTCTTTATATTGTCTTTTGCAATTTTGTAACTGCGCATCAAATTCTGCCATTTTTTATAGCAGTCCACTGCAGATACCTATACAGGGTGGTCCGTTATAAGTTGGCACTAGCAAACATGCTTATATAGCGGCTTAAAACAAACACAAAAGTCCTGGACCATTATTCAAAATTCGCAATATTAATCGAGTTATTAACTGTTAAAGATCAAAAGAAATGGCGTCCGCCAAAACGGCAACGGGAGGAGCGCTAGAGCCTCTGCGAGCTGTAGGACGGCCCAGTTTACCATCAAACAAATGCGGGGCGCGGTAAGGAGAAGAATAACGCAAAAGAAGCCGGCCGTGCAGCGGCGTCTTATCCTTCTCCTTACCGCACCCCGCATTTGTTTGTAGGCAAACTGGGCCGTTCTACAGCTCGCAGAGGCTCTAGCGCTCCTCCCGCTGCCGTTTTGGCGGACGCCCTTTCCTTTGATCTTTAACAGTTAATAACTCGATTAATATTGCGAATTTTGAATAATGGTCCAGGACTTTTGTGTTTGTTTTAAGCCGCTCTATAAGCATGTTTGCTAGTGCCAACTTATAACGGACCACCCTGTATAATACGAAAAGAAAATACATTACAAATTGAAACAAAATTGTTAGTAAGCAATTAAATATACACTTACATCTATATTTACACTCGTTAAATCATTTTTTATATTTTCCCATGCTTGCTTTTTTTTCCGCGGATGGTTTAATTCGTCATAGTGGCTTTCAACTGCCAAAATTAATTTAATACTATGGTCGTATGACCAAACCCTTTTTTCAGATTCTGTAAAACAATTATTGTTATTATTTTAATTATTTAATCCTATTTTAGTATCATTCTTTTTAATAACTTACGTTCAGTATAATTGTGATCCACATTTACTATAAATATATCTTCCATTTTTCAATAATAATATAACGTCTCTAATAGCAATTATTTGTCACCAACTCACCAACTGTCACCAACCACGAGTTGCACGAGCTTGACGAGTCTCGCTGAATCACACTTATGCTACACAACCATAGGAAGAACTGAGATCTCATTTTGAGACAGTTTGAGGGGTAAGGCAGTTGCGGTAAGGGGGGAGGACAAAATCTCACTTTGTTTCACTTCAGTTGTGAAGTGAGTCAATCAAAAAGAACGACCGCCAACTCAAGTGAGCTGAAATTATCTGAGATCTCGTGTAAAAAGAACGCACCTACTGACGCGATGTGTAACCTAAACCCCTTCTCCCGCTGCTCTCCAGGACCACCGCCGAACGGAGGAGAAACGTCCCCCTCCATCTACCCATCGCGCCTTGACGTGAGGAAGCGCATTACGACGTAAGGAAGCGGCAATCGCCGGACGGCGCGATGGGTTGATGGAGGGGGACGTTTCTCCTCCGTTCGACGGTGGCCAGCGGTGGCCTTGGAGAGCCTCGAGAGCCCATACGTGCCCAGGCCTGTCCTACAGCTCGCAGAGGCTCTCCATCGCTTCTCCCACTGCTATTTTGGCGGACGCCCTTTCCTTTGATCTTTAACAATTAATAACTCAATAAATATTGCGATTATTGCAAAACGGTACAGGACTTTTATGTTCAGCGCAAGCCGCTCTATGTCCCCACGAGAGATTGTATGGGTGGTCTGGGACACCCTGTATATATATGAATTGTAACCTTCTCTCGTGACTACATTTCTCAACCAATTCTGATTCCAAGATATGGATAATGTAATTTTCGACAATATAAAGAGTGAAGCATTTCATTAAGAGTTTTGTCTCCAATAATTATACATATACGAAATATATCCATACAAATTTTTTACCAGGTTATGTTAAGAATATCTGATAAAAATATCTGTTAAGAATATTTGATTGGAGGGATCTGTTTAGAACATTCTACTCTTAAATTAAGAAGATCCTCTTGTTGCTTATTTTAGTGGGAAATATTCTAAACTTAAGTGGTAAATTCTTAAGATAAGAATACAATTTTGTCAGTGTACATATGTACGCCTTATAATAAGTTTGTTATTTTATATCTATTTTTCCAGACACCTTTATGACACAAGTCATATAAATGGAAAGCACGCTATGCAGTTGACGTAGCCAGCGTTTGTGAGTTTTAGAGCGAGAGCGCCACAAACGCTGGCTATGAAACATACCTAATAATTTTTGCTGGTTTTGGATTTTCGCAATCTGTGCAGCGTCGAGCGGTTGTCTTCTTCTGCGTCTTTGATTGTCTAAAGACACGCTAGCAATCCAAAACAGTACACATAAATATATAGCTTGAATACTATAGTAATTCAATCAACGCTATACAATAAAGAACTAAAAATCGTATAATTTATAATGAACACGTTTATACGGAGTGTCCCAGACCTACCTAACACTATCTCGTGAGAACGTAGGGCGGCTTCAAATAAACACAGAAGTCCTGTGCCGTTATTCGATATTCGTAATAATTATCGAGAAATAAATGTTAGAAGATCAAAGCGTACGCAAAGCAGAAAAGGTGGAGCACTCGGCGCCGGTGGTTCGAGCTATAGCCAGGGTTGGGTGCACATTTCTGTGTATAATATGCATAAATGCAGAAAACGTGCAGAATACGCAGAAACAGGGGTTTTTTAAAACAATTTTTACTAAGAAAATGCTCCGCCTTTACTGCTTGGCGTGCGCTTTTGTTATATGTGGCAATGCTGACCAAAGACATTGCATTCGATGACCGTAATCGAGTGACGGCATTTATGTTGTAAGCGACCCGCTTGCCGAAAAGTGTCACAGCGAAGTAAGCATGAAAAGTATAACGTGAGGTCAGCATGACAGCGGAATAGCCACCGAAAAGCAGCAGAGATAAAAGGAGGCTCAAAGGAGACTCCGGGCTTCAATCGCTAAATCGAACATCATCAGTGAGTAGAGTCTGTCGGAATAACGTACTAATCGTCCTCCCCGTCTAGACGGATAGGCCACGGTCTAAAGATATAATTGTGAGACGATTTAATGTATTAAATAAAATCAGACTTATATTTGTTGTATTTCGGTGAGTTCTAACTCTTTATTCGGCAACGAACCTGCAAATATCCCTTGTTTGATCGCGTATACTACGTGGTCACAACACTTTGCTCTTCTAACATTTTTTTCTCGATAAGTATTACGAATGTCGAATAACGGCACAAGACTTCTGTGTGTATCTTAAGCCAACCTACATTCTCACGCGATAATGTTAGGTTGGTCTGGGACACCCTGTATATCAAATAATAATAATAACGGTATGACAATTCTCTCACTTGATTACTACTACTACCCGATGCCTCATTATTGCTGCGGTCACTGCCAACCATATCGTTTACGAACGAGGAATCCTGTTGTATATTGTTGCTGCATTCACGGTGGCTGCTGCTGGCTATGGCGCTCGCAGATAAGTAAGAATTTGAGCACTGTTGCTGATTCCGTACCGGCGATATTTCAATACGTGGTATAGATACATGTAGTGGGCTCCGAGAAGCGATCGGCGCCTCTGGCGTTGAATGATAGTCTAGAACAAAAATGTCTACAGGGTGAGTAAAAAGTACTGGAACAGTGAAATGTCTGAAAACCTAAGTATTTTAGAGAACAATGTTCCAAATAAACTTCTTTGTACTCACTTCGTCTATCCTCATTTCCACTTGTTTGCCGTAATATCGACCACTCCGATAACACGTCCAAACATTGTTCGCTGGGATGTGTTTTCAAATGCTCTTTCATTAACAAACCAGGTCGTAAATCTAATGTACAAATTGGACAAAACACCATATTTGAATATCTGTAACAGTAAATGTATTCCAATCATTAGGGATGGGATCAAGTTCAATATATGTATGTAGCAAGGTGACTCCCCAGTATTGTCCCATCGCTTCTTCAAACGCTCTAAGAAAACCATGTACTTTGTCGTCCCGTGATGTCCACTTTAAAAGTATTTCAAAAGTGAAACCTATATAATCTTCCTCTATAACAAGTTTAGTTAAAGCACAATGATGTATACTGTGAGAATAAATGTTTCTTTTATGTTCACCAATCCTATAGTCTTAAGCTGTCAAACAGCTTGATTCATGTGGCAAAGAAGCGCAATGCAAGCAGGGAATACGATAAATGAGGTGTAGTTGTTGTGCAATAGGAACCAAATCGTTGATTTTCGGGAAGACTCGGGATTTTTTGTATAACATAAATGTTATATTTGGTGAGGAGTCGCCGGATATCGTGTGAAAGTCCAGGAACGTACGAGAAAGAGGCAATATTGAATCTATTAAAGGCTCTCTCTTTTACAAAGTCAATATTTATCTACTAATACTGTCTTCATAGAATTCTAAACGTATGATTCAATTACTTTAATCTACCAGCTGTTCGGATTGTGGTTGTAATTATCTGACCAGTTCTAATTAAGATTTAAAAGTGACCCCTCTAACAATAGGTTCCTTTAGCGCAGCAGAAAAACGCAGTACGCAGCAACAGCAGGATCTCGAGGTTCAAATCCCGCCACATGTATAAGAATTTATAGTGTTCGTAATATGACCCCATCAAATCAATTACAATAGCGTAAACAAATATAATAAGTACGTGACAAAGCTCAGTTCTTAAACATTCTTTTCCTTAAATATTTAATGTTTTTTCAAATCTTTATTATAGGTATTTTAAATATCTATTTTATATTCGACGAATGTTTTGTTTATATTTTCTGAACATTCTTTTTACTGGATCTTGTACTTTGAACTTCTGGATCAATTAGATGAAGATGGTCAGAGGGAAATTGTCAAATCAGTTTACGCTAATTGTTTGGCCTTTTACGACATCGCTGCAAAAGAAATTCGTCAAAGACTTTTTGTCGAAGAGGAATTTCTGAGGAAATTGGCGGTTTTTGAACCAACCATTACTCTGCAGCAATTTCAACAAAATGAACCGAATACATCGGTTCAGGATGTTTTAATAGTTGCCAAACGATTCGGCGGATTCGATGAGGAGATTTTAACGAAAGAATGGCAATCCTTAACTCTGGATTTCTCATTAGAGCAAAAAGCAAAAATTACTACTTTAAAATTTGACGATGCATGGAAAACCATAATCGCGATTAAAGACGCGAATGGAAAATTTAAATATGCTACATGTGCTAAATTAGTTAATTCAGTGCGATCACTTCCGAATTCTAATGCCGATGCCGAAAGATTGTTTTCCATGTTGACAGACATTAAAACAAAGAAACGCAACTCACTTTCTGCGATTCATGTTCAAGCTCTGTGCGTGTTCAAATCATGTCTAAGGGCGAGAGGAGAAACGGCTCGGACCATGAGAGTTGATGCACGACATTTAGCTCTTATGTCATCCAAAAATTTACATAAAATTAGAGTCGCGCATGATACCAAGTTTTTACATTTATTTGCTAACGATGACGAAGATATTCCCTGTACGTCCTCAGACTTGTAACTGAGTATCTCATAAGTTAAAATGATTAAATCAACGTTTCGTTACTCTTGTTTGCGATTGCGCGACGTTAAAAAACTCGCGAATGCAATATTGCACAGTAAACTGATTCGCCGTTTCTGACGGCACACGCGGGACTATAAATGTTCGGAATATTTGGTCGGCAAGAGGGAGACGTAAATTCACGAAAAGTTAACGTTGAATTTATTTACAGTATGTACAGTTTTGATCGGTCGTCGGCACAGTGTTTTAATAGGAGTCTAACACAAAACCCGCGGTGATAACGCACATGTGATGCCGGCGCCGAAATATGTGCTCCTTAGAGCGAAAGTACGCCACGCGGCGTAAACGGTTGCTCGTGTGAGCACAAACAAAAGGAAGTTTTACACGGAGCGGTGCGTAACTTACGCGATATAATTGTTCACTTTACAATTGGCGAACGATTGCTCATGAGAGCGGTCCGCGAACGTTTATATTTGCGGTGGCACAAGATGCTGCGGTTATAATATATGTATATTATATGCGATATATGTAATCTTCTGAAAGGACTCCACGGAAGTGAAGCGAAAATGGGTCACGCAAATAGGCCAAGGCTCCCGTTACCAAGCGCCTAATTCGCATAAGTCCCGGTAAGACCGGGGGCGCCTCATGCTTACACGCTTGGTAACGCGCATGTCGCGTTTATGAAATGACGTCATTTTCGCTTGGATCCTTTAAGGAGCGTAAGGATACGCACGAGCGCCCCGTACTTAATAAACTGTGATATTAAAATTATCAAAGCATAGTTGATTTGGTTATTTCGGACAAACCCAAACAACTCTCGACACTTTAATTTTACAGTATATGTTTATTGCTGTGACATTAAAATGAAGAAAGTTGCAATAAACCGAGTTAATATGTTTAACTTATCAAATGTTCATTTACTGCTTCACTTTACAGCTTGGTGGCTGTAATATTGCTTTAGTAGTGACGTACATACTTCTTGGGATTCTTTCTTTTTCTTTTTTGTAAATGCATGCGCAATGGCAGATACTGTAGCTTTTTCTTTTGCTGCGTAACGTACGTATATTTTTTTTATTTCTGCTTCGCATTTCCTTTATTCCCGCCATTCCCCCATTCCCTAGGAAATGTAGAAAATTGTCAATAAGAGCTCTATTTTGTAAGCGAGTTATTAGACAATTTTCAACATTTTCGCCTGATGGAAGAAACCACCACCTTCTCGCGGTTTCCATCGAGCAGTAATGTGGATTGCAATATTTTTTTCTTCGGTAGCAAAACTCTATAGAAAATATGCACAACAGTTTTATTACACTTTACAATATACCTGAGAATGTTTTTCGTATAATTTCAGTTGTGATATTAATTAACGAGTGTTTACTACTTGCAAAATTTTATTCCGTCCACGTTTCTGGCAAAGAGTGGGATTTGTATTAACAAGGCAACTGGATGGTCATATTTTTAGTTTAAATGCAATAATTTCACAAATTATTCCAAAAGAATAATATTCTCACACACAAATATCGAGATAGAAAATCAATTATTGACTGTCCAGTACCCTTTGACTTCAGCTTATTCCGAGTATTGATAGAGAGTAGAGGTTAATTGCTAAATGATATAAATTAAAGTTCCTAATTTAATATGACATTGTGAGAAAATTTTATCATCGAGAATTTTAATGTGGATATATATTTGATTCTTTCATATACTTGACATGCCTACACTGAAAAAATATCGTAATATTAGAAAAATATGTTTTAAATGTATGCAATGCAATTATTTATTTAAATTAAGTATTTATTTAAATAAATAAAAATACTTATTTTAAAAGAATAGATGCATTGTACACATTTGAAAAAATATTTCTTAATAATTACGATATTTTTTTTCTGTGTATAGCCTGCGCGTATGGGACTTAGAAAATTTACAGACGGCCGAATCGCGGGACTTGGAAAATTCACGCCTGTTCGCGCGAGAGGCGAGACGGCCGAAACGAAACAAGCGTGGCTTGCTTTAGTGAGGAGTGAGAAGGGCGAGAGATACTCTCCCTCTCACTCGGCGACCCGAGCGCTTCCGAGCTCACCGACGAGCGCTGCGTCTGTGTGCGTGAGCGTGCTGCCGCTGTTGAAATCGCAGCACTGGTACGCGTTCGAACGAGTTAGTTCGCTCGAGCAATCGGGAGAGGAAGGAAGCATTATAATCTCCTTATACTATTTTTCGAGTGGACCTTTATTTCCTACGACGACATCCAACCAGGCCCCGACGCGTGAAAATCGCCGAGAGATCATGTAGAACGTACATCACGCAACAGCTATAATTCACCTTACTAGATTTCGAGTGGCCGGTACGTGTTCAGGAAATCCCGAACTCACGGTACGCTTGTTCGACCGTATCAGACGGTCGCGTGCGGTCCAGGAACGGAGTAATGATAAGAATGTGTGAACGCGGTTGGCGTGATTGGTTTTACAACACTGTTAGTACACACTGTTTATTAACAATATTACAAAACAATGAAACACTAATGTGAAGGTTTAACATAGAACGTATCGTTTACTCGCACGTTTGTCCCACCCGTGATACGTACGCCACGTGGCACCGTACGGAGAGCGTAATGGTAGTTGCAAGACTCCAATAAAAATTAATTGGGAGTAATCGCCGAAACGCTCGCGACTATTGGTGGTTGCGATTATCTCGCGGAAGCCTTGTTCCCACAGGAACGCTTAACAAAGGAGCCCTTAAAAGTGGCAGTGCGCGAACTCGCGCGGTGGTTCAACACGTGAACAAAAGGTTTGGTAGGATGATACACGTCCTGCTTCCAGTAGATACTCCACGGAAGTGAAAGTGCAGGAAAAATGGGTCACGGTTCCCGTGCGTGATCTAATTACCGGATAATCCGCACAGGTACACAGCGCTGTACGCTCGGACGCGTAATGCGCAAGTCGCTACGTGTGGTGACGTCACATCGAGCCAATTGCATGATCGTACTTATTTTAGAGCGTGCCCCGACCTAGTCCGATATAAGTGTATAATGTAAGCTTATTGTATTAATAAATTTACTGTCACCAAAATTTTATGCCGTTTTGAATCCCGAACATTCCGGCCCGCGTTGAACAGATATGTTCAAGGGAATCGTGAGCCTGCATCGACAAGACGGTTCGGACTAGTTCGGGTGCGCTCGGCGGTGAGCGGCAGAAGTGGGGGAACGGGCCCCACTATTGTGCCCCGGGCTCGACGGTCGCGAGACAAAGGTGACACGCCGAAACATGCTACGACCGGCTTACGCATAACGCATAACCTCTCTGATCGGACGTCGCGAGAAGTCGAGTATTAACGTGGCGGGCGGATCGTCGAATCTGGTATCACGTCGGAACGCATCTTATAAACAGAGATTGATGCGACTGGTAATCGCGAGTGAACGTGTAATACAGTGCACTTGCAACGGAAGTGACTCGCGCAACGCAATAACAGGCGGACGTGAATATTTCATGGGTGACTCGAATGCCTTGAATATACTAACGAAGGAGAACAGGATCGTCCTTCGTACAACATTAACCAGTCGGTGTGATCGACGGTCGCTCAGGTATATAACTACATTGTATATTAATTATTGGAACAGTCTCGCAATAAAAGCGAATTATTTTTCTTGCTCGACTTGGGCGAGCAGTGAAGCTTTCATTTGAATGTGCCATTCCGTTAATTCTTTGGGCAACGTGTGGAAAAAATATATAATACGCAGAACGGCAAGAAAACAAAATCGGCCGCTGATAACTAGTCAATATTCGCAGTATTGATATCGACTGGTAATAAGCAAATTTTGTTAACAGGTCGTTTGAAATGTTTGTCGGCCGTACGAACGGTGACGACGCGGATCACGCCATCTTGGCCGGGATGGCATTCGGATATACGCCCGAGACGCCATTTGCATGGTGGCAAATCAGGATCGCGCAAGAGCACCAATAGCCCTTTACGGACTAACGCTTGTAATTGCCGCCATTTTGGACGCTGGTGTAGCGTTTGCAAGTAATCGCGTTGCCACGTACGCCAAAAGCTTTGTGTCATCTGCTGTATCAACTGCCAGCGCGAAAGACGATTCTCCTTTACATGGAGGAGATCTGGTTCCGGCGGAGAGGTTAACGGGGTGCCGATGAGAAAATGCGCCGGCGTCAGCGATTGATAATCGTCGATATTGTCCGATTGGGCGGCTATGGGTCTTGAATTAAGGCATGCCTCGACACGGCAAAGCAAAGTCATAAACTCAGTGAGTGTTAGGATGTGTGCACCAACACATCGGCGTAAATGGAATTTAACGCTTTTAACCGCTGCCTCCCAAAGCCCTCCAAAGTGGGGTGCCGCGGGTGGAATAAAATGCCATCGGACTTGGTCGTTTGCCATTAAACTTGCCACCGAAGAGTCCTGGACGGCGCAACGGAACCACTCACGGAGCTCCTTAGATGCGCCATGAAAATTGGACCCATTGTCCGAATACAAGGCGTTCGGCAGTCCTCGGCGTGCCACAAACCGTTGATACGCCGCAATGAAGGCACCGGAGGTCCCGTCAGTGGCAAGTTCAAGGTGGATGGCTTTAGTGGCCATGCACACAAAAACAACAACGTAGACCTTTTGTGACTGACGACCCCGCCCAGCTGCTACGCGAGCCAGTAGGGGCCCCGCATAATCGACACCGGTGTTGACAAACGGGCGCTCGACCCGTGTGACTCGGGCGGCAGGAAGATCGCCCATCAGCTCATTTGGACTCACGGCTCGTTCGCGTGTGCAAACAACGCAGGAATATATGACCGATCGTACCATTGCTCGCGCTCGTATTATCCAGTAATCCTGACGAAGACATTCAAGAGTGAGTGTCGGTCCTGCATGCAAGTTTCGCAGGTGAGTGTGATTGATAATTAACTTGACTAATGGATGGGAAGCAAGAATAATCGGCCATTTACTCCTTTCAGGTATATCCGCGTGCGCTAAACGACCCCGTACCCGCATAAGTCCTTGGGTATCCAAAAACGGGCCCAGCGCCAGAAGAGTGGAGGCTCTTGGAAGAGGATGATGGTGAAGGAGAGATGACAAGTCCTCTGGAAAAATCTCTGACTGAACGACCTTCAACCAAAAGATTCTGCTGCGACTCAGTTCGTCAGCGGTGAGAGGAGGAGGAGGCGGTCTAACAGCGGAGGACTGTCGGTAAGTGTCAGATTTCACTTTACAATTGGTCACAAACCTCAATATATAAGCGGTCACGCGTAATAATCGAGGCCACGATGAAAAACGAGTTGATAGGTCCCATATTGGCTCAACGACGCCCATACAGGCCGGTAAGCTCTCGCGAGCTACATGATAAGTCCCCTCCGGTTCAATAGATATAAGGTTAGGCCACGCCTCGCGTGATTCGCACAGCCATGAGGGCCCATGCCACCATAGGTTATGAGAGATTAATTGGGTTGGAGATAGACCCCGCGACGCACAATCAGCTGGATTCTGCTCTGACGACACGTGTCGCCACGATGCATTAGGAAGCGTTGTTTGGATAGTGGATACCCGATTGGCCACAAAAGTTTTCCATCGTGACGGAGGTTGCTTTATCCACGCTAAAGTTATAGTCGAGTCAGTCCAACATGTCACAGTCGCGTCTCGAAGGTCACCCGCAGTAGTGATGTATTGGATGAGCTTGGCCAACAACATGGCGGCGCACAACTCCAAGCGGGGTACGGAAACAGTCTTGATTGGTGCTACGCGAGACTTGGCCGCGACCAAACTTACGTCTACAGTTCCATTGGACGACGTGCACCTTTGGTAAATGACTGCAGCATATGCTGCTATGGACGCATCGGCAAACCCATGTAACTCACATGTGCCCTGCGTGTTTGAAACTAGTCGCGGAATTGAAAATTGATTCAATTGTAGAAGTTCTTGTACATAATTTAACCACGAAAGTTTAATATCGTCGGACGGTTCGGTGTCCCAGTCATACTTTGCTAGCCAAAGTTTCTGTACCAGAATTTTTGCGGTAACTACCACGGGCGTCATCCACCCAAGCGGATCGAACATATGAGCAACCGCAGATAATATACTGCGTTTGCTGATCGTATCCACGCTTGGCGTGACAAGACGGAAATGCAGGCGATCGTGAGTCGGATCCCACGAAAGCCCAAGGACCGATATTGATTCCCTATCCGGACTATTGGTACTGCGGGCAAGCCCATGATCTTCGGGATCGATGCTAGCAAGAAGTGACGGATCGTTGCTGGCCCATTTACGCAACCGAAAATGGGCCTTAGCCAACAGAGCTACAAGCTGGTCGCGAGTCTGGAGCAACTCCGCTGCGTCATTGGAGCCAAAGATGCAGTCGTCCACGTAAGTTTGATGCTGCAACACCGGTACTGCAAGAGGATATTTGAGACCCTCGTCCAGCACAAGTTGTTGCAACACGCGTATGGCCATGAACGGAGCAGCCGAAGTACCATACGTGACAGTTTTGAGTCGGAACTCCTGGACCGGTTCCGAAGGAGACTCTCGCCACACAATTTTCTGATAATCTCTATCGTCCTCGTGTATAAGGATTTGGCGATACATCTTCGCTATATCTGCAGTATAGACATAGCGAAATTGTCGCCACCTCAAGAGCACCCCGATTATGTCAACTTGAAGCTTTGGTCCGGACAACAGAAGATCATTTAAAGATTTACCATTGGACGAGCTACAGGAAGCGTTGAAAACCACGCGCAGACGAGAAGTCAAGCTATTGTCCTTAATGACCGCGTGATGAGGAATGAAGTAGGACGCGGTTAACGAAGACGAGCGCGGTTCGATCTTCTCCATGTGCCCTAAAGTTAAATAGTCGCGCATAAATTCGTTATACGCGACGGACAGCGATGGATGGCGCTGAAGGCGACGCTCCATTCGCATCAAACATTGTATGGCTGTATGACGAGACTCTCCTAAGGTCACGTCCGGAGACGCAAAAGGCAATTTCAAGACGTAACGTCCGGTGTCATCTCTTGAATGCGTGTTCACAAAGTGTTGTTCACATTGGTCATCCGCGCCAGTTCGCATTGTCACCGCAGGGATCTCCTCCAACTCCCAAAACCTACGCAAGGAGTCATCAAGGGACTCGGGATATCCATGGTGGATGGCAAGCTCAGAATGGGAAGAGGAAGAGGATACTGGCCCTGACAGGATCCACCCCAGCCGGGTCCTCTGGGCGATGGGCCCGTTTCTGGACCCTCTACGAACACCATTCAAGATAAGCTCATGGAAGATGTCCGCGCCGATAATGAGCTCAATGGGATCCGGGCTGAATGGGCGATCATCCGCTAAGCGCAACCCTGCAAAATGGTTCCAATTAGCCTGCCGTACATGATTCACGGGTACGTAATTAGTAAGCGACCCCAACACCACTGCAGTCGTCGACCATACAGGACTCCGTGCCTTGGACGGAGTTATAAAAACCCTGGCAGTTTGCTGAGCTCGCGCCTTACATCCGCCTATCCCAGAGACGCACAGGGACGTCCGGTCAAGTTGGACGTTCAACCGCCGCGCGAGGCCCTCAGTCATCAAGGTGGCAACGGATCCCGGATCAACTAAGGCTCGGACTTCCATGGCGCAACCATTACGTGATGCACTCACACTGACACGCGCTGTGGATAATAGAATTGAATTAGGCTGGTTGTTTACCAAGTGGGAGCTCACCTCTTGCTCCGTGACATCGGGTGGTGAGCTTGTCACCGGGCCGGTGTCAACCTTGCGTGCTGGAAAGTGCAACAACGAATGGTGCCGCTGCTTACACTCTCTACAATTATGCGGAGATTTACATTGAGTATTCGAGTGGCCGATCGCGAAGCAGTTAATACATCGAGACAGTCGCTTCACAAGCTTAAAACGCTCTGCAGGTGATTTTTCGAGCAGCGACGGGCACTTATACATTAAGTGATTGGCATTGCATACCGGACATTTGACTTGCGAAGTAGAAAAAACGTGAGTATCGATCGACTTTATGCGCGATGCTTTGTCTCGGGTCGAAACAGGGGTCTCTGCGCGGATCGGCACGATCGACTCCAGGGCACACACTCGAGTTTCTAAAAAATCACTGAAGTGGTCAAAGGAGGGAAAATGAGCAGAGTTTCCCAATCGAAGCTCCCAAGCCTTACGAGAAACTTTGTCCAGGCATTGAGTCGCGAAATGGACAATGACAATGTCCCATTGGTCCACGGGACAGTTAAGATTACGAAGGGCCTTGATTGAGCCGTGAATACGATCATACAGACCCCGCAGATCCTTCGCGTTCTCGCTCGCAATAGGATTAATCGTGAATAGGAGCTGCAAATGTCGCGATATTAATCGACGCGGGTTCGCGTATCGCGCTGAGACGGCCTCCCAAGCGATTTGGAAATTTGACTCGGTTATTGGAAGATGCGCTATAATCATCTTGGCCTCGCTCGTTAACGCGGAGACTAAATAATGCATCTTGTCAGTTTCTGTGAGAGACTTATCTGAGATGACGAGCGATGTAAATTGGTCTCTGAACGCTTCCCATTTTTCTAGAACTCCGTCGAAGGATGGCAGCTTCATCGCCGGAAGTTGCCACGCTGCTCGAGAGGTAGGCGGCGCTGCCTGTTGTGAAGACGGAAGTGAGCTCGGCGGTGGAGAAGATGGCGCCGTGACTGCTCCAAGCTGCTCGAGAAGGCCTTGGAAGAAGTCCACAGCGTCTAAGTACGCATCTTCACATTGCTCGAAGATGCTCTCCGTAAAGTAGGACAGGGATGCTTTGGTTTTATCATCAACCCGTGAAGCGATGTCTGCGTTCAGGTCTTGATATTGGCCGAAAGCTTCCTTGATATAATCAAGGCGGCCTCGTGTCGCGCTCACAGTCATTTTTTCTCGACCAGCCTTCTTAAAATTGGTCACAGCGCGGTCTATGGAGCGAGCTAACTGCGATTGCCGTTCGAGTAGTTTCTCGAGATCAGCCATTGTTATAGTTATTTAGTTATAGTTAATGTTAGTTGTAATTCACATTCACGTTAGGATTTAACACAGCACTTATCGTTCACTGAGTCCGCACCCTCCGGCTCGAAGGACCAAAATTTTATGTTCAGGAAATCCCGAACTCACGGTATGCTTGTTCGACCGTATCAGACGGTCGCGTGCGGTCCAGGAACGGAGTAATGATAAGAATGTGTGAACGCGGTTGGCGTGATTGGTTTTACAACACTGTTAGTACACACTGTTTATTAACAATATTACAAAACAATGAAACACTAATGTGAAGGTTTAACATAGAACGTATCGTTTACTCGCACGTTTGTCCCACCCGTGATACGTACGCCACGTGGCACCGTACGGAGAGCGTAATGGTAGTTGCAAGACTCCAATAAAAATTAATTGGGAGTAATCGCCGAAACGCTCGCGACTATTGGTGGTTGCGATTATCTCGCGGAAGCCTTGTTCCCACAGGAACGCTTAACAAAGGAGCCCTTAAAAGTGGCAGTGCGCGAACTCGCGCGGTGGTTCAACACGTGAACAAAAGGTTTGGTAGGATGATACACGTCCTGCTTCCAGTAGATACTCCACGGAAGTGAAAGTGCAGGAAAAATGGGTCACGGTTCCCGTGCGTGATCTAATTACCGGATAATCCGCACATGTACACAGCGCTGTACGCTCGGACGCGTAATGCGCAAGTCGCTACGTGTGGTGACGTCACATCGAGCCAATTGCATGATCGTACTTATTTTAGAGCGTGCCCCGACCTAGTCCGATATAAGTGTATAATGTAAGCTTATTGTATTAATAAATTTACTGTCACCAAAATTTTATGCCGTTTTGAATCCCGAACAGTACGTCCGTATATTTAATAAAAAAATTGCTATTGTAAAAATGGTTATTAATTCAAGAAGTATTGAAAGGGTAATGGAAAAGAAAATGTGCACTCTGTAGTTTTACAATAACGATAACAAGTATATTTTTGTACATACTATTAATAATATTATATATGAGCCGCTTATTTTGAAAGTGGCCTAACTCCATTTATCTTCAAATCGAGATATTTAAAGTTTTGCGTTTCAATGAATTTAAAAATATACGTATAGGATACTAATGAGTCATACTGCTTAAACGTATCTAAGGATGTTAAATTTAAAGTTCCTGTTAAAATAGTGGCCATTATTAAGTGAATAACGTGCGTTTTCTTATCAAGAATGGAGTTGGACCACTTTCAAAATTAACAGCCAGATTCATTATAAAATTTGAAGGTGCCCAAGTCCATTCAACATAATTTAAGATGTTTCAAATTGAAAAAACAATACTGAATTTGTTTTACATATCTTGAAAACACTTCGGAAACGTAATTTATGCGATTCAAAACATTTTTTAATTACAGAACATAGAAAATTACAAACATAAATTTATTACAAAACAATTTACTATTCGTCTACATTTTGTGCGTGTGAAAGGGATTTGAAGAAATCATGATGTTCTGGTGGTATGTATCGTAATAGGTAAATTATGTCCTTAAATTTTGCTGTTGTAATTTGTCTAATATTTTTATACAATGGTGTCAATACAATATTTTCGAACTTTCTTGGTCTACCCCGACGTGGTAATAAATTCAGGACTTTAAAATTTTCATTCTCATTCATTGATGTCTTATAGAAAATTTTATATGGTTCATTTCTGACAAAACGCATCCAACATATTCTTAACCAGTTTACTGATTCTCCATCAGAATTCTTTACCCTTTTAAAAATTGCGTCTTCTAATAATTTTGTTTATACAAAATCTTCCTGTCTCATTTCATTTACAATAAAATTATTACCCTTCCGACACTTTTTAATAATCTTGTAATAATCTTGCGGAACGAACAGTAAATTATTTTTTTTTAATGTCATTTCTACCACGCCAAAATCTCTATCATTTGGTAAAAACGAATGTCCTGATATTAAAAATTTATGATCTATGATTTCCACATTATTATCCAAAGTTTGGACAATTTTTAACCACATTAAAGCTACTTTAATGTTTCTATTTTGCCCGGTGCACATGTCACTGTAAGCTATAATGTGTCTTTCACTTCTTAAATTTTTAATATGTTTTAAGATGCATGAAACAACTTCTTGAGCACCTCTGGATGCAATAGTTTCATCCCAAACGTACATGTAAACATTATCGTTATGAAAATTGTGTATACCAAAATTTAGAATATACATATTGCGTTTGTAATATGCTACTGAGGTAGTCAGCTTGGGATACGGTAATGTTTTATGCAAGTCGAACGAGAAAGCAAAATAATAATCCGAATTACGTGATACTTGCTCCTGATCTTGTTTTAGTGAATTTCTAGCTCTGATTCTGCTAGTCTTAAATGGACATCGTGTTCTTCGGTGAGTTTATTCTTTTCTTCATCATTATTCGATGCTTTAATTTTAATGTTTAATAAGTCACATTTTTGGCATGTATCTTTGCGCGGTTGGTGGAAATGTAAATCAAAATCTTTTTTAAATGTTTTCCTATAAGTCCACTCATTAACGGCTTTTATTCCATTTCCCTCGCAGTGAAGCTCGTATAAATTAAACATTTTCCTGAGAGTTAGATCAGGATGTAGATATCTTCTATTAGGATTATGAGATCTGGTATAATGGGATTCAAAATTAGGGAAACTTTTAATATGGTTTTGAACGTGCTTTTTCGCTTCTTCAGGTAATTGTCTTGATGATCCAACCATCCTCCCACGTATATCATTGCCCACATTTGCAGAGTTTACTACTCGTTTTAAGCGTCCTTCGCTTACTTTAAAAGTATCCAAAAAGAATTTTTTACAGACTGGAATTTTTCCGTTTTTAGAATGTAACAAATATCTAAAACTAAAATTTCTTGGTGAACCTTTTCCGTTTGTTGGACGTCTTCGTTCCACAATTTTGCGCTCGACAGCTTCGTGAAGTAATATATTTTGTTTGTTAAAATCTGCCAAACCCCAAAACTTCTCAAAAATATTCTTTCTTCTTCATTGTAATTTTTTGTGCAAGCATTCCGACAACCACAATCTTTGTTTTCTAAAATTTTTTCAGGAACAATATTTCCGGTTTGAGTGCAATATCTTTTTTCTGAATTCCGTTTAATCTTTCGCACTTTTTGGATGTATGATGCATCAATCTTTTCTCCATTGTTATTCGGATCTTCATCCTCTGAAGACGAATATTGTTCTATAATTCTGTTTCTTTTTCGATTTTTTAAATTATTAGTTACTATTTCTTCTTCACTATCTGAACTAAATGGTCTTGTTCTGTTTTTCCTCATGGGTAAAATAATTTCTAAAATTTAATATTAAATTCTAAGTTTTATATTAATTAAACGTACAGGTTATTCAACTAACGCAATTGTCCCAAAAATGAGGTTAACTTGTAAATACTAATTAATTAAAATTACCTTCATCACTGCTTCCCGACATTATCAATAGTAAATATCTTGATGTAAGTATAAATGGAGTTGGGCCACTTTCAAACTACACGGCTCAGTTATTTAATTAATTCTGAGAACTTATGTGTGAAAAATTTATCGTATTTGCTCTGAATATAAGCAACCTGAAATGCTTCACTGATATATAACATGAAGTTGTACATTTAACCATGGTAACCGGCAAAAAATTGAAAAACGGAATTAGGCCACTTTCAAAATAAACGGCTCATATATGTACACATTTCAGGGTGATACTTATCGAAAAAACAAGAAAAACATAATATTTTGTCCCAATGTGCCAATGTGTCAGGTAATGAAGGGTACCTGCGCGCATGCACTGTTTAGAGAGAGACCTACGTGAGATATCGAGAGATACGGATAGGAGTTAGGATGAGAGGAACGATGTGTTTTAGAGAGATACACTATGAGCTTTATTCTTGAGAGCAGCGCTTACAGTACTCGCGATAGAGAAATGCTAAGAGATATGTCTAGAGAAGGCTATAAGAAGCCGCGATATAGGTATTCACTTGAGATGAGTACAATACGATTGAAACTGAGAAAACTATACTGTTAGAGACAACACTGTTAATTCGCCGAGATATAGACTTTTGAGAGGTTATTCCGATAGCGGTAGAGGTATGACTGGCGAAATTGAGGCGTTAACGCTGCAATATTCGGAGATCTATTGTGAGTTGACGGCGAATGCCACCTGTCGCGTACTTCGTGATATAATCAATAGAAATTCACTGAGATCGATCGATAAGCGCTTTTAATTTATCGACCGTGTGCGTGCGGTGTTTACTGTTTCTCCGAACATGCACACTTCTCCTGTAACATGCGGACGGGGAAACAAATTTCATTCGCATTGGCAAAAATGGGCTTCTCGCCCTGCACCAATTTACAACTATACCATGCGTACAAAATATGTTGTGAAATGCCGGTGCGGTTAATTGATGCGTAATAAGAGAATGCATCCGTATGGCGTCCTTCCGACTCCCTATCTCTCTGTCATCAATACGCAAGGATAGGTGATTATGCATCCTTTTTAAAAATATTTTAACTTGTCTATAAAAATATACATCACACGGCTGACATAAAGATGTGCATCTAGGCGGTATTATATTTACTGTGGATGTCGGGTGTCCGGCATCATCGAGAAGAATGTCGTCGTACATAGTTAAATCTGTCTGACCGGTCCACGAATCGACGAGTAACAAACATTTGTTGGACTCTACATACGGCCATAGACACGAGGAGAGGTATATTTTAAAAATATCTTTACTTAATTTACCTGATTTTGAGCACGTGACATAAACATTTTTATATTTTTTAACTAGCTCGTCGACACGTATTCTCACGATGGGACCAAAATTGCCACCCGATTCCTGCATGCACAGAAATACGCGAGGCAGTACCTTCCCGGACGCTGTGAGGGTATACTGTGCCGTGTACGAGTGCGAAATTCGATTCAACGATTTTTTTTTTACGAGTACTGTGCACCCTTTCGCCACTAGTGAACGCTTATACGGAATGTGATACTCACATCCCGTCTGGTCGGTATTCAATATAAAATTTGGATCGAAATTTGCCACAATGCCACGAGTCTGACGCTGAAAATTAGCTGCGGCCGTCAAGGTCTCTTCCCACGATGTATATTCTCCCCTGTGTCTACAAATCGAGTCACTGCTCGTTGTCTAATATTGTTCTTTTGCTTGAATCTGGTAAGCCACGCGCGGGTGGCCATAAAATGAAAATCGTCTGATAGCAGCGGATAAGCGGCTTGCATAGCCAGCCCATTGCTGCAACTTCCGCGTTGTGACGTAAAACCGGTACCATTTCGAAGCGGCTGAAGATGGCTATACATAAAGTTTCCTGGCATCAAATGGGTATACAGGGTGTCCCACGACTCAGGGAACTCCCGGAAATCGGGGGTAGCTGAGGTGATTCTGAACGAGATTTTCTTTTGCAAAAATACTGTCCGAGGCTTCATATTTGAATTATTAAGGAAAGCCCGACCGTGGTCGTGAACGGGAGCAGCGCTGTGGTACGGCACGAAGCATCGGACGGAAATTAATATCCAATAACAAATTAAAATTTCAGAATGACCTCAGATATCCATTAGTCATGCACAATAAATAAAGTAAGGCGTTTATTTTGAAAGTGGTCTAAGTTCATTTTTTTAAAAAAATGAGATATCACATAATATTCAATTATTGCACTAAATTATTCACGAATTATGTGATATCTTTTTTTTTTTTAAATTGACTTAGGCCACTTTCAAAATGAACAGCTCAAATAATTATTAAATAAAATAATTATAGTCATTATTCGTGTAACGGTAACATTCGATTTAACAAATCGAAATATGTTCAAAAACTTTAATTCGTTATTTGAAACCAACGCGAAATGAGATCTCGAAAATGAGATTTATCAAATATTACCAAAAAAGCTTTCGGAATCGAAAAATAGTTGTTTTCTATTAAACGAATAATGACTGCAATAACAAAATCAATTACTCACAGCCCTCGATGGAAGTGTGCGGCTGTCACTGGATCACTGCATCCATTCCGATCGTCCGTCTAATCTCCAGCGTCGAACAGCTGATCCGAGCACAGTCCCGACCGTTCACACTAATCTCCAGCGTCGAACAGCTGATCCGGGCACAGTCCCGGGCGGATCGGCGAACTCGAGCCACTGCACGGTCACTATCACTATCGGTGTTTATGCGTGAGCGATTGGCGTCTTACGTGAGAATATTAGGTATCCATGTTTGTGTGCGAGCGATCGCGTCTTACGTGAGAATATTAGGTATCGATGTTTATGTGCGAGCGATCGCGTCTTACGTTTGAATATTCAGTGGCCCTGAAAAGGGCCGATTTTCGCCTCATAGGTGAGGCTCGATGTGGCCCCCATTTGTCGCTACGCAAAGTTCAGCACGTTTGAGGATACTGTGCTGAACTTTGCGCAACGTATCTGCCCTGATGTTGGCGATGGCAGCATGGACTCGGGCCACCAGCTCCTCCGCTGAGTCCACAGGCTCCCTGTAGACTTCGTTCTGAAATAATTCATAAAAATTGCAAACGGTTAGTACACGCTCGTAGGAATAATTAAATGTTATAATTAAAGTAAAAAACAAACATGTTTCTATTAAATAACTGACGAAACGTACCTTCAGGTGCCCCCAGAGGAAAAAGTCCAACGGGTTCAAATCCGGGGACCGTGGGGGCCACGCAACACAACTTCCGCGGCCGATCCACCTGTCCTGGAAGGCTTGATTTAAATGAGCCCGCACATTTGAGGCGAAATGGGCAGGTGCCCCGTCATGTTGCAAGAACATGTTCTTCCGAATCTCTAAAGGAATTTCTTCCAAAAGATTCGGAAGAACATGTTCTAGAAACATGCCGTATGTTGAGCCGTCCAGTCTAGCTGGTAGCATGTACGGCCCAACGATAAATTCGCCGCAAATGCCGGCCCACAAATTGACCGACCAGCGGTGTTGTGCTGCTCGTGTACGAATCGCAAACGGATTCTCATCGTTCCACATGTGCCTATTGTGGGCATTGAAGCATCCTTCACGTGTGAACAGAGCTTCATCAGTCCACAATACGTACTTGCAGAACGATGGATTCCGCTGGATTTTCCCCAACAGCCACCTCGAAAATTGAACCCGTTGGCCATAATCAGCGGGCAGGAATGTTTGCACCCGTACATATTTGTACGGGTGCATGCAGAATTTCTGAAGTGTGCGATGCACCGTGGACCTGCTGGTGCTAAGACAAAAATACAAAAATTAGTTATTAAAATAACACAAGATTTTCATTAACAATATCTTATTTGCTTCACGTTCATACTTACTTCAGGCGGCGGCTCACATCGCGTATACTTAAACTGCCGTCTCTGTTAAATTCCAGAATCGCATCACTTTCATCGACAGACACTTGTCGTGATGGCCCCCCCGCTTCGTTTCGCACTATCCTCACGGATCCGGTACTGTACAAGCGTTCCGCTAAACTTCTGAAAGTTTTTCCACTAGCGGGCCTTTCGTTTGGGTACCGTTCACGGTATCTCCGTGCGGCAACATTGGCATTGCCACCACGTTGCGCGAAAATAAAAAACATTTTATAATATTCCGCGTTCGTGCGATCCATTTTGACACTTCGATGCTGCGGCTTCGAGAATGAATTCTCGACCGGCTAGTCCTTCGTTCCTTACAAAGGAAAATATCCTTATAGCAATGCTGTTGTTGGTGCGGTAGATAAAGATCTATGCGATAAAAGTGTTGGATGCGATACCGGCGAATCGAAGACGCAATCGGTTCCTTCGAATTTCTACTCACAGCCGAGTTATCTACTACCCTAACGGTAGCATTGCTATAAAAATATTTTCCTTTGCAAGGATCGAAGGACTAGTCAGTCGAGAATTCATTCTTGAAGCCACAGCATCGTCGTGTTTCATTAAAATGAATTGTTCCAACGCGGAATATTACCAAATGTTTTTCATCTTTGCGCAATGTGACGGTAATGCCAATCTTGCTGCACAGCGGTATCGTGAGACGGATCCCGGTGAAATACCTGCAAGTGCAAGAACTTTTAAAAATGTAGCGTCGGGACTTTATTTGTCCGGATCAGTGCAACCTGTGTGTAATGAAGTAAAACGTGCCGCACTTTGCGTAGCAACAAATGGGGGCCACATCGAGCCTCACCTATGAGGCGAAAATCGGCCCTTTTCAGGGCCATTGAATATTCAAACGTAAGACGCGATCGCTCGCACATAAACATCGATACCTAATATTCTCACGTAAGACGCGATCGCTCGCACACAAACATGGATACCTAATATTCTCACGTAAGACGCCAATCGCTCACGCATAAACACCGATAGTGATAGTGACCGTGCAGTGGCTCGAGTTCGCCGACCCGCCCGGGACTGTGCCCGGATCAGCTGTTGGACGCTGGAGATTAGACGAACGGTCGGGACTGTGCTCGGATCAGCTGTTCGACGCTGGAGATTAGACGGACGATCGGAATGGATGCAGTGATCCAGTGACAGCCGCACACTTCCATCGAGGGCTGTGAGTAATTGATTTTGTTATTGCAGTCATTATTCGTTTAATAGAAAACAACTATTTTTCGATTCCGAAAGCTTTTTTGGTAATATTTGATAAATCTCATTTTCGAGATCTCATTTCGCGTTGGTTTCAAATAACGAAATAAAGTTTTTGAACATATTTCGATTTGTTAAATCGAATGTTACCGTTACACGAATAATGATTATAATTATTTTATTTAATAATTATTTGAGCTGTTCATTTTGAAAGTGGCGTAAGTCAATATTTAAAAAAAAATAAGATATCACATAATTCGTGAATAATTTAGTGCAATAATTGAATATTATGTGATCTCATTTTTTTAAAAAAATGAACTTGGACCACTTTCAAAATACACGCCTTACTTTATTTATTGTGCATGACTAATGGATATCTGAGGTCATTCTGAAAGTTTAATTTGTTATTCGATATTAATTTCCGTCCGATGCTTCGTGCCGTACCACCGCGCTGCGCCCGTTCACGACCACGGTCGGGCGCCCGTGAGTGACAGGCGCTACGGTCCTGAGCGCGGGCTCTACGCGCGCTCTCATACGCCGGTGTTTTTCCTTAATAATTCAAATATGAAGCCTCGGACAGTATTTTTGCAAAGGAAAATCTCGTTCAGAATCACCTCAGCTACCCCCGATTTCTGGGAGTTCCCTGAGTTGTGGGACACCCTGTATATATATTATTTTTGTTCTTCTTCTTCGCTGCAATATAATAATTGCAATAAGTAATAAATAGTAATTAACAACACTGATGCATTTGATGAATTGACCGTTTGCGTACAGAGAGTTTTCAAAAAACACGGTCGAAAAACACTGACAAGGGGAGATCCACAACGTGTTGTTTCCAATTTCGCTGAATTTAAAATATGTCATAGTTGAGCACCCCTAGATGCTATGGTACCTGGTTGTACGTGAAGATGGCCCGTATCGTTTTCCAGAAAATTGCAGTTGAATATTGCGATTTTTCGACCTAGAGTCACTTATTGGGGAGAAGAAAACGCATTTATCCAACAGGACAGAGACATGCGTATCGACAAGACAAAAAAACATTCGATTCTCTGATGTTTTTTTTTTCTGCGTCTCGTTCTCAAGCACTGGCGAGCCACATCTTCAATTTAGGCCGAAAAATCGTAATATTCAAGTGCAATTTTCTCGAAAACTACGGGTCATTTTCACGTATAACCAGGTACCATGAGCATCTAGGGGTGCTATGATATATTTCAAATGCACCGAAATTGGAAACAACACGTTGTGAATCTCCCCTTGTAAGGAGCGCAATCGCGATTCTGTAAAAAATAAAAGCCGAGGAGCACGATAGCGCTCCTTTGATTATATCGAAAAAAAAAAAAAAAAAATTGCCCAAGGAGCGCCAATGCGCGTATAATGCGCTTTTAATCCGCATTTAACCGCATTGACTTCGAAACCGCATTAATTGTGTGTCTAAAATGTGCTCTGTGGGACTACACCTTAAGGTTGTCCACGACTGTACGCAATTCTCGGTGTGTGCTTTAATACGTTGAGCGCCACGCCGATTCTCAAGGAAGTCCCCGCCGATTAATTGCCGCATGGCCTCGGACCGAGTCAAGCATTGTCGGTCCGTGAGCCGGGTACAGACTTGAGCACGAACACGTATGAGCATTCGGTGTGGCCTCAGCTTGCCTCATGCGCATTCGTACTCAAGTCTGTACCCAGCTTTATTCTTTCAACTATAAAGCCGCGAAGTCCTCAATAAGCGTAGGTGCATTTCTTCAAATGCGCATTATAATTAGCATTAAATGTGCATTTAAGCCTTGCGCTTTTAATGCTAATTATAATGCGCATTTAAAGCGCATTATACGCACTTCGACGCTCCTTGGGTGAGGCTTCGTTATTATTTCATGAAATACTATTATACATATGTAAGTCTCAATCGTGTGGACTTAGCGAACGCAACGGAATTTGGGTTGGGTTGAGTAATCGACACGTGTCGGTGCAGTAAAATACTGTAATGCGAAGAAGGTTTTAATACAGTGTGATATCCAGGTGAGCATGTTGACACATGACACTTAGTTGTAATATCTGAATCAACACAATTGTCGGTATCGTATTGTGTATTAGGCACCGATAGGCGTATCCTTATTCGGGCGAGTGCTACTATAGCACCGCGCAGTCTGTCAGCGACTGACTGCTCTCAAGGCACGCTGTTCGCAGCGAGCACCAGCTCAGCCGGCCACCGCCGCTGGTCATGTGACCAGCGCCCGTAGGCCGCTAAGTTTGAAGGCCGTCAAACTTATACATATACGAGGTGTGGCAGAAAAGTAATGAGACTGGCAACACTGCAAGCGATCTGGCAACGGTGCGCTGTTTTCCTTGATAGAGCACGTGTATCAGTACCTTCCCATAGTTCAGTGCGAATTTCAAGTCCTTCCATTAATTACGTGATTTTTGTGAGTGCTATTAGCGAAGTTGTGTTTTGGTTGTGCGTCACGGAAAATGGAACAGCAGAATTTGGAGCAACGTTTAATTTCCGTCAGTTCATATATAGAAAATAAATTCCACAAAAATGGACCACTTAATACTGCCAAGTCATCACATTTATTCACTTTAAATATCCAACTATCTAGTGCAGGTTTTAATTGATTAAAATCACCCAGGATAATAACTGATATCCCACCAAATAAATCTTTAGTATGAAATATTTCTTGAAGTCGACGATGTACAAAATTAAATACTCGACTTCCAACCATTGAAATTTCATCGATTATTACAAGTTTCAACTTGAACAATTTACAGGTAAGTGTGTGGCGACCACCTACGGCCCCACTAGATGGCACCACCGTCTTGATGCTGGTGCGTAGCCCAAGGAGGACCGAGGGCAGAGCGGCTAGCCAATCCTGGGCGTCGTGGCACATAAGTGCTGTTTTAAATGCACGATGCCATCTTTCGATTAACCCGTTGGATGCAGGATGATAGGCAGTGGTTCGAATGCGATCACATCCGAGCATTTTGGCGGCCGCATCGAAGATGCGCGACTCGAACGGAGGGTGAGCTCGGCCTCGAAGTCCGGATAGGCGAGCGTGGCGGCAGAGGCGAGGAGGTCCTTGCAGTCGTCGAACGCTTGCTGAGCGACCTCACTCCAGGCGACCGGTCGTCGGTCGCGTTTGCGGCAGCCAATGGTGAGTTCGACCAGGGGAGCGTGCGTGTGAGCCGCGTGTGGCATATGCTGCTGATAGAAATTCCACATCCCGAGGAAGCGTCTCAACTCGGAGATAGTGGTCGGACGTGGGAATTCGCGTAAAGAAGGACACGGTCGGTAGGCGGGCGAATACCTGTCGCGTTGACGGTGTACCCGAGATACCGCACTTCTGGTTTGGCGAACACGCACTTATCCGTATTAACTGACAGTCCGTGTAGTTTGAGTCGGGTAAAGACTGTCCGAAGATGAGACTCGTCCTCATCGCGTGATTTGGAAGCGATTAAAATATCGTCCAGGTATACGTGGCAGAAGGCGAGGTCCCGAAAAACAGAGTCCATTAAGCGCTGGAACGTTTGCGCGGCATTGCACAAACCGAAAGTCATCACACTATACTCATAAAGTCCGAAGGTTGTGATCACCGCGGTCTTCTGCCTGTCTTCGGGTGCGACGGGCACCTGGTGGTACGCCCGGAGCAGGTCCAAGGTTGTGAACACTGTGGCCCCTCGTAGTGTGTACGTGAAGTCGGCGAGACGCGGCAAAGGGTGTTTGTCCGGCACCGTAGCACTGTTCAGTTTTCGGTAATCACCGCACACGCGCCATTCACCATTCGGTTTTTTCACGAGATGTAGGGGGCTCGCCCAAGGGCTCTTCGACGGAATGCAGAGTCCTTGATCGAGTGCCGTCTGTATGGCTCGTTTCGTGGCAGTGAGCTTTTCGCCCGTGAGCTGACGAGCTCGTTCGGCCTGCGGAGGCCCTCGCGTGGTGATATGGTGAAGTACGTTGTGTCGCGGTGCGGTGGATGTTGCAGGTCGCGTGACCTCGACGAACTGCTCCAGAATCGGGTGGTTGAGTTTAATGCGTGAGGTCGCAGGTGTCGTCTGGTCGCAAAAGAGTCGGATCGCGTCGATGTGCAGCTGTGTGGCGGAGTCCGTCAACCGGTTTTGGGCCAAGTTGACGAGGATTCTGTTCTTTTTCAGAAAGTCCGCGCCGAGAATGGGCATCTGGACGTCGGCCAAGATGAAGTTCCACTCGTACGAGTGCTGCAGACCGAGATCCAGCAGGACACGTCTGGTGCCGTGGGTCCGGATGATGAAGCCGTTAGCTACGCAGAAGGTCAAGTTATCGAGGTCCTCGTCCGTTACGGAGGTTCCTATGAGGTGCCCGCGAGGGAGGAACGAGTGGTCTGCGCCGGTGTCGACGAGGAATTGAGTTCTGGTGCGACGGTCAGTCACGCACAGGCGGTTGATCGGGCGAGAGCCAGTGGCCGTCGCGATTTCACCGGGTCGCCCTATTCGTTTCCCGACGAGGGTCGTCGGGCGTTGTGGACGCATGGTGGATGGCAATTACGCGCGTCGCTGCCGTAGCGTCGGTGGTAAAAGCACATCGCGTACGCGGGGTCTTGTTCGAGTGGCGCTCGGTTGGTAGGCGTTACCGGCCGGCGGGTCCGCGAGCGAGAGCGCGGCCGATATTCGCGGGTCGGTAACTCACGGAGCTTCAGTCGCTCGATCCTTCTCACAATGTCCTGCAGGAGGCGTCCACAGCGCGCACTCGCGGAAATGTTCGGGTCTTCGCGGGCGGCCGTGCGTAGCGAGGGGCGTTCCCCTGACATCGCGCTGACGTCACGTTCGCGTCAGCGCGTTCCCGCGCTGGCGACCGCGCGGTTGCCGCCATGATATTACCTGACACTGAGGGCTGCATATCGTGCAACCGGTCGGCCATATTGGCTAAGACGTCCAGGTCACGGTTTTCTGTAATCACCAGAAAACTCTGGGTCGTCGCAGGTAACCGCTCGAGAAAGAGCTCCCTCAGGACGTCGTCCGACGTGGACGATCCCGCAAGCGTGCGAATTTTCATGAGAAGAAGGGTCGACTTGAGGCCCTCGGGGATGGTTCCCCGGATGGCCCGGCGTAATTTCCGTTCAGCCGATTCGTCGCAGGTACCAAGGAGCTTGCGTTTCGCCTCGGAATAACGCAACGTGTGGTTCGGGTCGTCGGCGAGATGAGCGACGCAGGAGTATGCCTCCCTGTCCAGCTTAGGTGCCAAATAGTCGAACTTTGTATTTTCCGATGTTATCCGGTGTAGACGGAATTGTGTTTCTAGCTGCGAAAACCATAAGGCAGGGTCCTCCCGCCAGAAAGCTGCGATCTCGACGCGCTTTACAGCGAGCGTCGTAGCAGCGGACGGCGCCGATGCGGATGAGTTGTCGGAGGTCAGGTCGACGAGATCCTGAGTCTGTGAAGAGGTGTCATCTCCTGCGGTGCGCGTAGGCGTGCGTGGAGTCGACATCCTCGTCGCGTCAGAGAGATAGCGAAGAAAGCGACACGTGGGGTCGAGGGATCGCGCACTACGGTTGCGTCACCCGGCGCGGCACGTGGTCGGACACAAGGAGGGTACCAGTCGGGCGCCTCGGGACAGAAAGTTCCGACAGCGCGTAGCACTTCGTGGCGCGGGTACACGAGGTTCACTCACTTAAGCGCGTAAGCGAGCGGAGAAACGATCACGTCGGGGTCACCAATTTGCACCTGTGGGGACCCGTCCTGGTTAGGCAGAGCCAACCACGTGGTGCAGTAGTTCGTAGCGTTTCAGACTCGCATTAAGGAGAGTTCCCAGGAGTTACTAAACTGGTTACAGAAAGTAAGACGTCGATTTGTTTAACGTTTATTTTTACCCCTCGTGAGACTGGCGCGTTACAATTAGGTTTAACGAGCGCGCGGTGCGTAAGCTCGACCGTACTCGCGGAGAGAAAGTTGGAAGAACGCGTTGAGACATGTCGGAAGGAGTGTTCGGAAAACGATTGACGCTGGTGTGTACGGGTACTGGTCGGACTGGCCTGCTGGTAGCGTAGTCGACGGTGGTGCCATCTAGTGGGGCCGTAGGTGGTCGCCACAAGTGTATTCAATTGGTCTGCTTCCAAAATATTTAATATATTCTGATTAACAGGTAAATGAAATGTACTATGTAAAGTTGTACCACCAATATTAAAAGCAGCCTTTCCAGTGGGCGCACACAGTAACACATAAATATCATCAGGATTATTACCTGGAACTTTATTATAATGTCTTAAAACGCTTTGAGTAATAGCAGAAATTAATTTACTCTTACCAACACCTGCACTACCATTTATAAAATGATAAAACTTTTCACTATTATTATTCCTTAATAAAGAAATTAAATTATGATGATATCTATACACTTTTTTCGTTAAGCATTCGTATGAAAGAATAATAGTCATCATCTAATAACTGTTGTGGTACTTTTATATATTTTACAACATCAACACATTTTCCATTATTTATTTCTATACCAACATCAGTATTTAATACGTCATTTCTGTATATTGCAAATTTTTCTGGCAATCTCCCCGCATTTTCCAAATTACTTTCAATTGTAGGTACGTTGTGATATATTATTTTGTTGTTCTAAAGCATTTTCAATATCAGATTCAATTCGATCATTTTTTATATATTTCAATCTATTGCATTTTATAATGTTAAACTTTTCCATATAATATTGTTCAATATCTTCATTTAAATTATTTTGTACAAATTCATTTTCATTTCGCCAATTTGTAAATAACATTATTCGTTCACGATAAAAATTAATTTTGTCTTCATTAATATTGTAATTGCGATATCTAATAACTTTCAATTTTTTACGAAATACAATATATCCCAAATTGTTTTTTAATTTAAACCACTTTCTAATATTTTTCCTATAATCATCCGTTTCATTATCGCTTTCAAGTTTATCATCTTCATCTTCATTAAAATCATCATTCTTATTAAATACTTTGCAATTTCGGGAATAGTCATAATTAGCAGCAAAATCAGTAAGACATAGTTCTTCCAATTCATCTGGACGTGATACATAATGATTAATTAGTCCTTCAACCATAATATTAGTTGATTCTGGATCGATACATGCTAGTCTTTCTAATTCTTTTTTTGACTTTATTATTTTACATCGTTGTTCAGAAGGAGATGTATTTATATATATACAAGTTCTAGATGATTGAGATAATGGAATACTCAATATATGATAAGCTATTTCTTGTGCAGATATTTCTGTTTTATTTACGAATTCATTAACAATATTTCGTAACTGGTTTTGTATAGGTACATTTCTTTTTCGAATTTCATTAGCTGCTTCTCTTATTAATTTAGAAATTCCACGCTGACTTTTACCTATGTAATCAATTATATATCCGACACAAGCATATGGATCTAATATAAATCGAATATCCATATTTGCTTTCATTAATTGTAATATTAATTTATTATATGAATTTATGCGTAATTCATTGATATTCCTTCTCAAAAATATAGTAGGTCGTTTTAAATTATATTCAATTACATTAAAATATTGTTGCTCTGTACAATCTATAAAAGAAAGAAAATTTTCTATTGAACTTATCTCTTCAGGAGGATGTTTAGAGCACAAAAGAGATATAGTTTCCAATATTACTTTCCACTTCTTATATATCTCTTCTTTATTTTTTTTTTGTTCTATTTTCTCTATTTTTTTTGGTAATAATATTGTAGTTTTTGACATAGGTAGTTTTGGAAATCCAAATCTACATGTATTTTTTCCATGCAATGTTCTCCTACACGATACATTATGTTTATGCAATTGATACCTTATTAAATCTGAAATTGATTCGTCCTTATAACATGTTGTATAATTATCAATAAAGTTTTCACACATTTTAATTGATTCTTCATTATTATAATCAAAAACGGGAGCATTTTCTAGCCATAATAACATATGTACATGTGGACTTCCTCTATGTTGAAATTCTATTCTCCAGTAGTAGTCAATTACATTATACTTGTCAAAAATACCATTTTTAAATAATATAATTTTAAATAATTCCCTTATACGATGATCGAAATACCGAGCACACGTTATAGGATCAGATTGAATTAAGTGACACTTTTCAATCCAAGATAAATTTTTACATTCTTCAACAGATATAATTTCATTACTAATAACTTTTTTTAGAATTGTTAATAACTCTAACCATCTTCCTTCAGCAGCAGACAATGTTAAGAAGATTGTAGGCATCCCTAATTGCCGTATCATAGCAAAAACATTTTTTTTTTTACCTTCCCAAAATGCTGGACTTGATCTATCAACTTGTAATATTCTAAAACCATCATTTTGATCAATTAAATTATTCAGAAAGCATTCATTTAATACATTCTGTACTATAACAATAATTACGCGGGGAGAAGTCTGGGCTCAAGGAAAGAATAAATACGATAACTGGTCTTTATTAATCGACTCACACGATACAGATTATTCTTCCGAGCGTCACAGATATCCCGACCCGATCGTTAAAACTTCGGCTCAAGGGAGGTAGACTCGCTCGCGGTACCGACTGCAAACCAAACGGATCAGGTCGCTTGCGTCGAGCGCGATTCGACCAACTAACCGCCCCGACGGTATGTCTCACCCACGCTCACGCCCGACGGACCAAAGAGGTCCACGCCAGGGAGCTGTGGTACCCAGAGATCTACTCGGGGAGGCTCCGGAATGTGCGCCAGTTGCCTTTTCGGCAACAATTAAAAGCAGACCTGACCCCAACCAAAATTACTATAATCGGTACCCGAATCGAACTCCCCTGAGACGGAAAGCTCCGGCGGCTCAGCTTTCTTCCACGGTAGAGGGGCGCGATTCTTTATGGATCGCTCCGATAGCTCGCCCGCCACAGATATCACACAATCACACACGGGCCCCACGATTCGAACGTGGGCGCCGACGGACAAACCTTACTACAAGATCTAATA
The DNA here is from genome assembly GCA_944319695.1 of Tiphia femorata. Classification (NCBI taxonomy): domain Eukaryota; kingdom Metazoa; phylum Arthropoda; class Insecta; order Hymenoptera; family Tiphiidae; genus Tiphia; species Tiphia femorata. Next base: position 11,657,382 of record OX090898.1, on the reverse strand, counting down.
GGTGTGACGACACCCGCCTACTCTACTTTACGTTAGGGCGATCTACTGCCCTAACGGCTGCTCCGTTCGGGAACGGAGGGCAGCGAAGGAGAGACGGTACAGCTACTAGAATTAGCGGTGCCACCAAAATGGCGGCACTAACACGATAAGGCTAAAATTCTAGAGCGCTAACAGTAAGTCCGCGAGAACACAAACGTACAAACACCCGGTACAAGGCGGAAAGACTCCTTACCAAAGGTTGGACCAGGAGGTCACGTCGCCAGGAAGTCTTCCTCGGAAATAGCCCCATACCACACCTTGGCCGCGTTCGGCTCGTGAAGTCGCGACACTGTTTCGTTCTTAAAAATTATTTCCGCTACGCACGCGACTGTTTACGGCTACGGCATAAACGGAACAGGCTTCGGCCAGGATCTTCGGTGCCGAAGCTCCCTCGGTGCCTCCCACTCCTGCTCCTTTGCGCGCCAAAATCCTCTTCTGCGCGCCAAAATCCTCTTCGCGGATTGGCGATAACGCCGGATCTTCTTCGGTATCCTTGCTATAGGCGGGAAAACCAAGGGATGTGACGTGGGCTGCCTTCCTGCAGGGGTGCCTACTTAGGTGGCGTGACCGATCCGCGGACATCCTCTGGACGACCGATGCTGCGACGCTCTCCACCCGGCCAAATCCCAAAAGTCCAAAGGTCCCATGGGTGGAGGGTCGAGCCTGCTCCAGGTTAGCGGATGTCCTTGGCTGCGGAGTCGGTAGTGGAAGCTGGCTGGAGCGGCGCCTGGCCGCGAGATCATTTCCTCTTCTCCTTGTAGCGAAAGGTGGTCTCCAGTCGCTTCCGCCGGTACGCTCGTGGTGGATGATTCGGCGCCAGGCCGAGAAGTCATGGAAGCGACCAGCGCTCGCGCTGGCATTCATCCCCACGGCTGTAAGATGTTGCTGTGGTCATCCCTCTGCAGCTGCATCTCGCCCTTATGCAACCGAAGATCAGGCGTGATCTTCGGTGCGCTCGCCTGGTCTTGGCGGCTGCGTCCCGCTTGGTTCCCCTCTTGTCTGTATAGCTTCGCGGCGCGGGCGGTGCTCGCCTTGCGACGCGTTCATGATGAGAAGGGCGGGGAGTGCCGTGGCGCTCCTCGCCCAGAAGTCTCGGCGGTGCGGGCGGTGTCCGTCCCGCAGCTTGCTGGTGAGGAGGGCGCAGGACGGTATGGAGCTCCTCGTCCTCAAGTCTCGGCGGTGCGGGCGGTGGTCTTCCGCAGCGTCGATGACGAGGAGAGGGCGGAGTGGTGTTGTCCCGCGGCGGTAGTGGATCTGCGTTGCCATCTTTGATGTGTGTTACGCAGACTTATCCTACAACTTAATAACTCGGTTCCCGACGCTATTAGTATTAGTCTCCTTCGCTACACCTCCGTCGATACCGCCAGTCGTATCGTCGCGTCTGATCTTAATTTATTACATTTTTGTGACGTGCCAAAAATGCAACGTCACAGTACAGAAATACTGTTTTTCTGATATTTCTTACCAAGACATATCTTTATGTATGACACTAATTTTGACAATCGCATTCGACAATGACTGAACATTAATTTTGGAATATTTTTAGCAAATCGTCTGTCAAACATTCTAGCTTCAGATTTTGCAATTTGATTTACAGTAAGTTGAACTTTCAACTCCCTAATTTTTCCACAATAAATAGTAGGAAAAGTTAATTCTTCTACGTCTTCATCCAGAAGTAAAGAAATAGGTGTTTTATTTTCACCCGGTGCAAATTTCATGCAAATATGTTCTTCTTGAAGAAGAGTCTCTTCATTTTCAGGATTTATTGGTTCGTCATTTAATGTTTCGTCCCAATTATCACAATTTTCAATATTTATTAATTCTTTTTCTGCTTCGTATTTTTCTCTTTGTCTTTCATCTGCGGTACATTCTACATTTTCCTGTTCATTTATCCAATTATTAGAAAGCATAATATTATGCTTTTTATATAACGGTTGTTGAACTAAATATTTTGCTGCTTTATATACTTTTTTAAGATTTAAAGTTTCAAAAGCATATGGTTTATGATAATAAATTTTTTTTGGTTATGATAATTGCATTCTTCTCATAAGTTGTAAATGAATAGTTTGAATATCATTAGTTTCTCTAGGTAATATAGACACATTTGTATTAACGTCAGTTGGCACATTTACACAATTACCTCTTAAGCCGAATTGTCGATCAATTCCAAGATGTCTAATTTGCACAAATGGTATTCGTGGTGATACAAGTCTTTCTTCTATAGGTGATAAATTTTGTAAATCTACAGGAATTGGTTGAAATTCCAAACCGTTTATTAAAGCTAATTGGGGGATCCTTTTATTAAATAAAGAATGTTTACATGTATAACACAGAACAATTTTATTATCAGTTATTAATTTACATATATTTTTCCAATCATTATCAATATGAGATTGTTTTAATAAATCGTTACTGATATGAAACGAAACTGATTTTTTAAACCAAAGACCTCCACAACATGAACATATCCAAATTGGTCCTTCTTTAATAACATTCATATAATTTTCTAATTTATTAATGAACATTTTATTAAGAAATAATCTATTATACGAATCACTGCTTCTACTATTACAACAACCATCTTTATTTACATTTGAACCATTTAGTTCCGTTTTTAATTTTAGTATTCTGTTATTTTCTTCAAGTTCATTACGTTTCTTTCTTAGTGTACGCATTCTTTCCAAACTTTGTGCACGGTCAAGTTGTTTGTAGTTTTCTACACCATTTCTTTGAATATTTCTTAGTAAATTAATTCTTTTAACATTAGTATTTATTTCGTTCTCTTTGTATACTTTATTACTCTTCAATTTTCTCATTCTCTTCCTGTTAATATCCATTTCCTTCTTTTTATATGGTGCATTTTTTTTTCTTAACACTTTCATTCTTTTTATATTTTTCTTTGTTTCCCTTTCTTTGTACACTTCATCTTCTCTTAATATTTTCATTCTTTCTATATTTTGATCTTTTTCATTTTCTTTGTATGTATATTTCATCATATCTTACTATTTGCATTCTTTCTATATTTTTATCTCTTTCTGTTTCGTTGTACATTTCATCTTGTCTTAATGTTTGTATTCTTTCTGTATTTTTATTTCTTTCCCTTTCTTTGTACATTTCATCTCCTCTTAATGTTTGTATTCTTTCTGTATTTTTAATTATTTCCCTTTCTTTGTACATTTCATCTTCTCTGAATGTTTGTATTATTTCTGCATTTTTATTTCTTTCCCTTTCTTTGTACATTTCATCTCCTCTTAATGTTTGTATTCTTTCTGTATTTTTATTTCTTTCCCTTTCTTTGTACAATTCATCTTCTCTTAATGTTTGTATTCTTTCTGTATTTTTATTTCTTTCCCTTTCTTTGTACATTTCATCTTCTCTTAATGTTTGTATTCTTTCTGTGTTTTTATTTGTTTCCCTTTCTTTGTACATTTCATCTTCTCTTAACATTTGCATTCTATCTGTATTTTTATCTCTTTCCTTTCCTTTGTATGTTTTATCTTGTCTTAAGATTTTCATTCGTTGTACATTACTCTTCCTTTCTTTTTTCTTATACATTTCATCGTTCCTCAATTTCTTCATAACATTCAAATTTTTACTTTGTTCTATAATTTTATATTCTTCTACAGATCGTACACTTTGAATTCCAATTCTACGTCTTTTGTTTTCATTGTTCTTATAATTTAAATCAGTAGAACGTTTTCTTTGCATAGATTGTTTATTGTTTTCTTTTATTTTGCAATTTTCATTTTCATCTAATTTTCGTTTTCTATTATAGATGTTCATCCGCTTTCTTTTTTTATTACCATATACTATTGTACATCGTCGACGTTTTTTATTGTTTACATTTTCTTCCTTTAATTCATTATTTCCAAATGTTTGTACAGTTTTATTACAAATTGTCTTATTTGAATCTACACATTCTTGTACATTTGAAGGTATTATTGAAATTTGTGACAATGATTGCGATAACGATAAAATGTCATCATTATCTTGTACATTTCTACCTGACCTTTCATTTTCTAATTGAAATAAAACTGACTCTTTATGATTGTTATTATTTTCCTTATTTCTGTTATGTACACATACACTCGCATTACTTAAGGAAATACAATCATCAACGTCTAAATCAGCTATTGATATTTCTGAAAGTGTTTGCGACAATGATGTGATATTATCAATTATATTTTCTACCTTTGAATCTAAAACATTATTTTTTTGTTCCACACCATTTGGTTCAGTTTCATTTTCAATATTTTTATTTTTCTTACTCATTTTTTGTTTCGTATAATATAATTTCATCTGTTCTTTTCTTTCTTTATAAGACCTTTTAGATTTTCGGTATTTTTTACCTGTTTGTTCGCCTACTTTACACATTTTATTTTTTTTACTATTTTTGAGCATATCTACTTTCTCTGTTTCTGTTTTACAATCAGAGATTAGACTATTCAATTTAACAAATTCTTCAACCCGCATATCATTCTTTGGTATAATTAAATGTGATTTAAGTAATGATACGCTGTCATTATTCGTGTTTTGTACACTTACATTTGTTACATTATTTTCGTTTTGAAATGAAGGGGACAACAAATTGCAACATTTATCATTATCGTTCTTTATTTTTTCATTCTTTAATGGCAACATTTTTATACATACATCATTACTTTTTATTAATATATTTTCTTTATTTTGTACACATTGTGCATTCACAATTAATATATCACTTTTAATATTATGCACAGAACTAACCTTACACTTACTAACATTATCTTCTATGTGTGTATTGTTTTTTACAAATTTAGACAACAAATTTGCATTATCAACCATGGTATCTTTTGTAAATTTAGTATCTTTCAGATATATCGTGTTTTTTCCACACATATTGTCTTTCAGAGACGTGGTGTCTTTTGTAGACATGGTGTCTTTTGTAGACATGGTGTCTTTTACAGACATGGTGTCTTTCGTAGACATGGTGTCGTTTACAGACATGGTATCTTTTTTTATTCTTTTACATTTACTGTCTTTTACAGACAATTTTATATTTTCTGAAGGTTCTGTAACCTTAACAGTACTCCTCAAATTATATCTTTTTTGAACATAGTCTTATTTTTTTACGAATGCTTTCTTTTGTACATTCCTTTTATTCTCATTATATTTTTTTTGAGTATTTACTTTTTCGTCGCTTAATTTTTTTTTTTCTATTATTGTACTACTTACTTCAACATTACTACTTGAATTTATTTATAAATTATAGTGTCCATCCATATCGTATTCATTTTTCATGCCTGTGAATAAGAAATTAACAGGTGGAACATTAATATAAGTAGGTTCAATATTTTTAAAAATTAATTCCTGACTTCTAGCTGTATTTACATTTCTATGAATATAAACATTTCTTTTATATAATTTACTAAAGATAATAATTTCATACTCCGTACCATACTTTCCACTTTCGCACATTTCATTTTTATAAACTGTTTCATTTTGGAAACCATGCACATTTAAAACATTAATATGTTCCGTGTTCCAGTTTAACAGAACATGATTTACAATTTCTTTTCTTATATGCATATGGTAATCTTCTGTTCCATGTAGAGCAAAGCTCATGCACCGAAAGAGACAATTACCGTCACCTTTCACTTCGTGTACACTTGTTCGCGTTTCTCGATAAAAGCCATCAACGCGCACGACTGGCTTACCGTATCTGACGGTGGAACGCGGACCTTTGTTTCAATAATGCTGTGGCTAGTGAAAGAAGTTATGTCACACTAAAACTGGCACGTTTTATTTATAGTACATATATACAATAATGGTTCACGTGTGACAAAGGAGTCGCACTCGTGTTTCGGCGACGGAGAGTCTGCAACACGCACGCGAATAAATGGCGCGTACACGTGCTCCTTGGAGCACTTAGCGAGTACGCGTAAACTCGAGAAAAACTGCTCGATAGAAATCGACTCGCGTATTTGCGACTGCCGATATAGGGCGACACGATAATCGTCGGTCGGTTGCTCACAGGAGCAGTTCGCGATCGTGAATCACGACGAAAAGGAGGTACAAACGTACACAGGCAACGTATGAGTTTCGAGTATGAGAGAATCCACGGAAGTGGCCAAAAATGGGTTACATGAAATAGGCCACGGCTTCTTGCCGGGCGCATAATTAGCATATTTCCCGGTATGAAGCGCTTAATGCGTGGGAAATCACGTAACGCGCATGTCGTGTAAGCGCGTGGCGCTTGATGCGTGGGAAATTACGTATCGCGCATGTCATGTAGGCGCGTGACGTCATTTAGACGTTCCGCAAGGAGCGTATGTATACGCGTGAGCGCCCCGACCGAACCATTAAGCACTAGTGTTATGTCTGTTGAATATTACAGAAAATAAAAGATTTTATTGCAACAGTGCGTTGTCATTTCTAAACAACACTGCTATTATTCATATTACCTAAAAATCAATAAATAAATAAAAAGAAACCTTAATAAATAATAAAATAAAATAATAATAAAAATGAATAATTATTTTTTTTTACTTCACTTAATATAAAGTATATAGTCCAGAATATCTGTAAAAAAAGAGAAACCAGCAGTTATTAACTAATAAATAAATTAACATATGCAAATATAGAGAAAAATAATAATCTATACTCTCACCATTACTTTAACCATTTGACTGCAGAGGAGCGCAATAACCACACAAAATGAGCGCTGTCGCGCTCCTTCGCACTCAAACGGTTAAATTGCTCGGAAGTTTAAATATACTCTATACAGGGCGTCCCGTAACTAGTGTAAGACGCGAGAATGGGGGTTTCAAAGACTGATCCTGAAACTTTTTCCTTTGCCAAAATATCGGACGAAACCGCGTTTTTGAATTATTAAGGAAAACGTCCGACGAATCAGCATGCGCGAATTTCCCGCGTTCAAGGTCGGTGACGTTGGCTGACCACCGCACTCGGCCGTCGTCGTAACAAACCCGCCGCGATTCAGGTCGAAGAAGTAATACAAAATTAATAAAAAAAAACATCAGGATTAGTCATGAATAATGAATAAACATATTAATAATTATTCACGTAAAGTAAACAAATGAATTGCCCGTAATTACTTTCTTAATGGTTATTTAAGATGAACGCAGAATGAGATCCTGAAAATTATTTTTAGGAATTATCGCAAAAAAGAAGTAAAAATTCGTTTGGATTGGATAAATAATTTAGAAAATACGTGAAATGTACTTCGAAATCGACCTACCCATCGGTTGTAAGATAAGTGGAGTATCCCTTCAAGATAATCTGGGCCTCTATTTAAAGATCGAAAGTCCTTCAACAAATTTGTGACCCCCCTCGGTGTCCACAATTGAAAAGTACGTTGCGACGCCCCACAAGTTAATCAAGGCACGTGTCTGCCTTACCAAATGATTTAGGAACTCAAATCTGTCGAAGGACTTGCGATCTTTAAATAGAGGCCCATATTATCCTGAAGAGATAGTCCACTTATCTCACAACCGATGGATAGGCCGATTTCGAAGTACATTTCACGTATTTTCTAAATTATTTATCCAATCCAAACGAATTTTTTTTTACTTCTTTTTTGCGATAATTCCTAAAAATAGTTTTCGGGATCTCATTCCACATTCATCTTAAATAATCATTAAGAAAGTAATTACGGGCAATTCATATGTTTACTTTACGTGAATAATTACTAATATGTCTATTCATTATTCATAACTAATCCTGATTATTTTTATTTATTAATTTTGTATCACTCCTTTAGCCTGAACCGCGGCGCATTTAATTTGCTGGACGTTTTCCTTAATAATTCAAAAACGCGCCGGCCTCATCCGATAATCTGACAAAGGAAAAAGTTATTGAGGATCAGCCCAGGAACCCCCCATTCCCGGCTCTTACATTAGTTACGGAACACTCGGTACATATGCATAGAAATCCTTGTACATGTTTATATATGTTTATTAAGCACGTTTAACATATTTCATGTTAGACCAATATTTGCACACTTTCTGTTAAGGCCATGTAATATACATTCCATATTTTACAATTGCATTGTTTTGGTTTTGATGTACATCTTATACTTAAAAACAATTGCATTTATAATAAGTTTTTATTAAAAAATGTATTTTACAATGAAAATATCAAATGGCGTGAGCAAAAAATTCAGCGTCGAACACATACATTTCACACGACACAAAACATGTTAAAGCATCTTAAGCATCTCTAAGGTAGGGATGAGAGTAAGATCCAATGAATAAACATTCAAACCAGAAGAGGGAGAATTTCTATTCTGTAAGAGAAAAAGTATTAACCTTATCGCTATACAAGGTGTTGCGAAGACATACACGGCAGTATGTCGGGTTGCCTATCCAAAAATCTGCAGGCGCTCGCTCTGCTGACCGACAAGAGAGCGTGGAGGGGAGCAGCCTGCCGATCTACTAATGCTAGGTGGCACTGGACGAGGCTGAGAGAGGTTGACGCTCTCGATTCGTGCCTCGTCCTTATATTAACCGCACTTCAATTAATATATTGAATGCACTTTACCGACCGGTAAACTATTAATCGGCTTTTTGTCCCCAACGCTTACCGACCGGTCTATTAATTTGCTTAAGAAAAAAGCAGTTCAAAAAGTTTACCGGTCGGTAAAGTGCATTCAATATAATTGAAGTGCGGTTAATATAAGGACGAGGCACGAATCGAGAGCGTCAACCTCTCAGCCTCGTCCAGTGCCACCTAGCGCGAGTAGATCGGCAGGCTGCTCCCCTCCATGCTCTCTTGTCGGTCAGCAGAGCGAGCGCCTGCAGATTTTTGGATAGGCAACCCGACATACTGCCGTGTATGTCTTCGCAACACCCTGTACATAAAAATTTACAGATTGCTCTTCCTATTCTTGCAAAACCATCACTAGAGAAAATTCTCACTTGTAAGATTTCATACTTATGAATATATTTGCTTTGAGCAGCATACTGTTTTTGTTTTGTATTTATATATAATATGTTTATACATATATGTTACAGGCAATGCGGTTAACGTGGACACTTTGCAAATTGACCAAGCATTGCATGCATGGAATGCAAATGCATTGTTCAAGTTATTTATTGGCATATAGTTAATTATGTATACAGAGTATGGCATTTAAATGGAGACGACTGAGTATATAAAAAAAAAAAAATAAAACAAAATAAAAAGAAATGTGTCAGACAAAAGTTGTATAGCTTTGAGGGGGACGTATCGTGATACTATTGGTTTGATCTTCAGGTGGAGTGTCAAGATGAAATGAAGGTCAACTTCATTTTTAGGCACGACCGTAAAGGAAGTGACTTATGCAATCGCCATCGCGAAAACCGTTCGTGTGTGTGTGTGTGTCCGTGTAGATCCTCGATTCCGGCAAAACGGCTGAACGGATACGGACAAAATTTGGCATGCACATCGAGCATATATCCATTTGGTGCCAGGAAACTTTATATATAGCCGTCTGTCTGCAGCTGTTTCGAAATAGCGGCAAATTCAAATTTTTAATCCACTATTTCAGCAAAAAAGTTGATTAGTCCACTATTCCGGCAAAACGGCTGAACGAATTCGGACAAAATTTGGCATGTACATCAAGTATATGCCCATTTGGTGCCAGGAAACTTTATGTATGTCCACCTTCAGCCGTTTCGAAATAGCAGCAAATTCAAATTTTTAATCCATTATTCTAGCAAAAGAGTTGATTACTCCACTATTCCAGTAAAACAGCTGAACGGATTCGGAGAAAATTTGGCATGCACATCAAGTATATACTCATTTGGTGTGAAGAAACTTTATCGCCATCTTCAACCGTTCCGAAATTGTAGGAAATTTAAGTATGGAAACAATAAAAATTGATTTCTTTGTTAATATGTGTACAGATTGTTTTAACTTGAGACACCTAAATACACTCAGTGCAAAAATTAAAGGATCACTTAATTTTTCTTCAAAAATATGTAAAATTGACGTGGCTGTAACTTCGTCAAAAATGAATGGAATTTAAATTTTCAAAAAAGGTTTTAAATATTGAAACCTCTACTTTCGAAAGAACTGTGTGTTTTTTCGGTTTCCGTGAGTTTGATAATTTTTACATACAGAAAAGTACACACTGAACAAAATCGAAAATTTTCTTCCCACTTTGTGGATCTGTCTCATGCGTAAAAAAAATCTGCCAAAGTTTTCGACTTACTGGTGTGAAAGCGTGAAGCTTTCCCTACAAAATCGTTTTTTGAAATTGTTTCTACGATTTTGTGTTACTGAGTTACCGTGGATTAAATAAAAAGTGATCGTTCCGAATCTGATTGCTCATAACTCCGTTAAAAATCATCGTACCGCAATTGTAAAAAAAGATTTTTAAAGCTGAAAGTTTACCCTATCGAACGGTATCATTGAATTTTTTTTGTAAAAACATATAGACATGAGACATCTGAATAAAAATAACGTAAAAATTAGCGATTTTTTCCTTTTTCATTTGGACCCAGAAAACAATTGTGTAAAACAAGAAAACAAATTTATTCTCCATATTTTTTTGTACCTTTAGGTACCCTGAATGTAAAACAAAAATTGCCGAATAGCTGTGAGATTTTTAACAGGATGGCCACTATGATTTTATGAAAAGCACTCATAAAGTAATGAATTTTTTTTCACTGAATAAAAAGAAAGAATGAAAAATAAAGTTTAATTAATGTTGAAAATTGATTTCCAATTACGCTACGCTGACTTTTTTTACGTGTAGCTTGTCAGGTTACTCACACATTGAATACATAACCCTTCTTTCTTGGTTTATTTTATAGGAATTTTAATACGATTTTGAGATAGACGGTTCTTTGAAATAAATTTTTTTAATTTTGCATTCATTCATTTCTTTAATTTAACTTTATTTTTCATTCTTTCTTTTTATGAAAAGAAATTATTATAGGCGCTGGGCCTATACGGGCCCTCCCGTCTCCACGCCGGGCTGCACACGGGACAGTCGCGGAGGGTCACGTCCCGCTCCCCACACCGGAAGCAGAAGAGTCGCGTGATCGGGTGGGGGCACTCCTGCCGTCGGTGGCCCCTTCTTCGGCAGTTGAAACATAGCGTGCCGGGGTGCTCGGGTGGTGGTGGACTCCTCGGGGCCGACGGGGTTGTTCTGGCCACCGGCTGCTCCCGCATCCTCGGGTCGGAGGTGGCGCGAGCCCTCTCTCCTTCCGTCTGGGTCCCGCGGCTCCTTTGTTGATGTTCCGCGCGGGCTGCCCTGTGCTCCCGGTCCCGTTCCTCGGCTGCTCCCTGGTCCCCTTCGGTCTGGGTCCCGGTGGAGACCTGCCGTCTTGCCGGGCCGCTGGTCCACTCGGCCGCCGTCTCCGTATACACGGACCGCTGGCACGGGATGAGGACGTCTGTGTTGGTGGCGACGTCCACCCCCGGTGGCACCTCGCGGAGGACTATGCGCCCCCCCCCCCCCCGGTTCCGCTCTTCGTGGCGGCGGTACGTCGCCCGGATGGCGGGGACCAGCCCCGGATGTTCCTCCCGGAGGGAGGTGAAGAGGTCCTCATACCCTCGGAGGTACCTCCAGTCATCCTCCTCTTTTCGGCGCTCCTCTTCCCGCTGCCAGCGGGGCCCGGGTGCCTCCGCTTGCTCCTCCCGGCGTTGCCACCAGCCGCGGCCCCGTCCTCTGCTACCCCCCGGGGGTTGTTGTCCCCACATCTCCAATGGTGGTAGCCGGTGTCAGGTAGGAGGTAGCTTTTCTCCTCCTTCGTTGTTTCTTTTCCTTGGTGTCTAAGAGAGGGTTTACAAACGGAGCCTGGTCTGTTAGGTACTGTAGGGTTTTAGTTGGGACACGTGCACTTTTCCCCCACCTTCACCCCGGGCATCCTCCAACTCGTAAACGACGGGAGACAACACTTTCACGATTCTGAACGGGCCGCCGAAACGCGGCGCAAGCAGCAACCAGCTTGGCAGCAACGTGTTTCCCGGCCGAAGAAAGCACGTGCTGCTGTCGCCATACCCGATCTCCTACCTGATATTTAACGTCCCGTCGCCTTAAGTTATATCCGACGGCTTGCCGCTCGTGCGCTCGCTCTAAATGGTCCGATACTAAGGTTCTTAACATTTCCAGTTTTTGCATTCGTTCCGCCCACGCTTTGGGCGGACGCGTCGCGAGGTCGCCTGACGGATTCCCTGCCCCCGACTCTTTCCCGAACGCTCGCGGTTCTCTGCCGAAGTTGAGGAACGCCGGGGTTGCCTCCAAAGACGTGTGGTACGCGGTGTTATATGCAAAACGAAAAGCCGCGAGGTGGTGGTCCCAGTCCTGATGGTCGGACTCCAAAAAGGCGACAATCATCGTTTTTAGGACGCGGTTCACGCGCTCGACGGGGTTCGCCTGGGGGTGGTACGGTGGAGTAGTAGTTAGCTTGATTCGGTACTCTTTTGCCAGAGCTTTTATATTATTGTTATTAAACTCCGTGCCGTTGTCGGTCAGGAGGACCTGCGGGGCCCCCCAGCGCGTGATGACCAGCTCTACCAGAGCCTGTTTAATTTTCTCCCCGGTCGCTCGTCTTAAAGGGCAGCACTCTACCCACTTGGTAAACAGGTCCTGCATTACCAGGATGTAGCAAAAGCCCGAGCGACTCGGGGGAAAAGGGCCCATGATATCAGCGGCCACCACCGCCCAAGGTTGCTCCACTGTCCTCCGTCCCATCAAGCCGGCCGGAAGCGCCTGCTCCACCTTGGTGCGTTGGCACACAAGGCAGCGTTTGACATATTGTGCCACGCTTTTAAATAAGGCAGGCCAAAAGTAAAAGGTAGCGATTCTTTTATGTTTTCTCCACCCCCAAGTGACCCGCCGTCGGTTCGTCGTTATTCTCCTTCAATATTCGCGTCCGTTCCCCTTTCGGTACCACTACCTTCCAGGCCGACAGATCAGTTGCTACGGAATCCACGAGGGGATCAGGTTTAAAACGGTACAAGGTAGCATCGACCACCTTCCAATCCCGATCCCCGCCCAATACTGCCTCATTATACTTCCGTTTATACCACGGGTCGCCGTCGCGTCGAGTATTGCCGCGGCCAATTCCGTCGTCGGTTCTTCGGTGCTCTCGTACATACGTGACAGTGCATCGGGGACGTGGTGCAACGCACCCTTCCGGTGCACAATCACGTAATCGTACTCTTGTAATGTCAACGCCCATCGTCCCAGCCGACCCGTCGGGTTTTTGAGATTATGGAGCCATCGCAAGCTGCTGTGGTCGGTCACCACCGTAAACGAATACCCCTCTAGATAAGGGCGAAATTTCTGGATCGCCCAGATGACCGCCAAACACTCCTGCTCGGTGACAGAGTAGCGCGTCTCCGCGTCCGCGAGAGTTCTACTTGCGAATGCGACAACTCGTTCGACCTCTTCCACCTCTTGTGTCAGCACCGCACCCAGGCCCACCGAACTCGCGTCGGTTTGTAAGACAAAAGGTAGCGTAAAATCCGGGCACGTTAACGTCGGTGCCGTCGCTAGCTGTTCCCTTATCTCCTCGAACGAGGCCTGCTGTTCACTTCCCCATCGCCATCGTTGTTCCTTTTTCAATAATCGTGTCATCGGCACAGCGCGCGCGGCGAACTGCGGAATGAACCGTCGATACCAAGATACCATGCCTAAGAAGCGTCTCAATTGCTTCACATTACACGGCGCGGGGTAACCCAGGACAGGTGCAACTTTGTCAGGGTCTACCTTGAGACCGTCCCGATGAACTAAAAAGCCCAGGTAGCGAACCTGAGAGCGACAAAATTCGCACTTGTCCGGGTTGATGGTTAGACCCGCGTCGTGGATCTTATTGAGCACTTTCCGCAACCACCCGAGATGTTCGTCGAAAGTTTTGATTACGATTACGATGTCGTTTAAATAGGCAAAAGCATGCGGCTCCATTTCCGGGCCGATGAGGCGATCTAAAAGGCGTTGGAATGTGCTCGGTGCACCTGTGAATCCATATGGCATTCGCGTAAAGTGAAACAGGCCTCGTCCGGGTACCGTAAAAGCGGTAATTTCGCGACTTTCTTTAGCTAAAGGTACTTGGAAGTAGGCCTGGCTGAGGTCGATCGTCGAGATATAGTGGGCCGAACGTAGTTTGTCGAGGATGGCGGTCATGTTAGGTAGCGGGTATGCGTCTTTTTTCGATACGCTATTGACGCGCCGGAAATCCAGGCAAAAACGGTACGTGCCGTTTGGTTTCTTGATCATGACGATTGGTGTCGACCACGCGCTATGCGACGGCTCGATAATACCCGCGGCTAACATCTTATCCACTTCGGCGCAGATAGCTTCGTGAACTTTGGGCGAGACAACATAACAACGCTGTTTAATTGGCGCGGCATCCCCAACATCGATGCGGTGTTCGGTAAGCGAGGTAACAGACGGTGCGGCCGGTGGTGGCGGAATCGTTTTTTCCAAAAATTCGTTCAAGGTAGCATTTTGATCGGGTGTTAACTCAAAAATACCGCAGCAATGAACTGTCGCCTCCACGTCAAAAGCATGTCGGGTTTCAGGCGCGTCCTGAAACCACCATTCCGCGTCCTCAAAATCGATGCAGATTTGAAAAAGTCGGAGGAAATCCAAGCCTAAGATACAAGGTAATGCTAGAGAAGGTAGCAGTTGCGCGCGCACCACCTTCTCTTTCCGCGCAAAGATAATAGGCATCTCGATTTCACCGCACGCCTCCTCCCTTTGACCGTTCGCGGTCATAATCCTGCGCGCCACCTCCCTATTTATTTCGAGGCCGAGATCCTCAATGTCTCGCTCGAAGCCTCCTCCCACCCACGTGCGTGTCGAACCGGAATCGACGAGGGCGCGCACCGCACGTCCTTTTATCAAAATCGTTACGAAGAACAGCGGTCGGGGTACTCCCTCGTGGTCGAGCGCGCTATATAAAAAGTCATCGGCTGGGGCCTGGGCCGAGTCCCCAGGAGTCGCGACGGCCCCCTCGCGCGACTCCCTTACGCGTTTCCCGTGCAATCGCAGTTCGACATGCGGACGCCCTGCTTGCCGCACCCGTAACACGCAGTGTTACGGGATGCGGTGCAGTCCCGCGCTATATGACCGGATTTTCGGCAATTCCAACAAACTGCGTTGCTCCGGGACAGCGGGGCTCGGCTCTCACGTGGATCCACGAAAGGGTTGTTTGATTTGGCAGGCGGCGCGGACTCTTTCGGACGAGAGGCGTTCCACGAGGTATTCCGTCGCGCCGGCGCACAGTGGGACAGATCTCAGAAAAGTTGGCCAAAAATAGAAAGAAGTTTTAAATTTAAACGTACATTGGTATATAAGGGTTTTCGAGGTCGCTGATTACGAATTTCATATTATAATTTCAAAATTCAAAATGGCGGATCCAATATGGCCGACCACTTCATTAAAAATTGTTAGGAATTTCATATACATTGGTATACAGGGTGAGTTTTAATGGATGGACCAACCATTTACCATCGGAGTGAGTTACCGACTCACCTCTATAGTAATACTAACAGACTGCAATCTGTAACTCACTCCGATGGTAAATGGTTGGTCCATCCATTAAAACTCACCCTGTATAAGGGTATTCAAGGTTGCTAATAACGAGTACGAGTATAATATTACAATTGCGAAATAAAAAACAGTTTGTGTTTGATTGATTTTTATTTAAAAAATTGTCGGAGTAGTTATTATACAGGGTGTCCCAGACCAACTGACGCGGAAGAAGATGAGACATAGAGCGGCTTCCGCTGAACATAAAAGTCCTGTACCGTTTTGCGATAAACGCAATAGTTTTCGAGTTATTAATTGTTAAAGATCAAAGGAAAGGGCTCCGCCAAAATGGCAGCGGGAGGAGCGCTGGAGCCTCTGCGAGCTGTAGGACGGCCCAGTTTACCTACAAACAAATGCGGGGCGCGGTAAGGGGAAGAATAAGACGTCACTGCCCGTCCGTTGCCCGCGCTTGTATTGTTACTTGCATATGTGGATTCTCAATCAGTGATGAAAGAGAGCGAGCGAGCGAGCAACAGGGCGAGTGAGAGAACAAGAGTTAGTTAGAGACGGAGAGTGAGTGAGAGAGCGGCGATGAGTGAGCAAGCGGGAATGAGTGAGCGAGCGAGCGAGCAACAGTGCGAGTGAGAGAACAAGAGTTAGTTAGAAACGGAGAGTGAGCGAGAGAGCGACGATCAGTGAGCAAGCGGGAATGAGTGAGCGAGCGAGAATGAGTGAGCGAACAAGAATGAGTGAGAGACCAGATCGCAAGAAAGGATCGGAGCTGGTCGAATTGCGTTAGAATGCTTATCACATAGAACTTGTAAAGAGGATCAAGTATCCATTTCACCACAAATCAAATATTCTTTCCTACAACATATTTTACTCACATATTTTCGAAATGAATTATTTCGTGGCAAGAAAATGCTATCATTTCCACACCACCTTGAGGTAAATAGCTTAGCGCGTTTTTTTTTTAAGTGGTATCCCCAGTAGGCCTAATCCACTCTCACAATTTAATTCAATAATTGTTCGAAGTGGCAGTAGAGGGGCTATACCGATTCTAGACCACAACAAACAGATATCAAATTACACTTAGGTCATCAACCCCCCTGATTCGTAGAAGAGCACGATGCAAAACTGCTGACTGTCAGCACATTTTTGCCCCCCACCCCCTGATTCGTGGAAGAGCACGATGCAAAACTGCTGACTGTCAGCACATTTTTGCCCCCCACCCCCTGATTCGTGGAAGAGCACGATGCAAAACTGCTGACGTTCAAGATCAGTCGGATGATGCAATCCCCAATTCGTGGAAGAACACGATGCAAAACTGCTGACTCGGCGTCATATCATCGCCCTCCCCCCCCCCCCCCCTGATTCGTGGAAGAGCCGTGTTCAAGGTCAGTCAGATCGAATATCTCCAAGAGCGCGATGCAAAACTGTTGACTCGGCGTCATGTCCCCCCCCCCCACCCCACCCCTCGTCTAGAAATTGTCCAAGAGCACGTGTGCAGCTGACGTTCAAGGTCGAATTCCTGGAAGAGTAGGACGTTGCGGTGTAGAATTTCATGCACCCCACCCCAGAATTCCTGTTGCGCAGTTGGAGACGATGCAGCGACCAAATTCCAAAACGATGCAAAAAAATGCTAACGAGGTGGTGTAGCCGCCGCCGCCGCCGCCGCCGCCGCCGCCGCCCCTCGTCTAGAATTTGTCCAAGAGCACGATGCAAAACTGCTGACTCGGCGTCATCCTACAGCCGCGGATCATTTTTTCTCTCTTTTCCTCCAAATCTACCGCCATAGTTGACGCTCGTCCAACTGATCGACCATTTGGAAAAAAACGTTCAAGGTCAGTCAGATGATGCAATCTCGAATTCTACGACGCAAAACTGCTGACTCGACGTCATATCATCGCCTCCCCCACCCCCTGATTCGTGGAAGAGCACGTTGCAACGCGTTCAAGGTTAGTCATATCTCTAAGAGTACCCCCTCCCCTTCATAGCAGGATTTTCAAACGGGCACGAGCCTGCACAATGCCGCCGCCGCCGCCGCCCCTCGTCTAGAATTTGTCCAAGAGCACGATGCAAAACTGCTGACTCGGCGTCATCCTACAGCCGCGGATCATTTTTTCTCTCTTTTCCTCCAAATCTACCGCCATAGTTGACGCTCGTCCAACTGATCGACCATTTGGAAAAAAAAACGTTCAAGGTCAGTCAGATGATGCAATCTCGAATTCTACGACGCAAAACTGCTGACTCGACGTCATATCATCGCCTCCCCCACCCCCTGATTCGTGGAAGAGCACGTTGCAACGCGTTCAAGGTTAGTCATATCTCTAAGAGTACCCCCTCCCCTTCATAGCAGGATTTTCAAACGGGCACGAGCCTGCACAATGACTCATCGCCGTATAAAGTTACAACCGCGGATCATTTTTAAAATGCTGACTCGGCGTCATATCAATCCTTCTAGAACGTTCTAGAATGTTCCAGAAGCTTCTATAGAATTCGTCCAAGAGTACCCCCCCCCCCCCTCTCCCATTCATAGCAGTCGGCCATTTTGAAAAAATCTGCAAGCTAGCAGTTTTGCCCCACCAGTAACAGGTGCAAGCATCATAAAAGCGAATGATTTGCTCACAGACGAGCACAAAACACGGAGCAAGATATTTGAAAGGGTGCGGTGTAAAGTGTCGTTAGAATTGTGAAATATGTATTCTCAAGTTACCGAAGAATTCCCCTGCAAGAGGAAATATCCATATTCGGTGCGAGAAGAAGAAGAGGAGGACACAAAACGATTTGCCGAAATGCGAAAAGCACGTGATGAAAAGTAAGTGCTTGAAGTATATTTACTTTGGACATGTACAAATATATTGAACTTAACGTATGGAGAATGATAAGCAGAAATATTAATTTTCAATTCATTATTTGTTCTAGAACCAGATTGCAACGTTCGATTAGAATTTTGGGTCGAAAGTATCCGCTGGCAGATTCCTGCACAAAGTTCCTTGATATTGGTATAAATATCCGCGAGAACAATTTCGATGTGCAACTGATTTTATCCGATAACCGCAACAACAACCTCGAATTGTGCATAACAACGTGGTCCGCAATTGTAGCCGACGGAGACAACATGTGCAGTTTCTTCGACGAGTCAACAAACACGCGCGACGACATTCATTTTGAAGATTTAAGTATCGGATTTGGGAAATTATACGACGGAAAAATAATTAAGTTTTACAAAGGAGATACATATATATCAATAATGCGAAACACGTTTAAAAAAATGTTATGTTTAAATGATTCCATAATCGAATTGCATAAATTATTATACGATAAATTGTATTCGGTCGAACAAAAGTTTGAAGACTATGTGACGTTAGTTCGTAGATACAAGGGAGTTAAAATGTTCCCGGAAGTTACAAAATACATCAAAGAAAGCAACGTTTATGATCCCAAATCTATTATCGACTGTGAATTAGTAGCTTTAGGTATTCATATAATCATAGTCGTATCGACCCAATTGCCATGTCATCGATTCAAAGATTATTAAAAAATGATTTGCCTTAATAAACTATAATGCCAATTCATTGAATTTTTTCATTCGTTACAATCCTCTCTACCTACTTCCCTTATACGTTAAACGCCCCAATCCGTTTCCTTCCTCACTGTCAGTGGGGTTAGTGGTATCTTTGGCATAGTTCGTGGGTACTGTAACTCTGTTGTGCACTTCGCTCGTACTTGAAAATGACGGCGGAACGATCATATCACACCGCTCTACAGTACATACGGAGCATCGTCATTTTACATTTGTATTATTCTCGAGGTCCTCTTGCAGCGAGAACTTCCTTAAATGTTTTTATAGAAATTTTTAAATGTTTTTATAGATGTTTTTAGCATTGACTTTTATGCCATACACATTAATTCTTTTGATTTACAGTCAAACGGTCGATCGAACGCTCCGTTGAACGCAAGAACGGTCGATCGAACGCTCCCTTGAACGCTAGAACGGTCGATCGAACGCTCCGTTGAACGCTAGAACGGTCGATGGAACGCTCCGTTGAACGCTAGAACGGTCGATCGAACGCTCCGTTGAACGCTAGAACGGTCGATGGAACGCTCCGTTGAACGCTAGAACGGTCGATCGAACGCTCCGTTGAACGCTAGAACGGTCGATCGAACGCTCCGTTGAACGCTAGAACGGTCGATCGAACGCTCCGTTGAACGCTAGAACGGTCGATCGAACGCTCCGTTGAACGCTAGAACGGTCGATCGAACGCTCCGTTGAACGCTAGAACGGTCGATGGAACGCTCCGTTGAACGCTAGAACGGTCGATGGAACGCTCCGTTGAACGCTAGAACGGTCGATCGAACGCTCCGTTGAACGCTAGAACGGTCGATCGAACGCTCCGTTGAACGCTAGAACGGTCGATCGAACGCTCCGTTGAACGCTAGAACGGTCGATCGAACGCTCCGTTGAACGCTAGAACGGTCGATCGAACGCTCCGTTGAACGCTAGAACGGTCGATCGAACGCTCCGTTGAACGCTAGAACGGTCGATCGAACGCTCCGTTGAACGCTAGAACGGTCGATGGAACGCTCCGTTGAACGCTAGAACGGTCGATGGAACGCTCCGTTGAACGCTAGAACGGTCGATCGAACGCTCCGTTGAACGCTAGAACGGTCGATCGAACGCTCCGTTGAACGCTAGAACGGTCGATCGAACGCTCCGTTGAACGCTAGAACGGTCGATCGAACGCTCCGTTGAACGCAAGAACGGTCGATCGAACGCTCCGTTGAACGCAAGAACGGTCGATCGAACGCTCCGTTGAACGCAAGAACGGTCGATCGAACGCTCCGTTGAACGCTAGAACGGTCGATCGAACGCTCCGTTGAACGCAAGAACGGTCGATCGAACGCTCCGTTGAACGCTAGAACGGTCGATCGAACGCTCCGTTGAACGCTAGAACGGTCGATCGAACGCTCCGTTGAACGCTAGAACGGTCGATCGAACGCTCCGTTGAACGCTAGAACGGTCGATCGAACGCTCCGTTGAACGCTAGAACGGTCGATCGAACGCTCCGTTGAACGCTAGAACGGTCGATCGAACGCTCCGTTGAACGCTAGAACGGTCGATCGAACGCACCGTTGAACGCTAGAACGGTCGATCGAACGCTCCCTTGAACGCAAGAACGGGATTTTCCGATCGAACGATGCGTTGAACGTCCAATCGAACGATCCATTGAACGCTCCGTTGAACGGTCGAACGCTCCGTTGATCGCTCGAACGATCCGTTGAACGTCCAATCGATACACTTCCAAATAGGATTCTCACGTGTTTCGGATTACTTTGGCGTGGACGACATCTGTATATAAACACATGCATTTGGGAAAAAAATTTTATTTCTTTTTGCACAGTGGCGCAATGTGCACGTTTCATCTTCGAATTATCAGCGAAAGGCTACGCATCAGATTACAAAAGATTTTCGTTTATATCCGCTGCTGCAGTTGAGTATCGATAGACAGAAATGGCACCGAAAAAAAATAGTAAGAAGAAGAAGTCACGCACACTACCGATTGCAAAACGGGGTGGATTTCTTCCAGCACTAGTGCCTATTTTTGCGGGCCTATCGGCGTTGGGAACGGCGGCTGGTGGTGCGGCGAGTATCGCCAAGGCCGTTAACGATGCTTCCGCGACGCGCAAGACACTGGAGGAAATGAAACGCCACCATCGCATCATGGAAGGACGCGGACTTTATCTCAAACCGTACAAACGTGGAGGCGGAATTAAAAAAAAAAAAAACGTCGCGAGAAGCGGTAAGGCTTCCGCAGGGTGCTACGACGAACGTACAATTACACGACCTGGCGCGAAAATTAAACGTCCCATCGTTTCGAGGTGTTTTTATGCGAACGGATTTACCTTCTAAATCACACGTTAACGAATGCGGCATTGTGAACTTAGATAGCCTTGCAGGCCCGGGAACACACTGGGTAGCGTACGTAAAGCGAAGTAATCGCGTAAAGTACTTCGATTCTTTTGGAAATTTGAAACCACCGCTAGAATTAATCAACTACTTCGGAAGAGACGCAACAGTTTTGTATAATCATACGCAGTATCAAAGTTTCGATAGCAGTGTGTGCGGGCAACTCTGTTTACGTTTTATCATCGAAAACATATAAAAATAGCCTCGATAAGTAAAGGTTCCACAGTTATAAAAATGTCGTTGACATTAACGTTAACCGGAAAGACTTCCGTGCTCAGCACAGACTATTTTCCACCCATAGAATTGAACGATGATAAGTATGAACTCGGACTCGTCGATTTTCAAGCATTCAACGCAATACCGAATGTCGACGGGACAAACAATAAATTTTATTTTGGCACCGATGGGGAGATAACGATTCCAGATGGCTCCTACGAACTCGAAGCGATAAATAGATACTTCCAAGAAAATATAACGAGCAAAAAAAGGACAATCATTCTCCGCACGAATAACAACACTTTGAAGAGCGAAATATACAGCGACTATACTATCGACTTCACTAGGCCCAATAATATTGGACCGCTTCTTGGGTTTTCAACCTATCGCGTATTAGAAGCCGGACAATGGCACGTGTCGGATATGCCGGTAAATATTATGAAAATAAACGCACTGAGAATCGAATGTAACGTCACAACTGGAGCGTACTGCAATGGACGATGCGTTCACACGATTCATGAGTTTTCGCCGTGCGTGCCGCCGGGATATAAGATCTCGGAATGTCCTTCAAACGTCATTTACCTTCCTGTCACCGCAAGAATCATCGATCACCTTAGCGTACGCATTACCGATCAAAACGATAATTTGGTAAACTTCAGAGGAGAAGAGGTGACGGTCAGACTTCATGTTAGACGGTGTATTAAATAACACCATTATATACACAACACATCGAATATTTAACGATTTGTAAAGTAAAAATAATTAATGCCAAAAATTGTTCAACATAATGTTGCTGTACACGGAGACAACGATCAACAGTCGCAACGCCCAATCGAACGCTCGATTGAACGCTTCATCGAAAGCACAGTCAAACGCGCCGTGGAACGATTCATTGAAAAACACGTTCGGAAATGGGTGGAACGAGAAATGCAAGTGCAAACGCGCCAACTGCTTTTACGACAGCAACAATTACAACAACAATTGCAACGACAGCAAAAGTACAGATAATCGTGTATTAAACGATATGAATTTTCTGCAATCATTCAGTAGGAATAGTGATCCCAAACGGAACGCATCGCAAGATTTGCGCAAGGAAAACGTGCAATTTCTAGAATCGTTGGGATTTGCAGTTAAAAAAGGAAACGATGGATCCCTTGAACGTTGGTAGTTTGCCGATCTCCGACGATCGAATTACAAAGATTGAATTACACAGTTATAGCCCCTACGCTAATACAACATTGGGGAATAATGATGAAATACGGATTCCGATCCAACAACAAGATTTGTACATGCTTCCTAGCGAAAGTTACCTTTACGTCGAAGGAAAACTCAGTCTCAACGATGGAAATGCCGCAGATGCAAGAGTCGAATTTGAAAGGAATTGTATAGCATTTATGTTTGATGAAATCCGATATGAATTAAATGGCGTGGAGATTGATCGATGCAAAAACGTCGGAATAACAACTACGTTGAAGAACGGAATATCACTGTCAAAGGGAAAATCAACAATACTCGAGAACGCTGGTTGGATAGAGACGCGTAATGTAACAGGCTACTTTGACTTTTGCCTGCCTCTGAAAATGCTACTGGGTTTCTGCGAAGATTACAAACGCATAGTGATAAATGCGCATCACGAATTGATTCTGATTCGATCGCGAGACGATAAAAACGCTGTTTTTGGAACAGATGGTGCAACTTACAGTTTGCAATTACACAAGGTACAGTGGAGGGTCCCACACGTCACCCTGGAAGAAAGACACAAACTTTCGTTGCTACGCGTCCTTGAGAACGGTACGCCCGTAACTATGAGTTACCGTTCCTGGGACTTATACGAGTATCCAATGTTACAAACGACCACTAATCATACATGGAGCATTAAGGCGACAACGCAATTGGAGAAGCCACGATACGTGATATTTGCCTTACAAACGGATAGAAAAAACAAACTGACTAGGCGTATCTGCAAATTTGACAACTGCAAACTCACTAATTTTCGCCTATTTTTAAATTCGGAATCGTATCCGTACGATAATTTAAATCTTGATTTTGACAAAAATAGATACTCCGTCCTGTACGATATGTATGCAAAATTGAAAAAATCGTATTACGGTGCGACTGACTGCAACGGTGATGACGAACCTGCGTATGATAAATCACAATTTTTCATCTATGGTCCGTTCGTCGTTATTGATTGTTCGCGCCAGATTGAATCGATCAAAAGCGCTACAGTCGATGTAAGAATCGATTTTGAATGCGCCGACAACGTGCCCGAAAGAACTAGCGCTTATTGTCTAATCATACACGATCGCATCGTGGAATATAATCCATTGACCAACGTAGTACGCAAACTCTCTTAAGCGACACGATGTTCGATTGATGCGGAAAGAAAACGAGAAGTGCAACAGCAGCAGTTAGTAATATCCCAGCAGTAGCGTGAGACATCAGAGCCGTATTTCTAATGTAGTGCGCAAAATCTCCTAAGCGACAAGTTGAGGGGGAAACAGGTGTACTTTATATGAGTCATTTCATCGTGAAATTCATTTAGTCGTTGTCAACAATCCTAATCGTCAAGATGGAACTACCAATATTCGTGGATATTCAAGGGTTCCAAAGTGATACGAACGAGTTCTTCGTAAAAGAACTTGCTATTTTACAAAATGGAAATCGTCTACAGTGTTTCGTTTTTGCACCACCGTTTCGAAAAAAATTTCTATCGAAAGCGGAATCGCGGAAAGTGAAGTGGCTGACGCATAACCATCATGGATTCGAATGGGACGATGGTGCAGTGCCGTATGCAAACGTTCGAGAGTGTCTAGCATGGTGTTTTAAACGTAATAGTAACCAGGTTGTGTACGTGAAAGGGTTGGAAAAGGAAAAATGGTTAAAGAAAATGTACAATACCATCAATCCGATTAATATCGAGACCTTGAACGAGGACGATGATTTGCCGAATTTACCGACCAAGATCCGAAACGTCGAAGAGGACACCAACAAACATATGGCGTGCACGATGGAGCATGCGCCATGAGGAATGTCAAGATCCTGCAAGAATGGTGGCTAAGGAAGAGGAAGGAGGAGGAGGAACGTGATCAGCTGTGCATAGAACACTATAACAGGCCAGGGGATCGTATACACATCGATGGTCCTCCACCCCCGAAAAATAAGTGTCACGAATGTATCCAGATAAGGATAGATAGAGCGGAAGAAGAAGATTGCGAGAGCGACGATGCATCGGAGGTGTCGAAATGAGTGTATACCGCGGAAAAAAGCCAAAATCGAATGATACCTGCCTTTTGTATTCTTTTCAAATAAATATATATTTATTGTTTAACTTCTTCTTTTCATGACCCCTCTCCTCCCCATGAACAATATAAATTCGATAAGCACATCCACCGTTCAACCTTTTGCAATCTCTCTCTCTTTGAGCGACTACCGTGTAGAACTTATAAGGCGATTCCTCGAACGCAATTGCCATTGCATCGGCGACATGCGTTTCGCAAAGCAGCCCTGGTCTATTCGCGTTCGCAACTTACAATTAGACGCGAGATCGATGCGCGCGGATATACGTCAACGACACGGGCCTCTCTTGCCGAATACGATACGCGGCATAATATGCGGACCGTCGAATTGCGGGAAAACGAATGTCGTGATTAGTCTGATCGAGAGTCCGAACGGCGTAAAGTTTGATAACGTATACGTCTACTCAAAATCATTGCAACAACCAAAGTACAAATATCTCGAACAAGTCTTGGCTAATGTTCCCGAAATCGGATACTTTCCATTTTCAAATAACATCGACGTCGTGCCTCCAAACGAAGCGTTGCCGGATTCGGTGTTTATATTTGATGACGTTGCGTGCGACAAACAGAACGTGATAAGAGAATATTTCGCTATGGGTAGGCACTCGCGCGTGGACTGTTTCTATCTCTGTCAAACTTACACGCGAATACCAAAACAATTAATTCGCGACAATGCCAACGTTCTAATTGTATTCAAGCAGGATGGCACGAATTTAAGGCACATTTACAACGATCATGTAAATACGGATATGTCGTATACTCGTTTTTGTGAATTGTGCGCGCGCTGTTGGCAGGACAAATACGGTTTCGTATTAATCGACAAGGACAGCTCAATGAGACATGGCCGTTACAGAAGAGGATTTAACGAGTTTGTAATTTTCTAAACGACTCAGTCCTTTGACGGAACGCTTTGAGTGCAGGCCTCACCGCAGATGCAAGTATCGAAAATG
Source organism: Tiphia femorata (assembly GCA_944319695.1). NCBI lineage: Eukaryota > Metazoa > Arthropoda > Insecta > Hymenoptera > Tiphiidae > Tiphia > Tiphia femorata. Next base: position 11,631,438 of record OX090898.1, on the reverse strand, counting down.
AGCGATATTAGGGAAGCGAGTAAAATTGCACAAGCTATAGCTGAAACGAGCGATATTATTCGTAAGAAACGTAGAGCTCTCAAGTCGGAAGGCATCGACGATGAACGAATAACGGAGAAACGCCTAAAGCCCGTGATAGAGCCCTTACAACGAATTATGGAAAATACATCTCATCGAGTCGCGGCGGAATCGGCGGTGCCATCCTCGAAGATCGAAGAACCGCAAGCAAAATGTGATTTTCAAGCTTCGACGCCAACACCAATTCATCTTAATCCTCAAAACTCGCAAACTATAAGAACTCGCCTTTTCTCCGACCCTGGCACTTCTTCAGATCAGCAGATAGAACACGTACAGAGAGAACGCGCTTATTCCAATGTCCATAATGAAGCGCCGATGGGTGCGACTGAAACGTATGGTGACACTGACGAAGACAGCGATGTTTCTATGCAACAATTTTGGAACACGCATAACGATAGCATGCGTAGTCACTTCGCTAATAATCTAGGACCCTTGGCGGCGAAATATATTCGTTTGCTCTTTACCGATAGTGAGAAAAAAATAGACGATGTCTACGGGATATACCTAAAAAATAACACACTAATGCTGGGTAATGCCGTTTTTGACGTAAATAAAAACGATGATGTGCTAATAAATGGGACTAGGTACAAGGGAACAAATGGCTTGTACGAATTGTTGTTTATGAGAATGCCCGACGACACTTTGTACAACGAAGCAGACTTACGCAAGTACGCGGACATATTAAGATCGACGAATGCTCATAGGCGCAACCATCTGGCGGCGGGACCAGTAAAAAGTAACAAAGGTTACAAGTATAAATCTATCATCTCTTCGTTTAAGAGCAAACGATCGGGAGGTAGGTTGGTACCGCTTGATAAAGTGGTTAACGACAACGCAGTGGACTATGTGCATTGGAATGAACCGAACGAGCTCGTCGACAGATTGCGCCTTCTCCTATCATCGAAATCCGCGGGACATACGGGACACGACAACGAAATTGTTTCCATAATCGAAGAACTTCGCGAAGCTGGGTTGATTATAAATTGACGCGTCTGCAGAGCTCGACGTTAATCTACGGAAATGAAGAAGGAAGAAAAGAGCGGTCAAATTACGGATGAAAAGAGACAGCTGGTGAAGGAGCTACACGCGCCAGCGAGACGTAACTTTATACGGAGACGAGTCATCGTACGCGGTTACGACGATCTCTGGCAAGCGGATCTCGTAGATATGCAGCTGTATGCGCGAGTCAACGGTGGTCACAACTACATACTCACCGTCATCGATGTCTTATCTAAATACGCATGGGGAGTAGCGTTGAAAACGAAAAATGGGAAAGATGTTGCCAATGCTTTTCTCCGCATTCTAAAGGATGGAAGAAAACCGAGGAATCTCCAAACGGATAAGGGAACAGAATTTTATAATGCGGAATTTCAAGCTCTTATGAAAAAATACGATGTAAATCATTACTCTACGTAAAGCGTAATGAAAGCGTCCATAGTGGAACGTTGGAACAGAACCTTGAAAAACAAAATGTGGCAAAGTTTTACGCTGAATGGAACCTACAAATGGACGACTATTTTATCGACACTGGTCTCCGATTACAATCGTAGAAGACATCGCACCACCGGGATGCGCCCCGTGGACGTGACGCCGAAACACGCTGACGCGCTCTTATCGTCTGTATATTCCAACGTGAAGATCGCAACTCCGGGAAAGTTCAAGATCGGGGATTACGTGCGAGTTAGCAAACATAAGACTCTCTTCGCGAAGGGTTATACGCCGAATTGGACGACCGAAGTTTTCACAATTATTAAAATCCAGCGAACCAATCCTGTAACGTATCTCTTGCAAGATATGCAAAATCGTCCTCTTACCGGCGGATTTTACGATTGCGAGCTACAAAAAGTAAAGAATCCCGATGTTTATTTAGTAGAAAAAGTTTTAAAAAGAAAGGGAAATAAATGTTTCGTCAAATGGCTGGGGTTTGATTCGTCGCATAATTCATGGATAAGCTCGGATAATGTTTTATAATTGTACGTAATAAAAATATTTTACAAAGATAATTTTTTATTTGCTTTGGCGATAACGATAATACTCCTCCACATGCACTGGACGCATAATGACAGAGTCTGTAGGATTATTTATTAATTTTGTAATGCCCCCAGGGCAATGTTCCTGTGGATTCCGCATTGATGTAACGCTTGTCGTCATACGGACTAAGAACCTTTTTCTTTTCCGATATGGAGTAAACATTGTGTAATTTCGAGCGAATGCACCTTTGTTCGCGATACATTTCCATTTGCTCGTGCAAGCAGTGGACATAATCATCGAAGCAGATAGATTTGCTAATTACATTATGTTTGACGCCTTTTACTTTTTTCGTGTCTTTCCTACCATCTACGCGCAAAGCATACATCTTCGATCGAAGTCCTACAAACTCAGTCATTATGCGTCCATTATTCTCGTCTTTCATTAATCCCGGCACTTTCTTATTCGCTCTTGGCATACCGTATACATTGTCATCGTCGTAGTCGCTCGTGTCAAACCGATGTATATCGCGTTTCATTACGTCATATATGTCGTCGCACTCGAGCTCGTAAATGAGGCTGTCCGTGTCGGTGTACATTATCTTGCAACGCTCTTTAAATTCGGGCCAAATATAATTGTGATGGAATTCATACAAACATGTTTTCGATATATCCAGAATACACATACCAACATAAATGGGCTTCTTAAATATGATTTCCAATTTTCGTAATTCTATCGCGACTAAGTTTTCCGTAAAAATAGCTCTGCTATGGAAATTTGGTTTTGCAATGAGAGCATCTGCACCGTATCTACCTTCCCATTTCGTCACTAACTTGACATCAACGTGCTTTCGAACGTTCTCCGTGGTTTTACCGAAAACAGCGTTATTCATTAATTTAAATAAATTTTTTTCAAAATCATTCATGGCTGCAGTTCGAAGCCGCGTATTTAGATCAATGTACTTTTGAAGCCATGGAGATTGCTTAAATCGCAAGATGCGATGGACTTTGGTGAGTTTTAAACCGTGTCTTATACATTGTTGTAGATTGCCGTAGTGAATGACGTAACGGGTCTTAGCCTGCACCGTAGCAAGTAGTTTCTCGTGTTTCCCTGCGGGAGGTTTTTCGCGCGTTGGACAAAACGGTAAATCGGCATGTCTGTCGTGCAACTCTGTTGGATACTCCAAATCGACTTCCAAAATGTATCCAACGTCCGAAGTTTGAGATATTGCGCAAACGTCGAAATTTTCGATTTCATTATCGTGCAACCACGTAAATTCGCCGTAAGGTAGATACTGCGACATTGCCCACCCGTACAAATTATTAACGTCGAAATATACCAAATATCGCGATGGTTCTTCTGCATTGTATGAATCCATGTATTTATTATTGGCCTTTGCATATCTGTGGGAACATTGACTCAAACCGCCGCGAATGCCGCGCTCTACGAAAAGAAGCATATCGATATCAGTTAATAATTCTAACTGTATACGAGTATACTTTAACATCGCATCCCACGTGAAGCCCGGCAACGTATAATAATAGGCCGGGTCCAGCCCGTAACTTTGCAAACAACTGTTACGAAAATTTTCAAAAATGTCGGCGAGCAATAAAACGTCAGTTTTTAAATATAAATCACTGTACTCGCCGAGCGTAGTTACGTTAAAATTGCGCCACACCTTCGCCGCGTGATCGTAATCCTCTTCCGACACATTACAGTCGTTCAACTGATTGTAAAATTTGTCGCGCGTCGGTAATGCAGTCTCATCCAATTTTTCACAGTTGTCAATATAGTCATAGGGAAATACACCCTTCCGCGTCAGCAGATCAAATTTTCCGTCGTCCAAATAATTAAATTGCGATCGTAAAATCGTCATGTGATCTTTCCTCATATACGAACTTAATTTATCCAAAGATGAATTTAGAAATTTAAACGAATCTATAAATCGAAGTTTAATTTTGGAAGATTGTACTGTCTTGATGAAAGAGATGTATTTTTCCTTTGTAATCGGTAATACTGAAGTATCTCCCTCAAACGCGGTTGCCAGTTCTTTGATAATAAAATGTGCATCGTATCCCGTTAAATTATGAAAAACTACTGGAATGAAATGCGTATTCTTGTAATTTAGGTTGCACGCCTGATGGGCTGGACCGCGATAACGACCCGTAAAATGGCAATGGTCGCGCACCTTTGTTTCGTTGATGTCAAACGGTTTCCCACAAATATGACAATGCGTTGCTCTCTTATAATTTTCCACTTCGACACTTGTCAGGACATTCATTGGCACAATATTATTGAATATCGGTGCTAATTTCTCAACAAGCTTTTCGAGTTCTCGTACGAACCACATAGCGCAATCCGAACCGCGATACATACCATATTTGCACATTGACGAGTCATACGCACAATGAAAATAATATCCTACGCTGTATGCCTCGTGCTGCTGATAGGCGCGGTTGTGGTATTCGTGAGCGGTCTCATTCGCATTTATCCTTCCCAGCATACATTCAAAGTCCGCGTACACGATGAATGGATGTCTCTCGCGATGATGAACATTGTCAAATTTTAACAGATTATTCTCGCTTGATGGTAAAATGATTGCACAATCATTGAGGTCCTTGCAATCCTTAGTGTGGCGCTGTAACTTCTCTTCGGTAATAAAATAATGAAGACATCTGTATATGAAAAAAGACGAATCATTAATATAAAAATGTGTGCATATGTATACTGATATGTGGTGCTGATATAATACATACCTGTCGCATATGTGAGTTTTATGTCCGTACTTACTGAGCTGATTCGAGACGAGTCGAGATAGGTTCTTGATCCATGCAAAGTGATATGCATTCTGAGTGGTGCGGAACATTAACAGATTTACGTGACGAGATCTTTTATTAGTCGTGAGTCGCAGTGGAGTACACCTCTTCGAATCTGCGTCCCAGCAGTAGACGTTTATCGAAACGTCGTTTTGACGTTCGAATGTGGGCACTTGATTGAGCGTTACGGGAAATGTGATTCCTTCCAAATTTAAAACTGTGCTATATGCAGGATACCGCGATGCTCGGTTAACGTGATTATCTGCTGGATATAATGCAGCCACTACTGATCTGGCAAAACAGGCGTTATCGTTGGCAACCACATTTACCACCGCCCTTTTAGCCTTGATGATTGGTGGCAAATCGAGGTAGCAACCGGCATGCATAGGATTGCATTTGTTGATGTTAACCATCAAATGTATTATTCTTGATAAAGCCCATCCACTGTCGCGTTCCTGAAATTCTTCTAGCGAGGTCAAAACTGGATTTAGCACGGAATTGTTGTACCACTCGTTCAAGTCTGATGTTGACCATAATTGTTTGTTTTTAACACTGAAGCTTTTCACATCACTTTGATCGTTCATGATGAAGTCTCCGTAGAACACTGCATTCACTTTTATGCACGTATTTTTTTCAAACACTTCATTTATCTGTTCAAATACTATTGTCTTAGCATCTTCCAAGAAGTGCCGCGGATCGATATGTTCACTGTTAATCACAATTCCCGTGGTTATTCGGTTTGCAAAAGCTGTTTCCACGTTCTCCCAAATAAGCGATGATGCGTGTGATTGGTCGATTGTTCCATAACCTTCACCCGATTTCACAGATCCTGGCAAAACCGCTCTTAGTGACTTGAGTTTTGCAATTTTATCTGTCAAAGAAATTCGTGCTCCAATCGTCAAATCCTGTCCAATTTGTAATCGATCCACGATTAATTGGATACACCAATTGCATTGCGACAACCATGCATCGCGAGCATCGGTATTATTAATATTGGAAGCTCTTTGCGTTAAGAGTTGAACCGTGCGTCGAAGTTCTTGCAATAAGACCGCCTCCATATCTCTTACTTGTACAAAGAGCGCTAAGAGTGAGATGTTGCTCGCTTAACAGCGTATGATCACAATGATCTATCTCTGGTAAGCGGGCCTCGCACAAGTATAAAATTTGTCAACCGTTCAACCGTTCGACGGAGCGTTCGATCGACCGTTCTTGCGTTCCACGGACAGATTTTTTTTCCAAATGATCGATATGTTGGATGAGCGTCAACTATGGCGATAGATTTTTTGTGCTCGTCTGTGAGTAAATCATTCGCTTTTATGATGCTTGCACCTGTTACTGGTGGGGCAAAACTGCTAGCTTGCAGATTTTTTCAAAATGGCCGACTGCTATGAATGGGAGAGGGGGGGGGGGGTACTCTTGGACGAATTCTATAGAAGCTTCTGGAACATTCTAGAACGTTCTAGAAGGATTGATATGACGCCGAGTCAGCATTTTAAAAATGATCCGCGGTTGTAACTTTATACGGCGATGAGTCATTGTGCAGGCTCGTGCCCGTTTGAAAATCCTGCTATGAAGGGGAGGGGGTACTCTTAGAGATATGACTAACCTTGAACGCGTTGCAACGTGCTCTTCCACGAATCAGGGGGTGGGGGAGGCGATGATATGACGTCGAGTCAGCAGTTTTGCGTCGTAGAATTCGAGATTGCATCATCTGACTGACCTTGAACGTTTTTTTTTTCCAAATGGTCGATCAGTTGGACGAGCGTCAACTATGGCGGTAGATTTGGAGGAAAAGAGAGAAAAAATGATCCGCGGCTGTAGGATGACGCCGAGTCAGCAGTTTTGCATCGTGCTCTTGGACAAATTCTAGACGAGGGGCGGCGGCGGCGGCGGCATTGTGCAGGCTCGTGCCCGTTTGAAAATCCTGCTATGAAGGGGAGGGGGTACTCTTAGAGATATGACTAACCTTGAACGCGTTGCAACGTGCTCTTCCACGAATCAGGGGGTGGGGGAGGCGATGATATGACGTCGAGTCAGCAGTTTTGCGTCGTAGAATTCGAGATTGCATCATCTGACTGACCTTGAACGTTTTTTTCCAAATGGTCGATCAGTTGGACGAGCGTCAACTATGGCGGTAGATTTGGGGGAAAAGAGAGAAAAAATGATCCGCGGCTGTAGGATGACGCCGAGTCAGCAGTTTTGCATCGTGCTCTTGGACAAATTCTAGACGAGGGGCGGCGGCGGCGGCGGCGGCGGCGGCGGCGGCTACACCACCTCGTTAGCATTTTTTTGCATCGTTTTGGAATTTGGTCGCTGCATCGTCTCCAACTGCGCAACAGGAATTCTGGGGTGGGGTGCATGAAATTCTACACCGCAACGTCCTACTCTTCCAGGAATTCGACCTTGAACGTCAGCTGCACACGTGCTCTTGGACAATTTCTAGACGAGGGGTGGGGTGGGGTGGGGGGGGGGTGGGGGGGATATGACGCCGAGTCAACAGTTTTGCATCGCGCTCTTGGAGATATTCGATCTGACTGACCTTGAACACGGCTTTTCCACGAATCGGGGGGGGGGGGGGGAGGGCGATGATATGACGCCGAGTCAGCAGTTTTGCATCGTGCTCTTCCACGAATTGGGGATTGCATCATCCGACTGACCTTGAACGTCAGCAGTTTTGCATCGTGCTCTTCCACGAATCAGGGGGTGGGGGGCAAAAATGTGCTGACAGTCAGCAGTTTTGCATCGTGCTCTTCCACGAATCAGGGGGTGGGGGGCAAAAATGTGCTGACAGTCAGCAGTTTTGCATCGTGCTCTTCTACGAATCAGGGGGGTTGATGACCTAAGTGTAATTTGATATCTGTTTGTTGTGGTCTAGAATCGGTATAGCCCCTCTACTAGTGGCCTCCTCGTGTTTCTAAGCACAGTTCGGCCCTTCGAACAATTTGTCGCGTTGCACGGTGCACCATGTCCGGCGTGATAGCACTGAAGGCCGCTATAATCGCTTCGCGTACTTCACGCTCGGTACCATCACGCCTGTGCTCGACTAAAGTTTTAACGTGGCCCCAAAGAAAGTAGTCGAGCACGTTAAAATCTGGCGACCGTGCCGGCCAGGTAATTGGGCCACCTCGACCCATCCACCTGTCCGGAAAACGCATATTCAATACTCCCCGCGCTGTACGGCAAAAATGCGCGGGAGCACCGTCGTGCTGGTAAATTATTGTATTCCGCGTGCCCAGAGGTATGTCCTCGAGTAATTTGGGCAATTCCTCATCAAGGAATTCCGCGTATATTTCTCCCGTCAGACGCGGCGGAAAAAAAAATGGGCCGATCTGAAAAAATCGTCAGTTAATCTATTAGGAGAAAAGATTTCATAATTTACAAAGTACTTACCACTCTGTCCGCGATTAGTCCTGCCCAGACGTTAATGGACCAACGGTATTGAAATCGTATTTGCCGAATGGCATGTGGATTTTCCTCAGCCCATAGGAGATAATTATGGGAGTTAAAAACTCCATTCGGCGTAAAAGTCGCCTCATCCGTCCATAATATTGTGTCGGGAAATGTATTGTTTCCTCGACATTGTGCGAGGAACCCTATAAGTTTTTTTACGATAATTAATGTATGTTAAATCTCGTGAATATCGAGCAGAGGCTATAATAATACCTTCACAAAAAACTCTGCGTGGTCCTTCATCGCGGGGAAGGAGTTGCTGCACACGTTGAAAATGGTACGCATGCAACCCATTCTCCCGCAAAATGCGATGCACCATATTCCGCGACATGTTTAATGCCGTAGCTACGCGGCGCACACTGCTTCCACGATTTTCCTCGAAGGCTCGGAGCACAGCCTCCTCGTCACGGACGCCCCGATGTAGAGCTCCAGCACCATTTCTGCGATCTACGAGAAGGATGCCTGTTTCTCTCGATCGTCGGACGCAAGCAACAATCGTTTTGTCTCTAGGCTGACGTTCGCGGTTCGGAAATCGCGCCGCGTAAATACGCGCCGCGACACGAGCACTTTCGTTTGCCATTCCATAACAAATTAACATATCTGTATATTCTTGCGGCGTATATTCCATCGTTGCAACGAACTTTACACGATGTAACAAATACGCTAACAAAGCCGCGATTGACATTTGACGAACGAGGAAAAACATTTGAAAACATTTATCGACATCACCTGCGAGACCTTCTGGCAAGAGCAGCACGTGTATTGTCTCCGATTTTCAAATGTTTTTCCTCGTTCGTCAAATGTCAATCGCGGCTTTGTTAGCGTATTTGTTACATCGTGTAAAGTTATTCAAAAATCAGAATAGTTATTCAAAAATATAATTAATACTTTGAATAGTTAAGTAAACAGTCACCAGAATTCAAGGTAACTGGACGATGAACATGTTAGCACACTACAATACAAATATTATAGGGATTGAAAAGTAATCAAAATTTCTTCAGTGAGCAACGAAGGTGATAAGTTATTCATCAAGTTCATAATTGATCAGGTGACTTTGTGCAAATCTCAAGGGACTGATACACCCATCCTCTCATCGAAGAAATTTTCATTACTTTTTGGTCCCCCTAATATGTTTATCCAATGCAGTAATTATATTTTTTATTAACTTACCAAAATATTCAATTTCTATGACGCCTCTTTAATATTATTTTTTTGTTGGTCTTTTTCTATTTGGTTTTCTGTCTTTATTGTTGTGAATCTAGAATACAATAATTACACTAAATTAACATTTAGTACAATAGACGAAATGATCCAGCAAACACAGTATATAACTCTTATATAACATAGCAGTAACACGTAATATAATGGATCTTATACCTTAGTTATGTTGTAGTCATATAAGTTCATTTCATAACTGCAATACAACAGTATTATATATCTGTTATATGGTTTTGTTATTAGCTGGTAATGGCATTATAACAGCAATGTAACTGGTATGTAACAGATTATATTATGGATGTTATATAATTCTAACATTGACGTTATATAACATAATTACAAAGTTTATGACACTTAGATTCTATTTGTCGAGTATATGGATCATATATTATCTGGTGAATATCGCATCGTGCTAGCTGCGAAAATTAAATCAATCAACTTGCTTAAAGATATACTACTGCGCTGTGCTGCAATATTTGTTACGTCCTGTGTGCAGGAGCCAATAACAATGCCATACACGACTTGTAGATTGCTTGTCTTTTCCTTTGCGAATGAGAACACGTGTTCAAGGTCACGTTCTTTTCATTAAGATACGAAGCTAAGAGTTATTTTTCTTTCTAAACAACAAATTTATTAAAACGATATTAAGTATTAAGTAATATTGAAAAAATGGATATTAAATTAAATGATGTACATTTTGATTACTTTTATTTATTTGTATATTTAAAGCAAGTTAGGTTATATGAATATTGATATTCTGTCCTTTCCGTCTTGTTAATAGTAATTGACAAACTTCCAGAAATAGCAGATCATTGAATTAATTATAAGCAAAACTGTACGATATGTTCAGTAGAAGGTTTCGTTCAGTTTTGCTTAGAATTCATTCAATGATCTATTATTTCTAGAATTTGTATCCTTTAAAGGAGTATAACAATTATATAACTTGTAAAGTAACAGTTATATAACAGTAATGTAACATTTTAATGATATGTTATATTTCTGTTTGAATATTATTTGATTGGAAAATTACAACTAACGTGCATGTTACATGTAACATACATGTTACATTCTGTTATATTGCGACAATATCACCATTATATTATTGTGTTTGCTGGGTAATTAAATTTTCCTTCCTTATAAAAACTTTCAATGTAAACAATAATAAAAACTCATACGAATATAGTCACATTAACATATTCATTGCCACAACACCCATATTTTTTTTTAGGTAACAGTTTCAATGCCTGACTATAAATGATCACAATAGTTATTCGAAAATATAATTAATACTTTAGATAGTTCCCAGCAAACACAATAATATAATAGTTATATTGCCGCAATATAATCGAGTGTAATATGTAATGTAACATGTATGTTACATTTAACATGACATTGTAATTTCCCACTCAAATAATATTACACTTACATAATAGAAATATAACATATTATTAAAATGTTACATTACTGTTATATAACTGTTACTTTATAAGTTATAGTAGTAGTAGTATTTATTAAACGCCCTTACGGGGTACATTAAGGGACTCCCGCTCCCTTTACAATTTGTCTACTTAGCCTATCTTAACCTATCTTAACCTATACGCTCGTGTGTGTGTGCGCCCGTGCATGTGCCCTCTCTCTCCTCTCTCTCATCCCTCCATTCCTCCATACCTTTCCCATTCATCCCGGCTTCCGTTTCCTTTGTCTCATTCACTCTCTCCTTCCTCACCTTCCTCATTCTCACTTCCTTCCTCCATTCCCTCCCTCCCCTACCCCCTTTCCTTCCTCCTTCCCTCCATCATCTTCATCCACTCTTCCCCCCCTCCTGTCCCGTCCAATATCTCCCTTACTCTCTCCCCCAAGCTCTTCTCCTCTTCCCCCTCCCACCTCCCACACCATTGCAATACGTGCTCCCAGTTCTCCTCCTCTCCTCTACATATCCTGCACTCTCTCTCCTCCTCCTCCTTCCAATACATCCCCTCCCTCATCTCGTTTCCCAGTCTATACCTTACTATCCTTCCCCATCTTTTTTCTGCCCATCCTCTCCTCAAGTATCCTGGTATCTCCTCCTCTACCAGCCCCACATAATACTTATTATATCTCGAGCCCCCTATCCTCTCTCTCCTTTCCCTCTTATCCTTCTCCTTCATCCTTCTCTCTATCTCTAACCTTTCTATTCCCTCCCCGCTCCTCCACTCCCTTTCCCCTTCCTCTATCCACTCCCCTATTCCCTCCATACATTCCCTTTTTTCCTTTCCCCATCTCGTTTCCTTTCCTTCCTTTCCTGCCCTCTCCATCGCCTCTGTCCAGCACCTCCTCGTCCATACACACCCTCCCCCTCCCCTTATCTTCTCCTCAAATCCCCCTATTCTTCTCACTGCCCTTACCCTCAACTTCTCCCTTTTCAGTTCCTCTCTTACCATGTATCCCGGCGTATTCCAATCCAACCCCATTACCCACTTCAAAAATCTCTCCTGTAACCTCTCCATCCTTTCCCATTCCCCCCATCCCCATACCTCTACCCCATAGCTTATCACTGTCCACACTAGCGTGTCGAACAGCCATAGCCTCCTTTCCCAGTCTCTCCCAAATAGCCTCTTCCCCAGTCCCCATATTTCCCTCATCACCACTGTCCCCTTCCTTACCCTCTCTTTCACCATCCCCTCCCTTCCCCCGTTCCTACTAAACTTGTACCCTAGATATGTAAATTCCCCCACTTCTTCCACTTCTTCCTCCTTCCATTTCCATTCCACCTTCTTCCATCTTCCTCCTCCCTTCCTAAACCTCATTATCTTCGTCTTCCCGACGTTCACTTCCATCCTCTTTCTCTCCACAAACCTCTCCAACGTCCTCAGCATCACTTTCATTTCCCCTTCCCTCCTTGCCATCATAATAATGTCGTCCGCGTACGTTATCGTGTACAGCCTTTCCCCCCCCACTTCTACCCCACCCACCTCCCCCTTCGCCATCGTTTCCTCCAGGTCCGCCATATAGATATTGAATAAGTGGGGGCTTAACGGGCATCCTTGCCTTAGCCCCCTCGCGGTCCAGAACCTCTCTCCCATCCTCCCGTTTACCCTGACCCTGCTTCTCGTCTCCTCATACGTCTCCACTATCCTTTCTCTTAACCCTTCTCCTATTCCACATCTCCCCATTTGCTCCCACAGCACCCCTCTATCCACCCTGTCGAACGCTGCTTTCATGTCCACAAACGCCGCAATCAGTCCTCCTTTTTTTCTCCTCCTTGTCTCCTTTTCCACCACATGGTTCAACATGAATACCCCATCCGCCGTACCCATCCCCCTCCTGAACCCCACCTGACTGTCCGCCAACACTCCTTTCTCCTCCATTTCCCTCTCCAATCTACCTCTTAATATCGACGCATACACTTTGTACGCGGACGACATTATTGTTACCCCCCTAAAATCCCTCACCTCCCTTGCCCCTCCTTTTTTTGCTATCGGGACAACTATCCCCTCCTTCCACTCCTCTGGCCAACCTTACCCCTCCCATACCCTCCTACACACCTCCCATATCGCATCCCTTACTCCTCTCCCGCCAAACTTCCACACTTCTCCTGGTATCCCATCCCTCCCACTCGCTTTCCCTATCTTCATCCTCTCTATTTCCCTCTCCACTTCCTCTCTTCTCAGTCCCTCTTCTCTTTCTCCTACTCGCTTCCTTCTCCTCCCCACCACCTTCCTCTCCACCCCCCCCAATGTTTGCATAAAATATTCCGTCCATTCCTCCATTCCTATCTCTTCTCTCCCATCCTCTTTCCTTTTCCTTCCTCTGTTTATAATTCCCCATACCTCCCTTTCCTCCTTGATCCTTCCTATTTCTATTGCTAACCTCTCTACTTCCTCTTCCTTCTTCCTTCCGCACAACTCCTCGTACCTCTTTTTCTCTTCTACGTACTCTTCTCTTTTCCTGTCCCCTTTCCTCCACCCCTTCAGCACTCTTCCCACCTCCTTCTTTTTCTCCCTACACTCTTCGTCCCACCAGCTCTTCCTCCCTCTCTTCCTTCCCCCCCCATCCTCCCTCTCTCTTAACCCCTTTTCCTTCGCTTTTCTCCCTATCTCCCTTAATATCCCGTCCAGATCTTCACTCTCCGTCCTTACTTCCCTCATCTCTACCTCGAACCGTTCTCTTCCCTCCCTGGACCAGTCCCATTCCTTTTTCTCCCTCCTCCCTCCCTCTTCCTTCCTCCTTCCTCTCCTCCCTCCCCTTCCCTTTATTACCGCCACTACCGGCATGTGGTCCGACTCTATTCTTTCTCTTACTTCTACTCTTTTCACCTCCCTTCTCACTTCTCTATCCCCAATTATATAATCAATTACCGAGCTACCTCTCGTCCCTACATACGTAAACTCTCCTTCCCTATCCCCTTCCATCCCTCCGTTCATTATCTCCCATCCCTGCTCCTCCAGCATCTCCAACATCCTCCTTCCTTCTCCATTTATGACCTCGTCTTTGGATCTTCTCCTCTCCTCCTCCTGATCCTCTTCCCATCCCTCCCCTCCCCCCTTGTTACCTGTCCTCGCGTTGAAATCCCCCCCAATGATTGTCATTTCCTTCTCTCTACATCCTCCTCCCCATTCTGCGATCGTCTCCAACCTCTCCTTCCTATCCCCCCTTACGTACGCTCCTATTACCCTCCACCTTACTCCGTCTACCTCCAGCACCTTCATCATCACTCCTTCCCTAGCTCTCCCTTCCTCCTTCCTCTCCTCTATACTTTCTCTTATCCCTATAATCATTCCCCCTATTGCCCTTCCCTTCCTCTTGTCCCTCTCCGCGAATTGCGCCTCCCATCTATATCCCTTCGGCAGTCTCTTTTTTGCCCTCTCCCATCCCTTCCTTTCTAGCCATGTTTCGGTCAGAACCACCACCTCCCATTTCTCTATCTCTCCCCAGAACTCCTCATCCTTGTTATTTAACCCGGCTATGTTCCAGAACCCTATTCTCCATTCCTCCTCTCCCGCCCTCTCCGATCCTCCTTCCTTCTCTCCACTCCTCTCCTTTCTTGTTCTCTCCCCTCCTCCTCCTTCCTTCCCTGTCCTCTCCTTCAGCTTTCTCCTCTCCCCTTCCTCCCTCCCTCCTCTTCTGCTTCTCTTTCTCCTCCCTACCTCCCGAACCCCTGCCCTCCTCCTCCTTCCTTCTCTTTCTCCTTCCCTTCCTTTGTCCTCGCGTTCCTTAACTCCCCCCTTTCTTCGTCCCAGTCCCATCTTTCCTCGTTTATCCACAGCTTCTTATATCCTATCCTCACCCTTCTCCCTCTCCTCCTTTCCTTGTCCGCTTCCTCTCCTATCGCCCACGCTATCCTCCTTTCCTCCCACGTAAGGTCGTCTCCTATCCTTTCCCTCCTCCCTGCTAGCTTCCTTTTCTCCCTCATCAGTTTTTCTTTATCATCTCTCCCTTCTAACCTCGCCCACACCATCACCCTCCCTTCCTTGTGCTTTCGTCCCACCACCCTTGCCTCCTGCACCCTCACTCTCACTCCTATGTCCTTCGCTATCCTCTCTATTTCCTCTTTACCTCCCCCTCCCCCCCCCCCTCTGTCTTAACCCCCCTCACTATAATGTTCCTCCTCCTCTCCTCCCTTTCCCTCCTCTCCGCTTCCTTTTCCAACCTCCTTATCCTTCCTCCTAGCTCCTCTCCCTCCACTCCTGCCCGTACCCTTCCACCCTTTCCCCCTTCTCCTACCTCCCCCCTCCCTGCCTCTAATTCCTTTATCCTCTTCTCCATCTCTCCCATTGACCCTCTCGTCCTCTCCCTCTCCTTCTCCCAGCTCTCCCTCATCTCCTCCACCATCTTCCTCACCTCCCCCTTCTCCTCCCTCAACTGCCTCATCTCCACCCTCATCTCTTCCATCTTCTTCATCATCTCCGCTAGCATTTCTAATACTTTCCCATCTTCCTTTCCCCCCTTCTCCGGTGACCTTAACATCAGCGCGCTCCTCTTAAATGCCCTCTCCTCCGTTTTCTCTCTCTCTCCTCCCCCTCCCATCTCTCTCTCCTTCCTTTTCCTCCTCCATATCTCGTCTAAGCTACCCGAGAAGCTCCCGCTCCTCTCCCTTCCTTTTATCCCCCTTCCCCCTTGCGCTTCCTCTCCTTTCTTTCCCCTTCCCTCCCCTTGTTCCATTCCTTTCCCTTGTTCTTTTCCGTCCTCACTCATCTTCCTTTCCTCTCTTTCTTCCTTCTTCCCACCTTTCCCTTCCTGCTTCCTACCTTATCGGTCGTTCTCTCTATCCCTATCCCTCACGCTTCCCCTTCTGCCCACTACGCGTCTCTCTAGTCGACTCCTTTCCCGCCAGTCACTCGCTTCCTACTCACCTCCTAACCTCACTTCTGTCTCCCTTCTATCCGCCCTTCGCCTTCCCTTCTCCCCTCCCTCTTTCCCTACTCTCTCCCTTTCCCTTCCTAGCCCTCTTCCACACCCTTCCCTTTCCTGCCCTTTCCCTTCACTCTTTCACTCCCTTTCTCACTGCAAACTTTCACTCTCTATACACACCGCTATCACACACTCTCTCCGGAAACGGAAGTCTACTTTATAAGTTATATAATTGGTATATTCATTTAAACAATACAAATTCCAGAAATAATAGATTATGGAATGAATTCTAAGTAAAACTAAACAAAATCTTCTAGTGAACATATCGTACAGTTTTGCTTATAATTAATTCAATGATCTGCTATTTCTGAAAGTTTATCCATTACTATTAACAAGACAGAATGGGCAGAATATCAATATCCATATAACCTAACTTGCTTTAAATATACAAATAATTAAAAATAATCAAAATATACATAATTTAATATCCATTTTTTTTAAATATTACTTAATATTTAATATCGTTTCAATAAATTTGTTGTTAAGAAAGAAAATTACTCTTACCTTCGTATCATAATGAAAAAAACGTGATTTCAAACACGTGTTCCTATTCGCAAAAGAAGAGAACGGCAATCTACAAGTCACGTACGGCATTGTTATTGGCTTCTATACACAGGATGTAACAAATATTGCAGCACAGCGCACTAGTATATCTTTAAGCAAGTTCATCGATTTAGTTTTCGCAGCTAGCACGATACGATATTCACCACATAATATATGATCCATACTCGACAAATAAAATCTAACTGTCATAAAGTTTGTAATTATGTTATATAACATCAATGTTACAATTATATAACATTCATAATATAATCTGTTACATACCAGTTACATTGCTGTTATAATGCTATTACCAGCTAATAACAAAACCATATAACAATTATATATAACTGTTATATTACAGCTATGAAAAGAACTTATATGACTACAGCATAACTAAGAAATAACATCTGTTATATTACGTGTTACTCCTATGTTATATAACAGTTATATACTGTGTTTGCTGGGTTAATTAAACAGTCACCAGAATTCAAGGTGACTGGGCGATGAACATGTTAAGTAGTACACTGCAATACAAATATTGCAGAGACTGAAAAGTAATCAAAATTTCTTCAATGAGCAACAAAGGTGATAAGTTATTCATCAACTTCATAATTGATCGAGCAACTTTGTGCAAATCTCAAGGGAATTGCACATCCGTTCTCTCATCGAAGAGATTTTCACTTCTTTTTGGTCCCCCTAATATATTTATCCAATGCAGTAAAATTATATTTTTGTTTAACTTACCAAAATATTGAATTTCAATGACGTCTCGCTTTAATATTATATTTGTTGGTCTTTTTGTTTTGTCTTTATTGTGCATCTAGAATACAATAATTACACTAAATTAATATTCAGTACAATAGATGAAATTAATTAAATTTTCTTTGCTTATAAAAACTCTCGATGTTTTTCATACGAATATAGTCACGTTACCATATTTGTCACCACATTACCCATATTTTTAGGTAACAGTTTCAATGCCTGAATATAAATGATTAAAATAGATATTTGAAAATATAATCGATACTTTAGATAGTTAACTAAACAATCACCAAAATTTAAGGTAATTGGGCGACGAATATGTTAACTAACACACTGCAATGCAAATATTAGAGGAACCAAAAAGTATTAAAAATTTCTTCGATAATAACTCATTGATGAAATTTTAATTACTTTTCAGTCCCCCTAATATATTTATCCAATGTAGTGATTACATTTTTTATTAACTTACCAAAACATTCGATTTAAACCACGCTTATTTAATTTAACGTGATATTGTTGTTTTTTTTTATTTCCTTATTGTGTATCTGGAATATAATAATTACAATAAATTAACATTTAATAGAAAAGATGAAATTAATTGAATTTTATTTACTTATTTACTTACGAAAACTTTGGAGACAAATCACTTTCTCCTTTTTTAGGCACGACCGTAAAGGGAGTGACTTATGCAATCGCCATCGCGAAAACCGTTCGTGTGTGTGTGTGTGTGTGTGTGTGTGTGTGTGTGTGTGTGTGTGTCCGTCCGTGTAAATCCTCGATTTCGGAAAAACGGCTGAACCGATCGGGACGCAATTTGGCACAAAAATCAAGTACACTACTGTGAGTTGACAATAAGGTTTGTGAGCCGCCATCTTGATCCAACACAAAATGGCGGGAGATTCAAAATTTGAAAAAAATGTAATTTCAATTTAATATTGCCGCCATTTCTAAACGGCTGAAGATACCGATACATAAACTTTCCTGGCACCAAATGGATATATACTCAAAGTACATGCCAAATTTCGTTGCAATCCGTTCAGCCGTTTGGCCGGAATACTGGACGAATGGAAATGGTGCAAAATTCATTAATCCATTAGTCCACTATTCCGGCAAAACGGCTGAACGGATTCGGACAAAATTTGGCATACACATCAAGCATATACCTATTTGGTGCCAGGAAACTTTATGTATAGCTATCTTCAGCCGTTTCGAAATAGCGGTAAATTCAAATTTTTAATCCACTATTTCAGCCAAAAAGTTGATTAGTCCACTATTCCGGCAAAACGGCTGAACGGATTCGGACAAAATTTGGCATGTACATGAAGTATACACCCATTTGGTGCCACGAAACATTGTATATGGGCATCTTCGACCATTTCGTAATGGTGCCAGTTTCAAATCTTTAATTCACTATTTTATAATCATAGATTGAAAATCCCGTAATTTCGAAACGGTTGAAGATGACCATGCATAACGTTTTGTGGCACCAAATGGGTATATTTTTAAACTATATGTCAAATTTTGTTTGAATCCGCGCAAGCGTCTCGCCGAAATACTGGATTAAAGATTTCAATATGTCGCAATTTCTGAATGGTTGAAGATAACCATGCATAACGTTTCACCGCAGTAAAGGTGTATATACTCTATGTATATGTCAAATTTTGGTTCGGATGAATTTAATTGTCCGATTTTGAGCGCTTGGGCCTATTGCAGAAATGCTGCATTTCGTGGGCGAGCGCGAGCACCCGACGACTTGGGAGGGTATGGCGCTTAAGCGAAGCGAAAGCGCAGAAGACTCTGTAGCATAGTTTAATATCTCAATACTTCAATTTTCTACAATTTCGAAACCTTTTGAAATTCGTGGGCGAGCGCGAAGCGCGAGTGCCGCGGTCGTGCCTATTGTAGAAAAGCGAAGCTTTTCTGCACCCGTTAAGGCGAGCGCGAAGCGCGAGCAAAGGCGATCATGGGGGGTTGGCGCTTGAGCGAAGCGAAAGCGCAGGGGGCTCTGCCCCCTAGTTATTTTATGTTTATTATTTTATTTTATTTTAATAGCTTGCCTGCAATGTAATTATTACATTAAATAAATACTAGTTATCAACATTAATACAATAGATAATTTTTCTTTCTTCCTTACCAAACAGTTGAACAGAGGCTATATCGACCGTTTAAAACAATTCTGTTTATACAAAATGGCTAAAACTACGTGATTAAGTAAATGCTTCATATGAATGCAAGAAAAAAAACTAGGGGGCAGAGCCCCCTGCGCTTTCGCTTCGCTCAAGCGCCAACCCCCTCTAGATCGCCTTTGCTCGCGCTTCGCGGTCGCCCACGAATTTCAAATGGTTTCGAAATTGTGGAAAATTCAAGTATTGAGATATTAAACTATGCTACAGAGTCCTCTGCGCTTTCGCTTCGCTCAAGCGCCATACCCGCCCAGGTCGTCGGGTGCTCGCGCTTCGCGCTTGCCCACGAAATGCAGCATTTCTGCAATAGGCCCAAGTGATCAAAACCGGACAATTAAATGCATCCGAACCAAAATTTGACATGTACATAGAGTATATATTTGCTGCGGTGAAATTTTATGCATGGTTATCTTCAACCATTCAGAAATTGCGACAAATTGAAATCTTTAATCCAGTATTTCGGTGAGACGCTTGCGCGGATTCAAACACAATTTGGCATATAGTTTGAAAATATACCCATTTGGTGCTACAAAACTTTATGCATGGTCATCTTGAACCGTTTCGAAATTACGGGATTTTCAATCTATGATTATAAAATAGTGAATTAATGATTTGAAACTGGCACCATTTCGAAATGGTTGAAGATGCCCATACACAATGTTTCGTGGCACTAAATGGGTATATACTTGATGTGCATGCCAAATTTTGTTCGGATCCGTTCAGTCGTTTGGTCGGAATAGTGGATTAATGGATTAATGAATTTTTCACTATTTCCATTAGTCCAGTATTCCGGCCAAACGGCTGAACGGATCGCAACGAAATTTGGCATGTACTTTGAGTATATATCCATTTGGTGCCAGGAAACTGTATGTACGGCTATCTTCAGCCGTTTAGAAATGGCGGCAATATTAAATTCAAATTACATTTTTTTCAAATTTTGAATCTCCCACCATTTTATGTTGGGTCAAGATGGCGGCTCACAAACCTTATTGTCAACTCACAGTAGTGTATTTGATTTTTGTGCCAAATTTCGTCCCGATCGGTTCAGCCGTTTTTCCGAAATCGAGGATATACACGGACGGACACACACACACACACACACACACACACACACACACACACACACACGAACGGTTTTCGCGATGGCGATTGCATAAGTCACTCCCTTTACGGTCGTGCCTAAAAATTAATTTTGTATCCAATACTTTAAACATTCAATTTATCAAAAATATTTAAAATAAAAATAATCTTAAGATTCCCCTTATGAACACTATACCGTACGGTAGAACCTGCCAGTGTCACAACCGGAGGCCTAGTCACACTGTCAGCAGTGCTGTTCCTACGCCATGGCATACGGCGTTTCTGCGCCTATGTTATCTCCATCGGAATCGATCAACCGTACAATGTATATGGAACCCGATCCCGACGCGGTCCCTTTGATGCAAGTTTACGACTTCATAGTTTATAAAGCACTCATATGATCTTTATAATTTTACTTTTTGGCACCTAGACATTTTTTAACATATCGGTGATATTTTTCTGAGCAAAATGACACCAAACATGATATAATTCGGACCATATGTATATTTACATGCTTAATACTTAACGGCCCAATTTACTTCAATAGACATAGTCCAAAATATATCACGTTTGACAGCGTTTTGATCGGAAGAATCTCATTCATGTGTTATAAATATTTTTAAACCAAAAAAATTGAAAATAAAAAAGTTTAAGCGTCAGTATTATAGCATTCGGCGAGCATTTAAATGCCTCCGTCGCGTCGTCTCGGCTCTCCTTTCATTCGTATCTTGTATTCGCTATTCTTTTCTTCGTTCGGCGAACTACAAAGGTGAGCCGCAAAAATCTAATTTCGATTTTCCTATCGCGATACTGTCACCTTTCGATTCCGAGTTAGGTGACAGTGCAGTATGCTTTACTGTACATATTACGGGCCGCTCATGCTTACGTAATCTAGAGCAAATAGTGAACTGGACTGCGTATTGCATCATTGTCTGAAACCAAGAGTCCGAGAGGAAGCGGAGGAAAATAAGCCTTTGCGGAAAAGAAAGGAAATTTCGTCCAGAATATGGCACCGAATATGAAGTTCCACTTTAATTTTCCAACATAAATCTTCAAGCAACAAAATCGGGAATTAGAATTTCTAACAGCTACAGAAAAGGAATAAATTCCAGTACAAACGAATTCAAAATTTTTAACAGGAGACCTGTTTTCCGTATGTGGAGGGTGCTAGCATTCAACCTCGATTTTGCAACATAAATCGAGCGGTGATACAATCGAGAGTTGGTATTCTGAGAGTGATAAAATCAAGGAGTAATTTAAGACCAAAACGAGCTCGGTGATTAAATTATTTCTGGTACTTTACTCTTGTCGCGTTCAAAAGGTCGTTTTCGTTTTTCCGATTTTGCAACATAAATCGACTGGTGATAAAATCGAGAGTTGGTATTCTAAGAGTGATAAAATCAAAGAGTAATTTAAGACCAAAACGAGCTCGGTGACTAAATTATTTCTGGTACTTTGCTCTTGTCGCGTTCAACGGTCGTTTTCGTTTTTTGGATTTTGCAACATAAATCGATTGGTGATAAAACCGAGAGTTGGTATTCTAACAAGGGGAAGTCGCAGTGTGGATCATAGGGATTTACTTCATATTTACAGAACTTAGAGATGAGTACTTGACTAACAATTCCCTAAAGCAATAGAGTGCAATAATCAGTATTTTTTGAGAAAATCGACTTTGAAAATTCTACGCTGAAGTACGCAGCTGGGTAACGCAGAAGCATAGTGAGCGGTAGGTCCCACGTTCTAGTCTCGTTGCGGACTTTTTTTTTCGTTTAAAATTTGCATGTATTTTATTATTACTTAATTCCTGCTCGCAAAATCAGCTTTTCTATTTTGTGAATAATGGAAATAATACGAACGGGAATGGTTAGAACGTTTGTAATCATTTTTACGCAAGAGGACGAATTTGTGGAAAATAAAAGAGATTTATTAAAGTATACATCATAATCTCTTGTATGTTATGTGACGTTTTTCACCCGGGCTTGCGGCTTATTCGAGTCTTTCCCCAGGGAAGTGAGAACGCGGTTGATCGGCGCCTCCGCGCGAGCGCGGAGGAGACTCGAGTGGGTTCTGGCGCCACATGATATTGGGATGTTAGGTAGCCTTTTCGTGCACGATACTTTCGGCCCTCCTCGCGGAAGACCTTTCGGAACCGACCTCGAATTTGGGCGCCAGACGCCTCTGCGTCGAATTCTTATCCGTAACCTACGGTTCCGTCCCTACAATGATTCCGCGAGAAAAAGTACCAAGCCAGCCGAATTAATCGTGACCCGTCGCTCAAAAGCGCTGAAGCGAACGGAGAGGGGCGGGGTCAAGGGTGCGAGAGAACAGAGCAGTGAAATTAAAGCAAAAGTGGGAAAACAAAGAATTAACAATTAGAGAGAAGTAAGCGTGGTGAATTATAACAGAGAACTATGGCCGAGTGGTTGACTCACGCAAGGCGGATTTATCCATTTGAATACGCGAGGATATTAGTCGCGCGGGCGTACGATTATGGCCCGCGATTCGCAACGTGAAACCACCGATCGTATTCGATCAGGTACGTTTCCTGGCGCCTCCAGGACGCGAGTTATTGCTCGGACCGGAATTGACAAGAGAGGTAACGATATCGCCCGTATTCAAGTAACGAGAGCGCAGTTTAGATAGTCAACCAACGGGAAAATAACGCATGAAATAATAGAGTTCGAAATTAACAGAGAAAGAGGATGGAAGAATAGCAAGCAGGACGATAGAAGCGATTGGCGAAGTAGCGATACAATCTCGTGAGATAACGTAAGCGAGATCGGGAGGCTCCCGATGGAGCACCCCTGCGCAAGGCCGCGCGGCCTTGCTGGCGGTCGTTCAAAGTCACCGCTACGGTGCCGGATGTTAACGCCCTTTGAGAATTATCGTTCCCGATACGGGATTTGAAAAGATGTTAAACGTTCGGTATTAGATACAATGAATAAGAAACCGAGCTTTACTTCCGATCTCCTGAAACTATTACGGACAGAACTTTACGTGAACAAAAGAGATCGAAAGGATTTGCGTGGCGAGCGGTACGAATAGAGCCCCCCAGGATGAGTCTTGCACTAATTATTACCAAAAATTAAATAACGAACTAGGTATCGGAAAACACAGAACATATGAGAATTCGGTCTAGATATCCTCAGTGGTGGTCGCTCGCCTCTACCCGGAAAACGTCCCTGCGTCCAACTCGCCTACCTCTACCGGCCCTATGCAACGGTCGGAATTACCGCGGTACACGTCCCCTGCCCAGCCACCCGTGGCTATCATTAGCAGAACCCGTGCCCTCGAGCACGGTTCCTCGAGGAGGACTCGACGAGTCCCTTTAGTGACCACCACAGAGAATTTTCGGAGGAATGTTTCGCACTCACCACTCCTGAAGGAAGCAACTCGCTCTCGTCTCGGCGGCTACGGGCGGCACTCAACTGCCTTTCTCGGTTTAGATACGATAAGGTAGCACACTTCAAAAGATTTTCGACTATTGTCAGGTAGCTCCGGTACGCAAATGCCGGGCCCTTCGTGCGAGTGCTGCTCCGTAGCCATCGGTACCCCTTCCACGCATCCTTAACCTAACGCACGCTAATTCTAATTGGCGAAATCGCCGATGACGTTGACGGGTCCTGGCTGCTCGGTGGCGGTCTCGGCAGGAGGTCGGTAGAGTTGAATCCTGACGTGGCGTGCTGTCCCGGTGTATGAGGATGTAGCGCTGGTTGATGTTGTCCAGGGGCCGTGGCAGCTAGTTGAGAGTGACGTGGGAATCTTCGGGGTGTCCTTCTCCGCCACCAACCCGCCTCGGTGCACTCCTCCTCCACCCTCCAGGCCTCGCCAAGGTGAGGGGCCGCGTCTTACCCGAACCCGGGGAAGGCAGACAGCCTCCCCAGGACCGTGCCACGTCTGACACGGTGCAGGCCCCGAGGACCTCCCTCTGTGGTCCTCGGGGACGGTGGATTCACCCCTCCAGCGGTCGGCTGTCCTTGTGGACTCCCACCTGACGGAGCTCGTCGGGCCCCGACGACGGTTCGAGCTCGCCCTTTGACGTGGTGAGGTGTGCTCCGTCCGCACCGGCCGCCAGTCCCCGTGTTGTTGTGGGGTTGCCTCGACCTCCCCTCCGTGGCTGCTCTCCGGCCCAGTCCCTCGTTGGCTGCATCAATCGGCGGCGCGGACGAATCGACGGCTCCTCGCCTCCGCCACTCGTGAAAAAGTTTTACATATCTTACTTACGGATCTACTTTATATAATACGCGGCGTGAATCTAAGTTAACGAGAAAACGGTATTACAATTTTATATTCGCCGCCAGATAACAACTAATTTTATCAACTCTAAAATGGAATTAATTCGACCCATCCTGGGCTTGCTCGATTAAGTGTGCCCTTTTCTCCCTTTTCTCCGAGGTACCGCCCCGGGGAAATTGTGAGAGAAAAGAGGCAAAAACCTAAAAAATAAGAAAAAAACGAACAAACATATGGTAAAACCATGCCGCCATTTCGGGTCATCTTGAATTGTGATAATCTAATCTCAGACATGTGGAAAACAATGAATGACCGGGAAAAATGCCGAAAAAATAAAAAAATTGTCGTGATTTAGGGAATTTTTGGGTCGCCATATTGGGTCCGCCATTTGTAAATCTATAAGTATAATTGAAACTAATGCAAACATCATAAATGCACCACGTCGAGTGAAAAATAGCGATTAGTCTTTCTAATTTCATTGAATAATGGCTTCAACCGCCATTTTTAAGCAGCCATATTGGATTTGAAATTTTTGAAGTGTACATCCTTAAAATACAGCATTTTTGACCACCAATGAAACACTTTTGGTAGAGTTACTCAAAAGTTTTCAGTTTGAAATAGAGCTGTTTTGAAGAGAAGTGCCTGTTTTTTTCCGCTCTTTTTCCGTTCCATCCGCCATATCTTTTCTCCTAATGAATCAAATGGAATTTTGACAACGGAATCTTGAAGAGCGACCTCAAAAACCCTAGAATACATAGTTCCATCAAAATATTCCACCTTTTAAGGCATGGAAGTTTGACTCGAAAACAAGACAAAAATTTCGGACATTTGGTCGTTAATGGGTTAAGATAGCCTTGTGTCAAGTATTGATTGGTCGGTATCCTCTGGTTGGTTATCTAAATTCGATACCCTGAAAATTTTGTAAAAGAAAACGGGACGCGAGAAAGAAAACTTCAGAAACAGCGACGTGTTTGGCTTTTCCGTTATTCGGTGGTTAACCCTGGTCTGTCCTTTCTCTGTGGTGATTCGGATGGGAAAGTGGTCGGTGTTGTTGTTCGATAAACGCGTAATGTTCAAGATAGCTATTGATTTTATTATTTTCTTATGCGTGGGGTGACATGATACGCCGAAGGAGAAAAGAAAGAGAAGAAAAGAAAGAAACGAAAGAGAAAAGAGGCAACAACAAGAAATTATTGAACCCTCCTAAAGTTAAAATTAACTGCCATGGTGGCGGCAAGAGGTAACAACGAGAAAAAAAAATGAACTGTTATAATATTTGATATGGCCGAGTGGGGTTTCCCAAAGATAACGCAACTGTGCGGTTTTGTTTACTTCCTCCCTCTCTCTCTCTCTCTCTCTCTCTCTCTCTGGTCGTTCCTCTTTGCCCCTGTATTCTGCTGCCTTGGCTGTCGTCGATCAGGCTGGATAGAGTGCTCTCGTAGGATATGTCCGACTCCCCGGATATATGGTCCCTCGCTCCTCCACTCTTTCCGACAGCGCGGGCAATCCCGCACCGTCAGCCCTTGCCACCCGCATCGGTAGCAGAAATCGCATACTCGGGGGTACGGGCACTCCTAGCGTCTATGTCCCTTTCGGAAGCAGTTGTAGCACCGCAATATGGGTGCAGCCCTTGGAACTCTGGGTGCCTCCGAATCCTGCGAGTCACTTCCCGGGAACGGCTGTGTCCCTTCGGGGGTGCTGCCCCGCACATACGGGCGTTGTCGGTGCCCTTTGACTGGGGGAAAGAAGGCAATTTTTGCCTCCTCCCTTCGCGCCTCCTTCTTTCAGTACTGCTTCAGCAATCCGAGGGGGTCTGGGGAGCAAGGTGGGCTGCGTAAATATCCTGTTGAGGGGACTCACTTCCGATGACCTTGAATTTGACATATATTGTCAAGGACACCCTCCCGAGTAACTTGTAAGTAATTTTACTCGGGGGTCATTGTTTGTTAAAAAGTTATTAACAAATGAAGATGGTGATAACAGCCGTACAATGGAATCTCAATTGTACCACATCCTGTACATTCGAGACGTCTTCTATTATAAGTACACTTGCTCTATCTCCAACACTTGTTTAGAGACGTTTAGAGGTTGTTGCTGTTATTCTTACTAAATATAAACGTGATAAATGGAAATTCATCTAACCAGGAAGGCCTACCACGCTCTCAAGATTAGATTATATTTGTATTGCGCGGGCGGGCGCGTGAACGCCCGTGCCGCGCCTAACCTGACCTAATCCGCCTAAGCCTTATAAGGGTTAGGTGCGCACGGGCGCTCACGCGCAATAGAAAAATAATCTAAATTTGAGAGCGTAGTAGACCTTAACTAATACATTAACTTCATTTGTTAATAACTTTTTAACAAACAATGACCCCCGAGTAAAATTACTTGCAAGTTGCTCGGGAGGGTGTCCTTGACAATATATGTCAAATTCAAGGTCACGGGAAGTGGGTCCCCTCAACAGGATGTTTACCGTGGGCTGTCCCCCTAGTGACGGCTGAGGTCCTTCTTGGCCTTTTCCGAGATCGGGATGGTTGTGCCACGGCCCTCGGTATCAGTCGGGCCTCCCCGACGCGTCCGTAGAGTCCTCGTTGTCTCGGGGCGCTCCCGAGTTCTTCCTCTGGCGGCTCCCCGATGCGTAGGCTTGGTTTTGTAGGTCGGTCGAGCAAAGTGGCGGGTCAGTTTGGGTGCCGATCTCTTGGGTGACCGGTCCGCTCCGGTGGGGACTGGTCTCCGCGTCCCTCTTCTCCGGGAGGTCCTGTACCATCCCGGGGCCCGCCGTTGTCCAGGTGCTGCGCACCCACATATTATGTGTTTCCACCAGTGCGCGCCCGAACCCGGCATACTCGTCCTGGAGGTGTTCCACCAGGTCCGCGTAATCCCGAAGATATCTCCAGGTGTCCTCGGCTGGTGGATCTGGCCATATTCTTATTTTTCCCCTGCGCAGGTAGCTCTTCGTGTTCTATTTCTTTCTTTTTTTTGTTGTAGGGGAAGAAAGAGAAAGAGAAAAGAAGATAATTATCGGTTGTATGGTTTGAGATCCTGAGCATGCATTTTTCCTAGCACCCTTCCACCATCACCGACTAGTTTGTACACCACAGGAGACAGCACTTTCCCTATTGTATAGGGGCCCTCATAGCGAGGCGGTAACTTTGCGGCAACGTGCTTCCCCGCAGACGAAAGGACATGACGACATTTCCAGACCAGGTCTCCCACCGAATAACCAGCGTCGCGATGCCTCAGATTATAGGCCGTCGCCTAACGCTCGTGGGCTCTTTCTAAATTTTCTCTGACGAACTCCTTTAGGATGTCTAACCTTTCTACCCTCGCTTTCCACCGCGCGGGTGTTTGCGGTACGATATCGGTCGAGTCGTTCCCTTCCCTTCGCGAGATAGCCGTGAACGGTTCTCTGTCAAAGTTTAAGAACGCCGGGGTGGTTTCCAGGGACGTATGGTATGCGGTATTGTAGGCAAAACGGAACTCCTTCAGATGTTTATCCCATTCTCGATGATCCTTTTCTAAGAAGGCAACTATCATGGTCTTTAAAACGCGATTAACTCGTTCGACGGGGTTCGCTTGGGGGTGATAGGGAGGCGTGGTTGTCAGCTTGACGTCGTATTCCTTCGAGAGAGCTTTAATATCTTTGTTGTTAAATTCGGTGCCGTTATCAGTCAGCAAAATACGCGGTACCCCCCATCGAGTGAAAATGAAGTCAACTAGAGCATGACGAATTTTCTATCCGGTAGTCCGGCGCAACGCGCAACATTCAATCCATTTGGTGAAGAGATCTTGTATCACTAGGACGTACGCGAAGCCCGAGCGACTCGGAGGGAAAGGCCCCATGATATCCGCGGCTATGACCGTCCACGGTTGTTCGACCGTGCGTCGTCCCATTAAGCCCACTGGCGCAGCTTGCTCTACGTTAGTGCACTGGCAAACCAGACAGCTTCTCACGTAGCACACCACGCCTTTAAACATTCCGGGCCAAAAGTATGCCTCACTCACCCTCCGAAACATTTTTTCTACCCTCAAGTGACCCGCCATTGGAGTATCATGATTTTCCCGTATTACGCGTTTTTGTTCCTCCTTAGGTATGACGAGTTTCCACGCCGAGAGATCTTCGTCCAATTCCGCGATCGTTGGATTAGGACGGTAATGATAGAGCCGATCGTTGACGAACTTCCAATTCCGGAATCGTTTATGCCCGGAGCATGCCTCCTCCACGCGCTTATTATACCACGCTTCCTCGGTATCGATCAGGACAGCAGCGATTTCCGGTTCAGTCTCGGTATCCTCCTCGAACATCCTCGATAGCGCGTCCGGCACGTGGTGGAGCGCGCCCTTTCGGTGTATTATGGTGTAATCGTACTCCAGTAAAGATAGCGCCCACCGTGCGAGTCGTCCCGTTGGATTTTTCAAATTATTTAACCACCGTAAGGTACTATGGTCCGTAATTACCGTAAATGAGTAGCCCTCAAGATACTGTCGAAATTTTTGTATTGACCAGACAACCGCTAAGCATTCCTGCTCCGTTACCGTGTAATTCTTTTCCGCGGCAGACAGCGCACGACTCGCGAAGGCAACCGCGCGTTCGACCGAATCTATGACATGAGTCAATACGGCACTCAAGCCTACCGAACTAGCGTCTGTTTGTAACGTGAACGGAAGCGTGAAATCTGGACAAGACAGCGTAGGCGCGGTTGTTAATTTCGCGCGAATTTCCTCGAAGGCCTCCTGTTGCGCGTTTTCCCATTGCCATCGCTGGTCCTTGCGCAGTAAGCGGGTCATCGGCTCGGCCCTCGTAGCAAATTGTGGTATAAAACGACGGTACCAAGAAGCCATTCCCAAAAATCGTCTCAGTTGTTTAATGTTTCGAGGTGCTGGGTACTCTAGTACCGGCGCGATTTTATCCGGATCGACTTTCAACCCGTCCCGATAAACTAAAAATCCAAGGTAGCGGACTTCCGAGCGACAAAATTCCCATTTGTCAGGATTAATTGTTAACCCGGCCTCCCGAATCTTAGATAGCACGAGCTGCAGCCACTGCAAATGCTCTTTAGATGTTCGCGTTACGATCACAATATGGTCTAAATAAGCGAACGCATGTGGCTCCATTTCCGGACCGATTATTTGATCTAGCAACCGCTGAAAAGTACCCGGATGCCCCCGTTAGACCGTAAGGCATGCGCGTGAAATGAAATAGTCCTCTACCAGGTATAGTAAAGGCTGTAATTTCGCGACTTTCCTCTGCCAAAGGTATTTGGAAGTACGCTTGGCTTAAATCAATCGTGGAAATGTAATGCGCGGCCCGCAATTTATCTAAGATAGCTCTCATATTCGGAAGTGGGTAGGCATCCTTTTTCGAAACACTATTCACTTTACGGAAATCTAAACAAAACCTATAGGTACCGTTTGGTTTCTTAACCATTACTATCGGTGTGGACCACGCACTATGAAAAGGTTCGATTATACCGTCTTTTAACATTTTATCTACTTCCCCGTAAATCGCTTCCTGCACTTTCGGCGACACCAGATAACATCGTTGTTTAATAGGCGAGGCACCTCCGACATCGATACGGTGTTCTGTTAAATTCGTCACTGACGGTTTGTCTGGCGGCGGTGTTATTTCGCGCGCGAGGAACTCTTTTAATTCCTTATCCTCGTTCGTAGTTAAATCCAGAATTCCGCAACACCGGCTCACCCCCTCCAATTGAACTTTATTTCTCTCCTTTCCTCCCCGAAACCACCATTCGGCCCGCGCGAAATCGATAACCATTTCAAATTGCTTTAAGAAATCCATACCTAAAATACACGACAACGCCAAAGAAGATAACCGAGAAGCTTTAATTACTCTACTCCGTCCCCAGAAGGTAATAGGTAACTCTACGTCTCTCCCGGCCTTTTCCCGTTGACCAGTAGCTGTCATTATTCAGCATGTACGCCCCCTCCGCACCTCTAGGCCGAGCTGTTCTACTACCGACCACGCGTCGGCTCCTAGCAGCGTACGGGTGGAGCCCAAGTCCACCAAGGCGCGTAGCGTATGCCCGTGAATTTCGACATAAACGTAAAATAAGGAGCGCTCTTCCGCTCCATAATCATGAATACTATACAAGTAATCCTGAATAGGGACCTCGGGAGAAATCGTAGGAGTCACCGGGGTCCGTTTCGGCAACTCCCTTAAGCATTTCCCGTACAGTCGCAATCGAGGAATCTCACGCCTTCTTTACCGCATCCGTGACACTTCTCATTTCGCGGTGCTGTGCAATCACGCGCTATATGCCCCTCCCATCGACAGTTGCAACACCTCGCGGCACCTCGCGGAGACGCGAGGCGTCTGCGAGCGGCGGTTCCCCATCTATTCTCCTGACGATCCGGGTTCGGCCCGCTCCGGCGCGGCTCGGCCGTTTCCGCCCCTTCCCTCGGGCCACTCGCGCGAGCTACCCCCTCCAGGCGGCTTATCGCGCCGTCCGTTCCACACGTTCGTTCGCACGCCGTCGCGCGGTTACTCCGTCGAACGTGATTTTGGAAAGGTAGCTTTTGGCTTTTCAGGTAACTCGATTGCGGCAAATGCTTTCTTCGGCCATAAGTTCTTTTTCGATCGGTATGCTAACTCGGGACATGGCGAGTCTTCAGGCAGTGGCGGCAATTTAAAATTATCTGCGGCTTTGATTGTCGCTTCGGCCCGTCGCGCTAGCAATTCCAAATCCCGAAATACCGTACAGGAACTTCGCGCAACCGCGAGCTGTAAACGCGGTTGTAAGTTGCAGTGAGCATAGGTAATTTCGTCCTCGCGGTTTAGCGCGGGGACGAGCCGATCTAGGGTGCGTTCGAGGAGCACGCTACCAGCGCTACGTAGCGCTACCGACTGTTCGGGGAGCTAGATAGTAAAGCTACCAACGCCATTGTGACGTCATTAACGGTAGAGTTTTACGTCGTCACTTCGCGCTACAAACTGCTACAAACGCTGCTCCTTCAGAAGTAGTGCGTTGGTAGCGTTAGCGTTTGTGAGCTCCCCGAACGCTGTGGATAGCAGTCGATAGTGAAGGGCGATAATAGAAGTGGATAACGTTGACAGGGACAAAGGTGGACGAAGGTAAGTCGTAGGACTAGTAAAAGGGATAGTTTCTCTAAAACTGTAATTAGTATTATTTGAATTGATATTGCTGTTATACAAGCATCGGTTATTAGTGATGATAGAAGACGCACGACGTGTTGGGCAATAATTGTATCCGATCTTCCGAAGAATCCGCAATCGAGACTTTAATTGTTTTCTAATTAAATATTCATTTTATTAAGTGTATCCCTGAAGATATTTCTCCACCACGCACCAACCTAATATTTATACAATGGAAGAATTTGTTGAAACTGTTTTCCACGATGCCGACACGCAGAAAAAATATAAAATAAGGCTCTCGCAAAGTGATGCTTTTAGAGCACAAAACAGTATTTAATAGTCATAATTTTCTTTAATCATTTTATACGATTTATTCTCCCTCCTGCCTATACAGGGTGATTCATTTTAATCTTAACAGACAAATATTTCGAAAATATGCAATTTTACAAAAAAACGTTTGAAACGAAAGTTATACGGTATGGAGGGGGACGTAGAACGGTGACCTTCGTTTGACCTTGAGACGTCTATTTAAGGTCAAATGAAGGTCAACTAACTTTTTTCAAATGGGAATCCATATTTTTTATTACATTTTTGGGTTGCGCAAATTCAAATAAACATCTCTGGTATCTTGATAATTTTTCATAAAACTAATGGTTTTGGAGATATTTGGATTCAAATAATAATAAATCGTACAATCGATTCTTAATTGCATAAACCGCTCTTGGCGCTACGGTTGTCCGTATGAGGAGAAACCGTGGCAGTCACTCTGTAGGGGAGAGAGCGGGGAATAGTGTGACGTCGCAGAGGGTGTTTCGTCCGCTTTGCAGCGTCGTTAGCAGCCATCTCTCTGCTAGGTGCCACCGGTCTCTATCGTTTCTCGCGCACGAGAAACCACCTCGCAGGTATCATTAACCCCAGCGGATTCGCGCTCGGTGGTTCCTACTTTTCGGTTTGCGTTTATTTTCGGTTGTTCCGTGTTTACGTAAATTTTCGGTATTGGAACGATTTAAATTTTCCCTTTCTTTTCCTCTCCTCCTTTTGTTTAGTACCGCTCTGGAAAGTTCAACCCTTTGGGTTGTTTCTTCAGGGAGCATCACTTTAGGTACATAATTGAAATTAAAACTTTGTTTCCTTGATTATTTTAAAATGACTGATTATTCACCTAGTGAAATTGTCGATATGATAATCGAATATGGAAGGAGCAATGAAAATTCCAGAGAATGTGCCCGTCAGTATGCATTACGGTATCCAGATCGTCGATGTCCCAGTCATGTAACAATAATCAGCCTTATAGCTAGGACTCGTGAAGGTAAATTACATCGCAAACGTAAAAGAAAATCTTTAATTGATGATAATTTGAATATAGCTGTTTTAGGTATGACAGTGATAAACCCTCAAATCAGTCAACGTATGATCAGTCGAGAACTCAATATTTTTCAAGGAACTGTTCAACGAATTTTAAAAGGGAGTAACTTTCACGCTTATCACATTCAACGGCATCAGGCACTTACTGAAAATCAAAAACAACAACGCGTTGAATTTTGTCATTGGGGTATGGGAAAATTACAGGAAGATCCGACTTTTTTTGACAAGGTTTTATTTACCGATGCATCAAGTTTTCACAATACCGGTGAATTAAATCGTCATAATTGCCATTATTATTCAGACGTTAATCCATTTTGGGTTCGTCATGTAGATCATCAGCATCAGTGGAAAGTTAATGTTTGGTGTGGCATATTGGACGGCCAGATTATTGGACCCCACTTTATTGAAGGCAATCTTAATCGAGAAATGTATTTATAGTTCTTGCAAAATAATCTGCTTGAATTTTTACAGGATATCAACGGAGTCGTTACGACAGTTTTTGGCGCCCTACGCTGGAGTTCCTTTGTGCGCCCCACCGCAAAGCCGCAAAGACAAAAACAGTTTAAAAAATTCCTGCATTTAGCGTTACCCAGAACTACGACGAGGACGTAGCAGGATAATAGTTCCGTTTTTTGCTTTTTCATTTTTTTTGTATTTTTTGTTTTTTATTTTTTTATTTTGTTTTTTTTATTTTTATTTTATATTTGTTTTAACATTGTTAAGATATGAAAATTTATAGAGAACATTTTAACAGAATATTTTATATTAATTTTTAATCATATTTTTAGCAAAAATGAAAGTTTGTAAAGAGGTTTGTAAGTTTGTAAATTTAAAAATGATGTCTTCTGGCCTTAGCCTGCGCAAATATTTCTATAATGTCTTTGTAATCGACATTGTTGGCTATTTCGGTTTCGATTGACAAAATTGCTAAGTCAGACATCGCGACTGCGTCATGGTATTACGAAGATAATTTTTTATTAATTTTAATTTTGAAAAACTTGCCTCACTAGTTGCTACAGATACTGGCATAGTTAATAATATCCGAAAGGCTATGGTTAAATTGGGAAATATTTCCAGAAAGATATTTTCAGCTAATTTATTTAAAATATCAATTGGGGATTGCAAAATATTCTGTTTTACATTTGAAAATGTTGTTTTATATAAATTTATTTCATCATATAGTTCAAGGGCATTTATATCAGAACGATTTGTGTTTTTGTTATAAAGTTTTGATTCTAAAACTTTACATTGGTTTAAAGTAACCTCAGACGCATTTATATCATATAAAAATTGAAAAGCCTGACTGTGACAGTTAAGTTGATCGAATCTTTCTTCTAGAGAATTTAGAGCTACATCAATAACATAATTAAAGAATTCTACTTTAAATTTCTGTTTGGAATCTGTAATTGGTTCATCTTCACTTTGATTCATAAATTGTGTCCGTTTCCTTAAACGAAATTTAGAGACGGGTGGAAACTCTGGAGTGACATTCATTTGAGTAGCTATATCTTTGGCATTTATTTCAATGTCTATAAAACCACTTTCGCGATATTTTCTTAAAAACACAGTTACATTTTCAATTAAACTTGTACACTGTGGTATATTAATTTGGTGTGACTGCAAAGATTTTGAAACAATGTTAATTCTATGTAAAATATCATACCAGCACAACACCGATAATATAAACTTATAATTTGATATTTTTTCGGCAATACCATGAGCTGTATTTTTAGTAACATCATCCTTTGCACTTTCAAAAATGTCTAAAAGACTATCGTAAATAATTGGTAGATTATAACGTAAAGCTTTTACTGCATTTATACGCGATCACCATCGTGTAGCTGATACATTTTTGGGTGTTAAACCATAGCTGTCCGAATCTTTTAAATGTTTTTGTAAAGTACTCCACCGATTTGTAGATCGAGAGAAGAAGTTAAAAATTTCTTGTATAACTGAAAAAAATGAAAATGATTCTGATGATGCATCAGCTGCATCATTTACTACTAAATTTAAGGAGTGGCATGCGCAAGGAACAAAAAAGGCTAAAGGGTTTTTGTCTAAAATATGTTGTTTTTTCCTTTCATATTTGAACCATTATCGTAACCTTGGCCTCTCAGATTTTGTATATCTAAATTATTCGTTGATATAAATTTTAAAATAGCACTTGCAATGCCTGCACCTGTTTTATTATCTTCATTGATAAAACCAAGAAAGTGTTCATAAATTTTAAATTGATTATTTTCATAGGAAACATTACGTATTACTATTGATAATTGCTCCTGATGTGAGATATCTGGTGTTGAGTCTACAATAATTGCAAAATACTTATTTGAATTAATTGATGAAATTATCGAATTGCAAATTAATTTAGACATAGATGATATTAGCTCATTCTGAATAAGATTACTTAAATAATGTTGTCCACTTTCTTTTTCCATAAATCGACGCAAGTGTTCAGCCATGGTTGAGTCAAATTCGGCGATCATCTGCACAAGTTGCAAGAAATTACCATTATTCGAAGTATACAAAGTATTAAATGTACCCCGAAAAGCTAAATTTTGTTGAGCAAGATATTTAATAATTAGAATTATTCGTTTAAAAACATCCCTCCAATGTGCTTGTTCAATATTTAAAATCTTTTCATGATGAAAATCTATAGTATGTTGAGAGATCATTCGATTATTGAAAAGTTGCCAAGATTTATAAGATTCGAAATGTTTTTACTTTTCTCATGATCTTTAATCATACGATATATATTCGACCAATCAGAATAGCCAGAGGGACTTGCAAATTTATTTTCATTTCGTTTAAACAAAGAGCAAGCGAAACAAAAAACAGCATTTTTGGATTTGGAATAAACTAACCAATTTCTGGTTAACTTCTCACCGTTAGCCATTGTACGGGTATATAAGCTTTTTGAGAAGCATCTATTATTTGAATCTAGCGGGAAGTTAAAATCCATAATTTGATTAGGAATACCATGGTCGATTATCTGAGTCCGAAAATTTTGAGAAATTACATCAGGCCAGAGACCTGGGTCTTCAAATTGATCAATCTCAATCAAGTTATTGTCAACGTCGACATTGGTATCAATATTAATTGAAGCAGCAGATAAAGTCTTTGGCAGAGCTATAGAAGATGAAACGTTTGCCGTTGATGGTATTGGGTCTAAAGAAGTAGATATCGAAGGAAGCGTGCAAAAAGATGTAAGGCGCGAATCGCTCGCACACACAAACATCGATAGTGATAGTCACCATGTAGTGGCTCGAGTTCGCCGACCTGCCCGGGACTGTGCTCGGATCAGCTGTTCGGCGCTAGAGATTAGACGAACGATCGGGATGGATGCAGTGATCCAGTGACAGCCGCACACTTCCCTCGAGGGCTGTGAGTGATTGATTTTGTTATTGCAGTCATTATTCGTTTAATAGAAAACAACTCTTTTTCGATGCCGAAAGCTTTTTTGGTAATAATTGATAAATCTCATTTTCGAGATCTCATTTCGCGTTGGTTTTAAATAACGAATTAAACTTTTTGAAAATATTTCGATTTGTTAAATCGAATGTTACCGTTACACGAATAATGACTATAATTATTTTATTTAATAATTATTTGAGCTGTTCATTTTGAAAGTGGCCTAAGTCAATTTTTAAAACAAAATAAGATATCACATAATTCATGAATAATTTAGTGCAATAATTGAATATTATGTGATATCTCATTTTTATAAAAAAAGGAACTTATACCACTTTCAAAATAAACGCCTTACTTTATTTATTGTGCATGACTAATGGATAACTGAGGTCATTCTGAAATTTTAATTTGTTATTCGATATTATCTTTCCGTCCGATGCTTCGTGCCGTACCACTGCGCTGCGCCCGTTCACGACCACGGTCGGGCGCCCGTGAGTGACGGGCGCTACGGCACTGAGCGCGGGCTCTACGCGCGCTCTCATTCGCCGGTGTTTTTCCTTAATAATTCAAAAATTAAGCCTCGGACAATCTTTTCGCAAAGGAAAATCTCGTTCAGAATCACCTCAGCTATCGCACATTTCCGGCTCGTACCCCAGTTGTGGGACACCCTGTAGATGTACACAAGCCTCCCCACCCGCTCGTAAGAGCTTCGTCAAGGTGAGGGTACTGTCGGGGAGGAAAAATATAGTATCTAATGTTAAATAAAAATTATTTTCAAAACATTGCACATGCGTTTTGTGCCTTAACCTACCAAGCTACTTAAATATACATTTAACATTCATACAAGACACAACATATTCATACATGTGTCCAATTGTACAAGAAACAAGTACGTTTATAATTTTCTGAACTTTTTGTTTCATGCAAACTGTCATTTTTGACATTTTATAATTTTCTGATCTTCTTTACTTCATGCAAACTGTTCTTTTTCACATTTTATATGTTTCTGATCTTTTTACTACATGCAAACTGTTCTTTTTCACATTTTATATGTTTCTGATCTTTTCACTACATGCAAACTGTTCTTTTTCACATTGTATATGTTTCTGATCCTTTCACTACATGCAAACTGTTCTTTTTCACATTTTATATGCTTCTGATCTTTTCACTACATGCAAACTCTCATTTTTCATATTTTATAATTTCTTTATTTTTCTTTCTCATGCATATTTATACCATGTTATACATACTACTTATTGTACAAAATCTCTAAGAGGCATGCTTCTAATGTATCTACTATCTATTATTTCTGGGAGCAAGCAATTTTCGTAAAATCTAACTAATGAGAGCTCCATTTGTTCAATCCAGAATTTATCATTTTTCACAACATTGGTTACCTTTATACCTTTCGGTGTTCAAATCACAAATTGACAATACTTTTTCTCCGTTATATGCAAAAATCCTTGTACATCATAATAATTTTCGTGCTGCATGTTCAGAAGGTCCGTGTTTTGTTTATCAAAGAAACGATGAATTTGTCCTAAACGTTGCTCAATAGCTTCTTGCGGTGTGACAGTCATCAGCGAGCTGTAGCATTTGACGAGGACAACAGTATCTTCTCCAAGCAGTCCAGTTGGTGCTGCTGCAAAATAGGCAATTTTGGAGTCAATAATTAATCCATATTTTCTAATTGGGACACCACACTTTTCTTGCACCAATTGCAATGCTCTCTCTCTTCACAGTCGCGCTCGTGTTCTGCAACAGAAATTTTTGTAGGTTTAGTATACAAAACATTGTGTATAACATTTTTGCATGATGTATTATCTTTTATACGACAAACTTTCCCAAAATTGGACGCAATTAACAATTTCTTGGAATATATTATCCGACTTGGACTTTTGGTACCATCTACTGTTTCTTTTTGTATATCGTCCCTTAGCCGTTGCCAAATTGAAAGACGTTCGCGGTGTATATCTGCGTGAATTGCGAAGTCTTCTTCCTTCATATCCGGTTTAGCTGCATGCGGACCGTAATCAGCGTCAACTCCATGCTTTGATGCTGACCGTCTTTTATCGAAAATTCCACTTCTCTGTCTTCGTTCCTTTGCATTTTGTTTGTACTTCTTAGTTGCAATTCTCTTTTTTATGCAAGCTACTTCAAACGTCGTCGGTATATCCAGCGTGTCTGTATCCCTCGTAGAATGTAGTGCACTCTGCAAATGTCCGGTATTATATTGTATTAAAGCTGCATTACATCGTGCCTCATAAGAACCACGTTGTCCGAAATGAATTCTTTTTCCTCCAATAAATTTACACACCACGGAGTTAAAGTTTTCGACTATATTGGTGTTTAAGTTGTATACGAGACTGTCAGCAGAACGACTCAAATTGCACATAGCATCTTCCAACTTCTCATATATGCCTACAGCTCTCAATCGCGGTACAAGATCTTCTTCCCCAGCCTTACGAAGTCCATTGCAGAAGTATCCTATTTCGGCACAATGTTTGTGTTCTCCAAAAATATGGCTACATATATTCAAAATGTCATTCTTCAACCTGCTGGCTTTCACCGTACACGGGCAATTTTCTTTAGACCGGTATTCAGCTGCTTTTACGACTGCACTTCGTATTTTTATAACGCTGTTTTCGATTACTTTTCGCAAATTACCTAAGCGTCCTTTTATTTCAGAAATTTCCTTTATCCTGTGGCATACATTTCGCAATAAGTGGTTGGTGCATTCCACTTTCGTGACAACCATGCCAAAATATGGATTGGCATCCAAAATCTTCTTATATACAGTACTCTCACCATCTCCTATTAGTGCAGAATATACAAGTCCGTGCATTTCCATGCTGTATTTGAAACCTTCGACAATTATGTCACTCTCCATCGCAGTAGATGATTTATCGCGTCCCCAGTTTTTGTAACATCTATGTTCCTTTCGGGCCTTTCCTTGTCGCTGTGTATGTTCGCACACAGCACAGTATTTGTTCCGCACGGAAAGGAATAATACCTTCTTGGTGTAGTACCCAAGAATAGTAGCTACACCCGAAAGAGAATCGTATTTTCCACCTTTATACGATCTCTTCATCCAGCTTCCGTCAGCGACAACTGGTATATGAGGAAATCCATCGCGTATATCCCCTCGATCTATTGCTAGTTTCCGCTCTTCCTCACCTGCTATTATCATTTGCTCCATTGCGAATGCTTCTAATTCTGCACCTACTTCTTCCTGTAATCTGGGAGATGTTCCTTCTGCCATACACGGAATGTGCATTCTCGTCATAATTTCCTTGAATCCGGTGTATCCAATACCTGTGGAGAGTATGACAAGCGCAGAATTTCGATTACCGCATTTTATTTTATCATTCGGATCTTGACTGTGCACCGTTGTCCAATAATCATCCATTTCAGCACTATTGCTGTTCGCGTGCCGTTGCTGTGAGACGAATAGACAAAGAAGTCTCCAAATGAGCAGTTCTTCTTACTTTCTTTGAGGTGCTTATCAATGCCCCCTCTTAACTGTCCAATGAAGTAAATGAAATCCACCGTTCGAATACCAGGTATATCAGCATCCTTCAATTGTTTTGCCTCATATTGTAATCCGCCATTATTTTCGGATATTGTATCTGAGCTGTGGGCATGTTCGGTGAAGCCTATCGGTGAGAGCAATCTATCTTCGCCTGCTATCTTTATTGGGTGCGTTCAGCAGATTGCAACAGTTGCAAAACTGTTGAGTTACTGATCACTGATCACTTTGGTGTCTGCTGAACGGTGGGTTTAGGAGGTTTGGAATAGCGTGTCACGTGACCTTACACAGTTTTTAACCTAACAGATTTATAAACACAGTCTTGTCTGGTCTTGTCCTCTGTGTCATCATAAGCGTTATTAAATTTATTTTATTATAACGAAAATTTATTGTATTCGAGGCAAGCAAATTATGGACGATTCAGATATTATTGCTCTATTCGCTGTGGATGACGGTGAAGAGGAGCGAAATAACGCATTGCGTTTAATAGTGGACGAAATGATGGAACCGCTACTGGAGGATTCAGTAGTGACAGAACGTGGCCAAAGGACTCGGAATAAAAATTATTATGAGATTATTGTCCCTCAATATGACAATATCTTGTTTAAAGAACACTTTAGAATGTCTCTTGCAACATTTGAGGTATTTTATAGTATGAAAGTCAAATCTATAGTATTAAGTCGAATATTTAACTTAATTTTGTATGTGGACGAATTGTTTTAGGATCTAGTTAATGTAATAGCACATGCTATCCCTGGTAATCGAAATTACCTTGCAGATCTGAGAAAGAAAGTCATGTTCTCAGTGTGGACGTTAGCTAAGCCAGAAAGCTTTCTCGCTGCGGGAGATCGGTTTGGATTGCCCAAGAGCAGTAGTCATTATATATTTCAAGAAATTGTTACAATTATGGCTAATTTACTGCCAAAGTATGTAACGTGTCCTGACAGAAGAAAATGTCGTGACCAAGAAAGAATTTTCAAAAGACGGTCTCATGGATTTCCTGGTGTTATAGGTGCAATCGATGGTTGCCACATCCAGATAAAAGCACCTGCAGGCAATCCTATAGACTTTTACAATAGAAATAAAGTACTGTAACGAGATTTTCCTTGAGATCACTGAGTTTCCTCCCCGAGGGGACTGGGACGCAAGGTGGAAGTTGCGGGCCCGCGGAACTGCTCGAAGAGATCCGCGGGGCGGAAACCCAGGGCTCGCTGACAAAATTGGTACCACACGATCGTCCAGACTAAGCGGCGGGAGTCGCCGTCGTCCGGTTACTCACAACTCTCCCGTAGGTTTGACTCTATGCAAACGATCTGCGAAGGGCGCCAGACGCTTTCGCGTCGCGGAAATTCTTCCGCTTTCGGGAGAGTGTCCGGACGATGGCAACCGTCCTACCGCGTTCGAGCCACCGGCTAGCTCAGCTGTGGCGTAATGCCGGGGAGAGGGGAAGGGTTCACGCAGAGGAGAGAGAGAGAGAGAATATTACGCTAACAACAGGCAACTAATTGAAAGCGACAGCAATTTTGTAATACGGAGGTTTCCTCCTATAACGTTTATTATATTTCCGCGGGGAAGACAGCGATACAGAAATGGTCTTCTGTAGGAGAAGATCGTAAGACAGCTCGCGCGAAATATCGAGATTTTAGGTTCGCGGTTTGTTGGCTCGCGACGTAGAGCCCCGATTTTCCCGCGAGAGGTTCTCCTGTTAGACAGCTGTAATTCCCGACGCGGGGAACCGCGAAAATACAATAAAGCGGAGGCAACGAGTAGGAATAGTGAGACAGCGGATAGATAACGAGAATTTAGGCAGCGGGGTCCAGAAGGGACCGGACACTTGGTCACGCGAGATGTATCGTCGGCGAGGGTGACTCGCCGAGCGGCGATGCGCCAAGAGAACCCCTGTGCTCGGTCACCTTGCGCGCTTCGAGTAGGTGTTCGCTCGTTCGATTCTCGATCCGATTCTCGACGATTTACGCGGTCTTAACGATACTAAACAATTACACGACGTTACTCCCGACGAGGACAAAGACACGCGAAAATGTCGGGAGGACTTGCGACTCGTCCCGAAAATAATTATGTTAAATACGACTCTGAGCCCTTTACAAATCATACGAAATAAGACATAACGTTGACTAAATTATAGGGCTCAGGCCGGAGCGCAGTTCGCGAGAACAATAACGGTATTACAACGAGATGACGCAGTTCGGGACGCTGTATACTATTCTTTTCCCCCAGGATGAGACAATTCTAATCAAAATTATAATACAAAATTAGGCTCACGGGTAATTGACTGGGGCTTACCGTCTAGGCGTCGGGGCCGGGCACGCACGTCGTTTCTCGTTGTGGCTTCTGGCACTTCCACAAAGGCAGCGAGAAGGCAACGAGAAGATAGCTTTAGATTCTATATTAAATTATACTAGGCAGCAATAGCCAAGGCAGCAAAAGATAGCAGTTCGAAAGGCAGCTAGTCAGCGCGAGTGGTGAGTCGCAAGTGCCACCGGCTATTCGCGTAGTCGCGTGCGTGCCCGGCGTTATCCCCTCCCCTATCGATCGCGGATCGCTCGCACCGCTTATTGGTTTCCCACGCTGTCGATCATCTCTATTGGGGAATAAGCGTCTCGCCGCTCGGGATTGGATGACAGCCCCTCACGTGGTGGTCAGCGCGTGCCCCGGGAAGTTCGAACGTCGTCGGCGGTACGGATTGCTGTTGCCGGGGCGGCTCCTCCTCTCGGGCCGAGTGCAAGAGGGATGTCTCTTGGCGGAGGACACTCTGCTCGCCTCTCGCCCGCCGCGGTGCGCCCTTCCATCCGGGGGTTTTGGCCGGAGGAAGGCGTCTTACCCGCTCCGGGGACTGCAGCTCCCCGAGCGATGTCCCGACCACGTGTCCAGGGACTCGCGCGGGCGCCGTTTGCCTCGTGCTCCGGTGGACGGCAGGTGCCCTCCGCGTCTTTGGCTCTGCTCCACGCCGTTGGTCCAGCTATCCCTTCTGGGGTTCGCCCGTGGGTGCTGGTCCCGGTGTGGAGTGGCTCGCGGACGACTTGGCCGCTCCCTGATGTTCGTGGGTGTTCGACTCCCTCCTCTGTCGAAACCCCGCGTCTCCTTCGTGGCGAGGGACCCGGCTGGAACGCGGTCTCCGTTGCAGCGCGGTATCCCCTTCTCCGCCAGGACCCGCACGT
The DNA here is from genome assembly GCA_944319695.1 of Tiphia femorata. Taxonomy (NCBI): domain Eukaryota; kingdom Metazoa; phylum Arthropoda; class Insecta; order Hymenoptera; family Tiphiidae; genus Tiphia; species Tiphia femorata. Next base: position 11,588,125 of record OX090898.1, on the reverse strand, counting down.
TGCCGCCTCGCTCCGTTAGATGTAGTGTCACGTACCGCTCGACGGGCTCTCCCGACCCAGGTCCGCGCTGCTCCCTGCGATCTTCTCTCTTCCTGGTTTTTCCTTCTATGCGAGCGATGTGCAATCGGGGTAGGGGCAACGCTTTCTTATGCCTAATGTCGCTGGTCTTAACGGTCTTAGTTGGTTCGCCGAGAAAATATGTCTCATCCTGGGTTGCACTGGCTGGCTGCTGCTCTAAAATAATGCTGCGTTATTAATATACTCTTTTAGTCGTGCGCGCCCGATGGGGAAAATTGGGACGGGTAAATTACCGCGTCACAGTACATTCTATAATTTTGCAAGGAGTATGTGACCACAAGGCCCGCTTTATACATATTTTTGTTGGTATGCCTGGAAGAATGCATGATGCGCGTGTATTTAAGCAGAGTGATTTATATCAGCAATTAATCAATGCTGAAAATCCGTTATTGCCAGCTAATATGCATATCCTAGGAGACTCTGCATACCCATTAATGTCAAATTTAATGACCCCATTGCGGGATAACGGGCATTTAACGAGGGAGCAAATTATTTATAATACGAAGTTAAGTAGCATTAGATCAATTATCGAGAGAGCTTTCGGTCTACTGAAAAGCAAATTTCGTAGACTGAAATATTTAGATGTCTCTGATCCAAGTATGGGAAACAGTATAATAGCAGCAGCATGCACCATACATAATTTTTTAATTGATAGAAACGAAATTAATTTTGAAAATGAAACTCCTCATTTTGAAGACGAAGCGATACACCTACTGAATAACGATGGAGACAATGCGCTTGATGAAGATTGTGCAGTGGACAAAAGAAATGGAATTGTTAACTTAGTACAATAAGCACATGTTTTATCAAAATAAAATGTATTATATATATATATATATATATACTTGCGTTCCAGATAATTGTTCAAAAATAATTTTGTTGCGTGTTTAGTCCAGGAAAAGGTTTTTATCTTGGAATCTGCAGCTTCTAAAAAATATTAATAAGACATATTATGTTTCAGTCATTATTTCATTATTTTATCTAATAATAAATAGTGTACTAAACAAAGATGCGATATACATACTGTGACGTTTTTCGCCCGGACTGTTAAGAGAGTCGGATTTTCCCCGGGGAAAATTAGGGAACGCGGATGTACGGCGCCTCCACGCGCGAGTGGAGGAATCTTAACGGGTTTAGGGCGTCACACGATTTAATTACTGGTCTTACAATCTCCCGCGATATCACCCGAATCTCGTCTCGCGGTTAGCCCTTCGGAACCGAACGTTTGTTGGGCGCCAGACGCCGCTGCGTCGTTTTTATCAGTGACCTTGTGGTTCCTCCCTTACCCCGCGAGCCGGAGTGATACCGCGACCCGTAGCTCAGGACGCGAATCGCGACGGAGAGGGGCGGGGTCAGGAAGCGTGAGAGTAAGCGTTGGAAATTAAAGCAGAGCGTGGATAACACAAGAATTAACAATTTATTGAAAGAAAAGAGTAGGAGAAAAAAAGTTGAAGTTAACGGAAGGGTTGCCTCGCAATACGTATCGCGCGATTAGACTCGCAAGGATCGAGGTAGCGCGGGCGTACAGGCGCGGTACGCAATTACAACGGTAATCGCGAATCGTACTTGCTTCGCGACAATTTGCAGGTAACTTTACGCCGCGAGTTTTCGGTCGGGCGCGTGATACCGATAACTGTCCCGAATTCGCCCGTCGGTTATCGTCGCGTTACAGATTGTTAAATATGATTCGCAGGCGAGAGGCAACCCTGAGAGAATGAATGCAATACAATTAAGAAATAATAAAAGTTGAAATAGTAATAGAAAACAGTGAACAAAGCAGAAGCGAGCGTTAAGCCAAGATAGTAGTAGGCAGTGCAATTAAACCAGCGCAAGATAAAGATGGTATGGGGAGCTGGGATGGAGCACCCCTGCGCGAGGTCGCGCGACCTTGCGCCGCGTTCGCTTGGAGATCACGTAAACCAGGTGTTCGGATTTTACAGAAAATTCCTATTTACTAGCGATACGGTATGAAAGGCATCCGGAGCTGAGTTAACAATTTTACGTCCGATTCCAACAATGAAAATTACGGTAACAAACACGCGGACAAAGAATCGGACGGACTTGCGTACGGACGGTACGGAGAGTCCTCCACAGGATGCGACACACGATAATCAGGCATAAATTAAATAAAGAAAACAAAATAATATTGATAATGTGATAAATCGGTCTGATTGTCCTGGGTGGCAGTCGCACTCCTCTACCGAAAACGCCCCTATGTCCGGCTCGCACCCCCTCGGTCTGCCCCCTGGCAGTGACCGGAATTCAGCGGCCTACGTCCCCCGCCCAGTCGCTCGCGACTATCCCTCAGCGGGACCCGTACCCTCGAGGACACTTCCCCGAGGAGGACCAGACGAGTCCTTCGCGACTGCCACACAGAACAAGAGGGAATAAAGATCAGGCACACACTCACCACGCTTATTAATGCGAGGTATCGCCCCTCGAGCTTTCTCTCTCGCTAGTCCTTTTCGCTCGCTCGTCTCTCTCGTGAAGGCAACCTGGCGGTAGGGCACGGCTCGGGTATTGTATTACTTTTTGACGACACTAAACAGTACGTTGTATTGCACAAGGTAACTCCGGACGCAAGTGCCGGGCCCTTCGTACCCGTGCCGTGCCGTACCCGCGGTTTCCCTCTCCACACTCACACCTAGCCTAACGCACGCGATTTATTATTGGTTATTCGCGGGTGACGTTGACGGGTCCTGGCTGCTCAGTGGAAGTATCGGCAGGGGCTAGGAGATTTGATTTTCCGGCGTGGCGTGCTATCCCGGTCTTCGGCAAGGCAGCGCAGGTGGTCTTTTCCAGGGGCCGAGGTAGCTGGTCGAGGGTGAGGTAGAATCTTCGGGGTGCCCCTTTCTCCGCCACCAACTCGCCTCGGTGCGCTCCTCCTCCACCCTCCAGGCATCGCCAAGGTGAGGGGCCGCGTCTTACCCGAGTCCAGGGCAGGCAGACAGCTTCCCCGGAACCGTGTCACGTCTGACACGGTGCGAGCTCCGAGGACCTCCGTGGTCCTCGGGGACGGTGTAGGCACCCCTCCAGCGGTCGGCCGTCCTGGTGAACGTCGGTCTGGCGGAGCTCGTCGGGCCCCAACGGTTCGGGCTCGCCCTCTCGACGTGGTGTTGTTGGCTCCGCCCGCACCGGCCGCTGGTCCTCCTGGATGGTGTTGGAGCTGATGTGACCTCCCCTCTCCAGTTGTCTCTCGGTCCGGTCCCTTGAGCTGCATCCCTTTGGTGGGGCGGACGACTCCACGGCCCTTGCCTCCGCCCTCGGCCTCGGCTAGAGGCGCCGCCACGTCACCGATGCAGCTTGAGTACGCTGGTCCCCTCAGGTAGCAGTGGTCCGGTTGCGCCACGCCGGTTCGCCTCTCCATGACCTCCTCCGATCTCCTGGTTGTTTGTGCAGGCTCGTTCCCTCGCTCGGCTGGTGGAGCTCGTTGTGCGTTTTTTTCATGAAAAATTCGTTCTGTCTCAGTCATACTGTGGGGTTTTACAAAAATAAAGGGATCCGCGACGTAACTCTAAATTCTAACAAACGGTTCACAATTACTTAGGTACGCGATCCTGTTCGGCTTTTAACTATTTACTCTAAAATCGGTTATCGTGTGTCTCCCGCGGACTCTATATTAGGTACCTTGTCGTTATCCTATTTGATTTGCTATTCTTTAAGGAGCACTTAGGCTCCTAGGGACCCGATTTCCCTTTATACCCGAGCCGCCCCTGGGGAGAATTGTGCGGTGCAAAATGCAACGTCACAACCCCCCCCCCCCTGCCCGAGACAAACCGACCCGGTCGTGCGGCCTCCATACTCCCTCTTGTTGCCCGCATCCTTATCCCGAAGGAAGGATGCGTGCAACAATTAGACCAACAGTCCTCGAGGGGAGAGGACAGGACCACCCCGGTCCCTCATCCCCTGCCCGCGGGCACTTCTCTTAACCGCGGCCTAACCTTTATCGTGGGGAGAATTAATTATGCCACACAAAAAAGAAACAAAAAAAAGAAACTCTCACCTTTGTCGAGATAACAAAAACTCTTTTCCTTAATTAGTTCTATTTCTCCCATCGCATCCTGGGGTCCATCAGGTATCCCGGCATCTCAATGTTTAAATAATCAAGTTCTCGGCTATTCTCTGGTTGGGCGACCTGTTTTCGGCGCAGTTACAAGAACCCGAAAGAAAGCGCAAAGCCAACAAAATATAGCAAGATAATAAATTCGAAAGTTACGAAAATTTTTAGTCTTAAATAACTCGTTAGTCTTTCTCGGTGGTTGGATCTGGTCTGCTCTGTTTCTCTCTCTCGTAGGTAGCTGTTTGTCGGCGAGGTGAGGTGATATTTTTGCAAGGGTGTATCCGTGATATGATTAAGGTTCTTTATTTATTTTTAGTATTAGGTAGTGAAACAAAATTATATATTTTCTCCTTAAGATGTCTTATTACGTATGTGCTGTTTGAGAATAAGAAGGAAGAACGCAAGAAAAAAAATTAAATTTTATGTAAATTCTTTTGTGGACCGTCCCTACGGGAAAACAAGAAAGAAAAAAGAGTGCAGAGAGTTATTGTTTTTGTTTTGTTGAGATTTAGTTTTGTTTCCGGCGGCAGTCATCCTTGTTTGTATGTTCACGGGGTACGTGTCCGACCCCCCTTATGTAAGGGCCCTCCGATCGCCATTGTGTTCGGCATCGGGGGCAATTCTTAACCGTTAACCCCTGCCAACCGCAGCGGTAACAGAACTGGCGGAGGCGGGGGTAGGGGCATTTCTGCCTCTTGTGCCCCGATCTCCAGCAGTTAAAGCATCGGAGGATTTTCGACTGGTCTATATCCGTCTCCCTCACCATTTCCTTACTAAGGAATGGGAATGTGTCTTTTGGTGCCGGGCCTGGTGGACATGGCTTACTTCTGTAACCCCTTATGAAGGGTGTGAGACTGCTGTTCCCCTTCTCTTGTCGTGCTTTTTCGCGGTCCCAAAACTGCTTCAACATTCCTAGGGGATCTATTATTGGTGGCCGGTCATCCCCCCAGTCTCTTTTTTCTTGCATCTCGCCCTCCCCTTCTTGTTTTGCGTCCTCTTCCTCCGTACCTTTCTTCCAGACATCCCCGCGTGGCTTAGGTTGCTCCCGTACTGTGATCTTCTCCCAACCTTCCGGGCTTCTCGCCCGGGCGAGTGCTGTTTCCTCCCTCTTTTCTTTCCCCAGCTGGTTTCGGTCCCATGAATGCAGTGCTGGGACCACTGCTGCCCCCAGTTCCGGGTAGTGGCTGGTTAATGATCGGACCACGGCCGCATACCCCCGGAGGTAATGCCACGAAGTACTTTTCTCGTGATGCTCCGTCATTCCTCCTTTAGGTAGCCGGTCTAGTGTTTGGAGGCAGCGGTGTATGTGTGCGTGTGTGCATAAGCGGGAAAAAGAAGACAAGAAAAGAAAGAGAAGTTAGTTATTGTATCGTTTTAAGTCCTGGGCATGCATTTTTCCTATCTTTACCACACCATCACCAGCAAGTTCATATACTACGGGAGACAACACTTTCGATATCGTATATGGGCCCTCGTAACGAGGTGCCAATTTGGCAGCGATATGCTTTCCCGCCGACGAGAGAACATGCTGTCGCTTCCAGACCAGATCTCCCACCGAGAATTCTGCGTCGCGCCGCCTCAAATTATAAGCGGTCGCCTGACGCTCATGAGCTTTCTCCAGATTTTCCTTTACGAATTCCTTTAGGATACCTAGCCTTTCTACCCGCGTTTTCCATTGAGTAGGTGACCGCGGTTCGATCGTACCTGCGTTCCCTTCTCGTCGCGAGGTAGCTGATAACGGTTCTCTGCCGAAATTTAAGAAAGCCGGGGTGGTTTCCAAGGAAGTGTGATACGCGGTATTATAAGCGAAGCGAAACTCGTTTAAATGTTTATCCCATTCGCGATGGTCTTTGTCCAAAAAGGCAACATTCATTGTTTTCAAAACGCGATTTACTCGCTCTACTGGGTTAGCTTGGGGGTGGTATGGAGGTGTTGTTGCTAGCGTTAAATCGTATTCCCGTGCGAGAGCTTTGATGTTATTATTATTAAATTCAGTGCCATTGTCTGTTAATAAAACGCGTGGTACTCCCCATCGAGTAAAAACTAAGTCAACCAGAGCCTGCTTTATCTTCTCCCCAGTCGCTCGGCGCAGCGCACAACACTCTATCCATTTTGTAAATAGGTCTTGCATTACTAGGATATACGCGAATCCCGAGCGGCTGGGAGGAAAGGGACCCATGATGTCCGCGGCGACGACCGTCCACGGTTGTTCGACCGTCCGTCGTCCCATTAGACCCACCGGCGCAGCCTGTTCAACTTTCGTGCGTTGACAAACGAGACAGCTTTTGACGTACGATACTACGCTTTTAAACATTCCGCGCCAGTAATGCGCTTCGGCTACCCTTCGAAATGTTTTCTCCACCCCCAAGTGGCCAGACATTGGAGTATCGTGATGTGATTCGATAACGCGTTCCTGTTGCTCTTTAGGTACCACGAGTTTCCATGCCGAGAGATCTTCATCTAATTCCGCGATCACCGGGTTCGGACGAAAGTGATAAAGTCGACCGTCCGTTACTTTCCAATCTCGAAATCTTTTATGCCCCGAGCATGCCTCTGTAACACGCTTATCATACCACGCGTCACCGGTATCAATTAAGACAGCAGCGATTTCTGGTTCCGTTTCGGTATCTTCTTCGAACATTCTCGACAATGCGTCCGGCACATGGTGAAGCGCGCCTTTTCGGTGTACTATGGTGTAATCATACTCCAATAAAGACAACGCCCACCGCGCGAGTCGTCCCGTTGGATTTTTCAAATTATTTAACCATCGTAAACTACTATGGTCCGTGATCACCGTAAAAGAATAGCCCTCCAGGTATTGACGAAATTTTTGAATTGACCAGACAACTGCTAAGCACTCTTGCTCCGTTACGGTATAATTCTTTTCCGCGGCCGATAACGCTCGACTCGCGAAAGCAACGACGCGTTCCACCGAGTCCACGACCCGGGTTAACACGGCGCCCAAGCCCACTGAACTCGCGTCTGTTTGCAATGTGAACGGTAGCGAAAAGTCTGGACAAGACAACGTAGGCGCGGTTGATAATTGCGCACGAATTTGTTCGAAAGCTTTTTGTTGCGCGTGTCCCCATTGCCATTTCTGGTCTTTGCGCAATAAACGGGTCATCGGTTTAGCTTCCGTAGCAAATCGCGGTATAAATCGTCTGTACCAAGAAGCCATTCCAAGAAAACGTCTCAGCTGTTTAATATTTCGCGGTGCTGGATACTGTAATACCGGCGCAATCTTATCCGGATCGACTTTTAACCCGTCGCGATGTACTAGAAATCCGAGGTATCTAACCTCTGAGCGACAGAATTCGCATTTGTCTGGGTTAATTGTTAGGCCGGCCTCCCGAATCTTAGACAACACGCGCTGTAGCCACTGCAAATGTTCTTTAAATGTTCGCGTCACGATAACAATATCATCAAGGTACGCGAACGCGTGTGGCTCCATTTCAGGACCGATTATTCGATCTAGCAACCGTTGGAATGTACCGGGTGCCCCTGTTAGACCGTAAGGCATACGCGTGAAATGAAACAATCCTCTACCCGGTACGGTAAAGGCGGTTATTTCACGACTGTCCTTTGCCAGAGGTATTTGGAAGTACGCTTGGCTTAAATCGATTGTTGAAATGTAATGCGCGGCGCGAAGTTTGTCTAAGATAGCTGTCATATTCGGTAGCGGGTAGGCATCCTTCTTTGAAACGCTATTAACTTTACGGAAATCTAAACAAAACCTGTAGGTACCGTTCGGTTTCTTGACCATTACGATTGGTGTGGACCACGCGCTGTGAGAAGGCTCGATTATACCGTCCTTTAACATTTTATCAACTTCCCCGTAAATCGCCTCCTGTACTTTTGGAGATACTAGGTAACAGCGTTGTTTAATAGGCGAGGCATTTCCGACATCAATGTGGTGTTCCGTTAAATTTGTCATCGACGGTTTATCCGGCGGTGGTGTTATTTCGCGCGCGAGGAGTTCTTTCAATTCATTATCCTCCTCCGTCGTGAGATCGAGAATACCGCAGCAACGGCTCACTCCCTCGAGTTCGAATTTATTTCTCTCGTCCTCCCCCTGGAACCACCATTCAGCTCGCGAGAAATCAATAATTATGTTGAATTGTTTCAAGAAATCCATGCCCAAAATACACGGTAGCGCTAACGAAGATAATTTTGATGCGATAATCGTCTGACTCCGACCTCCGAATGTGACAGGTAACTCTACGCTTTCCCCGGCCTCTTCCCGCTGACCGGTAGCTGTCATTATTCTGCAGGTATCCTCCCTTCGCGTCTCCAACCCGAGCTGCTCCACCATCGACCACGCGTCGGCCCCGAGCAGCGTTCGGGTGGATCCCGAATCCACCAACGCGCGAAGCGGATAGCTACAGATATCAATTGTAATATAAAAGAGAGACCGCTCTCTTGTTCCACGGTCGTAAATCGTGTATGCGTAATCTTGTATAGGGACCTCTGGGGAAAACGCAGGAGTCACCGGGGTCCTTTTCGGCAACTCCCTTAGGCATTTCCCGTACAGTCACACTCAAGGAATCTTACACCGACTTTTCCGCAACCGTGACAGGTATTATTACGCGGCGCGGTACAATCGCGCGCCCTGTGCCCCTCTCGCCTACAATTCCAGCACCTCGCGCGGTCGCGAGGCTCGCGAGGCGTCTGCGAGCTCCGGTTCCCCCTCCATTCTCCGGACTTGCCGGGTTCGGCTCGCTCCGGCGCGGTTCGGCGATACTCGTTTCGCGAGGCAGGCATCTCGCGCGGTGTTCCCCCTCCACGCGGCTTATCGCGGTCTCCTCTCCACACGGTATTCCGCGCGCCTTCGCGTGGACGCTCTACCGGGCGATTCAAATGAGAGGTAGCATTTTTAGATCTTTCCGGTATCTCTATCGCGGCAAACGTTTTCTTCGGCTTTACGTTCTTTTTAGGCCTATACGCGAACTCTGGGCACGGCGAATCTTCGGGTAGCGGTGGTTGTTGGAAGTTATCCGCGGCTTTTATGGTCGCTTCCGCCCTTCGTACCATTAATTCCAAATCGCGAAAAGCTACGCACGAGCTTCGCGCGACCGCGAGCTGTAAACGCGGTTGTAAATTGCGGTGAGCGTAAGTGATCTCGTCTTCGCGGCTTAACGCGGGGACTTGTCGGTCTAGAAGCGCTCTGTAAGCTGTTAAAAAGTCAGCAACGGGTTCATCTTCCCCCTGCGTCCTTCTTAGCAATAGGTCCCGCAATACCAATTGTAGATCTGGGCTACTGAAGCGGTTCCGCCATTCGCCTACAAAACCCGCCCATGAATCCCAGGTAGCACGGTGTCCTCGATACCACTGTAATGCTAGACCCGATAAGAAAAATGGGATGCATCTGAAGATTTCCTCATCGTTAGTAGAGAACAGTGCGCGACCCTCCTCGAGCCGGAGTAAGAAGGCCTCCGCGTCCTCCCCCGACGCGCCCGAGAATTTTAGGGACCAATGCCGCATCGCGTGAAATGTCGGCGAGACTTGGTTGCGCGCTCTAAAGTCCGGATACGGTGGAGTATATGCCGGTGATGTTAAAGCAAGCGGAATTGAGACATCGATAAGATTCCCTGTTGTGACCGGTGGAGTGCCCTGGGGTCCCTCGCCCTCCATGGGGTTTGGCGTGTGAGGCATTTCCGTATGCCCTTCTGGAGTCAGCGACATTTCGTTCGTGCGCTTTCGAGAAACAATTCAACAGAGGATTTTGTCCGTTTACCCGATGGAAAGTTAATTATAAAAAACGAAAGTTTTTACGCGAGGTATCCTGAAAAGAAGGAATTCGTTGGACCCTTACTTGCACTTACCGGCGTCCAACCAGAAAATAGATAATGACGAAAGACACTATGTTACAAAAATAAATAAATAAAATGAAATAAATTAAACACAGAAAAATTATTACATAAATACAGAGATGCTGAGTGGATCTCTCTCTCCGTACCCGTCCGTTTCTTCTCATTACTTAATATATTTCCCGGAGTAATTTTTCAAATAACAACAATAAAATTTTTAAATAAATTTTTAAATAAATCTTTCTCCAATTTGAGATATCTTCTATACCGTTCGCGAGAACCCCTGGCTAACGCAATAGACAACAACAATGTCTATCGCCCAGAGAACAAAGGATCTCCTTCGCTCAGCGACCGTTATTGTTTACTTCGAGCGAATTAGCTCGATTTCGCTTGCGAAGTGCTCGCTTCTAGGCACCTTAACTGTGCAAATTATTTCTCAAGCAAAATTTTCTACTTCTCTCCTGAATCTTTCAATTAGTAATTTCTGCTTAATTAGGTGTTTTAGGTATCAAAATTTTTCGCTTTTCTCAGGCAATTATCCCCTTACTACCCTTAGCACGTTGGGCGCCATTTCTATGTGACGTTTTTCGCCCGGACTGTTAAGAGAGTCGGATTTTCCCCGGGGAAAATTAGGGAACGCGGATGTACGGCGCCTCCACGCGCGAGTGAAGGAATCTTAACGGGTTTAGGGCGTCACACGATTTAATTACTGGTCATACAATCCCCCGCGATATCACCCGAATCTCGTCTCGCGGTTAGCCCTTCGGAACCGAACGTTTGTTGGGCGCCAGACGCCGCTGCGTCGTTTTTCTCAGTGACCTGCGGTTCCTCCCTTACCCCGCGAGCCGGAGTGATACCGCGACCCGTAGCTCAGGACGCGAATCGCGACGGAGGGGGGCGGGGTCAGGAAGCGTGAGAGTAAGCGTTGGAAATTAAAGCAGAGCGTGGATAACACAAGAATTAACAATTTATTGAAAGAAAAGAGTAGGAGAAAAAAAGTTGAAGTTAACGGAAGGGTTGCCTCGCAATACACATCGCGCGATTAGACTCGCAAGGATCGAGGTAGCGCGGGCGTACAGGCGCGGTACGCAATTACAACGGTAATCGCGAATCGTACTTGCTTCGCGACAATTTGCAGGTAACTTTACGCCGCGAGTTTTCGGTCGGGCGCGTGATACCGATAACTGTCCCGAATTCGCCCGTCGGTTATCGTCGCGTTACAGATTGTTAAATATGATTCGCAGGCGAGAGGCAACCCTGAGAGAATGAATGCAATACAATTAAGAAATAATAAAAGTTGAAATAGTAATAGAAAACAGTGAACAAAGCAGAAGCGAGCGTTAAGCCAAGATAGTAGTAGGCAGTGCAATTAAACCAGCGCAAGATAAAGATGGTATGGGGAGCTGGGATGGAGCACCCCTGCGCGAGGTCGCGCGACCTTGCGCCGCGTTCGCTTGGAGATCACGTAAACCAGGTGTTCGGATTTTACAGAAAATTCCTATTTACTAGCGATACGGTATGAAAGGCATCCGGAGCTGAGTTAACAATTTTACGTCCGATTCCAACAATGAAAATTACGGTAACAAACACGCGGACAAAGAATCGGACGGACTTGCGTACGGACGGTACGGAGAGTCCTCCACAGGATGCGACACACGATAATCAGGCATAAATTAAATAAAGAAAACAAAATAATATTGATAATGTGATAAATCGGTCTGATTGTCCTGGGTGGTACCAGTCACCCAGTCGCACTCCTCTACCGAAAACGCCCCTATGTCCGGCTCGCACCCCCTCGGTCTGCCCCCTGGCAGTGACCGGAATTCAGCGGCCTACGTCCCCCGCCCAGTCGCTCGCGACTATCCCTCAGCGGGACCCGTACCCTCGAGGACACTTCCCCGAGGAGGACCAGACGAGTCCTTCGCGACTGCCACACAGAACAAGAGGGAATAAAGATCAGGCACACACTCACCACGCTTATTAATGCGAGGTATCGCCCCTCGAGCTTTCTCTCTCGCTAGTCCTTTTCGCTCGCTCGTCTCTCTCGTGAAGGCAACCTGGCGGTAGGGCACGGCTCGGGTATTGTATTACTTTTTGACGACACTAAACAGTACGTTGTATTGCACAAGGTAACTCCGGACGCAAGTGCCGGGCCCTTCGTACCCGTGCCGTGCCGTACCCGCGGTTTCCCTCTCCACACTCACACCTAGCCTAACGCACGCGATTTATTATTGGTTATTCGCGGGTGACGTTGACGGGTCCTGGCTGCTCAGTGGAAGTATCGGCAGGGGCTAGGAGATTTGATTTTCCGGCGTGGCGTGCTATCCCGGTCTTCGGCAAGGCAGCGCAGGTGGTCTTTTCCAGGGGCCGAGGTAGCTGGTCGAGGGTGAGGTAGAATCTTCGGGGTGCCCCTTTCTCCGCCACCAACTCGCCTCGGTGCGCTCCTCCTCCACCCTCCAGGCATCGCCAAGGTGAGGGGCCGCGTCTTACCCGAGTCCAGGGCAGGCAGACAGCTTCCCCGGAACCGTGTCACGTCTGACACGGTGCGAGCTCCGAGGACCTCCGTGGTCCTCGGGGACGGTGTAGGCACCCCTCCAGCGGTCGGCCGTCCTGGTGAACGTCGGTCTGGCGGAGCTCGTCGGGCCCCAACGGTTCGGGCTCGCCCTCTCGACGTGGTGTTGTTGGCTCCGCCCGCACCGGCCGCTGGTCCTCCTGGATGGTGTTGGAGCTGATGTGACCTCCCCTCTCCAGTTGTCTCTCGGTCCGGTCCCTTGAGCTGCATCCCTTTGGTGGGGCGGACGACTCCACGGCCCTTGCCTCCGCCCTCGGCCTCGGCTAGAGGCGCCGCCACGTCACCGATGCAGCTTGAGTACGCTGGTCCCCTCAGGTAGCAGTGGTCCGGTTGCGCCACGCCGGTTCGCCTCTCCATGACCTCCTCCGATCTCCTGGTTGTTTGTGCAGGCTCGTTCCCTCGCTCGGCTGGTGGAGCTCGTTGTGCGTTTTTTTCATGAAAAATTCGTTCTGTCTCAGTCATACTGTGGGGTTTTACAAAAATAAAGGGATCCGCGACGTGACTCTAAATTCTAACAAACGGTTCACAATTACTTAGGTACGCGATCCTGTTCGGCTTTCAACTATTTACTCTAAAATCGGTTATCGTGTGTCTCCCGCGGACTCGATATTAGGTACCTTGTCGTTATCCTATTTGATTTGCTATTCTTTAAGGAGCACTTAGGCTCCTAGGGACCGAATTTCCCTTTATACCCGAGCCGCCCCTGGGGAGAATTGTGCGGTGCAAAATGCAACGTCACAATACCAATATGTGTATTATCAATTGTCTCGTCCAAAGCTGATACTAATTCAGGTGCAGACGTTGCATTTGCAAAATATTGAGACATAAAATCTCTATCTGAAAGAGAATTATCATATTGTTAGATTAGATTATTTATTCAGTAAAGGCATTAAAATAGATTAACAAACTTTAACAGGTTTACCTGAAGACATTAATTATTAAGTAAAGAAAAAGTAAAAGAAGAGAAAAATAATTTACAAATACACTTCAAAAAAGGAACGATATGGATGTTATATGCATACATATTTACCTGACTGTAATCTTGAATGAACTTGTTCCGTATCGGTTATCCTATATTCCGCATCACCGTATTTATAATCAATACTATACATTTCATTCTGGTTGCTCCCCCCTGATTCATTACCCACATTTTGAGAACTCATTTTTATTTCAAAAGACACCAACTTCTGTTTACATTTGCTTGTGTTTGCTTCACATGGGTGTCGCCATATTGCTTTACAACATGTTGAGCTCAGGTAGCGGAGAAAAAGTTTGATGGAAAAAATGGCGTCCGATCACCAAACATGTTGAGTAGCGCTACGCGTTCAGCAGACATTTACCCAACAGTTGCACAACAGTTGTGTCTGCTGAACGCACCCATTGTCGTCGTATTTTCTTCGTCATCTTCGACTCGTAGCCTTTCCTGTATTTCTGCCAGCGAAGGAACAGTATCGTTATCCGTGAATGGGCTAGTGCATTCCATTTTCACAGCATCATCGGCTTCCAAAACTGCTATCAGTTCTTCTGTCGACATGCTTTCATGAAGCACATTTCTCGTGCATGGCTCGTCAGTACATTCGCTGCTTCCTACTTCTGCGAATAATGACGCGAGTTGCTCGTCCACATTTTCCGCTAGTGCTTGTAATTTTTCTTTCCTCCTGCAAGATAACAAAACATTTTTTAATGAAAGCCGTCGTTTACAACCTTGGAACAGAATGAATGATTCAAAATAGTGTAAATCCATAATAAATGTTTCAAAATCACCAAGCAAGCACAATATAAAATGACCTGTGAAGAATTTTAATACATTGATGTTATACGCTGCTTCACATGCGACTCTACTCACTTTCCGTTATACATTGTGCTTGCCTTCGCTGTTTGCACGAAAGCAAGGTCTGAAGCGATAATTGCTCGCACGCGACGAATCGCGATAGCTTTGTCACGCGTCTCTCTCTCCCTCTCTCTATCTGTCTCCTCCTTTCTCCTCTTCATTCACTGTTGGGTTTTCCACTACCCGCGGTGTACCGGGGTAATAAAAGCCGCATGGACGAAATTACGCACACATCAATTACATGCGCAAGCGTGTACTTAGGTATACATGAAATAAAGCTCTCGATTCGTAGACCCGGACTCATTTACAATTTTGCTATAAAGAAAAATAACGAGAAAGGCCCGTTTAGTCATCGCGTTTGCCATGATTTATTAACACAGTTGCTTTAATTCTTCTATGCAAATGAAAATAATAAAAAAGCGCTTCTTCTCAAAAAACCCGAACACATTGAAAAAATCGCCGCAGACTATTCCGAACGCCACCGAAAACTGTACAGTGTCCGAGGAAAAGAGACGGCTAGCAAGCCTATACATGCACTGTGACGTGGCATTTTGTCACGGAGAGGACCTGCGAGGAAAAGGCCAACACCAACTGCACGGGGAGCAGCCGCAGTAAGGAGCGATGCCCTGGATGACGTCGGGACGCTGAGCCGAGGCCATCGGGGAGAAGGCGCCAACAGCGTCCCGAGCAACCGGAAAGGGGCATCGAAAGAAGAGCACCAGGATGGGCACGGGAGGGAAGCTGGCCACCGACGCCTCCCCAGACAGCGCGGGATGTGACCGAAGAAGTTCACGAGGTGCCCGCTAAGGGGGGGCCAACCAACATCTCCAGGGGTGATCCAGCCACCGCCCGGGGATAGTCATGACATCTCCGGGGCCCGCGCAGTGCCAGGAGGGCACTGTCCCGGGGGGACGCAGCAGGCCGACCCTGGGCTCGGGTAAGACGCGCCCAGTAGCCAAGAGGGTGAGAAGGCCGAGGGCGAGCGCACCGAGGCGGGCAATGGCGGCACAAAGGACACCCCGCGAAGCGGCAGAGGTCCCCCGCTGGCCATCCTGGTCCAACAACGCGATCGGCTGCTCCACCGCCACCTTCCGAGGCAGACCTCGCACCAATTCTCTCCAGGACTCTTACCGACCCGCGTAGCGTCGGGAGGATCGACCAGCGCCGCGACTAGATCCGTCGAACCAATGATTGATGGATGGTGGGGGAAACGATGGCGCACG
Source organism: Tiphia femorata (assembly GCA_944319695.1). Classification (NCBI taxonomy): domain Eukaryota; kingdom Metazoa; phylum Arthropoda; class Insecta; order Hymenoptera; family Tiphiidae; genus Tiphia; species Tiphia femorata. Next base: position 11,572,554 of record OX090898.1, on the reverse strand, counting down.
CTGCTCGCACGCTCGCCGATTTCCGCACTTGCGGACAGACCGCGCTTTTGTAATATCTAAGAGTAGTAATTTGTTAGAAGCATGTTCTTCCTGGTGGGCGAAGAGAGGGTGGACCAGGGCGAGAGGAAGCGAGACGACGACGTGGCGAGCGAGCGTGCGAGAGCCTTGGCCAACTTGTTTTTCCCGAATTAGAACCGGTGAGGCGTTACTATCAGTCCTCGCATCCGGAAGTCGAGATTAGCCGTCGCCTCACAAAGTCCCCCCGCGTGCGTGGTCCGATACCAGCGCGGGTACGTGACGCCGGAGGGGTCGTCCCCGGGTCCGTTGGTCGCGGCGAAGCCGGTCAGGGTCGTAAAGGGCAGAGCCGGAGTCGTGGATTGGGCAAGAGGCGAAGGGCGGCTAGTCTCGACCGCGTGAGAGAGTCCCGCGAGATATCTCACCCTCGGTAGGCTTAGAAATAGAGTGATACCCATCCTGGCGGAATTCCGAACGTTACGCCACCGCAAGTCCTTCCGACCCCTTTCGCGTCTCAGGTCATTTTGTTATTTATTAACTTCATTTTCTAGTCATTTTTCTGTAATTGTAGAGTCCTTGTCCGTACATCGTGGGGTCGGAAGTAAAACCGTATTTATCTTTGTATTTTTGTCATTTCGTGAAAGCGTGTGCGAGCGTCCGTTGCTACTGCGCGTACCACTCCCTCCGCGAACTCGTGACCTATCCGAGCGTACCGGCTTGTCCGGGTAATTGTAACAATCAAAACAGCTACGACTTAGTCCGTCCACCGTGCGAGTTAGAGGTCGCGAGGCCCAGGGCGAAAGGCTCGGGTACGAGCCGACGCGACCGCGAGCGAGCCGCATTCGCGTATTACCGCGTTTGTTGCTACCTCCGGGAAACCTGTACTCCGCGAAGTACCTCTTTTCTTAATATCCGCTGTAGACTAAGATCCACGCTCGGAAGGTTTCTCCAGGTCATACCTCGCGTACTAATTTATCATACTTGCAATAGTTTCCGTTGTTCTCTATTATTGGATTCGGCTTTTCTTATTAATTATTGTTATTCTTTTTCAAATTCAATCTTTTCTTTAATAAACCTCTGTTCAGCCGACGAGCTGATTATTCTCGCTCATTCACTCCTCTCTGCTGTCCCTTGCTGGACTCCGCCACTCTCCGTCCTCGTGCCAAAGGCATGAGTCGATACACTGGCCTAGCCGGATGTTTCTTTGTGGGAGATTACCCCTCGTCGCGTAAGGGAGAAGTACACGACGACGGTCGCGAGAGAGCCGCGAGCCGAGAGTCCCACGGCCGATAACAAAATACGACGTCGGAAGTACAGCGTCTGGCGCCCTTAATCGTAAGTCCGCGAAGGGAGGGCTGCGCGAGGAAAAGGGCCGTTCTTGTAATATCTCTGTCGGGACGGGCGAGGGAAGTTGTAACGGTGGGTAAAACGCGTTGTGGGAACTACAATACCAAACCCCGAAAATAGCGTTACAGCACATATGCATGTTTGTATCGAACGACTATTGCAGAACTAAGAAAATTAATACACTTCTTTGCTTACTTTTTGATGAACATTTTCTTTCTGCTTGGTGGTCGCCTGTTTAAACAGTATGAATTAGTCAATCTTCGCTTCCGTCTTCTTGCTAAGGTATCCATTGCGCACAACACGTACACAGTGTAAATGTAATTACTATACGCAGCACGCAACGAATACGACCGTTTCCAAAGGGTACTCACGGCCAACCCACATAATATTCGTGATCGAGAAACGATCAGACCTTTTCTCTGTCCTTCTTGTTTCTTCGTGCACTTTGTCAAGCGAATAGCAAGATCGAGAGGCGTAAACATTTCCTCTGGAAAGCGTTAGGCATTGTTGTTGCTATACTCCACCCCTTTGCGTTATCGCTCTTACGTGGAAATCTCGCGACGAAACTTCGAGAGCCGCTACAAATTGGGCAAGCAGACTTTCCATGGACATAATTTTCCTGCAGATATCTTACAGTTTGAGAACTGTCACATTTTTCAATTTTTCATCGCTTTCTAACATATGTATAGTCTCGCCTTTCTTACATATAGAAGTAGCTATATGACTGAATAAATTACAAAAATATTATCGATCTATTTCCGCGATCATTCATTCCCATGACCCCCCCCCCCCCCCAATAAGATACAATGCATAAATAAAAAATACTTACAAAACGACATGTCCACTATATCACATAACGTATTGAAGTAAATAAGAAATGAAGCTGTGTGAAAAGTAAGTGGAAAAGGAGAACCTTCGCGCGAGCAAAGTATGTAATCTCTTATTGCCCCACCATTCAGTCCCTCCTCCTTCCAAAATTTCCATCCCTCAAATCTTAACCACGGACAAAGGTATGGTTTTCTTGCACGTGCTGCACCTCAGTCTTCGGTGTGATTCGGGATAGGAAGGATGTAAGTACATTTGTGATATACATTTGCTTATGTAATTGTCACACGTTAGTAATTCTGGGCATTTTATTGTTTTAGAAAACAATGGATGATTTCCAGGGGAACAATTCCGTAAGTGGACAAATATGCTAAGTGTTTTATGTAATAGCCAAGTGAAAAAGTGATATACAGTGTTTGTTTTTCTGCTTTTAGGAAGCAGAACAGATCGATGAGGCCGATACCGGCGGTGACATGTCGTATCCTGTAAGTACCATTCTGTAGTATGCAAATTCATAGAAACACTTGAATCTGTACTCTCACCGCGACTTTACAACTACTTGCAATTTTCGACATGTCCGATACACATGCATGGGTATGCTTGATCGTGTCTACGCATCTTTATCGAGCGGATCTGAAGTTGCGAGAGTGTAGAAAGTCGTGGTGAGAGTTCGGAACTTGGTTTTACAATATTAGCCGAAGGTTATTATGAAATGAAATTTCTTAAATGAAACCATCTATACTAACTTTCATTGGTTTTCCATTTGTTTTTAGTATTATATGCCACATGTAGGGGGGCCGGCACCGATACCAATGCCTGCGCCCGCGGGACACGCTGCTGGTGTCGCCGCATCCGGATACGTAAGTATCTTTTTATTGTGAGGAATGATATACTTACGCTAGGCCGTGCAACTTATTTTTGATAGCACGTTGATTCTTATATTGGTTTTCTTCTAATTCTTACATTAGTATACACTGCTTGCAGCAGTGTTGTAGTAGTATTAGCGGTTTGCAAATTTCATATTAAAAGTAACGTGGCGAAGCACACAATAATTTGTTATACACGCGAATTATATTCACATATTGAAGACGTGATTTTATTTTCGGACAAACTGGAGACGCAGTTTTAAAATTGCGAAATGTACACACATGGGCTCTTTGTAGACAATTTTTTCATGCCGTAAAATACACGTTTCACATGTGATGCACGGCCTTTCGTAGTTTGAGAATAATTATTTTCTTTTAAAAGAAGCCAACCATGTATACTAATTTCCATTGGTTTTCCATTTGTTTTTAGTATTATATGCCATGCGCAGGAGGGCCGGCACCGATACCAGTGCCTGCGCCCGCGGGACACGCTGCTGGTGTCGCCGCATCCGGATACGTAAGTATCTTTTTATTGTGAGGAATGGTATACTTACACTAGGCCGTGCAACTTATTTTTGATAGCACGTTGATTCTTATATTGGTTTTCTTCTAATTCTTACATTAGTATACACTGCTGGCAGCAGTGTTGTAGTAGTATTAGCGGTTTGCAAATTTTATATTGAAAAAGTAACGTGGCGAAGCACACAATAATTTGTTATACACGCGAATTATATTCACGTATTGAAGACGTGATTTTATTTTCGGACAAACTGGAGACGCAGTTTTAAAATTGCGAAATGTACACACATGGGCTCTTTGTAGACAATTTTTTCATGCCGTAAAATACGCGTTTCCCATGTGATGCACGGCCTTTCGTAGTTTGAGAATAATTATTTTCTTTTAAAACAAGCCAACCATGTATACTAATTTCCATTGGTTTTCCATTTGCTTTTAGTATTATATGCCATGCGCTGGAGGGCCGGCACCGATACCAGTGCCTGCGCCCGCGACTTCCACGGCTGGCGCCGCAGCACTCACGTACGTAAGTATCGTAACGTGCCCAAACGTGCAATGATTTTACGTTCGGAGTTCTTCTAAATAATAAGTATATTTAGGTATTGAATGTATATTTTCATTTTGAGGATGATCAGTCAGCCATTACAGAATGGCGCGGCGGCCGATGCGGAGCTGGGCGAGGCTGGCGCGGAGGCTTCCGCGAAGCCTCACGCGGGGACTGGCGCGGGGACTGGGGCGGGGGCTGGCGCGGGGACTGGCGCGGTGCCAGAGAGGAGTCTAAAAATGAAAGCTGCCACGACGGAGGATGTTGCGGTGCTGGCGGCACCGGCCGCGGTGGCAGCCGGTATTATTTCTTTGCGGGATAATTTTAAGTTACTTATATTTCATATTTTTTTTTTTTTATCATATTAGTATTAAGTTAAATTTCTTTGTATAATTATAGTATTAGTATTAAGTTCATTAGTTTTAATTTTTATTTTAATATGAATTATAGTAATATAAAAAAATATTTCATACTGTTTCCTTGTTAATATTTTAATATCTATAATATATATTAATAAATGTTAAAATTGTAATAATTAATATATTATTACCCTATTGATAGAGCTGCACACTAGCCATACGCTTACGACTGTATATTCACTCAAAGGTGTACAGGTATGCGTATGTTGCATTACATATATCGAGCGCATCTACTCGTAAGCAATGCTAAAGTCTCGGTGCACCTAAAATGCATTCTAGATTATGGAGTGACTTTTTAATTAACGCAACATCAAAACTGAATATTTGTTATAAGTAAAAATATCTTATTATTTTAATGGCTGTAATTGACTACTTTACATAAAAAATCAGTATTACTTTCAAAAGCTACTTTCAAATTAAATTTTATATTTCCAAATTAAATATTTGTCACTTATTGCATTTGCCATACGAGTTAATTCGTGGTCAAATTTTATTGTCTAGTATTATGTATTCTTTATTTGCTAATATAGTACAACGTATGTCGTATAGAGTAATGTCTTACCACATACTACCCTAACCCTCATCTCCGCGCGCTCAACCAACAAGAGGTTAGGAGAGCCTGCCACATTCGTGAACACATCGTTTTCATATTGCATGCATAACCTAACATTTCGATAGCAGACGCTGGCAGACGCCTGCTGGCACGGGGCCCTCGGAATCCTCACATTTTCAGGGTCTGTACGCTGAATCGATGGAGTCAGCGCCTAACGGGAGAAATGTGAATTACTAGGCGGGGCATTGACAGCTACACCGCGGGGACACTACTTTTGCGTTATTATTGTATATAAAGTGGAAAACGAGAATTTTCTCGACATCTGTGATGTGGAAGGCGTGCCATGAAACTTCAGTTTGTGACCGCTGAGTAGTGTAATAAATGAAAACAGTGAAAAACGTTTTGCCATAGCAGCCATGTTTGTGTCGATGCGAAGCCTCAAATGCACACCTTTATTTTGAAAGCAATTTAAGCTGTGATCAGTATGTCGAAGGCTACCTGTGAAATTTTCATGGCACGCCGGAAGGTTTAATCTTTCATTTGCCCACCCCCAAAATGGAAAATAAATAATTTTTAAGGGAACGAATTGTGCCTCCGCAAAACGCTAAATTTCTTGCAAATCCTCGCTTTGTGTTTCTCGAAACGGCCACAGGCCGGGGGCGCTATCTCGTTGATGCTCCCCCTTAAGTTATAATACTTTTTTTACCGATTATGTGTTATAACATTTGCATCCATGTCCTCTTCGTTTCCTTTGATTACAATTAATAATCTTCCTCCAGATATGACGTATGCTACAAAATTATTGAATAGTGCGAAACAGTCATATGTAGGCAATGATGCATGGCTTGGTAAGAATTATTATAACCGTCAATTATTATAACTTGTGGCAATAGTCTAGCTTAGATAAATTGTTTTCAAATAATATGTTTAAATTAAGTAAATTTCATATACACGTCGAAAAGTTTATATGATAGGATTATTTTTACTTCATTAATCATTTTCTTTCAGAAGTATCACAGTGTGCATCACCTCTGTTATCTCCATCTCCTTCCTCTTCAAATAATCCTGCACATAATCCTTCAACGGAGCAAACAAGTATGTTATTTTTATGCATTTCTCTCTTTTATTAAAAGGTTGAACGCCACGTAACCTTAAATTTTGGTGACAGATTACAATGAAGCATGGAAACTGACATCCGTACTTGGGTGACGTGGCGTTCAACGTGTTAGTATGAATTTTATATATTAATACACATTATTTGTTATAGACGATGACGTAGTCCATGCAGTTTGTTTGGCCGAAGAAGATCGTACGTCTGAGGAATCATTAATTGAAGGTAAGAAAATTTTAAAATATGGTTTATCATTGTAATATGTTGTAAATGTATTTACTTTTTACATTGCGATCTTGTTTTGCAATTCAGATTTTAGATGGACTAACGCAGCTGTGCTTCTTCTTCTGGAAGAATATAAAGAGCAAGAGGCAAGTATGTCATCAGGGAGAGTAACGCACAAAAAGGCTTGGCAAGAAATATCAAAAACAATGATATCCAAAGGATATACAGTAACTGACAAGCAGTGTTGCACCCGTGTAAATACCATGAAACGAACGTACAAAGCTGTAAAAGATCACAATAAAAAATCTGGTAATAATAGGAGGACGTGGCTATATTATGAGGTACGTGATATAAGAAACAGTTACCATTCTCTTAAGATATACTACACAATAATAATATTATATTCAATATCTCGCCCGGAGTGATAGCCTTATATATATTATAATAAATTAGATTCATGTTGTATTAACTTTAAGATAATGGACAGCCTTCTTGGCTATAAACCGTACATGGCACCAATATGCACTATATCTTCAACTGGTGCTGAAAATAATAGTTTGAGTAAAACTGATGCACACGATTCCTTGATAATCTCCTCGGGCAGCAGTTCTTCTGTCACAGCTTGTACTGTATCTCGTAAGTTATTGTATTCCTTATCCACGAGTAATAAAAGTAAAATTTGTGTAGCGACTGAAAGAAATATACAGTATGTCTGATTTAAGTGGAAACAGGTAATTATTTCGTAAAAAAGTAAAGATACAAAAAAATTTTTGAAACAAAAGTTGGTCGGCTGGAAAGGGCGCATAATAGGGCATATTTTGTTTTTTTGTGATTGGAGGTATAAAGAACATTTCAAGGTCATCAGCGTTTTTTTAAATACAATGCACTATTTTTGTATTCATAATGTGATAGCGGTTGCCGAGGCGAGTACAACGACCTATAATGAAAGGTTATTCGAGGTCTTAAAAAAGTCGTAATTAACTTTTTAGTATATTTTGTATTTGGCCGTTCCTTCAACATGTCCTCCGTCATTTAGAATACAACATTGCAATCTTCTCAAAAATTCTCTTTCTACGCGTTTTAACATCTTATCATTTATTTTTGTACATGCAGCAATAATCCTCGCACGTAATTCGCCAACATTTTCCACTGGTGTTTCATAACGCTCTGTGTGTGACTTGTCCTTGGTTTGTCAGGTATTCTTTACATTTATCAGTGTAAACATGTTCGCGGATACTGAGATGAAATGACGCTTGGTTGTCGACGGCTATAGTCGTCTTATCCGCAACGTGTTAACTGTTTGTTCAATCTGTTGATATCGATGAACAGTTATCGTAAACTTAAGTGACTTCAACGTACAATACGTCTTTCACTATTAATGAAAAAGTGGAATTAGTTCAATTACGGGGCGATGGATATTTATCATACAATGAAGTTAGCGATGTATTCCATGAGCGACATCCTGATCTACCAAAACCAGCAGCATCGACAATACATAAAATTATTCAAACTTTTACAAGTACCGGAAGCGTTATGAAACAGAAGCACCGATGCCCTTCGTGGTCAGAAGCTGACGAAATTAATGTTTTAGCTGCATTTTCTCATTCTTCAAGAACATCCATCCGTGCTGTGGCAGCTAATTCTGGAATATCAAAGTGGGTTGTTCACAAAATATTACAAAAGAACAAGTTACGACCATATAAACCACCTATCGTACACAAGCTTTTCCCACGCGATTTTGGACCATGCATTGAGTTTGCATTATGGGTATTGGACAAAGTTGCTGATGATCCGAGTTTTGTTCGCCGACTTATGATTACAGATGAATGCATGTTTTACACCAATGGAATGGTTTCTAATCAGGTTTCAAGAATGTGGGCTACAGAAAATCCTCACTGGATCCGAGAAAATAATAACCAATATCGACAATCTGTTATGGTGTGGTGCGGCATTTATAACCGTAAACTAATTGGACCATATTTCTTTGAAAAGACCATCAACGGCCAAGTCTATCTCAGGTTCCTCGAAACGTACTTGTACGGCATTTTGGAGGATATGCCACTTGAAGAAAGAAGACATTTATGGTTTCAACAGGATGGTGCTCCACCTCATTATGCTGTGTCAGTCCGAAATTGGTTGAATCAAAATCTGAAGGAAAAGTGGATAGGACGTGGTGGATCAGTGACGTGGCCTCCTAGATCACCCGATCTTTCTACATGCGACTTTTTTCTTTGGGGTTATTTAAAACAGATAGTTTTCCAAACACCAGTGAAAAATGTTGGCGAATTACGTGCGAGGATTATTGCTGCATATACAAAAATAAATGATAAGATGTTAAAACGCGTAGAAAGAGGAATTTTTGAGAAGATTGCAATGTTGTATTCTAAATGACGGAGGACATGTTGAAGGAACGGCCAAATACAAAATATACTAAAAAATTAATTACGACTTTTTTAAGACCTCGAATAACCTTTCATTATAGGTCGTTGTACTCGCCTCGGCAACCGCTGTCACATTATGAATACAAAAATAGTGCATTGTATTTAAAAAAACGCTGATGACCTTGAAATGTTCTTTATACCTCCAATCACAAAAAAACAAAATATGCCCTATTATGCGCCCTTTCCAACCGACCAACTTTTGTTTCAAAAATTTTGTTGTATCTTTACTTTTTTACGAAATAAGTACCTGTTTCCACTTAAATCAGACATACTGTATATATTTCAGGTAAACATAAGTCAAATGATATTGCAGAAGCAGTATTAGAAAGTCGCCGTATGTCTGAGGAAGGAAAAAATAAAAGACATAAAGAAGAAATGGAAAGAATGGACAAAATCCTCGAAATTTTAAAGGAAAAAAAGTAAAAACAAAAATGTACAAATATATCTATAATTGTAATTGTATTATGTAGTTGCGTTTTTAGTTTGTACTGTTATTACCAGGGACCGGACGTTCGGGCACTAAGGCCGGGCGCGTGCAGAGAACCGCTGCGCGTGAGAGAGTCGACCGCGCCGCGAAACGAGACAGCTATAGTGGGGAGCCGAGACTCGCTATAGCTGTCTCGTTTCGCGGCGCGGTCGACTCTCTCGCGCGTAGCGGTTCTCTGCACGCGCCCGGCCCTACTGCCCGAACGTCCGGTCCCTGGTTATTACCAAAGACAATACCAAAGATTTTATTTCATTTTTAGACATTTTTGATTTTATTTTAAATAAAAATATTACAATTTATAAAATAAAAACTATTATTCATTAAAACTATGTATGTGTTATTGCCAGTCTTTGGCATATTAAATTTCTTTTTAAAGTGCCTGCATTATTAATGTTCTCGGGGATGCCTCCTTCATTAATTCCCTCTACATCTTCATTAATTTGCACTTCAAGTTCCATCACCTCGCATTACACATACAGGGTGTATCCGACCACCCGTCCACCCCTTTCAAAATCTAGGGAAATGTTTTGTTTGAAAAATCCATAAAATTTTGATGGCTAAATCGGGTATGCTCTATCCGATGATGGTATTTTCAACTTCCGGTTCGAACCGGAAATGGGTCATTCAGACCCGAAGTTCACTTTTTTAAATGGAACATGGTATTTTTTATTGCAAATTCGGGTTCTACGGGAAAAAACATGACACTTTTGTATCAAACATTTTTTCAAAAAACGTCAATTTTGACCTTGAATGGCAATGAAAACACAATCAGATATTATTAGCAGATAGAGCATACCCGATTTAGCCATCAAAATTTTTTGGATTTTTCAAAAAAAACATTTCCCTACATTTTGAAAGGGGTGGACGGGTGGTCGGATACACCCTGTATATTGTGCAGGACACAACAAGCGAGTACATGCTTCGGAACCCAATCTAATCGATCCATTGCAAATTTATTTAGAATGCTTCTAAATCTTCCTTTTAACAACCCAAAAGTCCTCTCAACTATTATTCTTGTCGACGCATGACAAAAATTGTAATTTTTCTGTTGCTGCGTCAATTGGCCGTTATCTTCATATGGGATCATTAAATTGTCATGCAGCTTGTACACGGAGTCCCCCACTAAATGACAATCGTCGGGGAATTTCGATGCATCTCCCAAATACGTTTGTACCTCAGACAATCGAAATACTCGTTGGTCATGGACGGATCTTACATGTCCCACGTAACAATTAATAAATTGAGCTTTATGATTACATACAGCCTGAAAAAGTAAATATGCAAATTATTAGAGATAAAATAAAATTTCATGGCAATACTAAAACAAAAACATGTACTATTTGACAGTAATTATTTGAAAAACATCAACTAGTGAATTTATATTAATTACAATATCTAATCAGCTAAAATATAATTATTTAGTATGTATATGAAATTGATATATATTAGTGTATTACCTGCAATTGAATCGAATGATGTCCTTTCCTATTAATATGTGCTTCCGGATGAATTTTGGGAGCTGGAATGTTTATGTGTGTGCCATCAATAGCTCCAATGGTTTTAGGAAAACCACTGATGGTTTCAAACCCTTGCCATGTTTCCATGACACGTTCAGCCATGGGCCATCCAATTACAGCAGGTGCTATTTCAACCAATACACCTATAGCACGCCTCGTTATATATGTATAGTGCAGTGCTTCTGGGAACACCAAATCTCTCGCAGATGGACCTGTCATCCCAAAATAAAAATATTAAAATTACTTTATTTAAGATTTTACAATGGCAGTTTTCTAACATATTTACAAAACAGTTCAATATTTTATAAATATAAAAAAAAAATATTTTCCATAAATATGTTAGAAAAATCTAAAATATATCGTTGAACAATTTTGATACTGTTAGTAGTATAATATAAAACATTTAATAAAGTATTTTTTACCGCACAAAATTTATACTAATGTTACCTGAAAGAGTCTGGAGTGGCTAATCTCCACAATGCCAATAAAAATTGTTTGCGTGGATGAATCATTGATGCCCCAATTGTCTCTCGATGTAAACGTGGCTGAATAATTGATAAAATGTGGTCGAATGTTGCAGGAGACATCCTAAAAATAAGTGCATTAATTATTATATATTCTATCTATAATCAAATAAATATTTTAAATAAGATATTTCGATTTCACCTAATGTGATACAAGTAGCCTTTAAAAAGAATCAAAATCATTAGTATTACTATTTGTATTGTAATACCTGAAGTGAGCTTTAAATTGTTGATCACTTAGCGCCGGCATGGTGATTTCGACATAATTTTCCACCTTCGGCACGTTTTAGCGTCGTTTTGTAAATAATCTTTCGACGATTTCTAACACTTCGTGGCTATCAGAAGATGTTTCCATTAGCTCATTTATAAGAATAGCTATGCTTTTTTGATTCTCCATTTCTACATCGGCGATTTATCTCTGATTAATTACGGTTATCTTAAGGCCATGTATATTTCAAAAATCTTACCTCTTCGCGATATTAATTTCGGGACTATTCCTCGATTAATATATAATATTCTCTGATTTTCGAGGTTTCCTGATTGTTTACTATCCGTCTTTTGGATTGCACTTTTCTATTCAACTCTTGTTATAATCCACCATGAATTCTCCACGTGCCGAAACTCCTAACAAAACGCTATCACACACTATTCTACTGTTCACGGAGCTTGCAATCACTACCATCATATTAGCTCCCCGAACAGAGTTTTGTAGCGTTTGATAGCGTTAGCGTTTGCAGTGCGGTAGCGTGCTCCTCGAACGCACCCCTAATAGCGCTCGGTAACACGTTAAGAAATCTGCAACGGGTTCGTCTTCCCCTTGCGTACGTCTCAACAATTGGTCTCGCAACGCGAACTGCAAATCCGGGCTGCTGCCGAAGCGATTGTGCCATTCGCACACGAAACCCGCCTATGTATCCCAGGTAGCTCTGTGTCCGCGATACCAATGCAACGCGAGTCCCGTCAGGAAGAACGCAACGCAACGAAAGATTTCGTCGTCCGAGGTCGGAAATAACCCGCGACCCTCCTCTAATCGGAGTAAGAAAGCTTCCGCGTCCTCCCCCGCAGCGCCAGAGAATTTAAGGGACCAATGCTGCATCGCGTGGAATGTCGGCGAAACGAGGCCACGTGCTCGAAAATCTGTATAAGGCGGTGTATACGACGGTGGAGACAGCGCAGGTGGTATGGAGACATCTATGAGATTCCCCGTTGCCACTGGTGGAGTGCCGTGAGGCCCTTCGCCCGCCACCGGGGTAGGCGTGTGGGGTATCTCCATGTATCCCTCCGGAGTTAAAGACATCTCGGTCGTCGTGTAAAGAAATGGTATAATTTTTCAAAGAAGGAAACCCGATTAATATTAACAAAAATCGCGAGAGATAGGCACCCTAAACCGTAATATGGAATTCGCCAGAAAATTAGCTTACTAAAAATAAATAAAAAAATAAATAAACAAAATTAAATAAATTAAACACAAGAAATCAATGACACAAGAACGATTATTATTGGGGACTATCTCTACTCGTACTCTCCTAGGCTCGCTCATTCCCTTAATTCCGGAGCAATTAATAATTATTAAAATAAATTTTGAAAATTTTCTCTGGTCTTATGCAGGTACCATACGCGGCTCGAGAACCACGGGCTGATGTAATAAGCAAAAACTATGCTCGCCGTGTTATGATTCTCAAGGGAACAAAGGCTTAAGACAACCGAGTGTTCGTAGCTATTTACTTCGAACGGATTAGGTCGCTTCTCCTCGTCAAATGCTCTCTTCTAAGCGCGTTAAATTCGCAAATTATTTCCCGTGCTAAATTTTCGCTCTCTATTGCTTCTCTTCCAACCCGTAAATTTTACTTTAATTAGGTACTCCAGATACCAAAAATTTTGCTCTTTCTCTCCGGCACGTTCTCCGTACCTTTTCGTGGGCCCCACATTGGGCACCAAAATCTATGTGACGTTTTTCACCCGGGCTTGCGGCTTATTCGAGTCTTTCCCCGGGGAAGTGAGAACGCGGTTGATCGGCGCCTCCGCGCGAGCGCGGAGGAGACTCGAGTGGGTTCCGGCGCCACATGATATTGGGATGTTAGGTAGCCTTTTCGTGCACGATACTTTCGGCCCTCCTCGCGGAAGACCTTTCGGAACCGACCTCGAATTTGGGCGCCAGACGCCTCTGCGTCGAATTCTTATCCGTAACCTACGGTTCCGTCCCTACAATGATTCCGCGAGAAAAAGTACCAAGCCAGCCGAATTAATCGTGACCCGTAGCTCAAAAGCGCTGAAGCGAACGGAGAGGGGCGGGGTCAAGGGTGCGAGAGAACAGAGCAGTGAAATTAAAGCAAAAGTGGGAAAACAAAGAATTAACAATTAGAGAGAAGTAAGCGTGGTGAATTATAACAGAGAACTATGGCCGAGTGGTTGACTCACGCAAGGCGGATTTATCCATTTGAATACGCGAGGATATTAGTCGCGCGGGCGTACGATTACGGCCCGCGATTCGCAACGTGAAACCACCGATCGTATTCGATCAGGTACGTTTCCTGGCGCCTCCAGGACGCGAGTTATTGCTCGGACCGGAATTGACAAGAGAGGTAACGATATCGCCCGTATTCAAGTAACGAGAGCGCAGTTTAGATAGTCAACCAACGGGAAAATAACGCATGAAATAATAGAGTTCGAAATTAACAGAGAAAGAGGATGGAAGAATAGCAAGCAGGACGATAGAAGCGATTGGCGAAGTAGCGATACAATCTCGTGAGATAACGTAAGCGAGATCGGGAGGCTCCCGATGGAGCACCCCTGCGCAAGGCCGCGCGGCCTTGCTGGCGGTCGTTCAAAGTCACCGCTACGGTGCCGGATGTTAACGCCCTTTGAGAATTATCGTTCCCGATACGGGATTTGAAAAGATGTTAAACGTTCGGTATTAGATACAATGAATAGGAAACCGAGCTTTACTTCCGATCTCCTGAAACTATTACGGACAGAACTTTACGCGAACAAAAGAGATCGAAAGGATTTGCGTGGCGAGCGGTACGAATAGAGCCCCCCAGGATGAGTCTTGCACTAATTATTACCAAAAATTAAATAACGAACTAGGTATCGGAAAACACAGAACATATGAGAATTCGGTCTAGATATCCTCAGTGGTGGTCGCTCGCCTCTACCAGGAAAACGTCCCTGCGTCCAACTCGCCTACCTCTACCGGCCCTACCCTATGCAACGGTCGGAATTACCGCGGTACACGTCCCCTGCCCAGCCACCCGTGGCTATCATCAGCAGAACCCGTGCCCTCGAGCACGGTTCCTCGAGGAGGACTCGACGAGTCCCTTTAGTGACCACCACAGAGAATTTTCGGAGGAATGTTTCGCACTCATCACTCCTGAAGGAAGCAACTCGCTCTCGTCTCGGCGGCTACGGGCGGCACTCAACTGCCTTTCTCGGTTTAGATACGATAATGTAGCACACTTCAAAAGATTTTCGACTATTGTCAGGTAGCTCCGGTACGCAAATGCCGGGCCCTTCGTGCGAGTGCTGCTCCGTAGCCACCGGTACCCCTTCCACGCATCCTTAACCTAACGCACGCTAATTCTAATTGGCGAAATCGCCGATGACGTTGACGGGTCCTGGCTGCTCGGTGGCGGTCTCGGCAGGAGGTCGGTAGAGTTGAATCCTGACGTGGCGTGCTGTCCCGGTGTATGAGGATGTAGCGCTGGTTGATGTTGTCCAGGGGCCGTGGCAGCTAGTTGAGAGTGAGGTGGGAATCTTCGGGGTGTCCTTCTCTGCCACCAACCCGCCTCGGTGCACTCCTCCTCCACCCTCCAGGCCTCACCAAGGTGAGGGGCCGCGTCTTACCCGAGCCCGGGGAAGGCAGACAGCCTCCCCAGGACCGTGCCACGTCTGACACGGTGCAGGCCCCGAGGACCTCCCTCTGTGGTCCTCGGGGACGGTGGATTCACCCCTCCAGCGGTCGGCTGTCCTTGTGGACTCCCACCTGACGGAGCTCGTCGGGCCCCGACGACGGTTCGAGCTCGCCCTTTGACGTGGTGAGGTGTGCTCCGTCCGCACCGGCCGCCGGTCCCCGTGATGTTGTGGGGTCGCCTCGACCTCCCCTCCGTGGCTGCTCTCCGGCCCAGTCCCTCGTTGGCTGCATCAATCGGCGGCGCGGACGACTCGACGGCTCCTCGCCTCCGCCACTCGGCTTCGGCTCGAGCCGCCGCTGCTTCGTCGATGCAGCCAGGACACGCCGTGGTCCAGCTGTTCGGGCTGCGGTTGCGCCACGCCGGTTCGTCTCCCCATAACCTCCGCCGTCGTCCCAGATCTTATGGCAGGCTCATTGTCTTCCATCGTTAGGATGCTCGGCGTGCGTTGATGACGTGAAAAAGTTTTACATATCTTACTTACGGATCTACTTTATATAATACGCGGCGTGACTCTAAGTTAACGAGAAAACGGTATTACAATTTTATATTCGCGGCCAGATAACGACTAATTTTATCAACTCTAAAATGGAATTAATTCGACCCATCCTGAGCTTGCTCGATTAAGTGTGCCCTTTTTTCCCTTTCCGAGGTACCGCCCCGGGGAAATTGTGAGTTGCAATATGCAACGTCACAGTTATAAACGGCAATTTTCGCCAAGCTACCCACGTATATAGATAGTTGGGGTTGTCCCGTCTCTACTGTTTTGTTACCTGCCTCCGAACAAAAGTTTGTGGACTACCTGGAAATGAGGGCAGGTCGAGGGTATAGGACGCGTCGTAACCGTCATTTGAAATTTCACTCCTCGTGTAGCTCTTGTAGCGTTCGGAAGGATTTTTCATCAGGCAGTTCCATAATATTACAGTTTCTTACAGTGCGTTTCAAGTTAACATTTTGTAGTGTACTTAAGAGAAAAAGACATTCTCGTGAAGTCTACTGCGAAATGCGCTGATGAGCCCGAACCGTCACCGGACACAGTGCAAGTGAAAGGCAGTGTCGAAGACAACTTTAGGGACAAAGCTTCGAAAGTGTTTTTGAGAGGTGCATTTCTTTATTTCGGGAAACTTCTTGAAAAAATGGTCTCCTCGCGTCAGAAGATCCACAAGAAATTTGGAAAGAGTCGAAGTTATTCGCAGATAAATTATATTCTTTCGCTATGGACATTTTGTGCGAGAACTCTTTTGTACAAGACAAAGAATTGATTATGTGGAATGAAATTGACGAAGAAAATTTATTTCGCGAGGTGCCGGAATCTGACAATGAGAATGAGGAGGATCCGCCAGAAACCGACGAATACGAGCTGGAACCTAAAATTTCAAGAACCGCGAGTCATTATATTTCATACGACATGAAGGTGAAAACAGTCAATCTCGCGAAAGCTCATCCAACCTGGAGCTTACAAAGCCTACAAAGAAGAGGAGGTCTCCGATTGAAATGTCACAGGGACATTATATTGTGTAGATGGGAAGAATGTGTCAAGCAAGGGGGAAGTGCGTGCGACAAATATATGAAAATTGATTCGTGGACGCATGACCGTTTCGTAGAAAGTAGAGAGATGAATCTCCCAGTGACGACACGGAATTTAAGAGACTGGGGCTTGGCTGCAGCCAGCCAATTTAATAATTTTAGTTTTAAAGCGTCACACACGTGGGTGACAAAATTCAAAAAAATACATCGTATTGTGACGTTGCATTTTTGGCACGTCACAAAAATGGAATAAATTAAGATCAGACGCGACGATACGACTGGCGGTATCGACGGAGGTGTAGCGAAGGAGACTAATACTAATAGCGTCGGGAACCGAGTTATTAAGTTGTAGGATAAGTCAGCGTAACACACACGAAGGATTGCAACGCAGTCCCACTACCGCCGCGGGACAACACCACTCCGCCCTCTCCTCGTCATCGACGCTGCGGAAGACCACCGCCCGCACCGCCGAGACTTGAGGACGAGGAGCTCCATACCGTCCTGCGCCCTCCTCACCAGCAAGCTGCGGGACGGACACCGCCCGCACCGCCGAGACTTCTGGGCGAGGAACGCCACGGCACTCCCCGCCCTCCTCATCAGGAACGCGTCGCGAGGCGAACACCGCCCACGCCGCGAAGCTATACAGGCAAGAGGGGAACCAAGCGGGACGCAGCCGCCGAGACCAGGCGAGCGCACCGAAGATCACGCCTGATCTTCGGTTGCATAAGGGCGAGATGCAGCTGCAGAGGGATGACCACAGCAACATCTTACAGCCGTGGGGATGAATGCCAGCGCGAGCGCTGCTCGCTTCCATGACTTCTCGGCCTGGCGCCGAATCATCCACCACGAGCGTACCGGCGAAAGCGACTGGAGACCACCTCTCGCTACAAGGAGAAGAGGAAATGATCTCGCGGCCAGGCGCCGCTCCAGCCAGCTTCCACCACCGACTCCGCAGCCAAGGACATCCGCTAACCTGGAGCAGGCTCGACCCTCCACCCATTGGACCTTTGGACTTTTGGGATTTGGCCGGGTGGAGAGCGTCGCAGCATCGGTCGTCCAGAGGATGTCCGCGGATCGGTCACGCCACCTAAGTAGGCACCCCTGCAGGAAAGCAGCCCACGTCACATCCCTTGGTTTTCCCGCCGATAGCAAGGATACCGAAGAAGATCCGGCGTTATCGCCAATCCGCGAAGAGGATTTTGGCGCGCAGAAGAGGATTTTGGCGCGCAAAGGAGCAGGAGTGGGAGGCACCGAGGGAGCTTCGGCACCGAAGATCCTGGCCGAAGCCTGTTCCGTTTATGCCGTGGTACTGCTTAGTTGTGCGCGCATAGCGGAAAGTTAGAGACATTAAGAGCGAATAAGTTGTCGCGGATTCGAGCCGAGCGCGGCACAGGTGTCTGCTGAGCATTTTCCGAGGAAGACTTCCTGGCGACGTGACCTCCTGGTCCAACCTTTGGTAAGGAGTCTTTCCGCCTTGTACCGGGTGTTTGTACGTTTGTGTTCTCGCGGACTTACTGTTAGCGCTCTAGAATTTTAGCCTTATCGTGTTAGTGCCGCCATTTTGGTGGCACCGCTAATTCTAGTAGCTGTACCGTCTCTCCTTCGCTGCCCTCCGTTCCCGAACGGAGCAGCCGTTAGGGCAGTAGATCGCCCTAACGTAAAGTAGAGTAGGCGGGTGTCGTCACACCTATTAGATCTTGTAGTAAGGTTTGTCCGTCGGCGCCCACGTTCGAATCGTGGGGCCCGTGTGTGATTGTGTGATATCTGTGGCGGGCGAGCAATCGGAGCGATCCATAAAGAATCGCGCCCCTCTACCGTGGAAGAAAGCTGAGCCGCCGGAGCTTTCCGTCTCAGGGGAGTTCGATTCGGGTACCGATTATAGTAATTTTGGTTAGGATCAGGTCTGCTTTTAATTGTTGCCGAAAAGGCAACTGGCGCCCATTCCGTAGTCTCCCCGAGTAGATCTCTAGGTACCACAGCTCCCTGGCGTGGACCTCTTTGGTCCGTCGGGCGTGAGCGTGGGTGAGACATACCGTCGGGGCGGTTGCGGCTCGACGCAAGCGACCTGATCCGTTTGGGTTTGCAGTCGGTACCGCGAGCGAGTCTACCTCCCTTGAGCCGAAGTTTTAACGATCGGGTCGGGATATCTGTGACGCTCGGAAGAATAAACTGTATCGTGTGAGTCGATTAATAAAGACCAGTTATCGTATTTATTCTTTCCTTGAGCCCGGACGTCTCCCCGCGAAATTATCGTTATAGTATCTGTCAGCGAAAAGTGACAAAATATGTTACGGAGCGAGAGATGGCGTCGGTGGAGGAGATATTGGCTGCCGCCGAAAGATTTCGTATGCAAACGAAGGATGCAATAACAAATTTCAGTCGCAGTCTAGTCATTAACACTGATCAAACAGGTATTTTAAAAATTTCTTTTAATCTCTTCAACTCATTGAAGCAGGAACGTTTCTATAAGTAGGCATTTTTCAGGATGTCAATATCAATCTACTTTCGACCGGTGTCTTGCTGCAAAGGGCTCCAAAACTGCACTGGTGCAGTGCAAAGATTTGCATAAAATCACACACTCTTATACAGCACAGTACTCGATGACTTTGTCGGGAGATTTATTACCCACCGTATTCCTGTGCCTCCAGAAGAGCACAGGATCTTTCGGTCCCAAGGTGCAACAACTCGTAAACGAGTACCGCGCAAAGTATACAAATGTAGTTGTAACATCTTCAAAGTCAGGAAAGTTGTCGACAAAACTATATACAGCATACTTAACGAACGTTTTGAAGCCGTACGTGGGTGATAGAAAGTTTGTATTAATCGTCGATTCGTGGGGGGGGGGGGGGGGCAAACGAATACGGCGATATATGATGAAATCTTTGTGACAGAGAGTGGTCTACCATCGTGTACAATAAAAGTTATACCGCCGAAGTGTACACCACTGGTACAGCCGTGCGACGTGTATTTTTATCGTCAGGTAAAAAATTTCATAAAGCGGCTTCAAAACGCTGCGTATCTCATTGAAAATAAGAGAAAAATAAATTCGCGAGAGGACTGTTTAAATATTCATTCGGTCGTACACCACCAATTATCGGCTCCAATATTTAGGAACATGCATCAATACGCTTGGCATGCATCTAAATTATATGACGAGAGGGAGTTATTTTTTAATGTCAACGAAGCATGCTTTCCCACTGATGCATTAAAACACAAATGCGCTTGCGGTTCTGCTTCCTTCGTACAGTGTGCCCTCTGTCGAAAGACGTTTTACTTTTGTTGCTTTTATGACAATCACCACGCGGGCTCTTGCGAAAGTACTCTTTAGGACTCATTGTACAATTCACGGTATATATGGGGTTAGGGGACCCCCCTCCGATGACCTTCGGAGTAGGCTCATTCGATGCGTACTTGCATTAGAAACAACTTTTTACTCTGAAAAAATTGGCGGTCATTGTTTGTTAAAAAGTTATTAACAAATAAGTTCACGGGTTCGGATTGGCCTTTTCTTGCGTGGCGATGACTTTGACCTTGACATATATTATCAAGGTCACCCTCCTGAGTAACAATCCGAAGGTTTTAATCGGCGCTCATTGTTTGTTAAAAAATTAGGCAAAACAGTAGAAGCTATGGAGATTGATTTAACCAGAAAGGCCTACCACGCTCTCAAGTTTAAATTATTTTTTTAATGCGCGGGCGGGCGTGTAAGCGCTCGCGCCGCGCCTAACCATCGCTCCCCGCCTAACCTAACTCTAACCTAACCCTAACTCAACTCTGCCTAACCCTAACCTAACCCTAACTCAACCTTAACCTAACCCTAACCCGCCTAAGGTTTATAAGGGTTAGGCGCGGCACGGGCGCTTACGCGCCCGCCCGCGCAATGAAAAAATAATCTAAACTTGAGAGCGTGGTAGGCCTTTCTGGTTAGATCAATCTCAATTTATCACATTTATATTTCAAATTGAATTTTGAATATCTTCTTTTGGAGAGGAGACCGCCAATTTTTTCAGAGGAAAAAGTTGTTTCTAATGCAAATACGCATCGAATGAGCCTATTCCGAAGTTCATCGGAGAGGGGTCCCCTAAACCCCATATTTACCCAATTCACTTATACAGGGTGATTCTAATATTAACAGACAAATATTTCGAAAATATGCAATTTTACAAAAAAACTTTTGAAACGAAAGTTATACGGTATGGAGGGGGACGTAGAACGGTGACCTTGGTTTGACCTTGAGATGTCTATTTAAGGTCAAATGAAGGTCAACTAACTTTTTTCAAATGGGAATCCATATTTTATATTACATTTTTGGGTTGCGCAAATTCAAATAAACATCTCTGGTATCTTGATAATTTTTCATAAAACTAATGGTTTTGGAGATATGTGGGTAACAGGATGGGGTAGACTAGGAACTCACAGGGAATACACACACAAATATATTTAAATAGAAAAATGAAAGGAAACAAAGAAATACACCTGATGATCGCCTTTTACGCTCGGACACGTGTTACGTCTTTCACTGCCCGGAAGCGACTTCTCGTCTGTTTTTTCCGCGTGTCGCAACTCGCGTGTCGCCAACTTCACGCGTTGCTCTTTCGCACGTATGCACACCGCTTCGCATCGCTCTCACGCACGTGCACACACACGCATACGACCGTGCATCGGGTTCTCATCATAGACTTATACGCTTGGGGTTCTCAAACCCCACATTCGGCCATCCTGCTGAACATCTGACCTCAGATGTTTTTTTTTTTTCGCTCTTTACATTGGTTTGTTATTCGTTTATACTATTATTGTGTCTTAACTTATACTATTATTTTTTTTACACTTCCCACTTATGTTTTTACTCCTATTCTATTATGTTTTGCACTTTTATTTTTGTATTTTACACTTTACATTTCGCACTTTGCACTTTTGTTTTTATATTTTGCACTTTATGTCAGTGTATTTTTCGGCCACGGTTTCATGTGGTCTGCTGACGTTGATGTTCTTTGTGGTCCTTCGCCTTCGCCTATTTTCTGTACCACGTATCGGTCGTGACGTAACACTTGAGTCACACGGTATGGACCTAGAAATTTAGAGTGGAATTTTAGTCCTCCGCCAAATTGTGTTCGCTTGATTGCTACGAGATCGTCTACTTCGTAGCTTGTCGCAATTTTACGTCGTTTGTTATATTCTTTCTTGTTTTCCGCTTGTATTTTTGCAATATTTTCTTTTGCTTGTTGTCGTACTTCGTCCCGTCGTTGCTCAAAGTTTATGGCTGCTTCTTCCTCCAAAATTTCATTAATTCTCGTATCATCCTTTAGTCTCATTCTTGTTCCTATTAAGATAGAAAAAGGTGATGATCCGATAGCTCTGCTTGGCGTATTATTTATGTACTGCTGAGCTCGAGGCACATATTTAAACCATTCTTCCGGTTTTGGTGAGGATAACTTTGTAAGAAGTGGAATTAAAATTCTGTTAATCCGTTCGACTTGACCGTTTCCTCTTGGTACGCCGGTTACTATCGTTGAATGTTTGATGTTCTCTTCATTGCAATATTCCTTAAAGCCGTGGGAAGTGAATGCAGAACCCTGATCTGAAATGATGCGCCTTGGATTTCCGAATATCGTTGCCTGTTTTTTAAGTCGGTCGATAACTTCTGCTGCGCCTGTAGACTTTGTTGGGTAAAGCCACGTGAATTTTGAAAAAGCATCTGTGACGACAAAAATGTGATTGTAACTTTTCCGCGTTGATGGCATCGGGCCAAGGTGATCTATGTGATACGTATCCAGCGGAGAATCGCCCTTATCGATTGGGTACAGTAATCCTTCTTGTTTACCTAACTTCCGGTCTGCCAATATACACTCAACACAATTTCTCACTATTTTCTCAACTTCTCCTCGCATGCCCTTAAACCAATAATCACGTTTCAATAATTTCTCAGTCTTATCGATTGCAAAATGACCTTGATTATGTACACGCTTAACTATTTCTAACTGCATTGCCTTAGGTACTACCATTAACAGTTCATCACTAACATTCTTATAGAGTATCCCGCTATTTACAACGTAGTCATCATTCACACCCCGTTTCTTATTTGCGATTATCGCCTTTAGATTTTCGTCCTCTCTCTGCGCTCTCATCAACCGCGCCGTTATACTGTCTTGGCTTTCGGCAAACATCACGCTCGGTAAAGGATTTCGACTTAACCCTTTCGCTACGGGCGACTCCTCCGCCACGGCGCTCCCGCTGTACGCCCGTAGTATCTGAGTGGCATCTTATGCAGGGCGACTATAGTCGCCCGTAGTACGTCGGTGGCATTCTATGCAGGGCGACTATAGTCGCCCGTAGTAGCGAAAGGGTTAAACTGTCTACGTGTTGCATGTTCTTCGCCGGTCGATGTTCAATTTTGTAATCAAACTCGGATAATAATAGTGCCCACCTGGCTACTCGGACGCATAAATCTTTCTTTTCCATTGTCTTTGCGAACGCTTGACAATCTGTTACAATCTTGAATTTAATGCCTAATAAGTATACTCGGAATTTACGCAATGCTTTAATTACGGCCAGAACTTCCAATTCGTAGCTCGCGAAACGTTCTTCGGCCTTGGTAGTTCTACCACTCGCGTAGAGGATTGGGTGAAGCATGCGATCCTCTGTGTCTCTCTGAAATAGTATTGCCCCGTAACCAAACATCGATGCATCTGTATGAAGTTCGCTTTCCGCGTCAGTTCTATACAATCTTAATACAGGCTTCTCCGTTAATATCGTCTTTAATCGTTCGAACGCTTTCATTTGCTCTTCACCGAAAATAATCTTTACGTCTTTTCTCAATAAATCCGTCAACGGCCTTGCTATCGTTGCATATCCTGGTATAAATTTTCGAAAATAACTCGTCAGACCTAAAAATCCCCGTAGTGATTTAACATCATTTGGTTTCGGAAAATTCTGTACAGCGATTGTTTTCTCGCTTGACGGCGTTATCGTTCCGTTTTCTACTTCATAACCTAAATACAATATTCGAGACTGCATAAATTTACATTTCTTTAGATTTAGTAAAAGACCGTGCTCACTTGCCGTTTGCAAAACAACTTTTAGCCTATCTAGACCGTCCTCATAAGTCATCGAAGGTATAATTAAGTCATCCATATATGTCAATAAGATATTGTTTCTTATATGTTCTTTAAAAACTGCATTAATAAATTTTTGAAATACCGAAGGAGCATTACATAACCCAAATGGCATATATCTGAATTCATACTGACCCGTGGGAATAATGAAAGATGTGTATTTCATGCTGTCTTCGTGCATGTGAACGTGAAAAAACCCGTTTTTTAAATCTATCAAAGTATAAATTTTAGCACCTTGTAATTTATCAATTTGATCGTCTATAATTGGCAATGGATACCGATCTTTAATCATTTTGTCATTCAATCTCCTGTAGTCCACACATAATCTCGCCGTCTTTCTTTTTTGCTAAAACCACCGGACTAGCGTATTCTGAATTGGATGGTTGAATGATACCGTCGTTGAGCCATGTTTGAACATGTTTGTCTATTTCGGATGTTTCAAAGGGAGATAGTCTCCGAGGTCTCTGGTACACCGGTACATCGTCCTTAAGAATAATTTGCATTTTGATGCCTATATCCTTCGTTTTTTTCGGTTGATAATTGCTTACTATTTCTTTTACCGCGGTTTTAATGTGAGGTTGCTTTATGTGTTCTAAGTCGATTGTGTCATCGTCAAAACAATTTATCCTATAGACCCAGAGGTATACCAGAGTACGTCATTACAGATTTTGGATATTTTAATTTCGCCCTTCTTTAGATTGACCTCTACATTGTTTAGAAAATCGGCCCCAAGAATTATGTTGGGTTGCATCAGAGAGTCGGACACTACATGTAAATTTACGTCATACGCGTCGTCATCTATTATGATACTAGTGCGCGTTTCGCCTAACGTTACGTTATTATCTGAACCTACGCCGTGAAATCGTATTGTGTGTTTTGATAGTTTCGGTGCGCCTACTTGTATATATTGTTCCGACCTGATGAGACTGATGTCGCTCCCTGTGTCGATGAGCGCAATTATCTTCTGATCGCCTATTTGGACTTCTTTGTGGTATTTCTTACCTCCTGTTCGTGCCGCATTGCAGTTTCCCTTCTTACCACCGCCGTCCGGACATTTCGTCGAAATGTGTCCAAACTGGTTACATTTAAAGCACTTAGCGCCTTTGTTTTTCGACGGACAGTTCGCGCCTACGTGATCTGGTGCCCCACAGTTGAAACAGCGTCTTGTGTTTGTTGAACTAGGTGGCGTCGATGTTACCTTCCTGAATTTTTCATCGGGTCGTTGCTTCCTTCTTATGTTTGCCTTCATTATTTCGTACTGGTCCAACTTCAGTTTGAGATCCTTGATAGTCGTTGCACCGTATAGAATGGATTTATTTTGTTCTTCGTCGTCGATACCATCTATAATGTATTGTATTGTTGCAGCCGTCTCGATATCTCCTTGTGAAGCGATGAGTAGCATGGCGTAGACGTATTGATGATACGGTTCGTCCTGCTTCTTCTTTCTCTTGCAGAGTTCTTTGTGAATTTTATTGGTATTAATTTTCCGTGAGAACTCGGCTTCCAATGCACTTTTCAGTTTTTCCCATGTTGAACCCGCTTTGGCGTAGCTGATGAACATTTTTGCCGAACCTCGTAGGAGCCTCTTCGCGTAAATGACTTTCTGTACGTCTGTCCACGCACATATTTCCGCCGTTTCTTCAAAATCGGAAATCCATCGTTGAATTGTCTTAGTATCATCGCCAGAAAAGGTATCTATGGATTCCTCTACATCTTTAAACGTAGGTATGTATTTCGCTGTCTTGCTCGAAACCTCCGGCATCTTGCCTTTGTTCGAAACTTCTGGGTGCTCCCCGCTGATGCTCGCAGCTTCTGCGTACTCGTCGATCGACTCGTCTTTTTCGTCGTCGAGGGACTGCGCTGCTTTCAATCTTGCTATTAATTCTGCTTTATTTCCCGTCGTTTTGAGATTGCGTCTTTTTAATTCAGCCTTCAATTCGTCGACTTTCATGCTATCCACGTCCATCGTGTCTTTGTCACATGTATCACTGCTAGAGCCGTTGTCTGCCATTGTTAACCAAGTCACTGATTTTAGTCACGAAAATGTTTTAGACGAGCCCCCAAATGTGGGTAACAGGATGGGGTAGACTAGGAACTCACAGGGAATACACACACAAATATATTTAAATAGAAAAATGAAAGGAAACAAAGAAATACACCTGATGATCGCCTTTTACGCTCGGACACGTGTTACGTCTTTCACTGCCCGGAAGCGACTTCTCGTCTGTTTTTTCCGCGTGTCGCAACTCGCGTGTCGCCAACTTCACGCGTTGCTCTTTCGCACGTATGCACACCGCTTCGCACCGCTCTCACGCACGTGCACACACACGCATACGACCGTGCATCGTGTTCTCATCATAGAGTTATACGCTTGGGGTTCTCAAACCCCACAGATATTTGGATTCAAATAATAATAAATCGTACAATCGATTCTTAATTGCATAAACCGCTCTTGGCGCTACGGTTGTCCATATGAGGAGAACCTGTGGCAGTCACTCTGTAGGGGAGAGAGCGGGGAATAGTGTGACGTCGCGGAGGGTGTTTCGTCCGCTTTGCAGCGTCGTTAGCAGCCATCTCTCCGCTAGGTGCCACCGGTCTCTATCGTTTCTCGCGCACGAGAAACCACCTCGCAGGTATCATTAACCCCAGCGGATTCGCGTTCGGTGGTTCCTACTTTTCGGTTTGCGTTTATTTTCGGTTGTTCCGTGTTTACGTAAATATTCGGTATTGGAACGATTTAAATTTTCCCTTTCTTTCCCTCTCCTCCTTTTGTTTAGTACCGCTCTGGAAAGTTCAACCCTTTGGGTTGTCTCTTCAGGGAGCATCACTTTAGGTACATAATTGAAATTAAAACTTTGTTTCCTTGATTATTTTAAAATGACTGATTATTCACCTAGTGAAATTGTCGATATGATAATCGAATATGGAAGGAGCAATGAAAATTCCAGAGAATGTGCCCGTCAGTATGCATTACGGTATCCAGATCGTCGATGTCCCAGTCATGTAACAATAATCAGCCTTATAGCTAGGACTCGTGAAGGTAAATTACATCGCAAACGTAAAAGAAAATCTTTAATTGATGATAATTTGAATATAGCTGTTTTAGGTATGACAGTGATAAACCCTCAAATCAGTCAACGTATGATCAGTCGAGAACTCAATATTTCTCAAGGAACTGTTCAACGAATTTTAAAAGCGAGTAACTTTCACGCTTATCACATTCAACGGCATCAGGCACTTACTGAAAATCAAAAACAACAACGCGTTGAATTTTGTCATTGGGGTTTGGGAAAATTACAGGAAGATCCGACTTTTTTTGACAAGGTTTTATTTACCGATGCATCAAGTTTTCACAATACCGGTGAATTAAATCGTCATAATTGCCATTATTATTCAGACGTTAATCCATTTTGGGTTCGTCATGTAGATCATCAGCATCAGTGGAAAGTTAATGTTTGGTGTGGCATATTGGACGGCCAGATTATTGGACCCCACTTTATTGAAGGCAATCTTAATCGAGAAATGTATTTACAGTTCTTGCAAAATAATCTGCTTGAATTTTTACAGGATATCAATTTAGAAACTAGAGGTCGCATGTAGTATCAACACGATGGTGCTCCTCCGCATAGAGCTAACATTGTGCGAGACTTTTTACACGAAAGATATCATGAACACTGGATAGGATTTAACGGATTTGTCCGATGGCCTCCAAATTCTCCCGATTTAACACCTTGTGATTTCTTCCTATGGAGGTACATCAAAGGGATTGTTTTTGCTACGGAGCCAATTAATCCGATCGATATGAGAAATCGCATCAGCACAGCCCTCACAACTATTCCCAAAGAAGTTCTTCAAAGGACAGTTTCGAAGGCTTTACGTCGTAGGTTCCAAATGTGCATTGACGCGAATGGTGCTACATTCGAACAAACGTTATAAACGTATCAAGTTAACGTAAATCGTGAGCGGCAAGGGGACTCACGGAAATCAAGCACCCCGAATCGTGAGAGGAAAGGGGACTCACGGAAATCAAGCACCCCGAATCGTGAGAGGCAAGGGAACTCACGGAAATCAAGCACCTCAAAAGGGATCAAATTACCGCCACGTCCACGTCGTTGATCCTGGGTAGCGCCAAGAGCGGTTGATGCAATTAAGAATCGATTGTACGATTTATTATTCTTTGAATCCAAATATCTCCAAAACCATTAGTTTTCTGAAAGATTATCAAGATACCAAAGATGTTTATTTGAATTCGTGCAATCCAAAAATGTAATAAAAAATATGTATTCCCATTTAAAAAAAAGTTATTTGACCTTCATTTGACCTTAAATAGACGTCTCAAAGTCAAACCAAGGTCACCGTTCTACGCCCCCCTCCATACCATACAACTTTCGTTTCAAAAGTTTTTTTGTAAAATCGCATATTTTCGAAATATTTGTCTGTTAAGATTAAAATGAATCACCCTGTATACAGGGTGTCCCACGACTGGGGTCGCACCCGGAAATGGGCGATAGCTGAGGTCATTCTGAACGACATTTTCCTTTGCGAAAATGTTGTCCGAGGCTTCATTTTTGAATTATTAAGGAAAAACACCGGCGTATGAGAGCGCGCGTAGAGCCCGCGCTCAGGGCCGTGCGCTCTCCACTCACTGCGCCCGAGCATGATCGTGGACGGGCGCACCGCGGTGGTATGGCACGAAGCGTCGGTCGAAAATTATGTCGACCAACAATGTCAGAATGACCTCAGATATCCATTAGTTATGCACAATCAATAAAATAATTAGTCATTATTCGTGTAATGGTAACAAATCGATTAAGTAATAATTAACATTCGATTTAACAAATCGAAATATGCTCAAAAACTTTTATTCGTTATTTAAAATCAACGCGAAATGAGATCTCGAAAATGATTTTTTTTAATTATTAAGAAAAAGCTTTCCGAATCCAACAAGAATTGTTTTCTATTAAACGAATAATGATTACAATAGAATAATGTAGAATGTTATTACTCACAGTCGTCGATGAAAGCAGATCGCTGTCGCAGGATCATTCGGCCGATCCCGACCTTTCCAAGAATACGTAGCGCGGAACAGCTGATCCGAGCAGAGTCCCGGGCGGGTCAGAGAACTCGCGTCACTACACACTCACTATCGCTCTCGATACTCCTGTCGAGTGATTCGTGTCTCACGTGTGAATTATTGATAATCCATTGTTTAATCCTCAAAGAGGAGGCTTCACGCGGGGGTTCTCCCGCTTCACTTCGCGCGGGTTGCACCAATCCGTTAGAATGAAGTCTTGACGCAAAACGTCGAAAACTTTTCACACTTGGAGGTATTTGATCGGGATACCTCTCACAGTACCGCTGTGCAGTAAGCACAGCATTACCGTCACACTGCGCAAAGACGAAGAACATATTATAATATTCCGCGTTCGACCGATTCATCGTAAAAAACACGCGATCCTTTGCTTATGAGGACGAAGAATCGACTAACTCGTCGTTCGTTTCTTCCAAACGCATCATTATGGCAATGCTGCTGTTGATGTGGTAGAGAAAGTTTCTAAGTGTGGAATATGCGATAAGATTGTTTGATCCGCGTCGAGCCTGATGCGGCGAGTTTAAAGGTCTCTACCCACTACACCGTCTCATACCATGACCGTACTAGGAACGTGTCGGGCAGAAAAATATTGTTTGCATTGAAAAGTATGAGATTGCGCCCACTAGACCGTTCCGTCACCGACTAGCACCGTCGCGTACCATGCACGGAGCGTTAACAATTGCCGGCGAGAATATTTTGCCGGTGCCGATACGCTCCGCGCATGGCACGCGGCGGTGCCAAACCGATGCGTGCAGGCGGCGAAACGGTGAGCATACGGGTTATAACGCGTTCGAAGACAGTTGACAGTTCAACAAGACGTGTGTACACATAAAGACGGTGTAAAATGGAGGATGAAAAATTAATAGAATGTGTACGTAAATATGAGTATTTATATAATCTACAACACCCAAAATATATGGATACTGTGAAAAAGGAGATGACTTGGAAGGAAATTTCGGAAGAACTAAAACAACCAGGTATGTTTATAATATTATTGTTTATTTGAGTAAGTAATTTAATTACATGGGTATCCAGTCCAATTGGCCTTGTGTCGTTTGAAAGAAATCCGCAAATTGATGGCGTACTTCAAAAGCGGTAGAAACTGCATTACCTCCTTGGTGTCTTAGGTTGTTAAACTGTACAGGCGTATTTGTTTCCGTAAAAATTGCAGTTTCTCCGCGTCTTATAAAATTGTATAAAATGCACGTTGTTAGTACAATTTTGTCCGCAAATTCTGGCTTCAAATGCAAACGTCTATTATAAATACGAAATTTTTGGCTTAAAATACCAAAAGTATTTTCCACTACACGTCGTGCTCGGCAAAGGCGATAGTTAAAGTGGCGTTTCTTATCATCGTTAATCGACTGTTGTGATGGATAAGGTCTTAGGAGATTAGTTTTTAAAGGAAAAGCTTCGTCCCCTAATATAACACACGGTGCACTTACATTACACCCCGGAAAAAATTTGTTACTTGGAATATTAAATTTATTCTCGAATATAGCTTTGCCCATTTTTGACTTTGACAAAATACCACCATCACTATCTTTGCCGAAAGCACCGACGTTTACAGCTATGAAGTTATAATTAGCATCAACCAAAGCCAAAAGTACAATAGAAAATGTTTTTTTATAATTAAAATACAAAGAACCACTGTTTGTAGGTGCTACAATAATAACGTGCTTTCCGTCTATAGCACCTACACAATTAGGAAAATTCCATTTATTCCAGAATTCTTCTATATTTTTTTCCCATTCTTCTGTGCCAGGCGTGGGAATACTTTCTCCCAATATATTTTTTATTATAGCATCACAAACTTCCAACACAGCACGCCTCACAGAACTGACTCCCATACGATAGCTAAAAGCAATGGTTGTAAACGAATCACCAGTTGCTAAGTACCTGCAAACAAAATATTAATTAATTAATTATTATTTAGTAATGTTTTATGTATTTATGATTATGTATTTTTTTGCTGTATCAAAGGGTGGTATGTATTTATTAACAGTATGTTTTGAGTGCGTAATATACGTATTATGCATGTATTAGTTATTAATACTTATTGTTTTTTATACAGCTGCAGCTTGTAAACAAAGGTGGCAAGGGCTAAGGGATGCGTACAGAAGAGCATTAAATAAGAAAAAAGGAAAAAGTGGACAGGCAGCCAAGAAAATTAAAAAATGGAAATACGAGGATGAAATGTCGTTTGTTGTTCCTTTTTTTATCGAAAAAAAAACTTTAGAGTCCGTTCAGCTGACAAGCGACGATGAAGAGTTTCAGAACGAAGATGCAGTAACTGAAGTCCAAAACCCTACCGACAATGAGATCAACAGTACCGATGCTGTGGATGTGGCTGCTTCTCACGACACTGAAATTCGGAACGAAGATGACACTATTGTCTGTAATAAATCCTCACATCCACAACACAGTCAAGCAAAAAAGGCAAAGACAACAAAGAGGGCTAAAGTTCTACCAATACAGTCAGCATCCAGTGTGTTGATGTCTAGATTATTAGACGAGCAAAGTATTATCCGACCACAACGCGAACACGATGAACTAGATCGTTTCTTTTTGAGTATATCAGAAACAGTAAAAAAGTTTTCACCTTATCTACAAGCAATGGCAAAAAGTAAAATATTTACATTAGTTTCGGAAATGGAATTAAAACAGCTGGCACCAGCTAGCTTTATAACTACACCTCATCAATGTGCATACAGTCCATCCCCAGCATCGACTTCGTCATACATTCAAGCAAGTGCTACACCCATGCCTACGTCTCCTGAGACTTGGGATACGTCTACTAACGATTGAAACAATACGTCGTAGTGGGCATAGTTAGAAAATATTTTTGAATAAATATTAATATTTTTGATTTAAAATATATTAAAAGTTGTTTTACTTACCGTAAACACACAGCAAGTCTTTCTTTAGATGATAAACATTCTCTAAAGTTGGTGTTTCTTTTAACAATGTCATTTTCAATTTTTTTTAGTAATATATTAAATTGAAATGTAGACATGCGGAAATATTGAAAAAACTTTTCTTCGTCATCAACTAGATGCCTGAATAACGTCCAATATTCTCCTTCAGTTTTCCGGTCTTTTATAGAATTGTGGATCCAGTAGCGTCGATTGTTTTTTTTGTTCTCTTCTTCTTCCTCATCCAATATTATGGCAATCATTGCCAGTTGTCTAACACTTAATTTTCTAATAGACATACCTATTTTATTATTTAAAAACCTAATAACACTCCCAAGACGTCCACGCAACACCGATACGCATAAGGGAATGAAATGGGTTCCTATCGATTTTGGTGGATTTAGATCATACGGGCATCATACGGGATGCATACGGGCATCATACGGGATGTATACGGGCACAGAACGCCGTCGATCCGTTTCAGTGGGCATGGCAGGGCGTATCGTGTTGCTTTTCATGCCTGATACGTTCCTAGTACGGTCATGGTATGAGACGGTGTAGTGGGTAGAAACCTTAAATGCGCTACCGTCGAATCGACGACGCAGTCGATTCCTTGAAATTTCTGCCGAACGCCGAGTCACGACGCCGACGTGTGTGCGTAACGTGTGAGCGAGCTAGTGTTCTGTATGATGTGTGTGTACGTACACCAGTGTACAAGGAACAGACACAGTTCTCCTTCGGTCATTCGACTGAATACGTCGTTTTATTAAATCGCAGTGCCAAAAAATGTTATAAAATGCGTTACAGTGCGTTTGCTGAGATAGAAATCGCACACGTGGAGCCTCCTCTTTGAGGATTAAACAATGGATTATCAATAATTCACACGTGAGACACGAATCACTCGACAGGAGTATCGAGAGCGATAGTGAGTGTGTAGTGACGCGAGTTCTCTGACCCGCCCGGGACTCTGCTCGGATCAGCTGTTCCGCGCTACGTATTCTTGGAAAGGTCGGGATCGGCCGAATGATCCTGCGACAGCGATCTGCTTTCATCGACGACTGTGAGTAATAACATTCTACATTATTCTATTGTAATCATTATTCGTTTAATAGAAAACAATTCTTGTTGGATTCGGAAAGCTTTTTCTTAATAATTAAAAAAAATAATTTTCGAGATCTCATTTCGCGTTGATTTTAAATAACGAATAAAAGTTTTTGAGCATATTTCGATTTGTTAAATCGAATGTTAATTATTACTTAATCGATTTGTTACCATTACACGAATAATGACTAATTATTTTATTGATTGTGCATGACTAATGGATATCTGAGGTCATTCTGACATTGTTGGTCGACATAATTTCCGACCGACGCTTCGTGCCATACCATCGCGGTGCGCCCGTCCACGATAATGCTCTGGCGCAGTGAGCGGAGAGCGTACGGCCCTGAGCGCGGGCTCTACGCGCGCTCTCATACGCCGGTGTTTTTCCTTAATAACTGAAAAATGAAGCCTCGGACAACATTTTCGCAAAGGAAAATGTCGTTCAGAATCACCTCAGCTATCGCCCATTTCCGGGTGCGACCCCAGTTGTGGGACACCCTGTATACATAATTTAATAAATCTCTTTTATTTTCCACAAATTCGTCCACTCTTGCGTAAAAATGATTACAAACGTTCTAACCATTCCCGTTCATATTATTTCCATTATTCACAAATAAAAAAGCTAATTTTGCAAGCAGGAATTAAGTAATAATAAAATACATGCAAATTTTAAACGAAAAAGAAAAAGTCAGCAACGAGACTACAACGTGGGACCTACCGCTCACTATGCTTCTGCCTTACCCAGCTGACCACGCTGCTCGTTGAAATACTGTGTATCTCTAGGGTCCTAGTTCAGAGGAGAATTTTCAAAGTCGATTTTCTCGAAAAATACTGATTATTGCACTCTATTGCTTTAGGGAATTGTTAGTTGAGTACTCATCTTTAAGTCCTGTAAATATGAAGTAAATCCCTATGATCCATACTGCGACTTCCCCTTGTAAGAGTGATAAAATCAAGGAGTAATTTAACCCTTTGCGGTCGGCGGCTTTTTTGGCCGAGGTTTTGTTTATCTAACATAAACACCCGTTGGCGCGTCTGAGTCGCCATCCGACCTGCCGCGCGAAATGCCGTGGCGCCTGAGAGGCGCCTTCCGACCGCAAAGGGTTAAGACCAAAACGAGCTCAGTGATTAAATTATTTCTGGTAGTACTTTACTGTTGTCGCGTTCAACGGTCGTTTTCCTTTTTTCGATTTTGCAACATAAATCGATTGGTGATAAAATCGAGAGTTGGTATTCTAAGAGTGATAAAATCAAAGAGTAATTTAAGACCAAAACGAGCTTGGTGACTAAATTATTTCTGGTACTTTACTCTTGTCGCATCCAACGGTCATTTTCGTTTTTTCGAATTTCGGACTTAAATTTTCGAGTTACGAAATCGAGAGTTGGATTTTCTTAGAGTGAAATTTTCTTAGAGTGAACAAATCTAGTGCAAACGGATTTAAAAAGTTTTCACGGGAACCCTGTTTTTCAAAAGTGGGGGTGCTAGCTTAACGTTACAGAAAAATCGATTTTCCTGCTAAACCGCTTGGGTGAAAAAATCGGGATTGCGGTAATAAAATAGTGATAAAATAGGGGAAAATTCATATATTAATGAAAATTCCGTTTACGATGGTGGGGGTACTAGCTTAACAGAGGTCTAGCACAAGTCCCTAACAACTGGTTAGAGGAAACTTCTACAAAGCAACAGGTTTGCTTCTATCCAAAGTATGATGTGAAAAAGAGGCTGCATAAGGCTATACGAAATAAGGAAGTACCAGACCTACAAAATGCAAAAGCTGGCTGAGCTATACAGGGTGATTCAGAACAACCTGCCGAAATTAAAAACTCAAAATCTTGAAATAATTCTAAGAAACTTTTCCCTCTTGCAAAACTATGGTAAAAGCTCAATTTTGGAATTATTAATAAAAATAGTAGGCCTATCACGTGCAGAGTACAGGAGGTAGGCAGGGGCGGCGCAACTCACCGTCCGACACGGGCTCTAACGTGGGATGCTCGCTGCAGTCAGCTGATCGCTGAACACTCTAGTAGTTGTGTCCAAAATACATTGCCAATATGGAAATCTGTATTTTGTATTATTGATTTCCATAAGTGGCAATTATTTTAAGGAACAACCAGAATGATACGCGTACACACGAATAACGCGTGCAAGCATGATCTGTTTCTCTCTCTCTCTTCCTCTCACTGATTCACTCGCATTCACTTATGCACTTCGACCTAATACACAGTTAATCAGTTGTTACGTCCGTGACGTAACGAGGCTCTATGTCAAAGGGACGCTGCGACAATCCGACCGTCGGTAGGCAGCGGTGAATGCAAACACAAGACGTTGAAGATAAGACGAACTCTCTTACGCACTCGGAGCGTAACTTGGGGTTTTATTTCCGGGACATTCTCTTTGACATCGAACCAATCGTTAATGTCATAAATACATAATGGGTTTGACAATGCACATACGATATTGAAACTTCCTACATTTGCAACTCATGGAAATAGGGTAATATGATTCGTAGTTATGCTAAACACATAATATCCATCTTAACCGTCGAGATTTCGGTATTGCTAATACAGCGGATGTGCATGACTCATCCCCACCTCTGTCTCCACCTCTGTATTCTCCCCCATCTCCACCTCTGTATTCTCCCCCATCTCCACCTCTGTATTCTCCCCCATCTCCACCTCCGCATTTTTAAGCTCACGATTAGCAGCGAAGCTAACGCGCAGAACTCATCTTGACCATGGCCAGCTTCTGAGAAACGATGGCAAGTGCGAGAGCACTTATTAGTAAGGACACAGGGGAGAAGAATTGTTTTGACTACGCTGGGCTCTGGAATGTGCAGCGACCTGTCGGGGGAAAATCATGAAATCTGTGACTCGAGGGTAGAAGGCCATTATGTGGCCCGTTCTGATTGGCTAATGAAGTGTGACGAAATATGAGGAACCTACCCATCTTACTCCTTCTTATGCTCCCACCCTATGCTAATTGCCCCACTTAGGGATCAATCTGACATCGTCTTAAAAAAATATTAATTGGGATCACCAGTGCTCAGGAGCACATTCGATCATTAATATTCAACCTTGCAACAGTTCACTTGCTCTCTTTAGTATTCAGACGTTTGTTCAATTGCTATCTTTTCAAAATCAGTAATAGTCTTTATATTATTCCACCAATAATCAAAGTTTGTTTCAATATAACTTGACCAGATTATCCATAACATTAACTAAACGCATCATACTAAAAAGGGTCTCCTACTTGGGTCCG
The DNA here is from genome assembly GCA_944319695.1 of Tiphia femorata. Taxonomy (NCBI): domain Eukaryota; kingdom Metazoa; phylum Arthropoda; class Insecta; order Hymenoptera; family Tiphiidae; genus Tiphia; species Tiphia femorata. The sequence continues at coordinate 11,536,250 of OX090898.1, read as the reverse complement.
AAATCTTCAATTTCGAAGTAAGTAACTATTTGATTCGAATTGCATAAGTATTAACCGAATTTGTCAGAGTTTCCTTCATTGCCATTTTTCCCTCCTTATTAACATGTTTCCTTTCCTCAGTACTATTTCCCTTCACATTCCTTTGTGCAATATTTAATTCTTTTCAATCCTCTTTCTTTCCTACCAACGTTTTACATTCCATTCCCATTATAACTCTCCTTGTTCTTACTTGGAGGAGAACCGGAGTTGGTTTGCAATAACATAAGACGCAGATCCTCTATCGACACCTCCGGTCTGAACGTACCTTCTCAAGTCCTCACACTCCTCTTTATCTCAATGCCCAAATAATCTGTCACCAAACCTCTCGACTCCTCTTCTGGTTTATACCAGGAACTCTCCTATCGCCTAAATTTCAAACCCTGCTACAAGACCTCTTTACAACACTCCTCTCCTCAGGTCTTTTCTTACACAGCTGTATTTTACAACACCTTTCTTCGAGTCACAATTTCGCTGCCAGTTCATTCCGACAGTGACCATCGTACCTAAAAGACATACAGGGTGTCCCACAATAGGTGTAATCCCCGCGAAGGGGTTATAGCTGAAGTGATTCTGAACAAGATTTTCCTTTGCAAAAATGTTGGATGGGGCTTCATTTTTGAATTATTAACGAAAAACACTGGCGAATGAGCGCATCCGTAGAGCCCGCGCGCAGGGCCGTGTGCTCGCCGCTCACGGCGCCGACCATGGTCGTGGACGGGCGCGCACCGCGATGCTTCGGCACGAAGCGACGGACCGAAATTATGTCAAATGACAAATAACATCCACAGATTCATTAGTCTTGACTAATGAATACCCCAATTACTAGTTGCGTAGATTTAACAGATTGTTTAAGTACTTTAACATTGGACGTAATTACTATTTCCTTTCGATTTGACAAATCAAAGTGTTTAATACCTTTATTTTTCATTTCAAAGTAACACGGAATAAGATCTCGAAAATAATTCCCGTCAATTATTCCGAACATAAAGTTTTTAGAAATAACAAATAATTTTGGGAAACGACTTTTTTATTCAACGAATAATTATTGAAATAGAATATCAAAGAAAAATATTACTCACAGCCTTGGATGAAACTGGATCACTGTCACTGAGCCACTCCGCCAATCCAGACCATTCGTAGAACACAAGAATACGTAGCGCGCCGCCGAACAGCTGATCCAAGCGAGGCTCCGATCGGGTCACTGAACTCGCGTCGTTGCACAGTCACTAACACACTCCCTATGTTTACATGCGACAGAGTTGTTTTAGGCAATAGTAATTGGTGGTCCTGAAAAAGACCGATTGTTCGCCTCTTCAGAGAAGAGGCTCGATGTGCCCCTCCCCTTTATCCCTGCGCACATTCTCGCGTATTTTGCAACAATTTTCTGTATCTTGCAAAAAATACCCGTGGCAAATTGTTCATTGGTCTACAAGTGCCGTAGTCTGTTTTCCATTGACTGTTTTCTCGTTATTCGTATCTTTGTACGAAATGAAGTACAAAAATAATGAGCGAAAGAATTTAACAATCTGTTAAATCTACGCAACTAGTAATTGGGGTATTCATTACTCAAGGCTAATGAATCTGTGGATGTTATTTGTCATTTGACATAATTTCGGTCCGTCGCTTCGTGCCGAAGCATAGCGGTGCGCGCCGGTCCACGACCACGGTCGGCACGGTGAGCGGCGAGCGTACGGCCCTGCGCGCGGGCTCTACGGATGCACTCATTCGCCAGTGTTTTTCGTTAATAATTCAAAAATGAAGCCCCATCCAACATTTTTGCAAAGGAAAATCTTGTTCAGAATCACTTCAGCTTTAACCCCTTCGCGGGGATTACACCTATTGCGGGACACCCTGTATATAGACTTACCTTCAGTGTTCAGAATCGTTGTACCCATCAGTTTTATTTTCAATATATATATTCTTCCACATTTCTTTCAACTTAAATTCAGTGATTTTCTTTATTTCAAACCTACCTTCGACCACACACGTAAGGGATTAGTTCCAGAGAACATCGACAAGTAAGAATCAGCGAATTAAAATCTTTCTTTCTCTTTCTCTCTCTCTCTCTCTCTCTCTCTCACTCTCGAGCTCCGGTTGTTGTGTTGGCTTCACCGTTTTCGTCCTACCTTCTCGAATTATCGATAATCACCCTTATAACGATCGACGATCATTGACTTTCTGCCCTATCCCGAGTTATAGCGCGTATCGTGTTGACTCAAAAAGGGGTGCCGTTCGACCGTCGGATAACCGCGAGTAAAGTTTCGACTGACCGCCCATCTGGCCTCCAGGTCGAGCGAACGGTTCTTCGGGAATCGTGCTGTCAACGTTTCGCACGTTTCGTTCGGGACGTAACACAGTATTAATCACAATCGATGAATCGTATCGGCAAATTAGAAGTCTTGGAAGAAACACAATACTAAACACGTGTTTCTTCCAGGAATTACGAACTGCCGCCAACAACAAGATTCATTTGCTTCACGACAGGCCACAGATAATTTCATAGGTAACAATTGCATCACCGAGGAGAGATTGTTAAAGAGGGACAGCGCTTATGCGTCCAGAGGGGCCGAAAAATTTCACTGTTTACAACACCAATTTGTCGTAACTGAAATGGTTAGCACCGGAAGTGGACGAGTTCGAGTTCGAGTTCGTTCTGCACATATCCTTAACCTACCAGCAATCCGTGACTTCCTATTGGTTGTGTCTCCATGCGACCGCTCCCCGGCCAAACAGGAATACGCTTGTGTAGAACCACGCAATATCGCACGGGTGCCAAGCCGAACTCGCTTACGGTTAGGGATACCAGAGTGAGTCTCAGGACTGCTCGGGACTTCTCCTTCTATCATCACTACTTGACGTCATATTATCCCCCACTACTGCCGCTGCCAGCCTGTACGGACCGGCAGTGCTCAGGGTTGCCAGGGTTGGTACATTTGTACCAGATCTGGAACTATTTTATCGCATTTGGTACGTTGGTACTACAATGCATGAAATGCCCTCTTTTTGGTACTAAATGTGTTAGACTTGGAACTTTTGGTACTTTTTGCTCGACCGATCGACCTTCTCATGTATAAACATGAATTACGTTATAACATAAAATATATGCCACCGCCATTAATAACGGACTTTTATTATATACGTATAATACAAATGTAAGCTATTTCATTATATTAATAATTGTTTTATATGTTTAATACAATTAATCATGATACATATTTTCTTTACATTAATTTAAAGGAATTTATATTTTTTAGATTAATAATGTCTGACGTACGGAATAAAGAAAACAATAAACCAAATGATTGTGAACTTTTAAGAAAGAAATATTACGCGCATAAATTTTCTAGGAATTGGATAAATAGATTTCCTTGGTTAGAATCCGTACAAAATCGTCCTTTTTGTGCAACGTGCAAGGTAAATCTTGTTGGTAGTATTACGCATTTAGAACGACATGGGCAGTCTAATAAGCACAAAAAGAAATATGAAATAGCTAGAACATGTCCCAAAATACAAACATTTGTAGAAAATGAGACTCAAACAATCCTAAATAAAAATGTCTATAGCGCGGAGCTAAAATTAGTTATGTTTTAACACGAGCATAACTTGCCATTTCTACTAATGGAACATTTACCTCGTTTAATTCGCTCAGTATGCCCAGATTCAAACATAGCCAAAAAGATATCTTGTAGTAGGACAAAAGCAACAGCTATAACAAATGAATGTTTGGCCAAAGAGCAATTACAAAATTTGCAACAAGTTTTTATGAATGAAGATTGTTATTATTCAATAATTATTGATGAAACAACAGATGTTTCAACAAAAAAATGTTTGGCAGTAGTTATACGCTTTTTTAGTAAAGACAAAATTCGAGACAAATTTCTTGGCCTTGTACAAGTTCAATCAGCTACTGCTGAAGCACTGTTTAATGCAGTGAAAGATTTGCTTGTTACAAATAAGATACCGACAAAAAATATTATTGGATTTGGTGCTGATAACGCATCTGTCATGATGGGACAAAAGTCAAGTGTTTTAACAAGGTTCAAAGAATTAAATAAAAATATATTTGCGCTAGGTTGTATATGCCATTCTTTACATCTGTGTTCGTCAAAAGCAGCAGCCAAATTGCCAAAATCTGTAGAAGAATTTGTAAGAAATTTGTATAATCATTTTGCCAACAGTCCAAAAAGGATGAATACTTTAGAAGAATTCCAAAAATTTTTGGACTTAAAACCTTATAAAGTATTACGACCTTCTCAAACTAGATGGCTATCGTTACAAGTGAGTATTTTTTGAATTCTAATATGAAATAACTTTACAACCTTTTTCAAAATTTGTCATAATTATTATATTAACTAATTTAATGTTGACTACAGCTGGTCGTTGACAGAATACTGCTATTATGGGATTCATTCATATTATATTTTACAAATTCAGTATTTGAAGAGGATAAACTACATGTAACGAGTGCAATACTTGACAATTTACGCAATCCTATTTTTAAGATATATCTTCTATTTTTATCATACATATTAGATAGTATAAATAAGATGAATCTTATTTTTCAAGGTGAAGGTACGCAAATCCATATGTTACATACAAGATTTACGAGTTTATATAAAACTTTGTTAAGAAATTATATTAAGAAGTCTATTATTGATAAGATTGATTTATCAAAAATATCTCCAACTAATTCTGATTATTATGTCAAAATAGAAGATATTTATATGGGTGCAAAAGTACAACTGTTTTTAGATAAAAATTCGATGTACCAAGATGAATTAAAGAAAGTTAGAATTAATATTTTAAACTTTTACATTGAAGTATGTAACCAAATAAGAACACGGTTTGATTTCAATGATTTGCGTTTAAAGTTTCTCACTAATTTTCAACCAAAAGTAGCACTTAGTAGCGATGTTCCTTCTATAGCACAAGCAGTTGAATTATTTGAAATTTTAGTTACTGATGTGGAAGCATTAAATACCGAATGGCGACAATTGCAAGACATAGGGTTTTTAAAACAATTTGAATATAGTTCATTTGACAAATTTTGGTTGGAGGTATTTAAAATGAAAACTGAACTAAATACTGAGATGTTCCCACATTTAAACAAGTTAGTTAAGGGATTAATGTGTTTGCCACATTCATCTGCATCTGTAGAAAGAATTTTCTCTGAATTAAATTTAATTAAAACAGATGTAAGAAACAGGTTAGATATAAAAACATGTAATTCTATTATACTATCAAAACAATTAATGGATAATAATAGTTGTTACACATGGGAACCGTCTTCTACATTAATGAAAATGAAATTAGATTATTCATTGTAAGCGACAGAATGTTTCTAACACTGGAACGTTAAACTGTGATGTTAAATTTTTCATAGTGTTGAGTTTATACCAGAGTTCTATGTTTCAGATTTTATTGCGTTATTACATGAAAATGTTATTTAAAATAGTTTATTAGAGTATAAGGAACTACAAGAAAAAGACTGTTTTGTGATATTAACATATGGTAATAAAAATTTAGAAAAATATGAAGAAAAAACTGTGTTTGTAAGTTTAATATATATCATAGCAAATATAATGCACTGAGGTTTTTGTTCAAGCACCCCAATTAATCTAAAGCTTACGGTTACGGATACGAAAAATTTTTAAGCGGAAAGCACACACATCTTTGTAAACGCATTTGCAGAAAAGTAGGAAAACGAACTAATCAGAGACCTTCATTTCCATCACCGCAATGAAATTGAATATTCTGATTGGTTCGCTTTCTTATGCTTGCATTCTGTGCTTATGCAAGAGTGTGTACTTTCCGCTTTACATCCATTATACATAGAATGTCCTTTAAACTTTATGTCAAACGAGGATTGGGATTGAAATTGGATTAAAATTTAACTAATTGGGAGAAAAAAAAACAATTTTAAGTTCTATGAACATTGTCTTTACCGATAGTACAAAAATTATATATAATATTGCCACAGTCAATATTTTAATGTTACAACATTATCGAAATTCTGTAAAACAATTAAAAAATGCAATAAAATACGTTAAACAATCAAAAAATGCGATAAAATACGTTAAAATCAGTATTTTAAATTTTTGGTACTTTTTAGCCTAATATGGTACCTTTTCTGGTACAAATTTTTTTTCTGTCCTGGCAACACTGGCAGTCTGCGAATTCGAGCCCGACAGCACGTTCACGCATACAGACGCAGCGCTCGTCTGTGCGCTCGGAAGCGCTCGGGTCGCCGAGTGAGAGGGAGAGTATCTCCCGCCCTTCTCACTCCTCACTGAAGCAAGCCACGCTTGTTTCCTTTCGGCCGTCTCGCCTCTCGCGCGACAGGCGTGAATTTTCCCAGTCCCGCGATTCAGCCGTCTATAAATTTTTTAAGTCCCAGACGCGCAGGCTATACACAGAAAAAAAATATCGTAATTATTAAGAAATATTTTTTCAAATCTGTACAGTGCATCTATTCTTTTAAAATAAGTATTTTTATTTATTTAAATAAATACTTAATTTAAATAAATAATTGCATTGCATACATTTAAAACATATTTTCCGAATATTACGATATTGTTTCAGTGTAGGCATGTCAAGTATATGAAAGAATCAAATATATATCCACATTAAAATTCTTGATGATAAAATTTTCTCCCAATGTCATATTAAATTAGGAACTTCAATTTATATCATTTAGCAATTAACCTCTACTCTCTATCAATACTCGGAATAAGCTGAAGTCAAAGGGTACTGGACAGTCAATAATAATTATGATTTTCTATTTCGATATTTGTGTGTGAGAATGTTATTCTTTTGGAATAATTTGTGAAATTATTACATTTAAAATACAAATATGACCATCCAGTTGCCTTGTTAATACAAATCCCACTCTTTGCCAGAAACGTGAACAGAATAAAATTTTGCAAGTAGTAGACACTCGTTAATTAATATCACAATTGAAATTATACGAAAAACATTCTCAGGCATATTGTAAAGTGTAACAAGTGCAATGCAATAAAACTGTTGTGCATATTTTCTATAGAGTTTTGCTACCAAAGAAAAAAATATTGCAATCCACATTACTGCTCGATGGAAACCGCGAGAAGGTGGTGGTTTCTTCCATCAGGCGGAAATGTTTAAAATTGTCACTGATTTTTGTTTAACTCGCTTACAAAATAGAACTCTTATTGACAATTTTCTACATTTCCTAGGGAAGGGGGGAATGGCAGGAATAAAGGAAATGCGAAGCAGAAATAAAAAAAATAATAGGTACGTTACGCAGCAAAAGAAATGGCTACAGTATCTGCCATTGCGCATGCATTTGCAAAAAAGAAAAAGAAAGAATCCCAAGAAATATGTACGTCACTACTAAAGCAATATTACAGCCACCAAGCAAGTGAAGCAGTAAATGAACATTTGATAAGTTAAACATATTACCTCAGTTTATTGCAACTTTCTTCATTTTAATGTCACAGCAATAAGCATATACTGTAAAATTAAAGTGTAGAGAGTAACGAAACGTTGATTTAATCATTTTAACGTATGAGATACTCAGTTACAAGTCTAAGGACGTACAGGGAAATTCTTCGTCATCGTTAGCAAAAAATGTAAAAACTTGGTATACTGCATGCGCCACTCTAATTTTATATAAATTTTCGGATGGCATAAGAGCTAAATGTCGTGCATCAACCATCTCATGGTCCGAGCCGTTTCTCCTCTCGCCCTTAGACACGATTTGATCACGCACAGAGCTTGAACATGAATCGCAGAAAGTGAATTGCGTTCCTTTGTTTTAATGTCTGTCAACATGGAAAACAATCTTTCGGCATCGGCATTAGAATTCGGAAGTGATCGCACTGAATTAACTAATTTAGCACATGTGTTACGTAGGGGGGCTATTGGGGGTAGTGAGGATGGCTAGGCCTACGTAACGTGATTCTACGCGTGTAGGTAGATAGAGAGTCGAGCTCGAGCGGTAAGCCGACTCTCGTTTGGTGTGGGATCTTGCTTCTTTAAAGCGCTAAGCGCACCTCTGCGAACCAAGAGTGACGGAAATCTGAATGACGGGAGGCTATGATAAGGTAGAATGGTATCTTGACGATTACCTTTAGAACTCCTTTCATATATTGTACTGTTCAAAATGGTATACAAAAGGTAGACCGAGTCGGTAACAACGATAGCGCTCGGTCAAAATCGCTATAATGAGTTTACAATGTTTTCGCTATGCTCTAACGTTTAGCAGCTCAGTGCGAAGAGAGGACCATGCTTCGATGGTAATACCTTATATCTACGGCTCCTGGCAGATGGCGAGGGCCGGCAAGTTTGAGAGTAAATGATTTTAACGCGAGGAGACTTATGCGCGCGATGCTTAGCACGGATCGAGAATTTCGTATGTAATCGGGGAATTATTAAGGAGTTTTCCTATTTACCCACTTGATTCACAACACTTATTATTCCCTTCTTTGATGCACGTGGTTTAGACTAATACGGTGCCTGTCTCTCGCGGGTCGATTCGATAGAAGTCGTATTGGCAAAGCGACTATTGCGCGGTGCGGTTTGACAATTCTATACTTTGGTATTTCGGCGCGGAGCTTCTACGATGGGCTCGCGATACGTACTATGCGTTTGAAATCCAGAAATGAAAAGACGCGGGCGGCATCGATTTGCCGTCTTTTATAAGAATTCGAGAATATTGATTGTAGGTATTCGCGGGGTACCCGCGGGTGGACGGAAGGTACGGTCGCTATGGGCCTCGTCGCGGCGCGTGGCCGTGGCGTCAGCGAATTCCTTACTGCGCTTCTCGCGCTGAGCTGCTAGAACGCGTGACTTATTAGAGAAGGGAATATGATCGAATAATATTTAGAGAATACTGAAAATAACTGAAAAAAATTACTGTTTAGAGGGGTCATTACGTAACACATGTAGCATATTGAAATTTTCCATTCGCGTCTTTAACCGCCATTATGCTTTTCATTTTGGATCGTCAAATTTTAAAGCAGCAATTTTTGCTTTTTGCTCTAATGAGAAATCCAGAGTTAAGGATTGCCATTTTTTCCATAGAATCTCCTTATTGAACCCGCCGAATCGTTTGGCAACTATTAAAACATCCTGAACCGATGTGTTCGGTTCATTTTGTTGAAATTGCTGCAGAGCAGTGGTTGGTGCAAAAACCGCCAATTTCCTCAGAAATTCCTCTTTCACAAAAAGTCTCTGACGAATTTCTTTTGCAGCGATGTCGTAAAAGGCCAAACAATTAGCGTAAACTGATTTGACAGTTTCCCCCTGACCTTCTTCGTCCAATTGATCAAGAAGATCTTGGCAAGATTGTCCAACCATTACACGATCAGGAGATAGCCGATTTGATTCTAATAATGGATTAATCATACCGTCCTCAACAACATTTAACAACGGAGATTTAACGACGTTACTTAGGACGTTTCTCAACAAATTTACCGCGGCCGATTACAATTCATAAACTTTTGTTTCGCGAGTTTGAAAAGATGCATTAAATTTGTTAAATATGTTTAAAATATATTCAAGAAATAAAAGATATGCTTGAATCTCTGGATTTTGCATCATTGAAAACAAAGTCGCCACAATCTTTGATTTCTCGCACAATTGCTCCTGTTGCAAAAATGTCAGCAGTGCTTCCCAATTTTCGTTTAGTCTTGCCACGCAAGAATGGCGTGAGAGCCATCACGTGTTAGACAATTTTAAAATTTTTCTACATTTGTCTTCATAATTAAAAGAAATCTGAAACTGCTGAAAAGTACTTTCGCGTTTGGGACTGCTTGAGATAAAAGATGCCACTTTCCGCATAAGTTAGTTCCTCGCATGCAACAGGAATTGCACTGCATGTAGCATTAACTACTAATGCTGGTGCGTGGCACGGACAGGGCATAGTTATCAACTTTTTGCAATAGTTTTCCAATTTTGTTTTAACAGATTTATGCTTTCCTGTCATAACGGAGGCGTTATCACAAGAAAGAGCGAGAATATTTTGGAACGGAATTTCTTTTTTCCACATTATGTCTCTAAAAGTTGTAAACAATTTATCGGCAGAACAGTCACTCGCGTCTAATTGAATTAATTTAAATAATTCCGTTGGAACATCCAAAGTCTGAGGGTCGACATATCGAACAAGAAACGTCATCCATTTTTTATTCTTTGTATGCGAGGTTTCATTTACAAAACTCGAAAACTTAGTGTGTCGTAACACTTGAACCAAACGTTCCTGCTCGCGAGTATGCAAAACAGTAACTAATACGTGCGGTGTCTTTTTGCGATTCATATTCATGTTTTTCAAGACAACGCTATTTTCAGCGAGATCTTCAAACAATGTCAAAATCTTCTCTGCCGTTTGAAGCGGAATATTATGTTCGGCAATAAAAGCAGCGTACTTAATTTCCGCGATTGTTTTCCTATCTTCAAAAGACAGAGACGATTTTTCAGCTGACGCGTTCAAATCTGAATCGAGGTTTCTTATCTGACACTCAGAAATATGTTTCTTTGTGTCAGAATGCCGCTTAATTGCATCAAGACCGCACCGAAGCTTTACATTGCAAAGGAAACAAGACAAATGGCTTGAATCGCCCGGGATTTCCTCCAGCTATGATTTGAATTGTTCACATTCAAGGTATGGTTGGAAAAATTTCCTCTGGGTTGATCTATTTGCAATTGATCTTGTTTCTTCGAGGCAATTGTTAAGCATATTTCGATGAGTCATTGTTTCGGCATGCCTCGAAACTCATGATGAGCAAAGAAAATGTTTTGTTGTAAATATTACAAAAGTAAGAACAATCGTCATCGGGGACCTCTTTAATCTAAAATTTATAATTTTCGTTTTCCAGCCAATCATGAGAAAATTTATAGCGTTTCCCAGCAGAAGCCATGCTAAATTACAGAATGGAAAAAATTGTGAGTAGCTACTTACACCTTCTCTAAGGCCACCGGAATTTCTACAATACAGCTCACGAAGTTCACCAGAGTAGCAACCAGACAATGCGAAGAATAGGCGACGTACACAAGCTTCTCATAATGATGAAACAGTAGACGAAACTGTCCCGTTGAATTTGGTTCGTTATATAGCACCGTTTGAACACAAAAAAAGTTTTTCAAAGTAGCGAGTGGCTACTGAATACTTCCGAGTATTCACAATATAAATCCCGAAGCTCACCAAAGTAGCAGCAGACAATTTAAAGAATAGGCGACGTACACAAGCTGGAGACAAGCAGGGGAATAACTGATGACGATTAAGAACAGCGTGTCTGGCAGAAAACAAGTGAAAAGCGCGATCGAGAAAGGCAGTTGGGCATGAGAATTCGTTCAAACGGTGCAATATGACGAACGAAATTCAACGAGGCATTTTCATAAGTTAAAATGTTTAAATCAACGTTTCGTTATTCTCTACACTTTAATTTTACAATATATGCTTACTGCTGTAACATTAAAATGAAGAACGTTGCAATAAACTGAGTTAATATGTTCAACTTATCAAATGTTCATTTGCTGCTTCACTTGCTTGGTGGTTGTAATCTTGCTTTAGTAGTGACCTACATACTTCTTGAGATTCTTTCTTTTTCTTTTTGCAAATGCATGCTCACTGGCAGATACTGTAGCTTTTTCTTTTGCTGCGTAAAGTACTCATTATTTTTTTTATTTCTGCTTCGCATTTCCTTTATTCCCGTCATTCCCTCATTCCCTAGAAAATGTAAAAAATTGTCTATAAGAGCTCTATTTTGTAAGCGAGTTAAACAAAAATCAGTGACAATTTTAAACATTTCCGCCTGATGGAAGAAACCACCACCTTCTCGCGGTTTCCACCAAGCACTAATGCGGATTGCAATATTTTCTTCTTTGGTAGCTGTTCGGGAAATAGTCCCGATGCTAGAGAGGACGTGAGTGGGCGTGAGAAAGGACGCGGTGGAGACGGATGTTCAAGTAAAGAGTTATTGAACGCGAAGTATGCGTGTAATGACCTGATTTGGTCACAGTCTTTTATTCTAGAGAAGTCGTCATGTAGAGTAGTCATTGTACAATTCTGAGAGTACGGTGAGAGTGCGGTGAGTGTAGAATGAGATAGCCCGACGATATTGTTGGATCGTAACGGCTCTTTCAGAGCAAAACTCCATGATCTAATGCTGTGTATTCGCTAACCCGCGACATACACACCGCATGAGTAGACGTGGTGATGTACTAGAGCAAGACGTGAGAATACTTGAGAGAAGACTTAGAGCCGACCGTATCTGAGAGTTCGTGTGAGGTCTTGTGAGAGTACTGTGTAAGAGGTGAGAGAGACTGTGAGCGTACTCTGTGAGAGCTCATGTACTACGGATGAGAGAGCAAAAGGTACTGATGAGAGAATGATATGAGCCAACAGGTGAGAATGCTATTAACGTATAGATGGGCGCGTCTAGTCAATAGTTGTGAGATCGGGTGGCTAGCGCCCCCTTTGTGGAGTGATGGGCGATCCATAATCGATAGAATTACCCATCAATCCACTAGAACGCTCTCAAATACGGTTACGGTGAGAATGGACAGTACACGCGCAGCATGCACTGTCACAGCGTGAGTATGATACAATGAGTGGGCTTCAGAGATGACGATGATTCCTGAACAGTAGCAAAACTCTATAGAAAATGTGCACAACAGTTTTATGACATTGCACTTGTTACTCTTTACAATATGCCTGATAATGTTTTTTTATAATTCCAGTTGTGATATTAATTAACGAGTGTTTACTACTTGTAAAATTTTATCCCGTCCACGTTTTTGGCAAAGAGTGGGATTTGTATTAATAAGGCAACTGGATGGTCAGATTTTTAGTTTAAATGTAATAATTTTGTAACGAAGCACTCTCCTCTCCAACGGCCTGAACGCGAGTGGCCGCCACCGAGCGACCGCGCCACGCCACCAAGCGGTCAGCGCCGAACACCAGTGCTGGCGAGAGCCGCCTCTGACGTCACGCCCCCACTCCGAGGGCCGCCGCTGCGTCCCACTCCGCACTGCACCGTTAAACCGAGGGTCACCAGCGGGTATATAAACCCCGGAGTGGAGGACCATCGTCAGAGAGAGCACGGCAAGCAATCAAGGCACTAGTCCTAGCGAACTAAACCCAGGGAGTGCAAACTCCCATATACAGGGTGGTCCGTTATAAGTTGGCATTAGCAAACATGCTTATAGAGCGGCTTAAAATAAACACAAAAGTCCTGGACCATTATTCAAAATTCACAATATTAATCGAGTTATTAACTGTTAAAGATCAAAGGAAAGGGCGTTCGCCAAAACGGCAGCGGGAGGAGCGCTAGAGCCTCTGCGAGCTGTAGGACGGCCCAGTTTACCATCAAACAAATGCGGGGCGCGGTAAGGAGAAGAATAACGCAAAAGAAGCCGGCCGTGCAGCGGCGTCTTATCCTTCCCCTTACCGCACCCCGCATTTGTTTATAGGCAAACTGGGCCGTCCCACAGCTCGCAGAGGCTCTAGCGCTCCTCCCGCTGCCGTTTTGGCGCACGCCCTTTCCTTTGATCTTTAACAGTTAATAACTCGATTAATATTGCGAATTTTGAATAATGGTCCAGGACTTTTGTGTTTGTTTTAAGCCGCTCTATAAGCATGTTTGCTAGTGCCAACTTATAACGGACCACCCTGTATAATTTGCGGACTAACAAGGAACCTACGCGAGGTGTCCCCCTCGGATTTCAATGCTGTTGACATATGTTGTAATCTAGATCAAAATAAGGGACACGTTTTTTTTTATACGTGCCCAATCGCACTTTTAGAGGGTGAAACACCCCTTTGAAAAAAATCGGTTTTCTTCTTTCGGACCAAATACTGTGAAATCTATATGAGATAGAAAAAAATGTTTTAGACGAAAGTTGAACAGTTTTAAAAGCGCTTAATAATAGTTATATCGGTTGTTTAAAAAATATTCAACTTTTCGATATACCCCTCCCCCCCTCATAATTATTTTGCAATTTCAGAATTTCGGTTTGACCAAGCGAAAGGATATTTTATTCCGAATTCAACCATATATAATAATGTTACTTTCCGAGATACGGACTTTTCGAAAAATAGATGCAAATGCCCGCGGGTACCCGTAACGCGCTGTGCGCAGCGGTTATCTCACTCGAGATGCACATATGTGTCTTCAATCGTGAAAGCCGAGAATGCGTCATCGGTATTTGCGTCTTTTCTTCTTTCCATCTAGTTTACTTTCGATTTTGTCGTGATATCTAATAACAATATTGTTTATAAAAATATATATATGTACTAAAACATAAATTGTACAGTCCTACTGGAACATTTGGCCCTAGAGTAGGAGACACAATGTTTAGGGAAAATAACATTTTTGCTATGACATCAAAATCAGGAAACTAACATCGTATCATTTTGATTTTGCTATAGCATAAAAATCAGGAAATCTAACGTCGTGTCATTTTGAAGTTTGGTTGAGAGAGAGGACCAAATGTTGTTCCTAAATCACCCTTGTTGTTGGATTCGTGGACTGGTCATTGTCCGAATATAATTGCACGAACTAAACCAGATTCTATAGAAAATATAGTTCTTTTCACAAAATCTGCGGGAACCACAGGCTAAAGACAACCATTAGATGTGTATGGTTTTCGCTTATGGAAAAATTTTATAAAATATTCCTCGGATACAGTAACACTTTTAGATTTGGGAATAAAACTATATGCCCGTGATTATATTTTAAGATTACAATCTTTAACACACTATCAGTTTTCATCACCAAGATTTCGAGATTTAATCAAATATGCATGGCATAAGAGTGGTTATAGAAGAGGGGCCACCACAATTTGAAACTTCCGTTGATTTTTGATTTAAGAAAAAATCGAATAAAATAACATGCGATATTAGCAGGGGCGTTGCTGTAATTACTTGCGCTTGGTGTAAGAAATCGCTTTGTATTAAACATTTATTTCATGATCATCATATGTGCAATATCTATTATCCATAAATATCATGAAAATGCTAGACGGAAATGTATTTTATTACTGTACAATTGATGTTTTATTTATAAACAATATTGTATATAAATAATGTATTGGAACTAATACTAATAATCACTATAAATTTATTGTGATGAAATATTCCTTTTTACAATTCAGGAACGTTAATATTGAATAAACGTCACAAACTCGATTATGATCTGCTTTTCATGTTCATATTCTCCCGCGTATATGTGGATAATACACAAATTAAAATATTTTTTTTTCTTACAGAATCTATTCATACATGTACCTCTTCACTCCTTTAACACTATTATTTTATAAAACATTATTTACCTCGATCTTTAAAAGCTATTTATTATCTCCCCATTAGTCGCAATATTTTTCTTTCAAAAACAAATTCTTTTCTTTGCCACTTGGTTAATAGAGCAGGCATTATATAAACACATTTAAAAGAAATACACAAATGCGAAATAACAATACGATAATGAAAACGTGTTAGTATATTCCTCACATTTTCAATATTAGTGGAATATTGACATATAATCAATAAGCCAAATGAAAACTAAACATTAATAAATATCGCCAACTTGCATTGCAAAAATCTAGATGCATTCCAACACTTGAAATATCGCACACAACAACTGTGATACAAGCCAAGCTTGTTATTCATCTATTATTAGATCACGACAAAATCGAAAGCAAACTAGATGGAAAGAAGAAAAGACGAAAATACCGATGACGCATTCTCGGCTTTCACGATTAAAGACGCATATGTGCATCTCGAGTGAGATAAGCGCTGCGCATAGCGGGTTACGGGTACACGAGGGCATGTGCGTCTATTTTTCGAAAAGTCCGTATCTCGGAAAGTAACATTATTATATATGGTTGAATTCGGAATAAAATATCCTTTCGATTGGTCAAACCGAAATTCTGAAATTGCAAAATAATTATGATTGGGGGAGGGGTATGTCAAAAAATTTAATAATTTTTAAACAACCAATAAAACTATTATAAAGCGCTTTTGAAACTGTTTAACCTTGGTCTAAAACATTTTTTTCTATCTCCTATAGATTTCACAGTATTTAATCCGAAAGAAGAAAACCGATTTTTTTCAAAGGGGTGTTTCACCCCCTAAAAGTGCGATTGGGCACGTATAAAAAAAAACGTGTCCCTTATTTTGATCTAGATTACAACATATTTCAACGGCATTGAAATCCGAGGGGGACACCTCGCGTAGGTTCCTTGTAAGTTTAGTTCGTATAAATGTCGGAACTGTTGTAGATGGCAGCACAAAAAGAAAATTTGTAGGGAAGGGGGATTACAGCAGAGGGCAGGGGGGAAGAACCACAGGGGCTTTCCTAACCTGCCCAAACTTTAATATTAATATCATTTAATATGGATGTTTAAGATATAAGACATTATAAAGTGTTAATATGCTTTATTATAAATTGTGCGAATAATGGCTGCAGAATTTTATACATCGCATTCGCACAAGGCGTAGGAAAAGTGCAGGAAACCGACGCCCGTGTATCGTGTAAATATAAATATAAAATATAAAATATAAATAGAAATTTAATATAAAATATAAATAAAAATAGAAATATATATAGTGTGACGTGGTATTTTACCCGTCCCAATTTTCCCCATCGGGCGCGCACGACTAAGAGAATAGATTAATAACGCAGCATTCTTTTAGAGCAGCAGCCAGCCAGTGCAACCCAGGATGAGACATATTTTCACGGCGAACCAACTAAAACCGTTAAGACCAGCGATATTAGGCATAGATAAGCGTTGCTCCTACCCCGATCGCACATCGCTCGCAATAAAGAAAACACCAGGAAGAGAGAAGATCGCAGGGAGCAGCGCGGACCTGGGTCGGGAGAGCCCGTCGAGCGGTACGGGACATTACATCTATCGGAGCGAGGCGGTAACGTGCGGGTCCTGGCGGAGAAGGGGATACCGCGCTGCAACGGAGACCGCGTTCCAGCCGGGTCCCTCGCCACGAAGGAGACGCGGGGCCTCGACAGAGGAGGGAGTCGACCAACCACGAACATCTGGAAGCGGCCCAGTCGTCCGCGAGCCACTCCACACCGGGACCAGCATCCACGGGCGAACCCCAGGGGATAGCTGGACCAACGGCGTGGAGCAGAGCCGAAGACGCGGAGGGCACCTGCCGTCCACCGGAGCACGAGGCAAACGGCGTCCGCGCGAGTCCCTGAACACGTGGTCGGGACATCGCCCGGGGAGCTGCAGTCCCCGGAGCGGGTAAGACGCCTTCCTCCAGACAAAACCCCGGATGGAAGGGCGCACCGCGGCGGGCGAGAGGCGAGCAGAGTGTCCTCCGCCAAGAGACATCCCTCTTGCACTCGGCCCGAGAGGAGGAGCCGCCCCGTCAACAGCGATCCGTACCGCCGACGACGTTCAAACTTCCCGGGGCACGCGCTGACCACCACGTGAGGGACTATCATCCAATCCCGAGCGGCGAAGCGCTACTTCCCCAATAGAGATGATCGACAGCGTGGGAAACCAATAAGCGATGCGAGCGATCCGCGATCGATAGGGGAGGGGATAACGCCGGGCACGCACGAGACTACGCGAAAAGCCAGCGGCACTTGCGACTCACTACTCGCACGAGCTGGCTGCCTTTTTCAAATTGCTACCTTGATATCGGTGCTGCCTAAGATTATTCAACTAACACTAGAGCTATCTCTCGTTGCCTTCTCGCTGACTTGTGGAAGTGCTAAGAAGCCACAACGAGAGGCGACGTGCGTGCCCGGCCCCGACGCCTAGACGGTAAGCCCCAGTCAATTAACCGTGAGCCTAATTTAGTAGAATCATTGGTAATTAGAATTGTCTCATCCTGGGGGGAAAAGAATAATATTAAGCGTCCCGAACTGCGTCCTCTTATTGTAAAATCGTCATTTTTCTCGCGAACTGCGCTCCGGCCTGAGCCCTATGATTTAGTCAATGTTATGTCCTATTTTGTATGATTTGTAAAGGGCTCAGAGTCGTGTATAACATAATTATTTTTCGGGACGGGTAGCAAGTCCTCCCGACACCGTCGCGTGTCTTTGTTCTCGTCGGGAGTAACGTCGCGTAATTGTTAAGTATCGTTAGTACCGCGTCAATTGTTGATAACCGGATCGAGAATCGAACGAGCGAACACCGACTCGAAGCGCGCAAGGTGACCGAGCACAGGGGTTCTCTTGGCGCGTCGCCGATCGGCGAGCACCCTCGCCGACGATACATCTTGCGCGATCAAGTGCCCGGTCCCCTCTGGACCCCGCTGTCTAAATTCTCGTTATCTATCCGCTGTCTCGCGTTTTCCTACTTGTTGCCTCCGTTTTATTGTATTTTCGCGGTTCCCTGCGTTGGGAATTACAGCTGTCTTATAGGAGAACCTCTCGCGGGAAAATCGGGGCTCTACGTCGCGAGCCAATAAACCGCGTACCTAAAATCTCGATATTTCGCGCGAGCTGTATTACTATCTTCTCCTACGGAAGAATTTCTGTATCGCTGTCTTCCCCGCGGAAATATAATAAACGTTATAGGAGGAATCTCCGTTACAGAATTGCTGTCGTTTTAATTAGTTGCCTGTTAATAGCTTAATATTCTCTCTCTCTCTCTCCTCTGCGTGAACCCTTCCCCTCTCCGCGGCATTACGCCACAGCTGAGCTAGCCGGTGGCTCGAACGCGGTAGGACGGTTGCTATCGTCCGGATACTCTCCCGAAAGCGGAAGAATTTCCGCGACGCGAAAGCGTCTGGCGCCCTTCGCAGATCGTTTGCATAGAGTCAAACCTACGGGAGAGTTTTGAGTAGCCGGACGACGGCGCCTCCCGCCGCTTAGTCTGGACGATCGTGTGGCACCAATTTTGTCAGCGAGCCCTGGGTTTCCGCCCCGCGGATCTCTCGAGCAGTTCCGCGGGCCCGCAGCTTCCACCTTGCGTCCCAGTCCCCTCGGGGAGGAAACCCAGTGATCTCCAAGGGAAATCTCGTTACAATAGAAATGCACTTGTTGCGTACTAATGTAATAATAAGTCAACCAGGCGACAGGTGGCAGCACCTCCCGGATCGCTGTGGCGGTCGCGCAACTGCGCGCAACCGCACAGCCCGGATTTCCCTAGACGCGCCCAGCGTCACATCGAGTCGCCTCTCTAGTTTTCGCGCTACTCCTGCTTTACGTGTTTTGCCCGCGACTTTTGTTTGTCACTTCGCTCTTCCTCTTTCTTCTCCGGCTTTCAACGAGTTAAGACGTATTTATCAGTACCCTGAATCCTAAACCACACGCCATTACTGCACGTCCTTGTCCTCGACTTTTCCCGAGTCCGACATAAGGTGTACCTACATTTTGAGTGTTTCCGGCTACCTTTCGCGAGTTTTCTAATTCCGCCGGTTGAGCGAATTCCTGCAACGATTGTAAATCGCCCAACATAGGTGATCGTATATTCTTTCTCTTTTGTACATATTCCGACTAACAGAGTCTTTCACTATTCTCATCGCTTCTCTGCGATTTTGTAAATATCAACGATTTGTTAAATATACGCGTTTCCTCCTGAAGAACGTTTAGTTCAAATCTTCCCGGCACTCTTCGTTCCCTTCGTCGAAAACATCCTTAATGGCCGCCGCGCGAACCGAATTGGAAATTCCTACACGCACCGACATCGGTGAGCAGTAATACCGACGTAGTCGGGTGGAGGGCTGCCTCACCGACCTCGCGTTCTCATCTACGCGATTTCCCGTAATCTTGCCTCATACGGGACCCTCTCAACCTCTACATCGCAGACGCAAAATCACCATATCAGTCAATAACGCAATCGATACGCTGCGATACGGGAGGCCGCTCGACTCACGGCGTTGCGCGTGACGCATGCCTGCACGCTCACTCAGCGTGCGCCACCAATTAGAATTTAGATCACATTCCCACTCTTCCTTCCACTCACGAGGCAAAGCCTCGTGAAGGCGGAAGTGTAGCCATTCTCTTCTTGTACTGATCACCGCGCGCGACACACGCGTTCTTTATAGCTCGGATCATAGTACAAATCATCGGGTGAAAATGGCTCGTGTTTCGTCCGTTTTCAAATCATAAAGTGTTCAACTCTCGTATCAGTTAAACTCAATCATGTAAACAGATCAATACAGTTTAAAATCACGTAAATCTCAGACTCGATCACCACGTGCTGTACCTTGTACATCATCGCCGCCATTGCGGCACAGCACGTGGAAACTACTCATTGTGGAATTCCGTGGTTGCGGTTCTACACATTACATTACGTTAACTCATCATTTTGTAAGACTCCAGTGTGTGATCAAGTGCCAATTTGAACATCAACACCACCACAGGTGGCTGGCATAATTGTACGCTGTTCAGTTCACTCAAATATATCTTTTATACGCTACGGATCCCTGTCACCAAGAGCCGTTTATTAACATCTAAATCCAGTCCCGTTCTTTACAGTCTACTCTCAACCTCATTTGCACTACTATCATTCTTTCTTCCTAGTCTCACTCAGCAAAGTACATCAACATCCATACTCTTCTCACAAGTCATTCTTCTTCAATTTCTTCTTCCCTCCTACTCACACTCACATCGAACATTTCATCCTTTAGTCCTCCGAGTCAATTCAAACCAACTCACTCTCATCCTAAACAGCACTATATCACTATGTTTATGCGAACTTAATGTCTAGCACCTTGCACTGTCTATTTATTTAATTACTTATAATGTCCATTTATGCTATGCCAACCTATGCAACACAGCACTTTTGTGTTTGTGCCACACTTATGGAAATCGCTATGTCCGTGAGCTCAGAAACGTGCTGCCATCTATAACAGTTCCGACTAAATAGAGTACTATTCCCAGTCCAAATTCCTATATAAGAGTTGTCTCCCCCTGACTAAACCTCGATCACCACCTACAGTGACGTATTGAGTCACTTCCGGCGACGTATTGAGTCGCATCCGCACTGTACCATACCGCAACGTATTGAGTTGCACCCCGGCAGCGAATTGAGTTGCTTCCTGCGACGTACTGAGTCGCTTCCGGCGACGCACAGTGGGCTAAATCCGAAAAAAGTGGACAAAAATCGATAACTCGGTGAATTCTGCAATTAATTTTTTGAAAATTGGTATACGTAGGGTGTTCTGGGCGTACATTTCGAATTTAAAACCAAAATGATCAAATTCAAAATGGCTGATTCAATATGGCGGAGCAAAAATCGACTTAGATGGATTTTTTGAAAATTGGTATGGAAAGTTGTTGGAGGTAGTGATTTTTAATTTGTATTCGAAATTTTGAAATTAAAAATGGTTGATCTAATATGGCAAAATACGGAAAATATAGACAAAAGTGGATAACTCATTGAATACTGAAAATATTTGAAAATGAATAACGTTATATTTTTGAGATTGCTGATTTCAATTATTAAAATTAAGAAAATTTCAAAATTAATAATGGTGGATGTAAGTGAAAAACATTTCATATATATATTAATAATGGTTTCTATTTTGTTCATAGTTGCTTCAAATCAAATAGTGACTGGGTTTAGTTCAATTGCTAGCTTATATACCTTAGCATTTGAAAATATAGGCAATTATAAGCCTTTTCACCACGACAAGGTACCAGTCTAAGAAAAGGGTTTTCGTTTTTTTTGTGCTTTATATTTTTTATTTTTTTTATTTTTTTTTAATATTATATTATTGATTAATATTTTTATTTAAATTGTGGAAACATTTAATTTTGTTGATATATCTCGCTCATCAAAGTAATACAGATTCCATTTTACCATTAAATCTGTTTATTTGTTGATAATAATTTATTATTAACTGTAAAATATTATAAACAATACACGAATAAACGTAATACAAGACGCTCATTTCACATTACCAGCCTTTATCGATCCTCATTTTGATATCCCTTAACTCTCTACACAAAAACACATAATTATTATATAGTTAATAACTTTCCAACGGGCAAAAACGGGCAAATGAAATAAGCTTCTCAATTTAAAGGATACTTTAAGGAAAAGATTCATTCTAGTTTCGTAAGGGCATAATCGGGCAAACGTCTTAAATTTCGCATTGGAAACTTACTTTCTTCACGCAAAATTGAGCTAAAATATGCTGGTCGATTATTTTATTTCTAAATAATGAACAAATATGTTTTACAAAATATAATTTTTTTTTTATATATAGTATATAAAAAGCTATATCAGTGAATTTTTTGAAATTTTTGTACACTGTTTTAGCTTAGTACGAAAAGTTTGAACAGACATAAAAATATTACGAATCTAAATGAATGAGCGTTGACAGCAATACTTAAATATAAATATCGACTTATATTTAATAATATTTAACATTTCTTATTTGTTTTCATAAACATCAAGGTTTTCTTAAAACCGTAAAATAATTACTTTTATCAATTTCAACAAATGTTAAAAAATGATTTTTGTCCACTTTTTCCGGATTTAGCCCACTGTGCGACGCATTGACGAATTCAACCACTTCCCGAGGCGTAGTGAGCCTTCCCGTCACCGCGACGAACTGACTTGCATATCCTCCGGGATCCCGCCTAGTGAGCAGGATCTTTCCGGCCGACCAGCGGAGTACTGATCCGCGCCGACCGTCCTTTGGCACCGAGACGATCGGCGCCCTTCGCTTCCAGATCGGCGTTTGTAATAAACCCGAGAAGGAGCTCTAATCTCCAGGGTACCCACAAAGCGCTTGCCGATCACGCGCTCTCAACGCGTCGACACGCGTCCGAAGGAGTGGGGACGACGCCTCCTCACTCTCGCGCTCGCCCATGGACACGGCCGCCAGGGTTGCCAGATTGGGCGACTTGTCGCCAATCGGGCGACATTGGCGGAAAGTTTGCGACAGATATTTCCGCTTGGCGATTGGCGACCAAATTGGGCGACTTGCCGCCACGAGTCACGTGGTATAACTTGCGACACGTGACGCGTAATCTGACGGAAACTACTGAAAACAAACCTAACTTTTTTATTTTGTTCTACAAATATCTTTCATAATGAGTAAATTTTCAAATTATTCGAGAAAATATTGTAAAAACTGGGAAAAAAGCGAATGGGCACAAGGTAATATAATAAACATATTAATGATCGATATTTAATAGAATAGTACTTTTCAGGTTGGTTGATTGAACAATCAGACCCCAGGTGTAGCAAAGATGCATTTTGCAAAGTATGCAAAATATATCTTAGGGCTCATAAGGCAGATCTTATTAAACATACAAAAACTACCACACACAAACACAACTTTCAGCGACATTATCCTACAGAGAATAAGCAATCCCTGCTAACATCTCATGGTATGATGCTAGATAACGCAGTGAAAAAAGAAGCAGATATAAAATTGGCAGTATATATAGCAATGCATTCGTCAATACAAAGTATTGATCATTTATCAAAATTATTAAACGAACTAGGACAGGGCAGTACACTTGACAAAATGAGATTGCACAGAACGAAATGTTCAAGTCTAATTAAACATATTGTAGCACCCTGCCTTTTTGAGGATTTGAAGAGAAAATTGCAGAATGTGCCATTTTCTTTAATCGTAGATGAAAGCACGGATTGTTCCATTACTAAATATCTTTGTTTGTGTGTTAAATATTATGACACAGAAAAAGAAGCAATCTGCATAAATTTTTTAGCTATCATTGTTGTTGAAAGTACAACTGCTAATGAATTATTTTCGAAAATAGAGAATTACATAGTACGAGACTTAGGATTGTCTTTAAATAATCTAATAGGTATTGGTACAGACGGTGCGAACAACTTGTGTGGAAAGAACCATTCCCTTTTCTCCATTTTAAAAGCAAAAAATCCTAATATACAACTTGTTCGTTGTATATGTCATTCTCTTGATAATGCAGCATCAAGTGCTGTTGAAGAAATGCCTGCTGCAATTGAATTTTTATGTCGAGAAGTTTATAATTGGTTTGCACATAGTTTTCAGCGAAGAATTCAGTACAGACGACTTTATGATATATTAAATAAGACTGATAAAAAATTTCATAACTTTGTGCAACTGTCTAACACACGATGGCTCGCCAGATATAAAGCTGTAAATACAATAATTGAGCATTGGGATGAGTTAAAGTTACACTTTACTACTGTCGTCGATAAAGAAAAGTGCTATTCAGCAAGAGTCCTTTGTGCAAGGGCGTCCACAGAATTTCTTTTTAGGGGGGGCATGATATAAAATATCACTTCTAGATTAACAAATGTATGCATCATATTTATACACCTCTTAGTATTAAAGCTCTCTCACCGCAACAAGGTAGGTGTAAATCGAGAAAGGTTTTGTTTTTTTGTATTTTTAATTTTTTTTATTTTTTTTAAACTTTTTGTTTTTTTTTATTTTGTTATGTTATATATATATATATATATATATATATATATATATTATTTAGATGTTTTTTTCAAAAGTAAAGTAAAGATTTTTAAAGAAATTTAAGAAAAAACTTTAAATAAAAATTTTAAATAAAAAAAATAAAACTTAAAGTTTGAAATAAAATATTTGTTATATTTAATTAGTATTTGTACTTTTAATCAAAAAGAAAAATTAATCTTCTTTCGTCCTGACCGAATTTGTTTATAATTTTGTTTATAAAGCCTTCTTCATCATTATTAATCATTTCTCTATGAATGCTTAACATACATAGGCCACTAGTTCTTGATTCAGACATTGTAGAACGAAGCCATGTTTTTACCCTTCGTAAGGTGCTGAACGATCTTTCTATTGTTGCTGTAGTAACTGGTAATGATAAAGATTTCAGTAGTTCCTTTTGAATTGCAGGAACGAATTTGGCAACTTTAAGCATGCCTTCCACATTATTGATCTCATTATCAATTTCATTAACAATCTTATACCATACTAGCCCATCAGCAAGTAAACTACCACTCTTTTCGATCTCTAACAACAATTTCTCTCGTTCTTCACTTGTCAATGCTTTAAAAGCAGATGGATATAAACGGAAAAGATTGAATATATGCTTGTTTTCCTCAGAAAATCTAATTGTGAGAGAACTAATAAGTGAATCTATATATGGTAAGAATATACTAAGTTTGAAATATTCTTCAGGATCATTTGTTTTATAATTTGCTCTTTTGGTCTGTTTTGAGACAATACGGGGAATTGAAACAACTATTTCAATTGACCGACTGAAACTTTCGCATTCTTTGAAAATGTTGCCAAACTGGTCCCGCTCATCTCGAAGAACAGATATTAGACGCCTAATATGATTTTGACAATCTAGCAAATTTATTTGCTTACTTTGCAGCAAGACAGAAATTGGTTCGAGTATTTCTGAGTATCTTGCCATAATAAAAATACATATTAAAAACGTAGAGTTAGTGGCAGCACTATATAAATAAAAAGCTTTTTGCTTGCTACTTGTTGACCCTTCTGAGATTTCATGTAATTGCTCTAATATTAATTTTAAATGCCTTTTAAATAAGCGAATAGTCTTATGCTTTTCCGTCCAGCGAGTTTCGCATAGCATAGGGATTGAAGGAAGAAGCTGTCTACGAATATTGCTCCCTCTAAAGAAATGTATTATTTCTTTTACAGTCCCAACAGTATTTCTAACTTCACTCAGTTCGTTCAAATCATGGACAACTAAGTTTAGCCTATGCGACGAACAATGAACAAAATGAATATTAGGATATTTTCTTTGAATAATGCTTTTGACTCCGTTTTCTTTTCCAGCCATTGCAGAACATCCGTCATATCCCTGTCCAATACAATATTCCATATTTAAATTGAGGCTTTCACACTTTTCTAAAATAGCTTCAGAAATAGATTGGGCATCAAATTTCTTAAGCATTACAAATCCAAGAAACTCTTCTCTGATTACTAACGTATCACTGTCAAAATCAGCAAATCTGACGCCGAATGAAAGCTGTTCCACTCCAGCAATATCACTGGTCTCATCTGCTAAAATCGAGAAGTATTTGGAAGCATTGATTTTTAAGACAATATCGTTTGTTATTATTTCTCCGCAAATTTTTATTATCTCATGCTCGGTTCTGACAGATGTGTACTGTGCATTTTGTGGACCTGTTTCAAAATGTTGTTTTAATGTTAAATCACCAGCTTGTATTCGAAATTTTAATAGGTCTTTAAAATTTCCCTCCTTTGACGTTTTTCCACGAAGAGCCAAATCATGAATCCCACAGAACACGATTGTTCGAACAATTGACCCCAATTTTTCCCGATTCTTTGCGATAATGTTGGCTCTGGATTGAGAAATCACATTGGCAATGCTAGACTTCTTTTTTTCCTTTATAGCAATCAAACTGGTTGCTTCCGCAACAGCCTGTTTGTGCCACTCGGATTGAGCATGATTTCGTGCATTTTCATGAAAATTATTATATTTCCTAAAGCCTTTTATTATAAAAGCACCTTGTACGCCTCGATGAACCTTTTGTTTGAAAATTACACAAAATTTGCAAAGAGCGCTGTTGTCAATTTTGGAATATGCTAACCATGGTGCATAGTTCTCAAGCCATTCATATCTGAAGCGTCTTTTTTCACCGATTTTATGGAAGTTATAATTTTTTTCTGGGACCCATATATTTTCAAAAACTTGAAGTTTTTCTTCAAGAGACAAATTTGAACTAGGTTCGATGTACCGACCAATATCAAACTTTTCTACAGGGACAACAGAGGATTCAACGTTAACACTAGTTGATGGAACACACGAAGATAAACTTTCTGATGAAATAGAAGAAATGGATGAAGTAGACAAAATAGAGGAAGAAGCTAATTGATCTTCTGACTGATCAGTCTGATCATTAGTTTCTAACTTAGGTTTTTTGAAAAAATTTCTTATGTCCATATTGAGAAATAAATAAGAATTTTATTTAAATATTTATTTATCAACAATGTTTTGAAAACGTTTAATTATAAAAAATAAATCAGGGGAAAATTTTCAATCCATAAATCAATATAACTAAACAACTAATTCAATCATCTGTCTTACTTAAAAAAGTAATTTTATATAGGAAATATATAGGATCGGAGTGAGTAGCGACTCATTCATTTAGTAATTTGCTTTATAAGCGTTTACTTATGAGCAACAATGCCAGTCAAATAGTTAAAATGCTCACGCTGGCACACGACAACTCACGCCACAAGGTTGCCTGCACCGTGCACGGCTCAGCGCTCAACAGCCTGTATGCTTAGGGGACCGTGGAGGGGAGCCCCACTCTTCGACCTATGTCGTACGGTGGGGACATCTGTTGTCTTCTTTGTTTCGAACTCCGTCTCTTTCTCGTTCGAACCATCTTCTTTTATCTTAAATTTTTCTCGACTCTCCTTTTTTCTCACACGGCTATTGCGGAGAGAAAAGGAGAATCGAAAACAATTTGAGATAGAAGATAGTTCGAGCGAGAAAGAGACGAAGTTCAAAACGAAGGAGACAATAAATGATGTATCCGACATGTGACTCTCTACCAGGGGGGGGTAAATGCCCCGTTTGCCCCCCCCTGCGGACGCCCATGCCTTTGTGATATGTTAAATGATAATTTGAATATTTTAAGCCTAAAAATAGTGCATCCAGTAATTTTTGAAATTAACAAATTAAACCTTGTCTTTCAGAAAAATGAAGTGGACATTGGTAAAGCTTACAATGATATAACACATTTAATTTTTTTTTTAGCAGGAAAAATTTTCAGATCACAGTTTCTAACAGGTAATGTTAATACGATATCAGAAAATTATGATAATCCACTGGCATTTGTAAGTGCAAATGAAGCTGATTTTGGAATACAATATATTAGAGCTTTGGAAGTTTATAAATTAAATTCATCTGAGAGTAAGCGAATCTTACAAACAAAGTGTTTTAATTACATTAAAAGGATTTTGGGTGAAATTTTAAAAAGGCTGCCTGATAATTTGAAATATTTCAAACAGATTCAAGTGTTTTCACCAGAATATTGCTTAAATCAAGCTAACAGATGTGCATTTAAGAATATGCCATTTTTACATTTTGTGAAAGAAAAAGATATGTTTTTACTTGAAAATGAATATAATACATTAATAGATGTCAACTGGAAAGAATTATATGGAACCAATGTATTTGAAAACAGTTATAAATTTTGGCCAAAAGTATTAAATCATAAAAATGCAGGAGGAGCACCAGCATTTCAAAATGTTGCATTGTTCGTTTTAAAAATTTTATCTTTACCCAGCAGTAATGCTATTGTTGAAAGGGTTTTCTCTATAATGAATTTGGTGAAAACGAAAAGTAGAAATAAGTTACAAGTCGAAATGCTGTCTTCCATTCTCAGAATAAAAGTTCATCTTTACTCTGAGAATAAATGCTGTCAAGATTTTAAAGTTACTGTTCCAATGTTACAGAAATTCAATAGTAATATCATGTACAGTAATAAATCCAATGAAAATGATGAAATAGGTGACGGAGAAGTAATGGAAATGCTGCAAGAATTTGATGCTCCATGTCTTAACCTGATGTGAAGTATATATAAAATATTCCTATATTCCTATATTTCCTATATATAAAATAATTGTTTTGTTTTTCAAATTCTAAACGCGTTTTCTCTTATAATAATATATTTTTATACTCTTCAAATAGTGTTCTTTATTTACAATATAACCTTAAACATATATCTGTTTATCGAATAACTTTTCAAATAACATTAACAAGCAAATATTACTTTAAAATTGGACGTTTATTGAATGCATTGTCATTTGTTTTGTACGCATTGGGTTGCAATATATCGGGTGGGTTTCGTGAAAGTGCATCAGTGTTGACATTCGTTTTTCCCGCTTTTTAAATGTGGCGGCAGTGGGCGACTAATCTGGCGATCTATGGAATTAGTTTGGCGATATTGGGCGACATCTACCTACCAGTTTGGCGATTTAGACTCGTAAAATACTGGCAACCCTGACGGCCGCCGTCAGCTGCCCGCAGCACAACAGACCGCGTCCCCGTCAACATAAACAGACGGATATTTGTAAAAAAACGTACATAGATACTACTGTACCGTACCGTCACCGCAGTGAACGACGGTACCGTGTAAACAGTTTCGGGATTTTACTCAAATAAACGCACTCTAATTTTTATCGATACCGATGCAAAATCTTTTCTAGACATACCTCTCTACAGGGTGTCCCGCAATAGGCGTAATCCCCGCGAAGGGGTTATAGCTGAAGTGATTCTGAACAAGATTTTCTTTTGCGAAAATGTTGAATGAGGCTTCATTTTTGAATTATTAACGAAAACACTGGCGAATGAGCGCACCCGTAGAGCCCGCGCGCAGGACCGTAACGCTCGCCACTCACCGCGCCGACCGTGGTCGTGGACGGGCGCGCACCGCGATGCTTCGGCACGAAGCGACGACCGAAATTATGTCAAATGACAAATAACATCCAGAGATTCATTAGTCTTGAGTAATGAATACCCCAATTACTACACTCAGTGCAAAAATTAAAGGATCACTTAATTTTTCTTCAAAAATATGTAAAATTTACGTGGCTGTAACTTCGTTAAAAATGAATGGAATTTAAATTTTCAAAAAAGGTTTTAAGGACTGAAACCTCTACTTTCGCAAGAACTGTGTGTTTTTTCGGTTTCCGTGCGTTTGATCATTTTTACATACAGAAAAGTACACACTGAACAAAATCGAAAATTTTCTTCCCACTTTGCGGATCTGTCTCGTGCGTAAAAAAAATCTGCCAAAGTTTTCGACTTACTGGTGTGAAAGCATGAAGCTTTCCCTACAAAATCGTTTTCTGAAAATGTTTCTACGATTTTTTGTTACTGACAAGGAACCTACGCGAGGTATCCCCCTCGGATTTCAATGCCGTTGAAATATGTTGTAATCTAG
Organism: Tiphia femorata; assembly: GCA_944319695.1. NCBI lineage: Eukaryota > Metazoa > Arthropoda > Insecta > Hymenoptera > Tiphiidae > Tiphia > Tiphia femorata. The sequence goes on along the minus strand of OX090898.1, from coordinate 11,506,364 downwards.
ATCAAAATAAGGGACACGTTTTTTTTTATACGTGCCCAATCGCACTTTTGGGGGTTGAAACACCCCTTTGAAAAAAATCGGTTTTCTTCTTTGAGATCAAATACTGTGAAATCTATACGAGATAGAAAAAAATATTTTAGACGAAAGTTGAACAGTTTCAAAAGCGCTTAATAATAGTTTTATCGGTTGTTTAAAAAATATTCAACTTTTCGACATACCCCTCCCCCCCTCATAATTATTTTGCAATTTCAGAATTTCGGTTTGACCAATCGAAAGAATATTTTATTCCGAATTCAACCATATACAAGGTGGTCCGTTATAAGTTGGCACTAGCAAACATGCTTATAGAGCGGCTTAAAACAAACACAAAAGTCCTGGACCATTATTCAAAATTCGCAATATTAATCGATAAGACGCCGCTGCACGGCCGGCTTCTTTTGCGTTATTCTTCTCCTTACCGCGCCCCGCATTTGTTTGATGGTAAACTGGGCCGTCCTTCAGCTCGCAGAGGCACCAGCGCTCCCCCCGCTGCTATTTTGGCGGACGCCCTTTCCTTTGATCTTTAACAGTTAATAACTCGATTAATATTGCGAATTTTGAATAATGGTCCAGGACTTTTGTGTTTGTTTTAAGCCGCTCTATAATCATGTTTGCTAGTGCCAACTTATAACGGACCACCCTGTATACATACATTTTACTACATCTAAAATTAATTTATATTTTTAGATAATATTTTTAATAAAGTAAACTAATTTTTTAATGAACTAATAATATTCATCTATGTAAAATACATATTTCTGATATTCATATATTGTATGTACATACAACCTGTTAATCATGAATGCTGTCCAACAACGACACAGTGTCATTCTTTATTAAAATCATTCTTTCTTTGTAGATTATTAAATATACAAATATACGATTACTATTTACAGTTTTACTATTTACAATTATACTATTTACAATTTTCTAATTATTTTTTATCCTGTTTTTAGGCACGACCGTAAAGGGAGAGACTTATGCTATCGCCATCGCAAAAACCGTTCGTATGTGTGTGTGCGTGTGTGTGTGTGTGCGTATGTGCGTATGTATGTATGTGTGTGTGTGTGTGTGTGTGTGTGTGTGTGTGTGTGTGTGTGTGTGTGTGTGTGTGTGTCCGTGTATATCCTCGATTTCGGAAAAACGGCTGAACCGATCGGGACGAAATTTGGCACAAAAATCAAGTACACTACTGTGAGTTGACAATAAGGTTTGTGAGCCGCCATCTTGAACCGGTACAAGATGGCGGGAGATTCAAAATTTTAAAAAAATGTAATTTAAATTTAATATTGCTGCCATTTCTAAACGGCTGAAGATAGCGATACATAAAGTTTGCTGGCACCAAATGGATATATACTCAAAGTACATACCAAATTTCGTTGCAATCCGTTTAGCCGTTTGGCCGGAATACTGGACTAACGGAAATAGTGCAAAATTCATTAATCCATTAGTCCAGTTTTCCAGCCAAACGGCTGAACGGATCCGGACAAAATTTGGCATGTACATCGAGTATATATCCATTTGGTGCCATGAAACTTTATGTATGGCCATCTTCAACCGTTTCGAAATGGCGGCAAATTCAAATTTTTTATCCACTATTCCAGTAAAACGATTGATTAGTCCACTATTCCGGCAAAACGGCTGAACGGATTCGGACAAAATTTGGCATGCACATCAAGTATATAGCCATTTGGTGCCAGGAAACTTTATGTATAGCCATCTTCAACCGTTTCGAAATAGCGACAAATTCAAATTTTTAATCCACTATTCCAGCAAAACAATTGATTAGTCCACTATTCCGGCAAAACGGCTGAACGGATTCGGACAAAATTTGGCATGCATATCAAGTATATACCCATTTGGTGCCACGAAACATTGTGTATGGGCATCTTCAACCATTTCGAAATGGTGCCAGTTTCAAATCTTTAATTCACTATTTTATAATTATAGTTTGAAAATCCCGTAATTTCGAAACGGTTGAAGATGACCATAAAGTTTCGTGGCACCAAGTGGATATATTTTTAAATTACATGCTAAATTTTGTTTGAATCCGCGCAAGCGTTTCGCCGGAATACTGGATTAATGATTTCAATTTGTCGCAATTTCTGAATAGTTGAAGATAACCATGCATAAAGTTTCACCGCAGCAAAGGTGTATATACTCTATGTACATGTCAAATTTTGGTTCGGATGCATTTCATTGTCCGGTTTTGATCATTTGGGCCTATTGCAGAAATGCTGCATTTCGTGGGCGAGCGCGAGCACCCTACGACTTGGGGGGGGGGGGGGGGGGGGGGTATGGCGCTTGAGCGAAGCGAAAGCGCAGAGGACTCTGTAGCATAGTTTAATATCTCAATACTTGAATTTTCAACAATTTCGAAACGGTTTGAAATTCGTGGGCGAGCGCGAAGCGCGAGCAAAGGCGATCTGGGGGGTTGGCGCTTGAGCGAAGCGAAAGCGCAGGGGGTTTACCCCCTAGTTATGGACCGCTCCCAACAGCGAAAGGAGGGGTAAAGCACATCTTACAAGGAACCTACGCGAGGTGTCCCCCTCGGATTTCAATGCCGTTGAAATATGTTGTAATCTAGATCAAAATAAGGGACACGTTTTTTTTTATACGTGCCCAATCGCACTTTTAGGGGGTGAAACACCCCTTTGAAAAAAATCGGTTTTCTTCTTTCGGATTAAATACTGTGAAATCTATAGGAGATAGAAAAAAATGTTTTAGACCAAGGTTAAACAGTTTCAAAAGCGCTTTATAATAGTTTTATTGGTTGTTTAAAAATTATTAAATTTTTTGACATACCCCTCCCCCAATCATAATTATTTTGCAATTTCAGAATTTCGGTTTGACCAATCGAAAGGATATTTTATTCCGAATTCAACCATATATAATAATGTTACTTTCCGAGATACGGACTTTTCGAAAAATAGACGCACATGCCCTCGTGTACCCGTAACCCGCTATGCGCAGCGCTTATCTCACTCGAGATGCACATATGCGTCTTTAATCGTGAAAGCCGAGAATGCGTCATCGGTATTTTCGTCTTTTCTTCTTTCCATCTAGTTTGCTTTCGATTTTGTCGTGATCTAATAATAGATGAATAACAAGCTTGGCTTGTATCACAGTTGTTGTGTGCGATATTTCAAGTGTTGGAATGCATCTAGATTTTTGCAATGCAAGTTGGCGATATTTATTAATGTTTAGTTTTCATTTGGCTTATTGATTATATGTCAATATTCCACTAATATTGAAAATCTGACGAATATACTAACACGTTTTCATTATCGTATTGTTATTTCGCATTTGTGTATTTCTTTTAAATGTGTTTATATAATGCCTGCTCTATTAACCAAGTGGCAAAGAAAAGAATTTGTTTTTGAAAGAAAAATATTGCGACTAATGGGGAGATAATAAATAGCTTTTAAAGATCGAGGTAAATAATGTTTTATAAAATAATAGTGTTAAAGGAGTGAAGAGGTACATGTATGAATAGATTCTGTAAGAAAAAAAAATATTTTAATTTGTGTATTATCCACATATACGCGGGAGAATATGAACATGAAAAGCAGATCATAATCGAGTTTGTGACGTTTATTCAATATTAACGTTCCTGAATTGTAAAAAGGAATATTTCATCACAATAAATTTATAGTGATTATTAGTATTAGTTCCAATACATTATTTATATACAATATTGTTTATAAATAAAACATCAATTGTACAGTAATAAAATACATTTCCGTCTAGCATTTTCATGATATTTATGGATAATAGATATTGCACATATGATGATCATGAAATAAATGTTTAATACAAAGCGATTTCTTACACCAAGCGCAAGTAATTACAGCAACGCCCCTGCTAATATCGCATGTTATTTTATTCGATTTTTTCTTAAATCAAAAATCAACGGAAGTTTCAAATTGTGGTGGCCCCTCTTCTATAACCACTCTTATGCCATGCATATTTGATTAAATCTCGAAATCTTGGTGATGAAAACTGATAGTGTGTTAAGGATTGTAATCTTAAAATATAATCACGGGCATATAGTTTTATTCCCAAATCTAAAAGTGTTACTGTATCCGAGGAATATTTTATAAAATTTTTCCATAAGCGGAAACCATTCACATCTAATGGTTGTCTTTAGCCTGTGGTTCCTGCAGATTTTGTGAAAAGAACTATATTTTCTATAGAATCTGGTTTAGTTCGTGCAATTATATTCGGACAATGACCAGTCCACGAATCCAACAACAAGGCTGATTTAGGAACAACATTTGGTCCTCTCTCTCAACCAAACTTCAAAATGACACGACGTTAGATTTCCTGATTTTTATGCTATAGCAAAATCAAAATGATACGATGTTAGTTTCCTGATTTTGATGTCATAGCAAAAATGTTATTTTCCCTAAACATTGTGTCTCCTACTCTAGGGCCAAATGTTCCAGTAGGACTGTACAATTTATGTTTTAGTACATATATATATTTTTATAAACAATATTGTTATTAGATATCACGACAAAATCGAAAGTAAACTAGATGGAAAGAAGAAAAGACGCAAATACCGATGACGCATTCTCGGCTTTCACGATTGAAGACACATATGTGCATCTCGAGTGAGATAACCGCTGCGCACAGCGCGTTACGGGTACACGCGGGCATTTGCATCTATTTTTCGAAAAGTCCGTATCTCGGAAAGTAACATTATTATATATGGTTGAATTCGGAATAAAATATCCTTTCGCTTGGTCAAACCGAAATTCTGAAATTGCAAAATAATTATGAGGGGGGGAGGGGTATATCGAAAAGTTGAATATTTTTTAAACAACCGATATAACTATTATTAAGCGCTTTTAAAACTGTTCAACTTTGGTCTAAAACATTTTTTTCTATCTCATATAGATTTCACAGTATTTGGTCCGAAAGAAGAAAACCGATTTTTTTCAAAGGCGTGTTTCACCCTCTAAAAGTGCGATTGGGCACGTATAAAAAAAAACGTGTCCCTTATTTTGATCTAGATTACAACATATTTCAACAGCATTGAAATCCGAGGGGGACACCTCGCGTAGGTTCCTTGTTTGTTAGTAACAATCGATGCATTTACCAAATTCGTAGTACTATATCCGATTAAAAAGGCGACAACAGCCGCGGTAATTCGGAAAATCTTCGGGCACTACGCACAAAAATATGGAAAACCAAAGCGACTACAGTTCGACCACGGAACACAATTCACCGCAAAGAAGTGGATGCAGCGACTCAAAGAGGAAGAGGTACAACCAGTGTTCTCATCAATACGACACCCGCAGGGGAACATCGTCGAACGAGTAAACAGGGAGCTGGGACGTTTCTTCAGAACATTCGTAGCAAATAAACACACAGCACGGGTAAATTGGGTTCCGGTAATTCAAGAGTGCATAAATGAAGTGCACCACGATACAACCGCACTAACACCAGTTGAGCTACAAACGAATAAAAAGCCACAGCGGGTATGGAAACGGTGGCTCAAGACAGCCAAAGAAGAGGAGAACGATGAAAAGGAATACGAAGAGAAGCTATACCTAGCGAGAGAAAGGATTAAAAGGAAAGGGAGAAGAAGAGCACAAAGATACGACAATACACACAAAATAACAGAATTTAAAGAAGGAGACTTAGTACTGGTGAGGGCATGCAACGTGTCCGACATGTTGCAACATCAAATATCGAAATTTTTCGAACTATATGAAGGGCCATATATCCTCAAGAAACATATCGCACCGGCAACGTTCCTATTGGAAAGGCCAGAGACGGGCGAGGAAAGAGGCATGTTCCATGTCAACAATTTCAAACGATACAAGTACCCAAACAGCGGAGGTTATACAGCATCGACAGGTGGTAGCCCACGCAAACGGTAACCCCATGATGACAAACCGAGCAAAGGTGATGAATACATGTAGGGGAGAAGTGAAGAAGAGTAAGAGGAAAGAACAACAGAGGACAAATCACGATGGGGAGAACAAAGTCAAACCAACCGAAATATATCAGTCACGAGCTAATTAGCGAAGATACGGGTACAAAAGCGAGAAAGAATGAAGGGATACAAACTGTCGAGCCTGATTTTAAGGGAATACCCGGTGAAAATCACAAATTTTCAAACCCCAACATGTTTTTGGGTACAACTAACAAGAGACGACGAAGTGCATCGGGAATTTAAACATCATGTGCGCGAATTTTATAAATATCAGCAGTACGATGCAGAACACATAGTAGAGGAAGGCGAGCCAATCGCAATAAAATATGACGGCGAATGGGAAAGAGCGATAGCGACGACGACGGGAGAAACCGTGAAAGCGTGGCTGACAGACCACGGACAATTTGCCTACGTCCACAAGTCGGAAACGAGAAAATTGACGGAATGCCATCAAGAGGTCTCATGCCTAGCACTGCTATGTGGACTGATGGGAATCCATCCGACGGAGGAGTGCTGGACGCAGGAAGAATGCGACACAGTATGGAGACATATAAGGAAGTACGACTGGAGGATGGTGCTCAGGCGGAAGGACGAGCAAACGGGAACAGTATGGGTGGAGCTATTCCGCGAGTACAAGGGCGTGTACGTGCCGGCCACCAAAGAGATCCGGGACCGCATCGAGACATATGTCGGTCCCAGTGTGGACCCCGTACAGATGGACGAGCCGACCATCGTGTACACGGGAGAAGAATCAGGATACAAGACGTCCGACGTCGAATTAGACTGTAAATATACAATATATAAAAATAAGTAAGATTAAAGATTAACAAAAGAAAGAATGAGAGAGTGTGATACTAACAAAGAGCGCGATAGGTAAAATAGTTGGGAAGGCGGCGGCATCTTGAATTGCCGCTCCCCGCCTATTTTTGGGGGGACACTATAACGGTAAAAAGAATGTATGAGAAAATAACCGCGGAGATAGGAAAGCCGCCTAGCGGTCGAATGCAGTACGAGTTTCCGGCGGAAACTCAAACATAGAGGGCAGTAGGGTAGAAGTTTCGCGAATTCGAATATCCCGCGCCGGGTATAAAAGGAGCGTCGGAAATGAGCGAAATTATCGAGAAAAAAAAAAAAAAAAAAAAAAATCAGTCGCTCCTGAGCCTTCGGAGCGGTAAGACGTGTTTACGCCTCGCTCCGTCTATACAGTAGTGGTATATAGTTACAGTCTACCGTGTCGCTCTCAAGTACTCGTAGTGCTTGAGCGTTTACGTTATTCTAATTCTTTCTAACGTTACATATTATATTTTTCTTTTTGATTTTCTTTTTCTTTCAGTTAGTACATTTTGTTTATGATTATTGTTCCGGGCGGCAATTAATCGCCGAGCCCCCTCGGGGGCTCTCTGTTAGATACAAGTCTTTAATTTAATGGCTTATCGCTGGGAACGCGCTAGTGTCTCCAGGGATGTCCAAAATTAAATCGAAATTATCTTTAAACAAGACTAAAAATCAGAGGGGCCCTCTCCATGGTCCGGGCTATCAAACCAGGAGTAACCCCCCTTCTCCGCTTTATCATTTTTCTGATTTTTTCCCGTACATATTACATACTGTTAATTGTCCTTGTTTGAGGATTATTCGTAAATTTTCATGTCGGTAACACCACTTTGTATCCTCATTATTGATTGGTACGAGGGCCTAGGTCCTCAGGAACTCTCCGTTTTCCTACCTTATCGGCAAATTTATAAAAAATAAAAAAAATAAAAAATCCGCTTTATCATTTTTCTGATCAGTCTCGCTCTGATCCTAACTTAAACTTAGGTGCTAACAATAAAACCTCCACAGTCATTGTGCCTCCCGGGGCCCCAGCTGAACTTCTACTTGGTGCTATCCATCATCCTGGGGTAAGTCGCATGTCTGACGCCCAATCTTTACTGAATTTGTCCCCGTTGCAGTTCGCCGAGGACACAAACTCCGAGTCCAATTTTGACTCGTCGCGTGAGTCCGTAAACTCTATCATAGACCGGCACGCTGAGGTCATGTCTGATCCCTCCGCAGACAACTCCTCATTTCGCGTCTTTTCGCGCAAGAAGAAACGCAAGGGTACAACGCCTAGTCCTGAATCCCCTACACCTAATCCCTTGGCATCGATAGCATTAGTTAATCCTAATCCTAATTCATCTATTGATAATTTAATCTCTCAATTAACGGATTCGCCCATTAAAAATACCTCATTTAACAAACGTGATGGAAAAATTCTATCTCAATCAGTGACCAGAAATTCTTCGTCACCCCCGGTATTGGCTAATCCTGCGCGACCTACACGTAAGGATACCGGTGATATGGAAGTCAATATTTTGCAGGCGAGTGGGCCTTCAAGTCAACCCGTTACTGCTCAGATTCCAACAGCGAATCGTTTCGAGTTATTATCGGCATTTACGGGACAAGATAATATTCGCGGCATTAACACTGATAACATTAATTCTAATGTTAAATTTCTTGATAGCAATTTGCCTGCCAATAATCCTTCTGCTGCTACCCGACCTGCTGTTAATTTCAATGTAAAATCTAACGTTCAAATTCAAATCAAACCACCTCCTTTATATATTTCTAATTTTTCTGCGTCACTTCCGGACTTCACTAAAATTATGAATAAAAATTATGGTAGCTCTTATAAGCTAAAATTATTGGCTAACGGCATTCGCATACAATTCGACAACTTCGATCACTTTAAAGATTTGAAAACCAAACTGATTGATAATAATACATCATTTTTTACGTTCACACCTAATTCCGAAAAACTCATTAGCATGGTCATTAAAGGACTTCCTACCGTTGATACTGACGATCTTATGGCTGAATTGAAGAATAACGGTTTATCTCCCGTTTCTGTTAATGTTGTCAATAGAAGTAATATTAAATTCCCTATCTATCGAGTCAATTTTCCATCCGGTACTACAGCTAATTCCATATATAGCTGTGCATACCTGTCTTCGCTAAAGCGAGCGCGAAGCGCGAGCAAAGGCGATCCGGGGGGTTGGCGCTTGAGCGAAGCGAAAGCGCAGGGGGTTTACCCCCTAGTTATATTATAGGTTCTGTCAAAAAAAGCATCCCTGATCCACTAATAAAGAGTGCGAAGAAGCAATCCAAAAATGGTTAAGAAGAGCCAAAGAACGCAGTGATAATACTAATAATAAGAATATTAGATTATAAAAGAATTTAGTTATAAAGTTATATAAAATAAACTATTTCAGTTTTTCACTAAATTGTTATTAACTTTATTACCCCTAATTAAAAGCGTTTAAATTTCGTCCATAAAACGTCCAAAGTACGTCCGTAAGGTTAATAATTTATGTCCATTTAAGATCCATAATTCGTCCATAATTCATCCATAAAAGGTCCAAAATACGTCCATTACATTAACAATTTATGTCCATTTAAGATCCATAAATGCCCAATAATGGATATCCTGCGGACGGCCAGCACAGTTGCAAACGGATATACAGTGGATGTCCACTGAACGTCTGCCGTACCTAATATGGACTTCTAGTGGATGTACACAATGTCCGACATAGATGTCCATTGTACGTACATAAGACGTACCTGTGCTTATTGGGAAGCTTGGCTTGTGTCACAGTTGTCGTGTGCGATATTTCAAGTGTTGGAAAGCATCTACATTTTTGCAATGCAAGTTGGTGATATTTATTAATGTTTAGTTTACATTTGGCTTATTGATTCTATGTCAATATTCCATTAATATTGAAAATCTGAGGAATATACTAACACGCTTTCATTATCGTATTGTTATCTCGCATTTGTGTATTTCTTTTAAATGTGTTTATATAATGCCTGCTCTATTAACCAAGTGGCAAAGAAAAGAATTTGTTTTTGAAAGAAAAATATTGCGACTAATGGGGAGATAATAAATAGCTTTTAAAGATCGAGGTAAATAATGTTTTATAAAATAATAGTGTTAAAGGAGTGAAGAGGTACATATACAGAGTGAGTTTTAATGGCTGTCCCAACCTTTTACCATCGGAGTGAGTTACCGATTGCAGTCTGTTAGTATTACTACAGAGGTGAGTCGGTAACTCACTCCGATGGTAAACGGTTGGGACAGCCATTAAAACTCACCCTGTATGAATAGATTCTGTAAGAAAAAAATTTATTTTAATTTGTATATTATCTACATATACGCGGGAGAATATGAACATAAAAAGTAGATCATAATCGAGTTTGTGACGTTTATTCAATAGTAACGTTCCTGAATTGTAAAAAGGAATATTTCATCACAATAAATTTATTAGTCAAAACATTATTTATTAGTTCCAATACATTATTTATATACAATATTGTTTATAAATAAAACGCCAATTTTATAACGATAATTTCGCGGGGAGAAGTCCGGGCTCAAGGAAAGAATAAATACGATAACTGGTCATTATAAAATAAGGAAAGAATAAATATGATAACTGGTTTATTATTCGACTCACACGGTACAGATTATTCTTCCGAGCGTCACAGATATCCCGACCCGATCGTTAAAACTTCGGCTCAAGGGAGGTAGACTCGCTCGCGGTACCGACTGCAAACCAAACGGATCAGGTCGCTTGCGTCGAGCGCGATTCGACCAACTAACCGCCCCGACGGTATGTCTCACCCACGCTCACGCCCGACGGATCAAAGAGGTCCACGTCAGGGAGCTGTGGTACCCAGAGATCTACTCGGGGAGACTACGAGATGGGCGCCAGTTGCCTTTTCGGCAACAATAAAGAACAGACCTGATCCTAACCAAAATGACTATAATCGGTACCCGAATCGAACTCCCCTGAGACGGGAAGCTCCGGCGGCTCAGCTTTCTTCCAACGGTAGAGGGGCGCGATTCTTTATTAATCGCTCCGATAGTTCGCCCGCCACAGATATCACACAATCACACACGGGCCCCACGATTCGAACGTGGGCGCCGACGGACAGACCTTAAGGGCTTACATACACCTGGCTAGGTCGAAAAAATCGATTTTTCGAAAAGGTGCTCATTCGAAAGTACTATCCTTTGAGTGTCCACCCTGAAAATTTCATACCGAAATTCGCAGTAATGACGAAGTTATAGCGTTCTGTAACTGACCAGGTGAGCAACGACCGAGGCCTAGCGCACGCGCATGGATTTCGATCGTACGGAAAAATATCGTACGATCAAATCTTTCAGTGGAACAAAGAAGAGCATAGGAGCGTTTGTAAACGTGTGTTTTGTTTCTTTGTTTCACTGAAAGAATTTGATCGTACGATATTTTTTCTTACGATCGAAATCGATGTGTGTGCGCTAGACCTGACGGTTGGAGCGCTGGTAGACGCGGCTTTCGTCATTTATTCGATAGTGAGCCTGTTCGTTCTCGCTCCTGTTGAATTTTTGTTTTGAAAACCGGGTGATGTTTAGGTTTACGCATTTTGAAAGTCAAATTCACATTACCTTACACAGTACCGCAGTCGTCACCTGACCGTGGAGACGAATAGTTAAAATTGATCGCTGTTATTGCAATAAAATTGATCGCTGTTATTGCAAAAATATTATAAAAATGGAACGACGAAAGAGTTCGCGAGTGAAACATCGGTCTGGGGAACTCAGAAAAGATGTGAGAAAGAAGAAGAAGCAACCGAAAAATCAACATCAAGCGGAACAAGCGGAAATGAGTACGAGTACAGCTGCGAAAAAATTGAAAAATAGACACGAGGTGTTTGTTCCTGAAGAGGAAACTATTGGGTACAGAATACTCAATTTTTTTACTGTTTTCACTGCTATATCTGAATACGTGAAATGTAAACGGTGTAGTGGAAACGTTAAATTCAAAACTGAAAGTACACGGGGACTCGGATTCAAAATAATGATAGTGTGCTCATCGTGTGATCCTGTTTTGATTCCGGCTTCGCCGTTGATTTCAAGTGCTTATGAAATCAGTAGACGATTCTTTTTTGCTCTAAGACTGTTAGGAATTGGTTTGAGTGGTGCTCAGAAATTTTGCGGCATAATGGACTTGCCTCCTCCCGTGGCACAAACGACTTACGATATCATAGTTGGAAATATTCGTACAGCTTCTTCTGCAGTTTTTGATTTATTATGTGAAAAAGCTATCAGTCAAGAGAGAGAAGCCATGAGAGATAATGGCATTGATGATGATACACAACTCACAGTATCTGGAGACAGAACGTGGAAAAAACGTGGATTCACATCTTTATTAGGAGTAGCGACGCTTATTGGATGGTACACAGGCAAGGTTGTGGATATTCTTGTAAAATGTTCATATTGTAAAGCTTGCGAATATTGGAAATCAAAAGAAAACACCGCTGAATTTGATGAATGGAAAGCAAGCCATGAAGATCAGTGTTCGACGAATCACGAGGGATCTGCTGGAAAGATGAAAGTAGACGCGATAAAAGAAATGTTTCAACGATCTACACAGCGTTATGGTGTCATGTATACTAATTATATCGGAGATGGTGACTCCAAAACTTATAAAAGTATCGTCGACGCAAATCCATATGGACAGATGATACAAATAAATAAGAAAGAGTGCATTGGCCACGTACAGAAGCGGATAGGCACGCGACTTCGAGAATGTGTAAAGAAAAATAAAGGCATTGGTGGTAGGAATAAACTAACAGGAAAAATGATTGACAAACTGACTATATACTATGGCTTAGCAATCCGCAGAAACTGTGATTCAGTGCAAAAAATGAAGGATGCTATATGGGCTACGTTCTATCATTATAGCTCTACAGACGAACAACCACACCACGAAAAATGTCCTCAGGGCTCAGATTCTTGGTGCTCATGGCAAAAGGCAAATGCAGACAACAAATTAAATGATTACACACACGATTATACAGCACTTCCCGAGATGGTTATGATTGCAATCAAGCCTATTTATAACGACCTTAGTAATGATAATTTGTTGGAACGCTGTGTAGGCGGATTTACACAAAACAATAATGAAAGTATCAATCACGTCATCTGGAAAATGGCACCAAAAGAAGTGCACTCCGGTCGTCAAATTGTGGAAATTGCTGCAAACATCGGTGCATGTATATTCAATGAGGGAACGAGAAGTATATTACAAATAATGCAAATATTGGGGATTCAGACAGGGAGAAACGGACATGGTTGGACTGAATCTGTGGATTCGCGACGGATTGAGCTTGCCCAGCGCGCTGCGACAGCAGCGTCAAAAAACGGAAGAATAAGGTTGACACAGCAAAAAAAAGATTTAATGGAAACGTCAACATCTAAGGAAGATCCGTCATATGGCCCAGGAATCGACGATTTTATGTAAATTTAAAAATTAACTAGTTATTCCAATGTAAAGTGTACTCAAAACTTTAAACGCGTTTTACTCGAAACAATGTTTTCAAAATCGGTACCAGAAATATCTTCGCAACTACTGGACCGATCGGGATCAAATTTTGCACAGTAATGCTTCACACAATAATCTAGTACTTGTCGAGCCGTTTTTTCGATATCTGGCATAGTTTTTTTTTTAATCATAAATACTCAACAATTTTGAGGCGAAAAATCGCCTGTCTTATTCCAATGACTGCCATGACTCGAGAAAATTAAATTTTAAAATTCCGGCTCGATAAATACTAGTTTTATCTATCTACTTTAAGAAAAACATTTTTATTCTTTTTCAGATAAAAATTGGCAGGGGTACGTCTGGTACCGTAAAAGCTGTCGACAAAAATACGTCCGACGAAAACGATTGTAACTTTCTTACAGATTCAAATTTTTTGACCAAATTTTCACAGAACTTACATAAAATATCATACTTTAAAATGTATATCTTCATTATTCGATAAAATTCAGTCTTACACACAAACAAAATTCTTAAACATAACCCTACTTTTAGCCGTTTCAGGTGTATGTAAGCCCTTAATACCAGATCTAATAGGTGTGACGACACCCGCCTACTCTACTTTACGTTAGGGCGATCTACTGCCCTAACGGCTGCTCCGTTCGGGAACGGAGGGCAGCGAAGGAGAGACGGTACAGCTACTAGAATTAGCGGTGCCACCAAAATGGCGGCACTAATACGATAAGGCTAGAATTCTAGAGCGCTAACAGTAAGTCCGCGAGAACACAAACGCACAAACACCCGGTAAAGGCGGAAAGACTCCTTACCAAAGGTTGGACTAGGAGGTCACGTCGCCATGATCTGCCTCTCGAAATTCGCTCCAACACCGGTGCCGCGGTCGGCTCTAATCCGCGACAGGACAAACGCTCTTAAGGTTTCTTAAATTTTCCGTGATACACGCACGACTGGTGGGGCCTACGGCATAAACGGAACAGGCTTCGGCCAGGATCTTCGGTGCCGAAGCTCCCTCGGTGCCCCCACTCCTGCTCCTTTGCGCGCCAAAATCCTCCTTTGCGCGCCAAAATCCTCTTCGCGGATTGGCGATAACGCCGGATCTTCTTCGGTATCCTTGCTATCGGCGGGAAAACCAAGGGATGTGACGTGGGCTGCTTTCCTACAGGGGTGCCTACTTAGGTGGCGTGACCGATCCGCGGACATCCTCTGGACGACCGATGCTGCGACGCTCTCCACCCGGCCAAATCCCAAAAGTCCAAAGGTCCAATGGGTGGAGGGTCGAGCCTGCTCCAGGTTAGCGGATGTCCTTGGCTGCGGAGTCGGTAGTGGAAGCTGGCTGGAGCGGCGCCTGGCCGCGAGATCATTTCCTCTTCTCCTTGTAGCGAGAGGTGGTCTCCAGTCGCTTCCGCCGGTACGCTCGTGGTGGATGATTCGGCGCCAGGCCGAGAAGTCATGGAAGCGACCAGCGCTCGCGCTGGCATTCATCCCCACGGCTGTAAGATGTTGCTGTGGTCATCCCTCTGCAGCTGCATCTCGCCCTTATGCAACCGAAGATCAGGCGTGATCTTCGGTGTGCTCGCCTGGTCACGGCGGCTGCGTCCCGCTTGGTTCCCCTCTTGCCGGTATAGCTCCGCGGCGCGGGCAGTACTCGTCTCGCGACGCGTTCGTGATGAGAAGGGTGGGGAGTGCCGTGGCGCTCCTCGCCCAGAAGTCTCGGCGGTGCGGGCGGTGTTCCTCCCGCAGCTTGGTGATGAGGAGGGCGCAGGACGGCATGGAGCTCCTCGTCCTCAAGTCTCGGCGGTGCGGGCGGTGGTCTTCCGCAGTGTCGGTGACGAGAAGAGGGCGGAGTGGTGTTGTCCCGCGACGGTAGTGGATCTGCGTTGCCATCCTTCGTGTGTGTTACGCTGCCTTATTCTACAACTTAATAACTCGGTTCCCGACGGTATTAGTATTAGTCTCCTTCGCTACACCTCCGTCGATACCGCCAGTCGTATCGTCGCGTCTGATCTTAATTTATTACATTTTTGTGGCGTGCCAAAAATGCAACGTCACAATACATAGGTGCATATGTTTCATATTATTAATCAATTCTCCTTCTTTATATGCAGATATCTGCATTATTTCTATACGGAAGTTAAGTTGCAGCGACATACCGACGATTGTTTGGAGTTCAACGATTGTGCAGTCATTTTGCCATCCAGCGAGAATAATTTGGTTTTGAAAATGCTCATCATGGCGAGAGGCATCCGTTCATCGTGTACGCGGATTTTGAATGTATACTGGGAAGGATAAACTGGGAAGCATATAGCGTGGGATATTATTTTCATTGTGCGTATGACTCATTTATGTGCGAGTATGGTATGTATTGTAACGTTATTTTCGGGGTCACGCGTCAAATCTATCTTGGTAACTTTTGTAGATCAATTTCGTGTTGTTGTTCCCGAGACACGTTTTACCCACCGTTACAACCTTCCCTCGCCCGTCCCGACGGAGATAGAACGCGAACGGCCCTTTTCCTCGCGCAGCTTCCCCTTCGCAGACTTATGATTAAGGGCGCCAGACGCCGTATTCCCGACGTCGTATTTTATTATCGGCCGCGGGACTCTATGCTCGCGGCTCTCTCGCGACCGTCGTCGTGTACGTCTCCCTTACGCGACGAGGGGTAATCTTCCCCAAAGAAACCTCCGGCTAGATCAGTGTATCGACTCGTGCCTTTGGCACGAGGACGGAGAGTGGCGGGGTGCAGCAAGGGACAGCAGAGAGGAGCTAAATGAGCGAGAGTAATCAGCGCGTCGGCTGCACAGAAGTTTATTAAAGAAAAAAATATTGAAGTGGAACTGGTAACAGTAATGGATAAGAAAAGCCGAATTCGATAATAGATGACAACGGAAACTATTGCAAAGATTATAAATTGGTACGCGAGGAATGACCCGGATAAACCTTCCGAGCGGGGATCTTACAAGGAGAGTGCAAGGTCTTAGGGTCACGGATTTAGTTCAAATTTTGTAGGATGGTAGATTTAGTTTCCCTGTTGATGAAGATATATGGTTATAGGGGCCACTACTCAATAATTTTTTAGATATTTGCATTTGAAGATGCAATTCATTCGATAAATTCAGTTCTGTAGCAAACGATTACACGTAATGGGTTTAGCGAAGCAGTTACAGATCGGTGTTCCTCATCTTTAGGAGCCGGGTTCGAATCCGTGGAGGGTGAATAACTTTTTTTTTTATTTTATGTCTATTTTTACATATAAAGATACATAATGAAGTTTAAGTAAATTGGAAATGAAATGTCTTTAATGACTAGAAACCTTATAAGAGTTTTATTTGTCATCATCATTCGTATAAGTGCAGAATAATATTTAATATTTATAAATGCTTTTATGGTTTTGTAATAAATATTATTCTGCACTTATACGAATGATGATGACAAATAAAACTCTTATAAGGTTTCTAGTCATTAAAGACATTTCATTTCCAATTTACTTAAACTCCATTATGTATCTTTATATGTAAAAATAGACATAAAATAAAAAAAAAAGTTATTCACCCTCCACGGATTCGAACCCGGCTCCTAAAGATGAGGAACACCGATCTGTAACTGCTTCG
This sequence comes from Tiphia femorata, assembly GCA_944319695.1. Classification (NCBI taxonomy): domain Eukaryota; kingdom Metazoa; phylum Arthropoda; class Insecta; order Hymenoptera; family Tiphiidae; genus Tiphia; species Tiphia femorata. Next base: position 11,489,415 of record OX090898.1, on the reverse strand, counting down.
CTAAACCCATTACGTGTAATCGTTTGCTACAGAACTGAATTTATCGAATGAATTGCATCTTCAAATGCAAATATCTAAAAAATTATTGAGTAGTGGCCCCTATAACCATATATCTTCATCAACAGGGAAACTAAATCTACCATCCTACAAAATTTGAACTAAATCCGTGACCCTAAGACCTTGCACTCTCCTTGTTAGTCTTAAGCGACTATTAACTAAAAGAGGAATTTCGCGGAGTACCGGGTTCCCGGAGATAGTAACAAACGCGGTATTACGCGAATGCGACTCGCTCGGGCCTTTCGCCCTGGATCTCGCGACCTCTAACTCGCACGGTGTCGGACTAAGTCGTAGGTGTTATGATTTTTACAATACCCGGCCACGCCGGTACGCTCGGACAGATCACGCGCTCGCGGAGGGAGTACGTGCAGTAGCAACGGACGCTCGCACACGCTTTCGCGGAATTACAAAATACAGGGAAAAAGACGGTTTTACTTCCGACCCCACGATGTACGGACAAGGACTCTACGATTACAGAAAATGACTAGAAGGTGAATTTAATAAATAACAAGGTGACTCGATACGCGAAAGGGGTCGGAAGGACTTGCAGCGGCGTAACGTTTGGAATTCCGCCAGGATGGGTATCACTCTATCTCTAAGCCTACCGAAGGTGAGATATCTCGCACGAATCTCTCACGCGGTCGAGACTAGCCGCCCTTCGCCTCCTGCCCAATCCACGACTCCAGCTCTGCCCTTTTCGACCCCGACCGGCTTCACCGCGACCAACGGACCCGGGGACGACCCCTCCGGCGTCACGTACCCGCGCTGGTATTGGACCACGCACACGGGGGGACTTTGTGAGGCGACGGCTAATCTCGACTCCCGGATGCGAGGACTGATAGTAACGACTCACCGGTGCTTATTCGGGGAAACGATGCGGTCTCTGGCCTCGCACGCTAGTCGCTCGCTCGCTCCTTGCTTCGGCTACGTCACCCCCCAGGAGCGACGTTATAACAGTACAGGAGAAAAAAAAAGTGCACTACTGGCTATATTCTGCCTTCTATGGTAAGCGCGGTCCGTCCGCAAGTGCGGAAATCGGCGAGCGTGCGAGCTGCGTGGGCCATCGTTTCCCCCACCACCCATCAATCAGTGGTTCGCGACTATTAGTTCGGCGGATCTATTCGCGGCGCTGGTCGATCCTCCTGACGCTACGCGGGTCGGTAAAGGCTTGTGTCCACGGTGCTAGATCTCGGATTGAGTTCTCAAATGGAGTTGTCGGATAGAGTTCTTATGTCTCGGATAAATATATTATGGTCGAGAAGGCACAACCTAACCTTTCTCAATTAGAAGGTCAGTTGCAGTTGGCTCAAGTAGCGTGTGTAGGACCGGTTAGGACGGTTAGGATTGGTTAGGACATACAAGTGCATACAAGTAAGTGCATTATTACTGAAAAATCTCTGTTGAGATCTCAAATGAAAACTTCATAAAGAAAACAATTTTTGCAGAAAATCTCATTTGAGTTCTCAGTCAATTTCTCACTTGCTTTCTGTATGAAGTTCTCATTTGAGATCTCGACAAAAATTTTTCAGTAGGATTTGTTTAATACATACTGTAACGAGATTTCCCTTGAGATCGCTGGGTTTCCTCCCCGAGGGGACTGGGACGCAAGGTGGAAGCTGCGGGCCCGCGGAACTGCTCGAAGAGATCCGCGGGGCGGAAACCCAGGGCTCGCTGACAAAATTGGTGCCACACGATCGTCCAGACTAAGCGGCGGGAGGCGCCGTCGTCAGTAGAGGGGCTAGGCCGGTTCTGGACCACAACAAACAGATATCAAATTACACTTAGGTCATCAACCCCCGCTCCCCCCCCCCCAATTCGTGGAAGAGCACGATGCAAAAGTGATGACGTCACCCCCCCCCCCCCCAGATTCGTGGAAGAGCACGATGCAAAAGTGCTGACGTCAGCATATTGCCCCCCCCCCTCCCCCGGATTCATGGAAGAGGACGATGCAAAACTGCTGACTCGGCGTCATATCCCCCCCCCCCCCCCGATTCGTGGAAGAGCCGTGTTCAAGGTCAGTCAGATCGAATATCTCCAAGAGCGCGATGCAAAACTGTTGACTCGGCGTCATATCTTCGCCCCCCCCCCCCCCACCCCTCGTCCAGAAATTGTCCAAGAGCACGTGTGCAGCTGACGTTCAAGGTCGAATTCCTGGAAGAGTAGGACGTTGCGGTGTAGAATTTCATGCACCCCACCCCAGAATTTCTGTTGCGCAGTTGGAGACGATGCAGCGACCAAATTGCAAAACGGTGCAAAAAAAAATGCTAACGAGGTGGTGTAGAATTTCGCCGCCGCCGCCGCCGCCACCGCCCCACCCCTCGTCTAGAATTTCTCCAAGAGTACGATGCAAAACTGCTGACTCGGCGTCATCCTACAGCCGCGTTTCATTTTTTCTCTCTTTTCCTCCAAATCTACCGCCATAGTTGACGCTCGTCCAACAGATCGACCATTTGGAAAAAAACGTTCAAGGTCAGTCAGATGATGCAATCTCGAATTCTACGACGCAAAACTGCCACCCCTCGTCTAGAAATTGTCCAAGAGCACGATGCAAAACTGCTGACTCGGCGTCATCCCCCCCCCCCCCCCCCTTCATAGCAGGATTTTCAAACTGGCACGAGCCTGCAAAATGACTCATCGTCGTATAAAGTTACAGCCGCAGATCATTTTTTCTCTCTTTTCCTCCAAATCTACCGCCATAGTTGACGCTCGTCCAACTGATCGATCATTTGGAAAAAAAACGTTCAAGGTCAGTCAGATGATGCAATCTCGAATTCTACGACGCAAAACTGCTGACTCGGCGTCATATCATCGCCCCCCCCCCACCCCCTGATTCGTGGAAGAGCACGTTGCAACGCGTTCAAGGTTAGTCAGATCTCTAAGAGTACCCCCTCCCCTTCATAGCAGGATTTTCAAACTGGCACGAGCCTGCACAATGACTCATCGTCGTATAAAGTTACAACCGCGGATCATATTTTCTCTCTTTTCCTCCAAATCTATCGCCATAGTTGACGCTCGTCCAACAGATCGGCCATTTTGAAAAAATCTGCAAGCTAGCAGTTTTGCCCCATCAGTAACAGGTGCAAGCATTATAAAAGCCAATGATTTGCTCACAGACGCGCACGAAAAATCTATCGCCATAGTTGACGCTCATCCAACATATCGATCATTTGGAAAAAAATCTGTCCGTCGAACGGTCGAACGGTCGATCGAACGCCCCGTCGAACGCAAGAACGGTTGGCAAATATTATACTTGCGCGAGGTCCGCTTACCAGAGATAGATCATTGTGATCATACGCCGTTAAGCGAGCAACATCTCATTCTTAGCGCTCTTTGTACAAGTAAGAGATATGGAGGCGGTCTTATTGCAAGAACTTCGACGCAAGGTTCAACTCTTAACGCAAAGAGCCTCCAATATTAATAATGCCGATGCTCGCGATGCATGGTTGTCACAATGCAATTTGTGTATCCAATTAATCGTGGATCGATTACAAGTTGCACAGGATTTGACCATTGGAGCGCGAATTTCTTTGACAGATAAGATTGCAAAACTGAAGTCACTAAGAGCAGTTTTGTCAGGATCTGTGAAATCGGGTGAAGGTTATGGAACAATCGACCAATCACGCGCGTCATCGCTAATTTGGGAGAACGTGGAAACAGCTTTTGCAAGCCGAGTAACCACGGGAATTGTGATTAACAGTGAACATATCGATCCGCGGCACTTCTTGGAAGATGCTAAGACAATAGTATTTGAACAGATAAATGAAGTGTTTAAAAAAAATACGTGCATAAAAGTGAATGCAGTGTTCTACGGAGACTTCGTCATGAACGATCAAAGTGATGTGAAAAGCTTCAGTGTTAAAAACAAACAATTATGGTCAACATCAGACTTGAACGAGTGGTACGACAATTCCGTGCTAAATCCAGTTTTGACCTCGCTAGAAGAATTTCAGGAACGCGACAGTGGATGGGCTTTATCAAGAATAGTACATTTGATGGTTAACATCAACAAATGCAATCCAATGCATGCTGGTTGTTACCTCGATTTGCCACCAATCATCAAGGTTAAAAAGGCTGTGGTAAATGTGGTTGCCAACGACAACGCCTGTTTTGCCAGATCAGTAGTGGCTGCATTATATCCAGCAGATAATCACGTTAACCGAGCGTCGTCATATCCTGCATATAGCACGGTTTTAAATTTGGAAGGAATCACATTTCCTGTAACGCTCAATCAAGTGCCCACATTCGAACGTCAAAACGACGTTTCGATAAACGTCTACTGCTGGGACGCGGATTCGAAGAGGTGCACTCCACTGCGACTCACGACTAATAAAAGAGATCGCCACGTTAATTTGTTAATGTTCCGCACCACCCAGAATGCATATCACTTTGCATGGATCAAGAATCTATCTCGACTCGTCTCGAATCAGCTCAGTAAGAAGGACCATAAAACTTACATATGCGACAGGTATGTATTATATCAGCACCACATTTCAGTATACATATGCACACATTTTTATATTAATGATTCGTCTTTTTTCATATACAGATGTCTTCATTATTTTTTTACGGAAGATAAGTTACAGCGCCACACTAAGGATTGCAAGGACGTTAACGATTGTGCCATCATTTTACCATCAAGCGAGAATAATCTGTTAAAATTTGAAAATGTTCATCATCGCGAGAGACATCCATTCATCGTGTACGCGGACTTTGAATGTATGCTGGGAAGGATAAATGCGAATGAGACCGCTCACGAACACCACAACCGCGCCTATCAGCAGCATGAGGCATACAGCGTAGGATATTATTTTCATTGTGCGTATGACTCGTCAATGTGCAAATATGGTATGTATCGCGGTTCGGATTGCGCTATGTGGTTCGTACGAGAACTCGAAAAGCTTGTTGAGAAATTAGCACCGATATTCAATAATATTGTGCCAATGAATGTCCTGACGAGTGTCGAATTGGAAAATTATAAGAGAGCAACGCATTGTCATATTTGTGGGAAACCGTTCGACATAGACGAAACAAAGGTGCGCGACCATTGCCATTTTACGGGTCGTTATCGCGGTCCAGCCCATCAGGCGTGCAATCTAAATTACAAGAATACGCGTTTCGTTCCAGTAGTTTTTCATAATTTAACGGGATACGATGCACATTTTATTATCAAAGAACTGGCAACCGCGTTTGAGGGAGATACTTCAGTATTACCGATTACAAAGGAAAAATACATCTCTTTCATCAAGACAGTCCAATCTTCCAAAATTAAACTTCGATTTATAGATTCGTTTAAATTTCTAAACTCATCTTTGGATAAATTAAGTTCGTATATGAGGAAAGATCACATGACGATTTTACGATCGCAATTTAATTATTTGGATGACGGAAAATTTGATCTGCTGACGCGGAAGGGTGTATTTCCCTATGACTATATTGACAACTGTGAAAAGTTGGATGAGACTGCATTACCGACGCGCGACAAATTTTACAATCAGTTGAACGACTGTAATGTGTCGGAAGAGGATTACGATCACGCGGCGAAGGTGTGGCGCAATTTTAACGTAACTACGCTCGGCGAGTACAGTGATTTATATTTAAAAACTGACGTTTTATTGCTCGCCGACATTTTTGAAAATTTTCGTAACAGTTGTTTGCACAGTTACGGGCTGGACCCGGCCTATTATTATACGTTGCCGGGCTTCACGTGGGATGCGATGTTAAAGTATACTCGTATACAGTTAGAATTATTAACTGATATCGATATGCTTCTTTTCGTAGAGCGCGGCATTCGCGGCGGTTTGAGTCAATGTTCCCACAGATATGCAAAGGCCAATAATAAATACATGGATTCATACAATGCAGAAGAACCATCGCGATATTTGGTATATTTCGACGTTAATAATTTGTACGGGTGGGCAATGTCGCAGTATCTACCTTACGGCGAATTTACGTGGTTGCACGATAATGAAATCGAAAATTTCGACGTTTGCGCAATATCTCAAACTTCGGACGTTGGATACATTTTGGAAGTCGATTTGGAGTATCCAACAGAGTTGCACGACAGACATGCCGATTTACCGTTTTGTCCAACGCGCGAAAAACCTCCCGCAGGGAAACACGAGAAACTACTCGCTACGGTGCAGGCTAAGACCCGTTACGTCATTCACTATGGCAATCTACAACAATGTATAAGACACGGTTTAAAACTCACCAAAGTCCATCACATCTTGCGATTTAAGCAATCTCCATGGCTTCAAAAGTACATTGATCTAAATACGCGGCTTCGAACTGCAGCCACGAATGATTTTGAAAAAAATTTATTTAAATTAATGAATAATGCTGTTTTCGGTAAAACCATGGAGAACGTTCGAAAGCACGTTGATGTCAAGTTAGTGACGAAATGGGAAGGTAGATATGGTGCAGATGCTCTCATTGCAAAACCAAATTTCCATAGCAGAGCTATTTTTACGGAAAACTTAGTCGCGATAGAATTACGAAAATTGGAAATCATATTTAAGAAGCCCATTTACGTTGGTATGTGTATTCTGGATATATCGAAAACATGTTTGTATGAATTCCATCACAATTATATTTGGCCCGAATTTCAAGAGCGTTGCAAGATATTGTACACCGACACGGACAGCCTGATTTACAAGCTCGAGTGCGACGCCATATATGACGTAATGAAACGCGATATACATCGGTTTGACACGAGCGACTACGACGATGACAATGTATACGGTATGCCAAGAGCGAATAAGAAAGTGCCGGGATTAATGAAAGACGAGAATAATGGACGCATAATGACTGAGTTTGTAGGACTTCGATCGAAGATGTATGCTTTGCGCGTAGATGGTAGGAAAGACACGAAAAAAGTAAAAGGTGTCAAACATAATGTAATTAGCAAATCTATCTGCTTCGATGATTATGTCCACTGCTTGCACGAGCAAATGGAAATGTATCGCGAACAAAGGTGCATTCGCTCGAAATTACACAATGTTTACTCCATATCGGAAAAGAAAAAGGTTCTTAGTCCGTATGACGACAAGCGTTATATCAATGCGGAATCCACAGGAACATTGCCCTGGGGGCATTACAAAATTAATAAATAATCCTACAGACTCTGTCATTATGCGTCCAGTGCGTGTGAAGGAGTATTATCGTTATCGCCAAAGCAAATAAAAAATTATCTTTGTAAAATATTTTTATTACGTACAATTATAAAACATTATCCGAGCTTATCCATGAATTATGCGACGAATCAAACCCCAGCCATTTGACGAAACATTTATTTCCCTTTCTTTTTAAAACTTTTTCTACTAAATAAACATTGGGATTCTTTACTTTTTGTAGCTCGCAATCGTAAAATCCGCCGGTAAGAGGACGATTTTGCATATCTTGCAAGAGATACGTTACAGGATTGGTTCGCTGGATTTTAATAATTGTGAAAACTTCGGTCGTCCAATTCGGCGTATAACCCTTCGCGAAGAGAGTCTTATGTTTGCTAACTCGCACGTAATCCCCGATCTTGAACTTTCCCGGAGTTGCGATCTTCACGTTGGAATATACGGACGATAAGAGCGCGTCAGCGTGTTTCGGCGTCACGTCCACGGGGCGCATCCCGGTGGTGCGATGTCTTCTACGATTGTAATCGGAGACCAGTGTCGATAAAATAGTCGTCCATTTGTAGGTTCCATTCAGCGTAAAACTTTGCCACATTTTGTTTTTCAAGGTTCTGTTCCAACGTTCCACTATGGACGCTTTCATTACGCTGTACGTAGAGTAATGATTTACATCGTATTTTTTCATAAGAGCTTGAAATTCCGCATTATAAAATTCTGTTCCCTTATCCGTTTGGAGATTCCTCGGTTTTCTTCCATCCTTTAGAATGCGGAGAAAAGCATTGGCAACATCTTTCCCATTTTTCGTTTTCAACGCTACTCCCCATGCGTATTTAGATAAGACATCGATGACGGTGAGTATGTAGTTGTGACCACCGTTGACTCGCGCATACAGCTGCATATCTACGAGATCCGCTTGCCAGAGATCGTCGTAACCGCGTACGATGACTCGCCTCCGTATAAAGTTACGTCTCGCTGGCGCGTGTAGCTCCTTCACCAGCTGTCTCTTTTCATCCGTAATTTGACTGCTCTTTTCTTCCTTCTTCATTTCCGTAGATTAACGTCGAGCTCTGCAGACGCGTCAATTTATAATCAACCCAGCTTCGCGAAGTTCTTCGATTATGGAAACAATTTCGTTGTCGTGTCCCGTATGTCCCGCGGATTTCGATGATAGGAGAAGGCGCAATCTGTCGACGAGCTCGTTCGGTTCATTCCAATGCACATAGTCCACTGCGTTGTCGTTAACCACTTTATCAAGCGGTACCAACCTACCTCCCAATCGTTTGCTCTTAAACGAAGAGATGATAGATTTATACTTGTAACTTTTGTTACTTTTTACTGGTCCCGCCGCGCCGCCAGATGGTTGCGCCTATGAGCATTCGTCGATCTTAATATGTCCGCGTACTTGCGTAAGTCTGCTTCGTTGTACAAAGTGTCGTCGGGCATTCTCATAAACAACAATTCGTACAAGCCATTTGTTCCCTTGTACCTAGTCCCATTTATTAGCACATCATCGTTTTTATTTACGTCAAAAACGGCATTACCCAGCATTAGTGTGTTATTTTTTAGGTATATCCCGTAGACATCGTCTATTTTTTTCTCACTATCGGTAAAGAGCAAACGAATATATTTCGCCGCCAAGGGTCCTAGATTATTAGCGAAGTGACTACGCATGCTATCGTTATGCGTGTTCCAAAATTGTTGCATAGAAACATCGCTGTCTTCGTCAGTGTCACCATACGTTTCAGTCGCACCCATCGGCGCTTTATTATGGACATTGGAATAAGCGCGTTCTCTCTGTACGTGTTCTATCTGCTGATCTGAAGAAGTGCCAGGGTCGGAGAAAAGGCGAGTTCTTATAGTTTGCGAGCTTTGAGGATTAAGATGAATTGGTGTTGGCGTCGAAGCTTGAAAATCACATTTTGCTTGCGGTTCTTCGATCTTCGCGGATGGCACCGCCGATTCCGCCGCGACTCGATGAGATGTATTTTCCATAATTCGTTGTAAGGGCTCTATCACGGGCTTTAGGCGTTTCTCCGTTATTCGTTCATCGCCGATGCCTTCCGACTTGAGAGCTCTACGTTTCTTACGAATAATATCGCTCGTTTCAGCTATAGCTTGTGCAATTTTACTCGCTTCCCTAATATCGCTCATTTTCGATACTTGCATCTGCGGTGAGGCCTGCACTCAAAGCGTTCCGTCAAAGGACTGAGTCGTTTAGAAAATTACAAACTCGTTAAATCCTCTTCTGTAACGGCCATGTCTCATTGAACTGTCCTTGTCGATTAGTACGAAACCGTATTTGCCGTGCCAACAGCGCGCGCACAATTCGCAAAAACGAGTATACGACATATCCGTATTTACATGATCGTTGTAAATGTGCCTTAAATTCGTGCCATCCTGTTTGAACACAATCAGAACGTTGGCATTGTCGCGAATTAATTGTTTTGGTATTCGCGTGTAAGTTTGACAGAGATAGAAACAGTCCACGCGCGAGTGCCTACCCATAGCGAAATATTCTCTTATCACGTTCTGTTTGTCGCACGCAACGTCATCAAATATAAACACCGAATCCGGCAACGCTTCGTTTGGAGGCACGACGTCGATGTTATTTGAAAATGGAAAGTATCCGATTTCGGGAACATTAGCCAAGACTTTTTCGAGATATTTGTACTTTGGTTGTTGCAATGATTTTGAGTAGACGTATACGTTATTAAACTTTACGCCGTTCGGACTCTCGATCAGACTAATCACGACATTCGTTTTTCCGCAATTCGACGGTCCGCATATTATGCCGCGTATCGTATTCGGCAAGAGAGGCCCGTGTCGTTGACGTATATCCGCGCGCATCGATCTAGCGTCTAAGTTGCAAACGCGAATAGACCAGGGCTGCTTTGCGAAACGCATGTCGCCGATGCAATGGCAATTACGTTCGAGGAATCGCCTTATAAGTTCTACACGGTAGTCACTCAAAGAGAGAGAGATTGCAAAAGGTTGAACGGTGGATGTGCTTATCGAATTTATATTGTTCATGGGGAGGAGAGGGGTCATGAAAAGAAGAAGTTAAACAATAAATATATATTTATTTGAAAAGAATACAAAAGGCAGATATCATTCCAAGTGAATCGTTCGATTTTGGCTTTTTTCCGCGACACACGCTCATTTCGACACAATGCTCTCGCAATCTTCTTCCGCTCGATCTATCCTTCTCTGGATACATTCGTGACACTTATTTTTCGGGGGTGGAGGACCATCGATGTGTATACGATCCCCCAGCCTGTTATAGTGTTCTAGGCACAGCTGATCACGTTCCTCCTCCTCCTTCCTCTTCCTTAGCCACCATTCTTGCAGGATCTTGACATTCCTCATGGCGCATGCTCCATCGTGCACGATGCACGCCATATGTTTGTTGGTGTCCTCTTCGACGTTCCGGATCTTGGTCGGTAAATTCGGCAAATCATCGTCCTCGTTCAAGGTCTCGATATTAATCGAATTGATGGCATTGTACATTTTCTTTAGCCATTTTTCCTTCTCCAACCCTTTCACGTACACAACCTGGTTACTATTCCGTTTAAAACACCGTGCTACACACTCTCGAACGCTTGCGTACGGCACTGCGCCATCGTCCCATTCGAATCCATGGTGGTTATGCGTCAGCCACTTCACTTTCCGCGATTCCGCTTTCGATAGATATTATTTTCGAAACGGTGGTGCAAAAACGAAACACTGTAGACGATTCCCATTTTGTAAAATAGCAAGTTCTTTTACAAAAAACTCGTTCGTATCACTTTGGAACCCTTGAATATCCATGAATATTGGTAGTTCCATCTTGGCGATTAGGATTGCTGGCAGCGACTAAATAAATTTCACGATGAAACGAGACATATAAAGTACACCTGTTTCCCCCTCAACTTGTCGCTTAGGAGATTTTGCGCACTACATTAGAAATACGGCTCTGATGTCTCATGCTACTGCGGGGGTATTACTAACTGCTGCTGTTGCACTTTCTCGTTTTCTTTCCGCATCAATCGAACATCGTGTCGCTTAAGAGAGTTTGCGTACTACGTTGGTTAATGGATTATATTCCACGATGCGATCGTGTATGATTAGACAATAAGCGCTAGTTCTTTCGGGCACGTTGTCTGCGCATTCAAAATCGATTCTTACATCGACTGTAGCGCTTTTGATCGATTCAATCTGCCGCGAACAATCAATAACGACGAACGGACCATAGATGAAAAATTGTAATTTATCATACGCAGGTTCGTCATCGCCGCTGCAGTCAGTCGCACCGTAATACGATTTTTTAAATTTCGCATACATATCGTACAGGACGGAGTATCTATTTTTGTCAAAATCAAGATTTAAATTATCGTACGGATACGATTCCGAATTTAAAAATAGGCGAAAATTAGTGAGTTTGCAGTTGTCAAATTTGCAGATACGCCTAGTCAGTTTGTTTTTTCTATCCGTTTGTAAGGCAAATATCACGTATCGTGGCTTCTCCAATTGCGTTGTTGCCTTAATGCTCCATGTATGATTAGTGGTCGTTTGTAACATTGGATACTCGTATAAGTCCCAGGAACGGTAACTCATAGTTACGGGCGTACCGTTCTCAAGGACGCGTAGCAACGAAAGTTTGTGTCTTTCTTCCAGGGTGACGTGTGGGACCCTCCACTGTACCTTGTGTAATTGCAAACTGTAAGTTGCACCATCTGTTCCAAAAACAGCGTTTTTATCGTCTCGCGATCGAATCAGAATCAATTCGTGATGCGCATTGATCACTATGCGTTTGTAATCTTCGCAGAAACCCAGTAGCATATTCAGAGGCAGGCAAAAGTCAAAGTAGCCTGTTACATTACGCGTCTCTATCCAACCAGCGTTCTCGAGTATTGTTGATTTTCCCTTTGACAGTGATATTCCGTTCTTCAACGTAGTTGTTATTCCGACGTTCTTGCATCGATCAATCTCCACGCCATTTAATTCATATCGGATTTCATCAAACATAAATGCTATACAATTCCTTTCAAATTCGACTCTTGCATCTGCGGCATTTCCATCGTTGAGACTGAGTTTTCCTTCGACGTAAAGGTAACTTTCGCTAGGAAGCGTGTACAAATCTTGTTGTTGGATCGGAATCCGTATTTCATCATTATTCCCCAATGTTGTATTAGCGTAGGGGCTATAACTGTGTAATTCAATCTTTGTAATTCGATCGTCGGAGATCGGCAAACTACCAACGTTCAAAGGATCCATCGTTTCCTTTTTTAACTGCAAATCCCAACGATTCTAGAAATTGCACGTTTTCCTTGCGCAAATCTTGCGATGCGTTCCGTTTGGGATCACTATTCCTACTGAATGATTGCAGAAAATTCATATCGTTTAATACACGATTATCTGTACTTTTGCTGTCGTTGCAATTGTTGTTGTAATTGTTGCTGTCGTAAAAGCAGTTGGCGCGTTTGCACTTGCATTTCTCGTTCCACCCATTTCCGAACGTGTTTTTCAATGAATCGTTCCACGGCGCGTTTGACTGTGCTTTCGATGAAGCGTTCAATCGAGCGTTCGATTGGGCGTTGCGACTGTTGATCGTTGTCTCCGTGTACAGCAACATTATGTTGAACAATTTTTGGCATTAATTATTTTTACTTTACAAATCGTTAAATATTCGATGTGTTGTGTATATAATGGTGTTATTTAATACACCGTCTAACATGAAGTCTGACCGTCACCTCTTCTCCTCTGAAGTTTACCAAATTATCGTTTTGATCGGTAATGCGTACGCTAAGGTGATCGATGATTCTTGCGGTGACAGGAAGGTAAATGACGTTTGAAGGACATTCCGAGATCTTATATCCCGGCGGCACGCGCGGCGAAAACTCATGAATCGTGTGAACGCATCGTCCATTGCAGTACGCTCCAGTTGTGACGTTACATTCGATTCTCAGTGCGTTTATTTTCATAATATTAACCGGCATATCCGACACGTGCCATTGTCCGGCTTCTAATACGCGATAGGTTGAAAACCCGAGAAGCGGTCCAATATTATTGGGCCTAGTGAAGTCGATAGTATAGTCGCTGTATATTTCGCTCTTCAAAGTGTTGTTATTCGTGCGGAGAATGATTGTCCTTTTTTTGCTCGTTATATTTTCTTGGAAGTATCTATTTATCGCTTCGAGTTCGTAGGAGCCATCTGGAATCGTTATCTCCCCATCGGTGCCAAAATAAAATTTATTGTTTGTCCCGTCGACATTCGGTATTGCGTTGAATGCTTGAAAATCGACGAGTCCGAGTTCATACTTATCATCGTTCAATTCTATGGGTGGAAAATAGTCTGTGCTGAGCACGGAAGTCTTTCCGGTTAACGTTAATGTCAACGACATTTTTATAACTGTGGAACCTTTACTTATCGAGGCTATTTTTATATGTTTTCGATGATAAAACGTAAACAGAGTTGCCCGCACACACTGCTATCGAAACTTTGATACTGCGTATGATTATACAAAACTGTTGCGTCTCTTCCGAAGTAGTTGATTAATTCTAGCGGTGGTTTCAAATTTCCAAAAGAATCGAAATACTTTACGCGATTACTTCGCTTTACGTACGCTACCCAGTGTGTTCCCGGGCCTGCAAGGCTATCTAAGTTCACAATGCCGCATTCGTTAACGTGCGATTTAGAAGGTAAATCCGTTCGCATAAAAACACCTCGAAACAATGGGACGTTTAATTTTCGCGCCAGGTCGTGTAATTGTACGTTCGTCGTAGCACCCTGCGGAAGCCTTACCGCTTTTCGCGGCGTTTTTTTTTTTTAATTCCGCCTCCACGTTTGTACGGTTTGAGATAAAGTCCGCGTCCTTCCATAATGCGATGGTGGCGTTTCATTTCCTCCAGTGTCTTGCGCGTCGCGGAAGCATCGTTAACGGCCTTGGCGATACTCGCCGCACCACCAGCCGCCGTTCCCAAGGCCGATAGGCCCGCAAAAATAGGCACTAGTGCTGGAAGAAATCCACCCTGTTTTGCAATCGGTAGTGTGCGTGACTTCTTCTTCTTACTATTTTTTTTCGGTGCCATTTCTGTCTATCGATACTCAACTGCAGCAGCGCATATAAACGAAAATCTTTTGTAATCTGATGCGTAGCCTTTCGCTGATAATTCGAAGATGAAACGTGCACATTGCGCCACTGTGCAAAAAGAAATAAAATTTTTTCCCAAATGCATGTGTTTATATAGAGATGTCGTCCACGCCAAAGTAATCCGAAACACGTGAGAATCCTATTTGGAAGTGTATCGATTGGACGTTCAACGGATCGTTCGAGCGATCAACGGAGCGTTCGACCGTTCAACGGAGCGTTCAATGGATCGTTCGATTGGACGTTCAACGCATCGTTCGATCGGAAAATCCCGTTCTTGCGTTCAAGGGAGCGTTCGATCGACCGTTCTAGCGTTCAACGGAGCGTTCGATCGACCGTTCTAGCGTTCAACGGAGCGTTCGATCGACCGTTCTAGCGTTCAACGGAGCGTTCGATCGACCGTTCTAGCGTTCAACGGAGCGTTCGATCGACCGTTCTAGCGTTCAACGGAGCGTTCGATCGACCGTTCTAGCGTTCAACGGAGCGTTCGATCGACCGTTCTAGCGTTCAACGGAGCGTTCGATCGACCGTTCTAGCGTTCAACGGAGCGTTCGATCGACCGTTCTAGCGTTCAACGGAGCGTTCGATCGACCGTTCTAGCGTTCAACGGAGCGTTCGATCGACCGTTCTAGCGTTCAACGGAGCGTTCGATCGACCGTTCTAGCGTTCAACGGAGCGTTCGATCGACCGTTCTAGCGTTCAACGGAGCGTTCGATCGACCGTTCTAGCGTTCAACGGAGCGTTCGATCGACCGTTCTAGCGTTCAACGGAGCGTTCGATCGACCGTTCTAGCGTTCAACGGAGCGTTCGATCGACCGTTCTAGCGTTCAACGGAGCGTTCGATCGACCGTTCTAGCGTTCAACGGAGCGTTCGATCGACCGTTCTAGCGTTCAACGGAGCGTTCGATCGACCGTTCTAGCGTTCAACGGAGCGTTCGATCGACCGTTCTAGCGTTCAACGGAGCGTTCGATCGACCGTCTAGCGTTCAACGGAGCGTTCGATCGACCGTTCTAGCGTTCAACGGAGCGTTCGATCGACCGTTCTAGCGTTCAACGGAGCGTTCGATCGACCGTTCTAGCGTTCAACGGAGCGTTCGATCGACCGTTCTAGCGTTCAACGGAGCGTTCGATCGACCGTTCTAAAGCTACTAATTCACAGTCGATAATAGATTTTGGATGCAACCGAATATAAGGACTTTCGAGAGAGAAATGATTCTCCAAAAGTCGAGCGTTCAACGGATTGGGGCGTTTAACGTATAAGGAAAGTAGGTAGAGAGGATTGTAACGAATGAAAAAATTCAATGAATTGGTATTATAGTTTATTAAGGCAAATCATTTTTTAATAATCTTTGAAGACAACCATGCATCGCGAGCATCGGTATTATTAATATTGGAGGCTCTTTGCGTTAAGAGTTGAACCTTGCGTCGAAGTTCTTGCAATAAGACCGCCTCCATATCTCTTACTTGTACAAAGAGCGCTAAGAATGAGATGTTGCTCGCTTAACGGCGTATGATCACAATGATCTATCTCTGGTAAGCGGACCTCGCGCAAGTATAATATTTGCCAACCGTTCTTGCGTTCGACAGGGTGTTCGATCGACCGTTCGACCGTTCGACGGACAGATTTTTTTCCAAATGATCGATATGTTGGATGAGCGTCAACTATGGCGATAGATTTTTTGTGCGCGTCTGTGAGCAAATCATTGGCTTTTATAATGCTTGCACCTGTTACTGATGGGGCAAAACTGCTAGCTTGCAGATTTTTTCAAAATGGCCGATCTGTTGGACGAGCGTCAACTATGGCGATAGATTTGGAGGAAAAGAGAGAAAATATGATCCGCGGTTGTAACTTTATACGACGATGAGTCATTGTGCAGGCTCGTGCCAGTTTGAAAATCCTGCTATGAAGGGGAGGGGGTACTCTTAGAGATCTGACTAACCTTGAACGCGTTGCAACGTGCTCTTCCACGAATCAGGGGGTGGGGGGGGGGGGCGATGATATGACGCCGAGTCAGCAGTTTTGCGTCGCAGAATTCGAGATTGCATCATCTGACTGACCTTGAACGTTTTTTTTCCAAATGGTCGATCAGTTGGACGAGCGTCAACTATGGCGGTAGATTTGGAGGAAAAGAGAGAAAAAATGATCTGCGGCTGTAACTTTATACGACGATGAGTCATTTTGCAGGCTCGTGCCAGTTTGAAAATCCTGCTATGAAGGGGGGGGGGGGGGATGACGCCGAGTCAGCAGTTTTGCATCGCGCTCTTGGACAATTTCTAGACGAGGGGTGGCAGTTTTGCGTCGTAGAATTCGAGATTGCATCATCTGACTGACCTTGAACGTTTTTTTCCAAATGGTCGATCTGTTGGACGAGCGTCAACTATGGCGGTAGATTTGGAGGAAAAGAGAGAAAAAATGAAACGCGGCTGTAGGATGACGCCGAGTCAGCAGTTTTGCATCGTACTCTTGGAGAAATTCTAGACGAGGGGTGGGGCGGTGGCGGCGGCGGCGGCGGCGAAATTCTACACCACCTCGTTAGCATTTTTTTTTGCACCGTTTTGGAATTTGGTCGCTGCATCGTCTCCAACTGCGCAACAGAAATTCTGGGGTGGGGTGCATGAAATTCTACACCGCAACGTCCTACTCTTCCAGGAATTCGACCTTGAACGTCAGCTGCACACGTGCTCTTGGACAATTTCTGGACGAGGGGTGGGGGGGGGGGGGGCGAAGACATGACGCCGAGTCAACAGTTTTGCATCGCGCTCTTGGAGATATTCGATCTGACTGACCTTGAACACGGCTCTTCCACGAATCGGGGGGGGGGGGATATGACGCCGAGTCAGCAGTTTTGCATCGTCCTCTTCCATGAATCCGGGGGAGGGGGGGGGGGCGATATGCTGACGTCAGCACTTTTGCATCGTGCTCTTCCACGAATCCGGGGGAGGGGGGGGGGGGTGACGTCATCACTTTTGCATCGTGCTCTTCCACGAATTGGGGGGGGGGGGGCGGGGGTTGATGACCTAAGTGTAATTTGATATCTGTTTGTTGTGGTCCAGAACCGGCCTAGCCCCTCTACTGTCGTCCGGCTACTCAAAACTCTCCCGTAGGTTTGACTCGATGCAAACGATCTGCGAAGGGCGCCAGACGCTTTCGCGTCGCGGAAATTCTTCCGCTTTCGGGAGAGTATCCGGACGATGGCAACCATCCTACCGCGTTCGAGCCACCGGCTAGCTCAGCTGTGGCGTAATGCCGCGGAGAGGGGAAGGGTTCACGCAGAGGAGAGAGAGAGAGAGAATATTAATCTAGCAACAGACAACTAATTAAAACGACAGCAATTCTGTAACGGAGATTCCTCCTATAACGTTTATTATATTTCCGCGGGGAAGACAGCGATACAGAAATTCTTCCGTAGGAGAAGATCGTAATACAGCTCGCGCGAAATATCGAGATTTTAGGTGCGCGGTTTATTGGCTCGCGACGTAGAGCCCCGATTTTCCCGCGAGAGGTTCTCCTTTAAGGCAGCTGTAATTCCCGACGCAGGGAACCGCGAAAATACAATAAAACGGAGGCAACGAGTAGGAAACGCGAGACAGCGGATAGATAACGAGAATTTAGGCAGCGGGGTCCAGAGGGGACCGGGCACTTGATCGCGCAAGATGTATCGTCGGCGAGGGTGCTCGCCGATCGGCGACGCGCCAAGAGAACCCCTGTGCTCGGTCACCTTGCGCGCTTCGAGTCGGTGTTCGCTCGTTCGATTCTCGATCCGGTTATTAACAATTGACGCGGTACTAACGATACTTAACAATTACGCGACGTTACTCCCGACGAGAACAAAGACACGCGAAGATGTCGGGAGGACTTGCGACCCGTCCCGAAAATAGTTAGGTGAAACACGACTCTGAGCCCTTTACAAATCATCCAAAATAATACATAACATTGACTAAATTATAGGGCTCAGGCCGGAGCGCAGTCCGCGAGAATTATACGATATTACAATAAGAGGACGCAGTTCGGGACGCTTTATACTATTCTTTTCCCCCAGGATGAGACAATTCTGACTAACAATGATTTTACTAAATTAGGCTCACGGGTAATTGACTGGGGCTTACCGTCTAGGCGTCGGGGCCGGGCACGCACGTCGCTTCTCGTTGTGGCTTCTTTTGGCACTTCCACAAGGCAGCGAGAAGGCAACGAGAAGGTAGCGAGAAGGTAGTAATTAATTTTAATGAGACTAGGCAGCACCGATTTTAAGACAGCAATATAACAAGGCAGCCAGCTCGTGCGAGTAGTGAGTCGCAAGTGCCGCTGGTTTTTCGCGTAGTCTCGTGCGTGCCCGGCGTTATCCCCTCCCCTATCGATCGCGGATCGCTCGCATCGCTTATTGGTTTCCCACGCTGTCGATCATCTCTATTGGGGAAGTAGCGCCTCGCCGCTCGGGATTGGATGATAGTCCCTCACGTGGTGGTCAGCGCGTGCCCCGGGAAGTTTGAACGTCGTCGGCGGTACGGATCGCTGTTGACGGGGCGGCTCCTCCTCTCGGGCCGAGTGCAAGAGGGATGTCTCTTGGCGGAGGACACTCTGCTCGCCTCTCGCCCGCCGCGGTGCGCCCTTCCCTCCGGGGTTTTGTCCGGAGGAAGGCGTCTTACCCGCTCCGGGGACTGCAGCTCCCCGGGCGATGTCCCGACCACGTGTTCAGGGACTCGCGCGGACGCCGTTTGCCTCGTGCTCCGGTGGACGGCAGGTGCCCTCCGCGTCTTCGGCTCTGCTCCACGCCGTTGGTCCAGCTATCCCCTGGGGTTCGCCCGTGGATGCTGGTCCCGGTGTGGAGTGGCTCGCGGACGACTGGGCCGCTTCCAGATGTTCGTGGTTGTTCGACTCCCTCCTCTGTCGAGGCCCCGCGTCTCCTTCGTGGCGAGGGACCCGGCTGGAACGCGGTCTCCGTTGCAGCGCGGTATCCCCTTCTCCGCCAGGACCCGCACGTTGCCGCCTCGCTCCGATAGATGTAAGGTCACGTACCGCTCGACGGGCTCTCCCGACCCAGGTTCGCGCTGCTCCCTGCGATCTTCTCTCTTCCTGGTGTTTCTTTTTACGCGAGCGATGTGCGATCGGGGTAGGGGCAACGCTTATTTATGCCTAATATCGCTGGTCTTAACGGTCTTAGTTGGTTCGCCGTGAAAATATGTCTCATCCTGGGTTGCACTGGCTGGCTGCTGCTCTAAAAGAATGCTGTGTTATTAATCTATTCTCTTAGTTGTGCGCGCCCGATGGGGAAAATTGGGACGGGTAAAATACCACGTCACAATACATGTTGTAAGTAATAGAAATTTGTTAATTAGTTTGTTACAATCACGTAATAATATAATGTTCCTGTTAATTAGTTGTTACAGTTTTACTTAATTACTATTTTATTACTTTTAGGTACACTAACATCTTTTATTTGAAAACGTGATAATTATGAATATATCAGACGTTGGCAAAATTATCACTATTGCTATCCTAAGTGAAATGGTAGAAAGAAAAACTTTTGAAGATAAAGAAAAAAGAGAACAGCGCTGTCGGAACATTTGGGTACGCAAATGGATACGTAAAAGAAGTAACGAATTGAGAGGAACGATTAATTTAGCGCATAACGAATTAAGATTTGAAGATAAAGAATGTTTTCAAAGATTTTTTAGAATGCGCATTGAGTTATTTGAACACCTTGTAGAAAAGGTAGCACCATATATTCAACGGCAAAATACAAATATGAGAGAATGTATATCACCTAGAGAACGACTATCAATCACGCTAAGGTTTTTAGCTACCGGTGAAAGTTACAGAAGTTTAGAATATTCCACTAGAATTCCAGCGTGTACAATTTCTCGCATAATTCCTGAAACCTGCCGTGTTATATATGAGGTCCTAAGAAACAATTATTTAGAGGTAAATTATATAATTACATGGTAATTATGTATTATAGGGGATGCACCTTCGATCGCTCTGGTTTTCACATATGTTGTACAGTTTGTGACCCTGTGTAACTTGCAAAAAGTTTTATGCGTCGCTCGATGTTTATTAAAAAGATGGGGTAATTATGAAGATTAAAAATGAGGCTATGGAGATTGTACAGTAGCACTACACAGTTCGCCATGTACCCTTACCAGAAAGGCCTACTACGCTCTCAAGTTTAGATTATTTATATACTGCGCGGAGTTCAAGGTGTTGGTTCAAGATGGCGGCTCAAATCTAAACTTGAGAGCGTAGTAGGCCTTTCTGGTTAGGGTACATGGCGAACTGTGTAGTGCTACTGTACAAACGTACTAATCGTTTACAACTGAAGGGTATGTGATTCAAGCAACACCGACACAGCGGCGCCTTTGTTTATGTGTGTATGTTTACAGTAGCAACACCTAGAGCAATATATGTCAAAGTCAGGATCATATCTGTCTGCGTTCCTTAACATAACGTTATATTATTTTTCAAACTTCTTTTGTTAATAACTTTTTAATAAACATCGAGCGACGCATAAAACTTTTTGCAAGTTACTCAGGGTCACAAACTGTACAACATATGTGAAAACCAGAGCGATCGAAGGTGCATCCCCTATAATGCATAATTACCAGACAAACAAATGTATTGTGGGTTAACGAGTGTCGATAATAAGTAGTTCTTTATGACGACTTTGACAGGCGCCAACTTCGGTCGCAGAATGGGAATGTATTGCAAATGATTTTCTTCAATTATGGAATGTCCCAAATTGTCTTGGTTCTATGGACGGACGACACATAGAATTTAGAGCACCTACAAAAGATGGATCATTGTACCATAACTATAAAGGCACAAATAGTATTGTTCTTTTGGCAGTTGTCAATGCCCACTATCAGTTTACATATGTCAATGTTGGAGTTAATGGTAGAGTGAGTGATGGAGGAGTTTTTCGCGATAGTGATTTTTCCAAACTTTTAAATAATCCACAAAACCCACTTAATTTACCAAAAGATAAACCATTACCTGGTATGAATGAACCTATTCCTTATGTTATATTAGCTGATGCAGCTTTTCCTTTACAGAATCATATATTAAAGCCATATCCATTACGAAATTTATCTTACGATGAACGAATATGTAATTACAGGATAAGTAGAGGTAGAAGAATAGTTGAAAATGTTTTCGGAATTTTAGCAAATAAATTTCGTGTTCTTTTAACACAGATACACTTACCTGTTGAAACTGTACAAAATATTACGCTTGTGTGTTGTGCCTTACATAATTATCTTAGCAAAGAAAATAATGCTTATTTATATAATTATAGAGATATCGAAAATATAGAACATGATATTAGATTTGCTGCACGAAGAAATAATAATATACAGTTACACAATTTAGAAATTATAAATGTAAGACCAAATAAAAGTGCAATTCACATTCGCGATGTATTTAAAGAATATTTTAATACTGTTGGCAGGGTTGAATGGCAGGAATTTATGATATAATTTTTATTTATTAATTA
This sequence comes from Tiphia femorata, assembly GCA_944319695.1. Lineage (NCBI taxonomy): Eukaryota > Metazoa > Arthropoda > Insecta > Hymenoptera > Tiphiidae > Tiphia > Tiphia femorata. The sequence continues at coordinate 11,467,620 of OX090898.1, read as the reverse complement.
CATATAGGATACATAAAACTATATTTTCATTCCTAAAGTAATACCTTGTATCATTACAATCACAATCTTTGTACTATATATATATTCAATCAGGTACATATGTAACTGTAAACTAAATAAACTAAAATAATATTCTGAATAACATAAAATAAAATATGTATAAAAGAACATACATAAACATAGATACAGAGTAATACAGATTCATATGAATACATATTACTTATTCATTTTCATCATTTTCTTCATCTACGTACTCAATAATTCTTTTTTGTACTTTGTTTAGTTTTTTGGGTTCTGTTATCTTACGTAGTTTACTTTTTAAGTATAATATCCAGTATTGTAATTCATCATCACTATCATTGCTTTTTGACATAGTTTGAATAGCATTTGTAGCTACTGTCCAAAATTTTTCTTTTTCAGAATTATCATCTAACTTTGCACGTTTTCTTTGTTTATGTTGCGGCATTTCACTGTAAGATTGAGTTGAGCTACTACTTGATGGAAGTGCTAACTGATTATTTGACTCAATGTTTTCTATATGAATGAAATGAAAATTTGCGTGAAAAATTCATATACAAGATTAAAACTAAAATTTTAGTTAAAATACATCGACATCTAATAAAAATTCAATAACAAAAAATACATTATAATCTGTAAATATATTAAAATTATATTACCTTTATCAGAGTCTTCTGTTCGTAAAATATTTGTAACATCTAAATATTGTAAATCCTCGCTGTCACTTTCCTCTGCTATAATACTGGATTGTGAGGAGTCCAATAATTTGTTGGAAACCTACAGATTATGGTAATTTCAATATTATACTCTCATACTCTTAAATATTTAATTTTTTACGTACTGTTATAGAAGATTCTCCTTTTCTTTGAGCAATATGAGGATCAAGAAATTGCATGTCTTCAAATAACCACCATGTTGGTTTATAAATATCATCACTTGATGCACCACTTGTCTTTGACGCTTTTATTTTATTCAAGCAATCAAGATATTGTGATCTTAAATTATTTATTTTCTTTTTTGCAGATTCCATAGGTATATATTGATGTGTGCATTCCTCATATTGTTGACATATCAACCGATAAGCATTATCTCTTTTTGTCCTGTTGTGATAGTCAGCAGATTTTACAGCATATAATATAGGATGTTGCTCATATAACATCAACAATGTTTTGACATTATCTTTATTATCCATTTTCCTGAAAATGATTATATATATTATATTTATTTAAAAAAAAAAAAACAGTCGAAAAAATTGACTGAACTTAACCGATACTTTAATATAATTTTAACGTATTTTTTATATACATGATCATAAGTAAGTTATTATTATTAATCTATCTTCATTAAATTAATATTCTACAACTACTTACCAAAATTTAGACTAAATAATGAATGTGTGCTGTGTGATGATGTGCTCTGTATGATTTTTATACATTGTCAATTGATAAATATATTTCGGAATGCAGCCAAATGCAACCAAGATTTGAAATAAGTAAAGATAGGCTGCGTTCCGGTATTCACTGCCAGTACTGAAAATCTACAGTATACGTGACATAAACTATAGATTTCGAATATTGGCAGTGAATATTGGAACATAACCAAAGCAGTACGAAAAAAATGGGACATGTTGCATTTTTCTTTAGAGACCTCTACGTTGATATTTTCATGCGAATTACATACATCCACTATAGTTTGTAGTAAATTTTATTGAATTCGAGAACACTTAAACCGAGTTCTAGCTGGTTCTAGCATCATGGATACAAGTTTCCGAGATTTTCTTACGATATTTTCATCCAAATGTTGTGTATCCACGATCCGAGATCTAGTAATTTCACCTCGGATTGAGAACTCAGACCGAAATCTAGCATCGTGGACACAAGCCTTAAGAGTCCTGGAGAGAATTGGTGCGAGGGCTGCCTCGGAAGGTGGCGGTGGAGCAGCCGATCGCGTTGTTGGACCAGGATGGCCGGCGAGGGACTTCTGCTGCTTCTCGGGGTGTCCTTTGTGCCGCCATTACCCGCCTCGGTGCGCTCGCCCTCGGCCTTCTCACCCTCTTGGCTACTGGGCGCGTCTTACCCGAGCCCAGGGTCTGCCTGCTGCGGCCCCCCGGGACAGTGCCTCCCTGGCACTGCGCGGGCCCCGGGGATGTCATGACTATCCCCGGGCGGTGGCTGGATCACCCCTGGAGATGTTGGTTGGCCCCCCCCTTTAATGGGCACCTCGTAACTCCTTCGGTCACGTCCCGCGCTGTCTGGGGAGGCGTCGGTGGCCAGCTTCCCTCCCGTGCTCATCATGGTGCTCTTCTTTCGATGCCCTTTCCGGTTGCTCGGGACGCTGCTGGCGCCTCCTCGCCGATGGCCTCGGCTCAGCGTCCCGACGTCATCCAGGGCATCGCTCCTTACTGCGGCTGCTCCCCGTGCAGTGGGTGTTGTTCATCTCCTCGCAGGTCCTCTCCGTCCTCCGCTTCCCCTCGTCGATCCAGCGTCCACGGTGTTATGTCGGAGGTATTTACGCATGAAAGAGGGTTCGTCGTTACTATTCAGTTTATTATTTTCTAATATGGCGGATACCCATCCGGGAGGCATTTTCCTCCGTTTTGTATTCACGCCCCTGGTGGGCGACCGAATTTACTATCGCGAGCGCCTTATGGCCTTCTTTGGGGCGGACCTGTGACGTGACAAAATGCCACGTCACAGTATGTATGTATGTATATTTCTGCCCTTGCGGGGTACAGACGGACCTCCGCTCCGTTTACACTTCCTTAGCCTACTCTTATCCTAACTTAACCTACCCCCCCCTCCCCTCTTATCATTACCCATTCACTCCTTCATATCACGCCCGCGAGAGAGAGACCACTCATTCCTCCTTCCCATCCATTCCCCACATTCACTCCTGCCTCCCGACTTCCGTTTCCTTCCATTCATTCCTCTCATTCATTCCCTCCCCCCTCATCCCCCCTCCCATTCACCCTCTGCCCCCCTTCTGCCCTTCTCCTCAATTCCTCCATCTTCCTCATCCATTCCTCTCCCGACGCATCTCCCGCCAAAATCCTCCTTACCCTTTCTTCCGTACCGGCCCCTTCCTCCTCCCTGTCTCCCTCCGGTTCCTTCGCGCACCCGTCGAGCACGTGCTCCCACCCCTCTACCTCACCTCCACACACCCTGCACAGATTCCTTTCTTCTTCCATCCAGTACCTTGCCCCCCTCATCTCGCACCCCAGCCTGTACCTCGCTACCCTGACCCAACTCTCTTCCTTCTTACCCCCTCTCAGGTACTCCGGCACTTCCCCCTCAATTACCACCTTGTACCATTTATTCGCCCTCGATTCCCTTACTTTTCTCCACCTTTCTTCCCTATCCTGCCTGGCCTCCTCCCTTGCAATTCTTTCCCACACCTCCTCTCTATCCTCCCCCCTTACTTCCTCTCCCCTCACGCCTCTGTCCCCCATATACGCCCTTCTCGCTCTCTCCCACTTCGACTTTCCCTCTCCTCTCTCTCCTCTTCCCACCATCTCCACCAAACACCTTCTCGCCCACACGCTCCCCCTCCCTTCCCTCAGCCTCTCCTCATACCCCCACGCCCTCCTAGCCGCCCTCCCCCATAGCCTGCTCCTCTTCCATTCCTCCCGCACCATGTACCCCGGCACCCACCACTCTGCCCCAGCACCCATCTCCCGTACCTTTCCTGCGTCCTCTCTACCCCTTCCATTCCTCCCACCCCCACACTTCAGCCCCATGCCCTAAGACTGTCCACACCAGCGTATCGCACAACCACATTCTTCTCCCCGCGTCGTCCCTAAACCACCTCTTTCCAATCCCCCACACCTCCCTCATCGCGGCCGCCGCCCTCCTCAACCTCTCCCTCACCTGTCCGTCCCTTCCGCCGTTACCCTGGAAGGTGAACCCGAGGTAACTGAATTCCCTCACCATCTCTATCTCCTCTCCTCCCCACTTCCACTTCCTTCTCTGGTCCTTTCCTCTTCCTCTCCCAAACCTCATTACCTTCGACTTCCTCGGGTTCACCTCCAGTCCTTTCTCCCACAGATACTCCCTCAGCTCCTCCGCCATCAGCCTCAACCCCCCTTCCTCCGCTGCCACCAACACTAGGTCGTCCACATACGCCAGTGTGAACAGTCTTCTCCCCCCGATCTCCATACCCCCCTTCCCTCTCGCCCTCATCCTCTCCTCCAAATCCGCAATCAGCAGGATGAATAACTTCGGGCTTAGCGGGCATCCCTGCCTCACCCCCCTCGCCGTCCAAAATCCCTCTCCTTCCTCCTCCCCTGCCCTCACCCTGCTGATTGTCTCTCCGTAGATCCCCCGCAGCCTTCCCACTAACCCTTCGCTCACCCCCCTTTTCCTTATTGCCCCCCATAGCACCCCCCTATTCACTGTGTCGAAGGCTGCCCGGAGATCCACGAAGAGCGCCCACATCTTCCCCCCCTTCCTTCCCACCTCCCTACTCACCAGGTAGTTCAATACGTATATATTGTCCATGACCCCCCTCCCTCTCCTGAACCCTGCCTGCTCCTCCGGCAGAAGCTCCCCGTCCTCTATCTCCTTTTCCAACCTTCTCTCTAGCACCGCCACGTACACCTTGTACAGGGAGTCCATTAGGGTTACCCCCCTGTACTCCTCCGCCCTCATCCCCTCCCCCTTTTTCCTTATCGGCACTATCACCCCCATCTTCCACCCTTCCGGCCATCCCTCTCCTCTCCACACTCCCTCGCAGATCTCCCACACCGCCTTCCTCGTTCCCTCCCCCGCATACTTCCACACTTCGTTCCCCAGCCCATCCTCCCCTGCCGTCTTCCCCGCCTTTAGCCTCCTTATCACTGCCTCTACCTCCTCCCTCTCCAGTCCTCCCTCCCTCTCTACCCCGTCCCCTCCTCCTCCTCCGGCCACTACTCTCTCTCCCGTGCCCCCCAGTAGCCCCATGAAATGGTCTCTCCATTCCTCCTCTCCTATCCCTTCATTCCTTCCTTCCCTTCCATGCCCATTCCCTCATCCCCTCACCTCCATACTTCCACACCTCCCCTAGCACCCCGTCCCCACCCATCGCCTTTCCTTCTTTCACCTTTTTCAGGACCCTTTCGAACTCCTCTCTACTTATATCCGCCTCCTCATCCCTTTCTCTCTTTCCCGCCCTCCACACCACCCTCTCCTCTACCCCCCCCCCCAGCAGCTTCATGAAATAAGCCCTCCATTCCTCCTCACCTATATTCTCCCCTACCCTTCTCCTTCTTTTCCTCTCTTCATTTATTATTCTCCAAACCTGCCCTTCATCTCTTGTCTCTCTCAATTCCCATTCCCACCTCTCGTTCTCCGCCTTCTTCTTTTCCTTGCACATCCTCTGGTACTCCCTCTTCCTCTCCTTGTATTCTCCCCCCCCCCTTCTCCCTTTCTTCTCCATTCCATCAGCGCTCTCCTCGCTTCTCTCTTTTTCTCCTTACACTCCCTATCCCGCCATCCTCTCTTTCTCCCTCCTCCTCCTGCCCCCTCTTTTTCCTCTAACCTCTTCAGTACCTCCCTGCACTCCCTTGCCTTCTGCTCTATTTCCTCCTCCACCCTCATACCTTCTCTCTCCCCCCAACTCATCTATCTCCTAAACCTCTCCTCTCCCTCTGTCCCCCACCTCCCTCTCACCTGTCTCCTCCCCTCCTCCCCGCTTCCCCCCTGACCCAGACTACCAACGGGTGATGGTCCGATTCTATCGCCTCTCCTATTTCCATCCTCTCTATCCCTATCCTGGCTCCTTCGTCTCCCAACACATAGTCAATCACCCCTCTCTCCCGACTCTCCCCTCGCTCCCGTGTAGGTGAATTCCCCCTCCTCGTCTCCTGTCATTTCCCCGTTCCAGATGCTCCACCCCGTCTCCGCCAAGCATTCTAACAGCCTCTTTCCATCCCCATTCACCTTTTCGTCCTTTGACCTTCTTGCCTCTCCTTCTTCTCCTCCCAGCCCCGTCTTCCTGCCTCCTCGTCTTCCCGTCCTCGCGTTCATATCCCCCATTATCAACCTGCTCACCCCCTCTTCCCTTTCCTCCGTCCATCCTCTCGTCCTCTCTGCCTTCTGCCTTATATCCCCATTTACGTACACCGCCATTACTTCCCATTTTTCCTTCCCTGCTTTAAAACTTTCTATCATCACTCCCTCCTTCTCCTCTTCTTTCCTTTCCTGCCCCCTCATATTCCCTCTTTACCCCTATCACCATCCCCCCTATCGCCCTTCCCCTCCTACTCCTTCTTTTCGCCCCTTGCATCCTCCATCTATACCCCCTCGGCATTCTCTCCTTTACTCTACCCCATCCCTTCTCCTCCACCCACGTCTCCACCATCATCACCACATCCCACTTTTCTACCTCCTTCCAGAAACCCCTGTCCTTCCCCGCTAACCCCTCCACGTTCCAAAACCCTATCTTCAGCCCCCCTTCCCCGTCCTGTCTCACCCTTTCTCTTGCGCCCCCTCTACTCCTCACCTCTCGCTCCCTCCTCTCCTCTCCCTTCCTTCCCCCGATTCCCGTTCTATCTTCTCTCTCTCTCCTCCTTTTCCTCCCCCCATACCCTTCCTCTCCAATTCCTCAGCTTATCCATTTCCTCATCCCACCACCACCATTCCTCCCCTATTCTCATCTTCCCCCTTCCCACCCATACCCTCTTCCCCTTCCTCCTCTCCTCCTCCGCTACTCTCTCTAACATCCATCTTATCCTCCTCTCCGCCCTTGTTAAATCCTCTTCCATCCTCTCCCTCCTACCTCTCAGCCCTTTCTTCGCTTCCATCACCCTCTTCTTTACTTCTTGCGTCCTCAGTCTCACCCATATCATCTTATTTCCTCCATTCTACCCCACCCCTTTCACTTCCTCCACCCCTTCCTTCACCCCTATCTCCCATAGGAGCTCCTCCACCTTCTCCTTCTCCTTTCCTTCCTCTACCTTCACCCCCTTTATCACCACATTCCTTCTCCTGTCCTCCCTTTCCTGCTGTTCCAGCTTTCTCTCTACATCTCTCACCCTACCTTTCCATTCCTCCTCCCCCCTTCCTCCTCCTGCCTCCACCTTCCTGACTCTCTCCTCCACCTTCTCTCTCCGTTCCTGCTCTCTACGCTCCTTTATCTCCAACTCCTCTACCCTTTTTCCTAACTGTCCCATCTTTTCCCATATCTCCCTTTTCTCCTTCTCCCATCTCTCTTCTCTCGCCTTGCATTCATCCCTCCATCTTTCCTCCCCCCTTCTCACCTCCTCCCTCCACCCTTCCCTCCCTCCATCTTCCCCCGACTTCCCTCCGTCTCCTTTCCCTCCTCCCCCTTTCTTTGTCCCTTTTCTGGCGATCTCGCTACCATTTTACTTCCTGTAAAGGCCCATTCTCCCTCCTCGTCCTCATCGCCCTCCTTCCCGTCCTCTCTTTTCCTTTTCAAAAGCCAGTCCCCCACTTTTCCCATGGCCTGCGCGTTCCCCGTGCTCCAGCTCCTCTCCCTCCCTAACACCTCTACCTTAGATGGCCTTCCTCTTTTGCCTCTCTCCTTATCGCTGGCTTCCTTATCTGCCTTATCTATCTTATCCATCTTTTCCTTATTCTCCCTAGCTGGCGCCAACTGTCCTTCCCACAACCGCTTTCCTTCCCGCCTTTTCCTTCTCTGCACCTAACCTCTTTGCTCCGCCCTGTCTTCTCTTCCCGCTTTACTCCCGAATCCTGTCTTCTCCCTTCCCCACCTTATTCCCAGCCCTTCTTTTCCCTATCCTCTTCCCTTTCCCCACACTCTCTTACACTCCTCCTGTCACTTTCACCTCACACCTCGCACTTTAACCACTCGCTCTGTCACACAGTCCTTTCCGTGCACTATCCCAAACCGGAAGCCTGGTAAAGCCTTTGTACATAAATGTCACTCGTATTTTGTAGCATGTACTTTGCTTCATTTATGTAATTAATTAATCATTACTTCATTCTATTTTACACACATAATTTATTTTGTTTTTCCCTTTTTCTCTATCTTATAACGGTAAAAAGAATGTATGAGAAAATAACCGCGGAGATAGGAAAGCCGCCTAGCGGTCGAACGCAGTACGAGTTTCCGGCGGAAACTCAAACATAGAGGGCAGTAGGGTAGAAGTTTCGCGAATTCGAATATCACGCGCCGGGTATAAAAGGAGCGTCGGAAATGAGCGAAATTATCGAAAAATAGACTCAGATCTAAGAGTGAAGAAATCCAACAAAAGACGACTAACGAAGCTAGAAGAGGAAAGGAAACTCGTCGCGACACTTCCGTACGAAGACGGCTTAGGGAAACCACGGAATCCCAATCCGTGATTCGTCAGGAGCTTCGAGGAAATAATCGCAATTTTCGAAGAAACTGCGAAAGCCGAGTCAGTTGTGCGGCGCTTAGACGCACCTGTCGGAACGATTCTCGCGGAACATAAACATATTACGTATAGGACAGTTTGAGTGAGAAAGACTGGGTGTGGGTGAGAGCGCACGACCATAGCGTCGGCAACACGATACACATACATACTTTGGTTACAGAGCACATAGACACGGAGACGACGCCTAGAACCTTCGGCACATAAACTTACATATAAGCATAGATATACATATACATATATTTTTGCGTACCGGTTACCGTGTAAATAGTTTAAATAAAACTATATTTAACATTAATTTATCTTCTACCCGCCAACGAAGATTCCTATCACACCTGTCCACAAAGATACCCGTTACATTTGGCGCCCGAACAGGGACAGGTGTGAAGAATTTGGACGGTGTAGGAAGGATGCCGAAGGATCCAAGTCAGGATTCGTCCACTTCCCGAGATTCGGGAATTGGACGGACGAGCGAAGGAGGGGCACGCTACTCGGGAACACAAGCTCTCGATAGCATCATCGAAGAAATAACGCTGAACGCCAGTGATTTGACCGGGAACCGCACCGCGGAGGACGGGACAGATAATTCCCACGCAAGATCCGGTGGAATGGCACAGATGATCGAAGACTCTCGACGAGAGACCCGGGAGGAGATACGACGACTCGAACAGCGAGTCGATGAGAAACTCAAAGATATGGCCGAAAATTTGGCCGATCTGATACACCGAGAAATAGACAGAGCGATGAAGACGACGGAAAACCAACTGCAAGCGCTGACGGACAAGTTGACTACGAGCATGAGCAGCACCCATGAGTTGGCCATGGGTATCGTGGAATGGGTGACCAGGACCCAAGAAGACGTAGACCGACTGGAAGCGAAGGTGGAACAAAACGCGGACTTAATAAGAGATCTGCTACGACAACAATCCCAAGGGACGACATGGCAAGCGGGGACGAACGAAGCCAGGGTCACACACGTCACCACGTCCAGAGCGAATCCACCCACCTTCAGTGGAGCGGAAAGAGATAGGCCAATAAAATTCCTCAAGGACTTGAGAGAATTTTGCAGGGCCACAAGGGTTCAGGCACACGAGGAGAAATACATTATCCAGCAGAGTCTGAAAGGGTCAGCGCAGGAATGGTGGAGCTGGGCGGAGACGCACACCATGGACATGGAGGATTTCCGCGAGAGATTCAAACGGGACATACTGGAACGATGATAAGCAGAGGAAGGTACGCCAGGATCTAAACACGGGCTGGTATATCGAAGGAAGTAGCGGGTCCCGAGTGGACTACGCTATACGCCTCTTTAGCTGCTCAAGGGAGCTGGAACCAGCGCCAACAGAGGAAGAAACAGTGCGCCTCCTATCGGCACATTTCAGCGGGACGGTACTAGAACAAGTGAAACTTAGAAGAGTCACCACGCTGGAGACGCTGATCGAGGTTCTGAGAACGGTCGATCAGATACCCGCTACGAATGCAGAACTAGCCAAAAGACGAGGAAGATGGGGGGATGCGGAGCAAAGGCCCAGCGAAAATCGGAGGATGAATACACGTCCCCCACAACCGGCCAACTATCCGTATAGAGAAAAGACCGAGTTCTCACGTGAGAACCCAAGAAATTGGGTGGCTCCAGGAACACGGCCCACTGCAAGCAGAAGGGAGGACGTCACGACAAGAAGAATGATACCGCAGACAAATAGAATACAAATGTTACAAACCGCGACGCCAATGGAGCGGGAAGGACAACCCACGACACCGGAGACGGGAAACGAGTAAAGGTTGTACGTCCGGCCGACAAGAGAGGGAAGGAAGCAAGAGAAAGGCGACGTACAACGAAAGCTCGGGAAAAAACCATAAAAATAGGATCTCTTTTCGAAAATCCACGGGAGTTCCTATTGGAGGAGAAAGAGCTAAAAGGGAGAGAAGAGGAGGCCAAAGCATGCATAACGGTGGCCATACAAATAGAGGGCATCAAAGTAGAAGCACTGATAGACACAGGAAGCGACATTTCCTGCATATCCGAGAAATTTTTTGAAGAAAACAGAGAGAAGCTAAAGCGCTGTGGAACACTACCAGTACAAGGAATACAGGTGGTGGGTGCCACTGGGGGAAAGGCGGAGAAACCAAAAATGCAAACATTCGTACATATTACGGCAGGGGAATGGAGAAAACAAGAAACACTCGTAATAATCCCCAAGCTAGTACGAAAATGTATAATTGGGATAGATCTCCTAAGAAAATGGAAAGTTTCCGTTGACCTCGCGACAAATACGGTACTAATGAAGGATCGAAACAAGACTGTCAACTTACAAGCGATGCAACCACACAGGCCGGGATGCGGCCGAAGGAAGCAAATGCAAAACAAGGAAAGTACAGTCGACGAACCGGCAACCGAAATAAGGTCGCTCGAGACAAAAATGGAAACGCGCACCAAACAAAGGAGACACCAGGACCCCAGCACCGGAAGGGAAATAGAAGGAGATAAGAAAAAGCGAAAGGAGCCACACCTTACGGAAGAAGAAATCGAGGGAAAATTAGCTCAATGTGCAGGATTAACCGCAAGAGAAAAGGAGCAGTTCAGGGCGCTGATACGCAGATACAGTCACCTTTTTAGGGACCAACCGGGGAGGATTAGTATATATGAACATAAACTGGAGATTGCTGAGAAAAGGACGTTTGTGAGGAAAACGTACCCAGTCCCCATGGCACACCGGGAAAAGGTGAACGCAGCGATTCAGGACATGCTGGACCAGGGAATTATCCAACGCTCGAATAGCCCGTGGATCAACCCAATGGTCACAGTCATCAAGAAGGACGGATCGGTGCGACTATGCCTCGACGCAAGGGAACTAAACAAACTCATGACGGACGACCACGAGTGCGCGATGAACTTGGAAGAGATATTCCAAAAGTGCCACGGCGTCAAGGTAATGAGCAGTTTCGACCTCACAAGCAGTTTTTGGCAAATACCACTAGAACCTGAGTCCAGGAAGTACACGGCATTCTTGCACCAAGGGAAATGCTACGAATTGAAGGTCACACCCTTTGGCTTAAAGACGAGCAGTGCAGCACTAATAAGGGGACTAGACCTGGTACTTCAAGGACTGGGGGGACAAACTATTAACTTCGTGGATGATCTACTGTGTGTGTCACAAAACAACCAGGACACATGAAACACATGGAAAAACTATTCCAAAGGATGGAGGAACACAACATGACCCTAAATTTCAAAAAGTCAAAATTCTTTAGAGAAGAGATTGATTTCCTGGGCCATGTGATGACGACTGTAAGCAATTTTCATAAAGCCCGCGAAAGTGCAGCGAGTGAACGCGGACGCGAGCGATTTTCGTTTGTTAACGAACAGCGCCACAAGGCGTGCGGTAGAGAAAGGAGACAGTGTGTGCGAGAGAACGTAGAGATCGACGTGTAACGGATTCGGCATCCTGACGCCGATATTGGGTTTTCTGTTGTTACAAATATATATATTCTCGTGTGTTATATCTTGCGATTATTTGATTATCATCTTTGATCATTCTTCCTACACGACGGAGGGGATTCGACCACAAGCGGACAAGATAACTGCAATACAAAACTTCCCGGAACCACGGAATGCAAAACAGCTCAGAGGTTTCTTGGGACTGGTAAACTTCTATACAAAGTTTACGAAAAACCACGCGGAGGAGACAGTACCACTGCTGGAGCTGCTCGCAAAGAACACACGGTGGAAATGGGACGAACGAAGAGCACAAGCCTTCAAAAAAGTAAAAGATCTTTTCTGTGAGAAGGTCCTTTTACGACACCCGGATCCCACGAAACCGTACCTACTGCGGACAGATGCAAGCGAGCAAGCGTTGGGGGCAACACTTGCACAGGTACAGCAAAATGGAGAAGAAGGGGTCATCGCTTTCGCTAGCAGAACACTGAAAGGCGCCGAGTTAAGATATGCCACAACGGAAAAGGAACTATTAGCCGTAGTATGGGCCTTGCAGAAATTCCGAACATTCCTGCTGGGAAATAAAGTGACGGTCGCAACGGACCATCACGCCCTCACATTCTTAAAAAGGGCCACGTTTACTAACGCACGCCTGACTCGATGGGTGCTGGCAATACAGGACTACGACCTGGAGGTGATACACTGCCCGGGGAAGGACAACACAGCAGCAGACACGTTAAGCCGCATAAGAATGGGGGGACCAGAAGAGGAAGAGGGCAAGGAAGACATAATAACCATACACGCGATGCTGGCGAAGAAACCGACAAAAGAGCTGCAGCAGTCAATGAAGAAAATAGGAAAATTACAGAGGGAGGACGAAGCACTAAGGAAAGCATTGGCACAAATAGAAATAGACGAGAAAGAGAAAAGGAAGAGTAAACGATATGTGTTAGAAGACGGGGTACTAAGAATAAAAACACCAAAAGGCAAAAGAAAGATATGTCTGCCACAAGAAATCGTGGACAAGCTAATAAAAGAATGCCACGAAATGTATGGCCACATAGGACCAGAAAAGTGTTTCAAAATGCTATCCGAAGACTTCAGCTACCCAAAATTCGCACACCGCATAAAACAACTGTTATCATATTGCGACTCATGTCAACGCAACAAAGTCCCAAACCAAATAAGTTATGCAGCAATGCAAAACATAACGCCAGAGAAACCGGGGGACCTAGTATCAATTGATTTTTAGGCACGACCGTAAAGGGAGTGACTTATGCTATCGCCATCGCAAAAACCGTTCGTATGTGTGTGTGTGTGTGTGTGTGTGTGTGTGTGTGTGTGTATGTATGTGTGTGTGTGTGTCCGTGTATATCCTCGATTTCGGAAAAACGGCTGAACCGATCGGGACGAAATTTGGCACAAAAATCAAGTACACTACTGTGAGTTGACAATAAGGTTTGTGAGCCGCCATCTTGAACCGGTACAAGATGGCGGGAGATTCAAAATTTGAAAAAAATGTAATTTAAATTTAATATTGCTGCCATTTCTAAACGGCTGAAGATAGCGATACATAAAGTTTGCTGGCACCAAATGGATATATACTCAAAGTACATGCCAAATTTCGTTGCGATCCGTTCAGCCGTTTGGCCGGAATACTGGACTAACGGAACTAGTGCAAAATTCATTAATTCATTAGTCCAGTTTTCCAGCCAAACGGCTGAACGGATCCGGACAAAATTTGGCATGTACATCGAGTATATATTCATTTGGTGCCATGAAACTTTATGTATAGCCATCTTCAACCGTTTCGAAATGGCGGCAAATTCAAATTTTTTATCCACTATTCCAGTAAAACGATTGATTAGTCCACTATTCCGGCAAAACGGCTGAACGGATTCGGACAAAATTTGGCATGCACATCAAGTATATACCCATTTGGTGCCAGGAAACTTTATGTATAGCCATCTTCAGCCGTTTCGAAATAGCGGCAAATTTGAATTTTTAATCCATTATTTCAGCAAAAGAGTCGATTAGTCCACTATTCCGGCAAAACGGCTGAACGGATTCGGACAAAATTTGGCATGCACATCAAGTATATATCCATTTGGTGCCAGGAAACTTTATGTATCGCCATCTTCAACCGTTTCGAAATAGCGACAAATTCAAATTTTTAATCCACTATTCCAGCAAAACGATTGATTAGTCCACTATATTCCGACGAAACGGCTGAACGGATTCGGACAAAATTTGGCATGCATATCAAGTATATACCCATTTGATGCCAGGAAACTTTGTGTATAGCCATCTTCAGCCGTTTCGAAATAGCGGCAAACTTGAATTTTTATTAATCCTTTATTTCAGCAAGAAAGTTAATTAGTCCACTATTCCGGCAAAACGGCTGAACGGATTCGGACAAAATTTGGCATGCATATCAAGTATATACCCATTTGGTGCCACGAAACATTGTGTATGGGCATCTTCAACCATTTCGAAATGGTGCCAGTTTCAAATCTTTAATTCACTATTTTATAATTATAGTTTGAAAATCCCGTAATTTCGAAACGGTTGAAGATGACCATAAAGTTTCGTGGCACCAAATGGGTATATTTTTAAACTACATTGGAATTTTTTTTTGAATCAGCGCAAACGTTTCGCCGGAATACTGGATTAAAGATTTCAATTTGTCGCAATTTCTGAATAGTTGAAGATAACCATGCATAAAGTTTCACCGCAGCAAAGGTGTATATACTCTATGTATATGTCAAATTTTGGTTCGGATGCATTTAATTGTCCGGTTTTGATCACTTGGGCCTATTGCAGAAATGCTGCATTTCGTGGGCGAGCGCGAAGTGCGAGCACCCGACAACTTGGGGGGGTATGGCGCTTGAGCGAAGCGAAAGCGCAGAGGACTGACTCTGTAGCATAGTTTAATATCTCAATACTTGAATTTCAACAATTTCGAAACGGTTTGAAATTCGTGGGCGAGCGCGAGCAAAGGCGATCTGGGGGGTTGGCGCTTGAGCGAAGCGAAAGCGCAGGGGGTTTACCCCCTAGTTATGGACCGCTCCCAACAGCGAAAGGAGGGGTAAAGCACATCTTACAAGGAACCTACGCGAGGTGTCCCCCTCGGATTTCAATGCCGTTGAAATATGTTGTAATCTAGATCAAAATAAGGGACACGTTTTTTTTTATACGTGCCCAATCGCACTTTTAGGGGGTGAAACACCCCTTTGAAAAAAATCGGTTTTCTTCTTTCGGATTAAATACTGTGAAATCTATAGGAGATAGAAAAAAATGTTTTAGACCAAGGTTAAACAGTTTCAAAAGCGCTTTATAATAGTTTTATTGGTTGTTTAAAAATTATTAAATTTTTTGACATACCCCTCCCCCAATCATAATTATTTTGCAATTTCAGAATTTCGGTTTGACCAATCGAAAGGATATTTTATTCCGAATTCAACCATATATAATAATGTTACTTTCCGAGATACGGACTTTTCGAAAAATAGACGCACATGCCCTCGTGTACCCGTAACCCGCTATGCGCAGCGCTTATCTCACTCGAGATGCACATATGCGTCTTTAATCGTGAAAGCCGAGAATGCGTCATCGGTATTTTCGTCTTTTCTTCTTTCCATCTAGTTTGCTTTCGATTTTGTCGTGATCTAATAATAGATGAATAACAAGCTTGGCTTGTATCACAGTTGTTGTGTGCGATATTTCAAGTGTTGGAATGCATCTAGATTTTTGCAATGCAAGTTGGCGATATTTATTAATGTTTAGTTTTCATTTGGCTTATTGATTATATGTCAATATTCCACTAATATTGAAAATCTGACGAATATACTAACACGTTTTCATTATCGTATTGTTATTTCGCATTTGTGTATTTCTTTTAAATGTGTTTATATAATGCCTGCTCTATTAACCAAGTGGCAAAGAAAAGAATTTGTTTTTGAAAGAAAAATATTGCGACTAATGGGGAGATAATAAATAGCTTTTAAAGATCGAGGTAAATAATGTTTTATAAAATAATAGTGTTAAAGGAGTGAAGAGGTACATGTATGAATAGATTCTGTAAGAAAAAAAAATATTTTAATTTGTGTATTATCCACATATACGCGGGAGAATATGAACATGAAAAGCAGATCATAATCGAGTTTGTGACGTTTATTCAATATTAACGTTCCTGAATTGTAAAAAGGAATATTTCATCACAATAAATTTATAGTGATTATTAGTATTAGTTCCAATACATTATTTATATACAATATTGTTTATAAATAAAACATCAATTGTACAGTAATAAAATACATTTCCGTCTAGCATTTTCATGATATTTATGGATAATAGATATTGCACATATGATGATCATGAAATAAATGTTTAATACAAAGCGATTTCTTACACCAAGCGCAAGTAATTACAGCAACGCCCCTGCTAATATCGCATGTTATTTTATTCGATTTTTTCTTAAATCAAAAATCAACGGAAGTTTCAAATTGTGGTGGCCCCTCTTCTATAACCACTCTTATGCCATGCATATTTGATTAAATCTCGAAATCTTGGTGATGAAAACTGATAGTGTGTTAAGGATTGTAATCTTAAAATATAATCACGGGCATATAGTTTTATTCCCAAATCTAAAAGTGTTACTGTATCCGAGGAATATTTTATAAAATTTTTCCATAAGCGAAAACCATTCACATCTAATGGTTGTCTTTAGCCTGTGGTTCCTGCAGATTTTGTGAAAAGAACTATATTTTCTATAGAATCTGGTTTAGTTCGTGCAATTATATTCGGACAATGACCAGTCCACGAATCCAACAACAAGGCTGATTTAGGAACAACATTTGGTCCTCTCTCTCAACCAAACTTCAAAATGACACGACGTTAGATTTCCTGATTTTTATGCTATAGCAAAATCAAAATGATACGATGTTAGTTTCCTGATTTTGATGTCATAGCAAAAATGTTATTTTCCCTAAACCTTGTGTCTCCTACTCTAGGGCCAAATGTTCCAGTAGGACTGTACAATTTATGTTTTAGTACATATATATATTTTTATAAACAATATTGTTATTAGATATCACGACAAAATCGAAAGTAAACTAGATGGAAAGAAGAAAAGACGCAAATACCGATGACGCATTCTCGGCTTTCACGATTGAAGACACATATGTCCATCTCGAGTGAGATAACCGCTGCGCACAGCGCGTTACGGGTACACGCGGGCATTTGCATCTATTTTTCGAAAAGTCCGTATCTCGGAAAGTAACATTATTCTATATGGTTGAATTCGGAATAAAATATCCTTTCGCTTGGTCAAACCGAAATTCTGAAATTGCAAAATAATTATGAGGGGGGGAGGGGTATATCGAAAAGTTGAATATTTTTTAAACAACCGATATAACTATTATTAAGCGCTTTTAAAACTGTTCAACTTTCGTCTAAAACATTTTTTTCTATCTCATATAGATTTCACAGTATTTGGTCCGAAAGAAGAAAACCGATTTTTTTCAAAGGCGTGTTTCACCCTCTAAAAGTGCGATTGGGCACGTATAAAAAAAAACGTGTCCCTTATTTTGATCTAGATTACAACATATTTCAACAGCATTGAAATCCGAGGGGGACACCTCGCGTAGGTTCCTTGTTAGTAACAATCGATGCATTTACCAAATTCGTAGTACTATATCCGATTAAAAAGGCGACAACAGCCGCGGTAATTCGGAAAATCTTCGGGCACTACGCACAAAAATATGGAAAACCAAAGCGACTACAGTTCGACCACGGAACACAATTCACCGCAAAGAAGTGGATGCAGCGACTCAAAGAGGAAGAGGTACAACCAGTGTTCTCATCAATACGACACCCGCAGGGGAACATCGTCGAACGAGTAAACAGGGAGCTGGGACGTTTCTTCAGAACATTCGTAGCAAATAAACACACAGCACGGGCAAATTGGGTTCCGGTAATTCAAGAGTGCATAAATGAAGTGCACCACGATACAACCGCACTAACACCAGTTGGGCTACAAACGAATAAAAAGCCACAGCGGGTATGGGAACGGTGGCTCAAGACAGCCAAAGAAGAGGAGAACGATGAAAAGGAATACGAAGAGAAGCTATACCTAGCGAGAGAAAGGATTAAAAGGAAAGGGAGAAGAAGAGCACAAAGATACGACAATACACACAAAATAACAGAATTTAAAGGAGGAGACTTAGTACTGGTGATGGCATGCAACGTGTCCGACATGTTGCAACATCAAATATCGGAATTTTTCGAACTATATGAAGGGCCATATATCCTCAAGAAACATATCGCACCGGCAACGTTCCTATTGGAAAGGCCAGAGACGGGCGAGGAAAGAGGCATGTTCCATGTCAACAATTTCAAACGATACAAGTACCCAAACAGCGGAGGTTATACAGCATCGACAGGTGGTAGCCCACGCAAACGGTAACCCCATGATGACAAACCGAGCAAAGGTGATGAATACATGTAGGGGAGAAGTGAAGAAGAGTAAGAGGAAAGAACAACAGAGGACAAATCACGATGGGGAGAACAAAGTCAAACCAACCGAAATATATCAGTCACGAGCTAATTAGCGAAGACACGGGTACAAAAGCGAGAAAGAATGAAGGGATACAAACTGTCGAGCCTGATTTTAAGGGAATACCCGGTGAAAATCACAAATTTTCAAACCCCAACATGTTTTTGGGTACAACTAATAAGAGACGACGAAGTGCATCGGGAATTTAAACATCATGTGCGCGAATTTTATAAATATCAGCAGTACGATGCAGAACACATAGTAGAGGAAGGCGAGCCAATCGCAATAAAATATGACGGCGAATGGGAAAGAGCGATAGCGACGACGACGGGAGAAACCGTGAAAGCGTGGCTGACAGACCACGGACAATTTGCCTACGTCCACAAGTCGGAAACGAGAAAATTGACGGAATGCCATCAAGAGGTCTCATGCCTAGCACTGCTATGTGGACTGATGGGAATCCATCCGACGGAGGAGTGCTGGACGCAGGAAGAATGCGACACAGTATGGAGACATATAAGGAAGTACGACTGGAGGATGGTGCTCAGGCGGAAGGACGAGCAAACGGGAACAGTATGGGTGGAGCTATTCCGCGAGTACAAGGGCGTGTACGTGCCGGCCAC
Source organism: Tiphia femorata (assembly GCA_944319695.1). NCBI lineage: Eukaryota > Metazoa > Arthropoda > Insecta > Hymenoptera > Tiphiidae > Tiphia > Tiphia femorata. The sequence goes on along the minus strand of OX090898.1, from coordinate 11,448,634 downwards.
CAAAGAGATCCGGGACCGCATCGAGACATATGTCGGTCCCAGTGTGGACCCCGTACAGATGGACGAGCCGACCATCGTGTACACGGGAGAAGAATCAGGATACAAGACGTCCGACGTCGAATTAGACTGTAAATATACAATATATAAAAATAAGTAAGATTACAGATTAACAAAAGAAAGAATGAGAGAGTGTGATACTAACAAAGAGCGCGATAGGAAAAATAGTTGGGAAGGCGGCGGCATCTTGAATTGCCGCTCCCCGCCTATTTTTGGGGGGACACTATAACGGTAAAAAGAATGTATGAGAAAATAACCGCGGAGATAGGAAAGCCGCCTAGCGGTCGAATGCAGTACGAGTTTCCGGCGGAAACTCAAACATAGAGGGCAGTAGGGTAGAAGTTTCGCGAATTCGAATATCGCGCGCCGGGTATAAAAGGAGCGTCGGAAATGAGCGAAATTATCGAGAAAAAAAAAAAAAAAAAAAAAAAAAATCAGTCGCTCCTGAGCCTTCGGAGCGGTAAGACGTGTTTACGCCTCGCTCCGTCTATACAGTAGTGGTATATAGTTACAGTCTACCGTGTCGCTCTCAAGTACTCGTAGTGCTTGAGCGTTTACGTTATTCTAATTCTTTCTAACGTTACATATTGTTGCGGGGAAGTCAAGTAATACGACTGATTATAAAAAGGAGTTGGTTTATTAGGTTTAAGATTTGAGGGTAGTGATTACGTGCTTGATAGTCAAGGGCAGTTGCAGGAATGCCCCCGAAGGAGGTTGTTTATATCGCTCCTCCGTTATGTTTCTTGTCATGGCAACCCACAGGTATTGAAGGTTGCCACATAACGGAGTCGATCCGTTACACTACCCCCTTCTTTTAAAGATTTAACAAATAACGTTAAACAATAACAGTGACGAACATGAAACATTAAACGTGACAACAACATCGTCAATAAATTAAATTAAAAGATCGTCTTCCTCTTCTGATTCCTCTTCTGGCCGACGGTTGGAGGAGGGGAAACGTGCCAAGGCTCCCCCAACCACTATCCCTGCATTTACACTATGCCCTGGGGAAAACCTTGGCGTAAAAACCCAGGAAGGATAGCGGCCGATCCCATGCCTTCTGATCTTGTGTTGTCGACCCAAGATCTTTCATCTCTCCTCCCGTTGATGAGAGTGGGCCGTTGGCAATGGAATTGGTGAGGTTCAGGACGAGGATTTTTCCAAAAGATGAGAATGGGTATAAGGATGAGATTGGGTACCTGTAACCAATAAAAACTAGGAGAGTTTCCATTCAATGGGGTTAAGGTACCACGGTGTCAAAGTTGGGTTAGGTTATGTGTACTGTACTTCAGTCGAGAAGTCTGTCGATCCTAAATCACAATTGCATACATTCACACGGTTGTGGTGTGTGTGTGTGTGTGTGTGTGTATAACATACAGCCGGGGGTAACCTAGGCCCCACAGTCTCGGTAGAGACAGACGGAACTAGCCAGCGTCGTCTCACCTTCCTCCAGTTAGAGCCATCCTCGTAACCAACCTAAACTCTCCGAATAAATCGCTTCATCCGGAGATTAAAGATCGGCGTGGGGGCCGGAGTAGACGGCTTTCACACATACATCCTACGGTCCATACGGTCCGCCTCAGACGGTGATCCTGTTTTTTTTTTACAAAGATCGGTGTCTTCCCACTTGCATCAGTTTGTGTAACCAGGAGGTACAGCTTGGCCAGTATCCCTTGCCAGTCAGGATATAAGGAAGCTGCAACTGCTCCAGGCTGATGCAAATGTAGGGGAGTCCTAATAAATTCCCTGAAAAAGCTAAACTATGCATGCATTCATTACAATACCCATTCGTTCTATCTATCTTATATAAATTTTCTAGGTTTTGTGTCATAGTACGTCAACCTATCGTCTTTGTAAACACTATTTTTGTCCATGGTAATACGCTAACCGATTACCATGAACGACTTTGTGTTTTGATTTTGGGTTTTTCTGGATTCTATAGACAAGATCGTTCAGACATTTTATAACCGTATAGGGTCCTTCCCAGTTAGATTGAAGTTTGGGACATTTCCCTTTCGTTCTTCGAGGTTGGAAGAGCCATACTCGGTCGTTTTCCTTGAAGAGTCGATCTGTAGCTCGTTTATCGTAATTTATTTTCATCCTTCTTGATGTAGTATCTAGACGTTGTCGAATGAAGTTATGGATCTTCTCCATTTTCATTTTAAGTGTGACAAGATAATCTTCATCCTGTTCGTCGTCATCCGGTATCCGACTGGAAAATAAATCCAAGGGTGTTGTGATCTCCCGTCCGTAGAGCATCATTGATGGGCTTAATTGAAGGGTTTCATGTTGAACGGAGCGATATGCTAAAAGAAATAATGGGATTAGTTCATCCCAATCTCTCTGATGTTTGGCCACGAACATAGAGAGGTATTGCATAATCGTTCTGTTTAGACGTTCAACTAAGCCATCTGATTGAGGGTGGAGTGGAGTAGTCCGAGTCTTCTTAATGCCGAATTTGGACATTACATCCTGGAAGATTCGGGACTCAAAAGTTCGTCCTTGGTCGGAGTGTAGTTCCAGGGGAAGTCCATGACGACTGACGATGTGTGTAATAAAAGCATCCACTACTGTTGTCGCTTGGTAATTTGGAAGTGGAATTACTTCTGGCCAGCGTGTAAAATAATCTGAAACTACCAACATGAATCGATTATTGGATAGTGTTTTTGGGAGGGGTCCTAAAATGTCCATGGCGATTCGTTCAAAAGGGGCGCCTGCATTATGAATTCGAAGAGGTCCTGTTCCTTTCTCAGTTGGTCCTTTTTTTGCTGTGCACGTGTCGCAGCGTCTACACCAATCTTCTACGTCCTGTTTGCAGTTACTCCAGTAAAATTGTTTTCGAATTCTTGATAGAGTTTTATTGACGCCAAAATGTCCGGAAGCCGGTGTGTCATGAGCTTCCTTAAGAATTTTGTCCTTTTGATGCGCTGGGACGAGGATTTGCCAGACGGTATTTGTACCGTCTGTGGATTCCCATTTTCGATAAAGGGTATGATCTCTTAGATGTAGAGAGTTCCAGATTGATGTATAGTATTTGGCTTCAGCAGACAAAGCAGTGATGTCTTCTCTAGTTGGTCGATGATCTTGTCTCTTACAATTAATCAAAAATTTTAATGTAGGATCTTCTTGTTGGTAAGTACTCCATTCGTGAGATGGAATGTTGATCCTGATCCGTGCTACTTTTCCTTCGATCTTTTCTCTCTCTTCAAGTTTGGTACACTTCGTACAGGTTTCTTCGCAAGGTCTTCTAGAAAGGGCGTCCGCGTTACAATGGTCTTTACCACTACGGTGTTGGATGGTAAAATCATATTCTTGCAGTCTCTCGATCCATCTCGCAATTTGTCCCTCAGGTTTTTTAAAAGATAAAAGCCATTTTAGAGCTGCATGGTCGGTACGAACAAGGAATTTATTTCCATAGAGATAGTGGTGGAAATGTTCTATGGATTTAATGATTGCTAACAATTCTCTCCTTGTTGCGCAGTAATTCCTTTCTGGTTTGGTTAAAGATTTGTTAAAATAAGAAATCACTCGTTCTTCATGGTTCTGTACCTGGGAAAGGACTGCTCCGATACCGAAATTGGATGCATCTGTATCTAAAATGAACATATCAGTTTGTGAAGGATAAGCTAAGATGGGAGGATTACATAAGTGACGCTTCAGCTCTTCGAAAGCCTTGGTAGATTCTGTGGTCCAAAGAAAATCCTTTTTCTCCGTCAGGTTATATAGTGGTCTTGCGAGAGTCGAAAAGTTCTTTACAAATTTTGAATAATAATTGCAAAGACCTAAGAAACTCCTTAGTTCTGATTTATCCTTTGGGGGTGCCCATTTTTCGATTGAGGAAGTTTTCGAAGGGTCGGTCGAAATCCCTTCGGCCGATACTATGTGTCCGAGATATTTGACAGATTTTTGAAAGAAAGAACATTTCTTCGGACTTAGCAAAAGGTTAGCTTCCTTCAACCTATGGAAGACGGTTCTCAAATTCTCCAACTCTTCAGTGAAGGTTGTCCCAAAAATAATGATGTCATCCAAATATACCAGGCAAATCTTCCAAGTGAGCTCTGTAAGAACCGTGTCCATAATTCGCTCGAACGTGGCCGGCGCATTACAGAGGCCAAAAGGCATCACTTTGAATTGCCAAAGTCCAGTACCCACGGTGAATGCCGTCTTCTGTCGGTCTTCTGGGTCGAGTCCAATCTGCCAGTACCCTGACTGCAGATCTAAGGTCGAGAACCACGAAGCACCGGCGATGGCATCCAATGTATCCTCGATACGGGGTATTGGATATGAATCCTTTTTGGTGATATCGTTCAACCGACGATAATCGACGCAAAAACGTGTGGATCCATCCTTCTTTTTAACCAAAACAATCGGCGACGCCCAGGGGCTCGACGATTTCTCAATAACACCATTATTTTCCATTTCTGAAAGTAGTTTTTGAACCTCTTCTCTGCGACTGATGGGAAGTCGTCTCGGTTGTTGTTTGATAGGGGGACGGTCTCCCGTATCGATCTTATGATTCAGTATGTTGCACTTTCCCACATCAGAAGGATTCTTCGCAAAAGAATCTTCAAATTCCCAAAGGAATGTTAGAAATTGTCCTTTTTGTTCCTTCGTTAAATGCATGGCATTATCATTGAAGAGTTTCTCTAAATGTGTCGGTGGTGTTGAGGTTATAACCTCTTGACATCTGTCTGACGGATTATTTTCTATGACTTGAAGGTCTGTTATTTTCAGTACGTCTGTGGTTGGTTCGACTTGAAGTAAGTTATAAGGAATAGACAAGATTCGAGCTTCTACTGACTTCGTGTCAAAACCATTAATCGAGAGAACATTTTTTTGTAAATCGATATTTGCTTTGAATTTAATAAGAAAATCTAACCCTAAAATGACATCGTCAACGATGTCACTGACATAAGCGGAGTACTTCACTGAGTATCCTTCTATTTCTACATCGATTTCTTTTATGCCAAAAATTTTGATGTTCTCTCCAGTGACGGTTCGGTTAACATCGACGGGAAGGCTTGTATATTCGTTGTCGCATTTGTCAAATAAAGATCTTTTTACTAGGGTAATCACTGCACCCGTATCTACAAGGAGATTTCTTAAAATTCCGTTAATTTTACCAAGAAGGTACAAACCCTCCGTTCGATGATCATTTTGTCGTGGGGGAGAGGGAGCGACTGACGGCTCCCCACTTACGTCGTCGCCCCGTCTTTTCCCGAAGTCTTTTTTATTCTACGATTTGTTCTAGTCGCGGGTTTTCCTCCGTTAAGTTGTTTGGTTTGAAATGGTCTGTTTTTAAGACCATCCGGTTGTCTACAATTAAACGCAAAATGTCCTAATTTTCCACATTTCCAGCACTCTCTGGAAGATGGACGCGGAGTAGTCTGTTGGTTTCTTTGCGGATAGGTCTCTTTGCGAGGAGCAAATCTCTGTGGGAAGGATTTTTGAGATTTTTGATAATCAAATCTATCGCGAGATCTATCGGCATCGATCGCGGCGTTTAATGCCTGTATTCGGAGGGCCCGTTCGAGGACATCGTTTAGTGAAGAACATCCCATGGATGCTAACATTACATCTTTCTTTGTTTGAGGATCTCTAATGGCTTCCACAAATTTTATGCTAGATTGTTTGTCACGATATTCGATATTACAATCCGAGAAAACAGTCTGTGCGAGGACACAAATATCTGTTGCGAGTTCTTGAAGCGACTGATTAGAAGCTTGTTTGTAATTATAAAATTTGTAGCGATTCAGTTCAATTAAATGAGAATCTCCGTATCTCTGTTCAAATTTTGAAATAAGAATTCGGTAATCTAGCCGATGAGATTCCTCAATACAAGTAAGGACCGAAAGTGCATCACCCTCCAAAGAGTCGACTAGGAAGACAGCCTTTGCGGCGTCGTCCCAGCCGTGGACCTTTGCGATTGTCTCAAACTGGACAATAAATTGTTTCCAGGGGACTTTTCCATTAAATTTCGCAGGTTTAATATAAGGCACTTTTGGTCTATTAATTGTGAAAATATTAGAATAAGAATGGGGAGGTTCGTTAGCTGTTGTGTTCGAATTCTCCTCAATTCTCTCGCCAATCCGGTCTATCCTCTCCCTCAAGAGTTCAAGTTGTTCGTCGTAATTCGAAGATAGTTGGCGGATGGCGGTAAGGATAGCCGATTCCTCGGAGTGGTCGCCTTCCTGATGACGATTCCGGGATGATGTTTTTCGGTTCGGCATTTTCGAGTCACTTCTGACACCAATGTTGCGGGGAAGTCAAGTAATACGACTGATTATAAAAAGGAGTTGGTTTATTAGGTTTAAGATTTGAGGGTAGTGATTACGTGCTTGATAGTCAAGGGCAGTTGCAGGAATGCCCCCGAAGGAGGTTGTTTATATCGCTCCTCCGTTATGTTTCTTGTCATGGCAACCCACAGGTATTGAAGGTTGCCACATAACGGAGTCGATCCGTTACAATATTATATTTTTCTTTTTGATTTTCTTTTTCTTTCAGTTAGTACATTTTGTTTATGATTATTGTTCCGGGCGGCAATTAATCGCCGAGCCCCCTCGGGGGTTCTCTGTTAGATACAAGTCTTTAATTTAATGGCTTATCGCTGGGAACGCGCTAGTGTCTCCAGGGATGTCCAAAATTAAATCGAAATTATCTTTAAACAAGACTAAAAATCAGAGGGGCCCTCTCCATGGTCCGGGCTATCAAACCAGGAGTAACCCCCCTTCTCCGCTTTATCATTTTTCTGATTTTTTCCCGTACATATTACATACTGTTAATTGTCCTTGTTTGAGGATTATTCGTAAATTTTCATGTCGGTAACACCACTTTGTATCCTCATTATTGATTGGTACGAGGGCCTAGGTCCTCAGGAACTCTCCGTTTTCCTACCTTATCGGCAAATTTATAAAAAATAAAAAAAATAAAAAATCCGCTTTATCATTTTTCTGATCAGTCTCGCTCTGATCCTAACTTAAACTTAGGTGCTAACAATAAAACCTCCACAGTCATTGTGCCTCCCGGGGCCCCAGCTGAACTTCTACTTGGTGCTATCCATCATCCTGGGGTAAGTCGCATGTCTGACGCCCAATCTTTACTGAATTTGTCCCCGTTGCAGTTCGCCGAGGACACAAATTCCGAGTCCAATTTTGACTCGTCGCGTGAGTCCGTAAACTCTATCATAGACCGGCACGCTGAGGTCATGTCTGATCCCTCCGCAGACAACTCCTCATTTCGCGTCTTTTCGCGCAAGAAGAAACGCAAGGGTACAACGCCTAGTCCTGAATCCCCTACACCTAATCCCTTGGCATCGATAGCATTAGTTAATCCTAATCCTAATTCATCTATTGATAATTTAATCTCTCAATTAACGGATTCGCCCATTAAAAATACCTCATTTAACAAACGTGATGGAAAAATTCTATCTCAATCAGTGACCAGAAATTCTTCGTCACCCCCGGTATTGGCTAATCCTGCGCGACCTACACGTAAGGATACCGGTGATATGGAAGTCAATATTTTGCAGGCGAGTGGGCCTTCAAGTCAACCCGTTACTGCTCAGATTCCAACAGCGAATCGTTTCGAGTTATTATCGGCATTTACGGGACAAGATAATATTCGCGGCATTAACACTGATAACATTAATTCTAATGTTAAATTTCTTGATAGCAATTTGCCTGCCAATAATCCTTCTGCTGCTACCCGACCTGCTGTTAATTTCAATGTAAAATCTAACGTTCAAATTCAAATCAAACCACCTCCTTTATATATTTCTAATTTTTCTGCGTCACTTCCGGACTTCACTAAAATTATGAATAAAAATTATGGTAGCTCTTATAAGCTAAAATTATTGGCTAACGGCATTCGCATACAATTCGACAACTTCGATCACTTTAAAGATTTGAAAACCAAACTGATTGATAATAATACATCATTTTTTACGTTCACACCTAATTCCGAAAAACTCATTAGCATGGTCATTAAAGGACTTCCTACCGTTGATACTGACGATCTTATGGCTGAATTGAAGAATAACGGTTTATCTCCCGTTTCTGTTAATGTTGTCAATAGAAGTAATATTAAATTCCCTATCTATCGAGTCAATTTTCCATCCGGTACTACAGCTAATTCCATATATAGCTGTGCATACCTGTTTAATGTCCGTATCTATTGGGACAAATTTCAATCCTGACGTAATTATACTCAATGCTTTCGATGCCAAGCGTTGGGGCATTCTGCTACCAATTGCAATCGTTCACCCAAGTGCGTAAAATGTGCTATGCCACATCACACGTCGGTCTGCACCAAACCTATTTCTGTCCCCCCAAAATGCGTTAACTGCAACGGGGACCATACGGCTAATTTTTCTAAATGTCCGTTCATTTTAAAATATATTAATTCTAAGGTTAATCCTAAAGATAATTATTGCTCCAGTAAAATAGCTCCTTCATCCAACCCCCCCCCCCCCCCTTCCTCGGCTTCATTTCCGTCTATAATTCCTTCGGGCAAGGCACCTGTTCCTCGGCGCCCATCCATGAATAAGTCCTATGCCGGTGTTGTACGGTCTTCGGACCACCAGTACACACACGCAGACGCTCCGGTATATTCTCGTTCGAACCCCGATTCCGAGAAGTCACTTTCCAATTTTCGTGAGCTGATGGAAGCAATAAATACGTTAAATTCACATTTTGATATAAATAAATTCCTCGCATTGGTTAATGACCTCAACAATAAATTATCTCATTGCAATAACGAGCAGGAAAAATTCTTGGCCCTCTGGGAGACCATATCAAGTCTGGGATAATTCCCCCGTATCATCTTATGGAATGCACGGTCTATCGCCAAAAAGCGCAACGAACTTCTGATCCTCCTTGCTGAACACAGGATTGACATATTTATTATTACTGAAACCTGGTTAAAGCCTAAAATGTCCTTTTCTATTCCCAATTTTAGTATTGTGCGTGATGATCGACTGCTTGACGATCGTACTGGCGGAGGAGTAGCCATATTAGTTAATAGTCATATTAAATTTTCTCTATTACCTCTTAGCATGAATAAAGTTGTCGAGTCTGTATTCATTAAGCTCGAGCGATTTAATTTAATAGTCGGAGCGATTTATGTTCCCCCAAATATCAGGTTAAAAAAAGATGACTTTTCCTTTTTGGCTTCTTTATCTTCTCCATACGTGATTGGAGGCGACTTCAATGCTAAGCATCCCTCTTGGAATAATGTAAGTTTTAATAGGAATGGTACGGTCATTAATACTGTTTCTTCTAGATTCAATGCCAGAATTCTTTACCCGGATTCTCCCACTTTTTATCCTTCACATCCTATAACTGCTGTCCCATCCGTCATTGATTTCTTTCTAACTACAACCAAAGTCGTGTTTTCTTGTGAAACGTTGCAGCAAGGTGACTCTGATCACCTTCCTGTCTTGTTAGTCCACAATCCCACAAAAAATGTTGGTGGATCCCATGTAATTACTGACTGGGATAAATACAAAAATTATACCAATAACTTCATCCTTGTTGAAGACTTTCATGATCATAATGATTTGGACACTCACATTAAGACGGTCAACTCCTTCTTGAAAGCCTGCCTATATAAGGCCAGCTCTTCCTCCTCGCCTAAGGGCAGCATCCAGGGTAAACTTGGAGCTGATCCCCTTTTGGCCAACTTGATTAAAATGAGGAATCGAGCGCGACACTCCTTCCAACGGACTCGCTCTTTTTACTTCTTGCACATCTGCAAATGTATTACAATTGACATTAGGGCGAGAGTGTCCAAAATCAGATCCGATGACTGGTCTCATAAACTGCAATCTTTCACTAAAACCGATCACACCTTCTGGCCTACTTATCATAAATTATTCAATACTCGTAGATATAAAATTTTACCTCCTCTCAAAACCAGTTCTGGCATTGAATTTGACCCCTTGAGTAAGGCCAATCTACTAGCTGACCAGTTTCAAGAGGTTCATACTGTTGCTGCAAGTAGATCCTCTTGTCACGACGACACGGTCAATAACTTTATACGATCGCTGTCCTTCGAGTTGCCTCCTCCTTATGATCACTGTAATCTAAATCAGTACATGGTTAAATTAAAGATAAAAAAGCTAAAAAATAACAAAGCTCCTGGGCATGACGGTATAAGTGCACTCATGCTAAAAAATGCTTCTGATAAATTGATGCGACAACTTTTTCATATTCTCAAATATTGTTTAACAACTAACTACTTTCCTAATATATGGAAATTAGCGGTAATAGTTCCTGTCCCTAAACCGGGTAAAAAACTTGATGTGGCTTCCTCTTACAGACCGATATCGTTATTACCCCTCATGGGTAAGATCCTTGAAGCAATTATATCTGATGCAATATTATTACACATCAATACTCACTCTATTTTAATCAATCAACAATTTGGCTTCCGTCGAGGTCAGTCCTGTGTTCAACAAGTTACGCGTCTCACGAGATACATCTCTCACGAACTCAACGTTAGTAGATCCTCTGCTCTCGCGCTACTCGACTTGTCCAAGGCCTTTGATTCTGTATGGCAGGATGCACTCTTATATAAATTGGAACGTATACGTATTAAGTTGCCATATATCTTATTACTTCAATCTTATTTAAACGATAGAAAATATATTGTTAAACTCTCTGGAGCTGCTTCCACAGTTCATAATATTACCACGGGCGTTCCTCAAGGTTCTATTTTGGGACCATTATTATTCAATCTGTACATAAATGACATACCTCATGATCCCAACTGTGAACTTTTTATGTTCGCTGATGACACGGCTGCGTTGTCTTCATCTTTTATTTGCAATGTAGCAATTGCAAAGCTTCAAAAGTATCTTGACACCGTGGTTGAATTCTTCACCAACTGGAAGCTTCACCTTAATGCCGATAAAACTGATGCTATCGTTTTTTCAACTAAACACAAAAAAACTTTACGTTCTGGCTTGGACAAGTTGAGGGTCGGCGCGACGACGGTTGACTGGTCTCCTAAGGTCAGGTATTTGGGGATAGTCCTCCACACAAGCTATGATTGATCGCACGCAGCTCTCGAGCGCCTCCATAAAGCAAGGGCAGTTTATTTTCAATTGGTTCCCCACTTGAGCCCATCCTCGCACTTGCGCGTTGGATTGCGACTCTCAATATACGTTATCTGCATACGATCGGTTCTTTTGTATGGCGCGATCATATGGTGGAGGGCTATCCCCATCTTTGTTCGTAAAACGCTACAGACTTTCCAAAATAAATTGTTGAGGTTTATCCTAAACAGGCCTTTATCGCATAAAATCTCTAACATCAAGTTGCATAAAAAGGCCAATTTACCAATGCTTGAGGATTTATTAACTACTCATATCTCAACTTTTCAACAAACTCAGTTTATTAATCCCATATTGCATTCGGTCATGGATACTCTTAACAAAGATATCATTCCATACAAAATTAAAACTCCCTTTCCTGTTATTGGCAAGTGACTTTATTCAATTAATGTTTATCTATTTTACATTATCATTTCCTTCTCACTTTTTTCCTGTATTTCATACTCATTCTTAGTATATCTTCCTCGGTGGGCTGCCCCCCCTTCAGCGTGATTCACTTGATGAATTCCGCGAAGGTGCACTTCTTCTTTCACCGCTTCCCCTCCTACTTTGGTAGGAGTTAGGAGGCTTTTGTGCCCGGCCAACTCACCTAAATTCATGTTATAATTTGCTGGGGGCTCTCCTCATTCAAACTGCTTTCATTGTCTTTCCACTTTTACTTTTATTCTTCCTTCAGTCCTAGAGGTTTTTTTGCAACATTTTCCTCTGTTCACATCAAGCTTCAATTACAACTCACAACTACAGGCTGCTAACAACATTCATACTTTATGCTAAACGGTAAAAGGGCATTTGCTCTTAGATACGTTTCTTATGTTGAGGCAACTCGGTCGCTTTTTTCGAGTTTTCCCTCCACATTAATTCTTGTTAATTATTTACAAAAAAAAAAAAAAAAAAAGCCAAATTATCGAAAAATAGACTCAGATCTAAGAGTGAAGAAATCCAACAAGAGACGACTAACGAAGCTAGAAGAGGAAAGGAAACTCGTCGCGACACTTCCGTACGAAGACGGCTTAGGGAAACCACGGAATCCCAATCCGTGATTCGTCAGGAGCTTCGAGGAAATAATCGCAATTTTCGAAGAAACTGCGAAAGCCGAGTCAGCTGTGCGGCGCTTAGACGCACCTGTCGGAACGATTCTCGCGGAACATAAACATATTACGTATAGAACAGTTTGAGTGAGAAAGACTGGCTATGAGTGAGAGCGCACGACCATAGCGTCGGCAACACGATACACATACATACTTTGGTTACAGAGCACATAGACACGGAGACGACGCCTAGAACCTTCGGCACATAAACTTACATATAAGCATAGATATACATATACATATATTTTTGCGTACCGGTTACCGTGTAAATAGTTTAAATAAAACTATATTTAACATTAATTTATCTTCTACCCGCCAACTAAGATTCCTATCACACCTGTCCACAAAGATACCCGTTACAATCTGTGCAAATACTTGTGTAAAGTTGTACGCTGTTTTATCACATATTAATATTAATATTTCCTATATGAAGAATAAATCACAATGTCTGTGAAAAAAGTATCCAAAACTTTGAAAAGGCGATTTGTACACATTGCATCCGATTCCGATTCTGGGACCGACGAAGTTGGACAAATGAAACCTACAGTAACACGTAAGCAGAAGCAATAAATATTACGACGCTTACATTATATATAACATTGTAAACGTAACAATACGAATAATATATATTTTATATCATCTTTCAGAGATGACATCAAATTATGACAGTACGCCAATAACTCAAAAAGAATTTACTGTATTGCATCGGCAATACAGTGAACTAAAATTTGAGCTCAAACAAATTTATGAAAAACTGGAATCAATAGAGAGGCTAGTCAGCAACAAAACAGTTGTTTCGCATAATAATTCGACATTTATGTCAGGCGAGGACGAGGCAGATTTTTTAAATAAATTACCTATGGCATCAGTTGAAGAAATTCAAGAATTTGATGCCAAGATTTCAGAAAGTTCTGGAAATTTTAATTTATTGGTTTGTATTAACATAGAACAATAAAGTCCATACTTCTTTATTTCTACGAGAAATTAAGGCAATACGGTTGCCTAACTTTCATGAAAACAATAATGGAATACATCTTCTTTCAGGTACAATTACTTTATTTAGTTGGCGGAGAAACCAACAAAAAAATAATTTATAATATGATGAAAAAATTGTTAAAAAATGAAGCAGCAATTTCTTTTTCGGGCCAGGGAAGAAAACATAAATTATCCTTCATGAATTTGAAATTGTACGATGCTGTAAGTGGTAAGTAGATTTAATATATACCCTGTATACTCATCATATTTACGTTTTGCTTGACAAGATATCTAAAATACTCAACTCATTCTATTTTTTATTTTACAGTAGCATCAAGAAAGAGGCAAGCGAGTATCACGGACGTAGAGATAAAACAAATAATATCATTATTTTTAGCGACAGCTCCATCAAGACTTAAGTAAAAATGTATAAAATAAGTACTTATTAAAGTATTTATGAAAATTTGTGAGGAAATATAACATTGAATTGTTCTTCTTAATTCAGAAAATATATTGCATGTCTTTCTACAGGGTGTCCCGCAATAGGTGTAATCCCCGCGAAGGGGTTATGGCTGAAGTGATTCTGAACAGGATTTTCCTTTGCGAAAATGATGGATGAGGCTTCATTTTTGAATTATTAACGAAAAATACTGGCGAATGAGCGCACCCGTAGAGCCTGCGTGCAGGGCTGTAACACTCGCCACCCACCGCGCCGACCGTGGTCGTGGACGGGCTCGCACAGCGATGCTTCGGCACGAAGCAACGGACCGAAATTATGTCAAATGACAAATAACATCCAGAGATTCATTACTCTTGAGTAATGAATACCGCAATTACTAGTTGCGTAGATTTAACAGATTGTTTAAGTACTTTAACATTGGACGTAACTACTATTACCTTTCGACTTGACAAATCAAAGTGTTTAATACCTTTATTTTTCATTTCAAAGTAACACGGAATAAGATTTCGAAAATAATTCCCGTCAATTATACCGAACAAAAAGTTTTTAGAAATAACAAATAATTTTGATAAACGATTTTTTTATTAAACGAATAATGAATGAAAAAGGATATCAAAGAAAAATATTACTCACAGCCTTGAATAAAACTGGATTACTGTCACACAAGAATACGTAGCGTGCCGCCGAACAGCTGATCCAAGCGAGGTCCCGATCGGGTCACTGAACTCGCGTCGTTGCACAATCACTAACACACTTCCTATGTTTACATGCGACAAATTTGTTTTAGGCAATAGTAATTGGTGGTCCTGAAAAAGACCGATTGTTCTCCTCTTCAGAGAAGAGGCTCGATGTGCCCCCCCCCCCCCCCGCCCCCTTCATCCCTGGACACATTCTCACGTATTTTGTAACAATTTTCTGTATCTTGCAAAAAATACCCGTGGCAAATTGTTCATTGGCCTACAAGTGCCGTGGTCCACTGACTGTTTTCTCGTTATTCGTATCTTTGTGCGAAATGAACTACAAAAATAATGAGCGAAAGAATGGCTTCTCTGATTTATTAAAACAACGTGTTCATTCGACGGCCAAAGACGAACTGCGCCTTTTGTTTGCACCACAGACCCAAATGTGGCCAACACGCGCGTTTCGCACACACATGTACGTCGGGAGCTTGATGTTCCGAGAAAATTAAAGAGCATCGGCAGTTTCTTTGACTCGTCGATCGCACGGTGAAACGCACGGCAACAGCGCCCGACGCAGATGAACTATTTTGTCGCTTATTCTACACTGAGAACATACGCACTTTCCTTCTGATCGCAACCACCAATACACTTGCATTATAAAGATGCGTACGTTCGTAAGAGACAAAGCCCAAGTTAGTCGACCCTTGATCGTCGCTGGCATAGTTTCGCATGAAAATGGATCGAACAAACGCGGAAAATTACAATATGTTTTATCTGTACGCGCAGTATTACGGCGATCCTGTGGCTGCTGTACAAAGGTACAGGGAAATGTATCCCGATCGAATACCCCCAAGCGCAAACTGCTTTCGCCGTTTAGCGTCGCGACTTTATACGAGTGGATCGTTGCAACCCATGGGTCTTCGGCGATCGAATGAACACGTTGTTTTAATAAATCAGAGAAGCCATTCTTTCGCTCAATATTTTTGTAGTTCATTTCGTACAAAGATACGAATAACGAGAAACAGTCAGAGGACCACGGCACTTATAGGCCAATGCACAATTTGCTACGGGTATTTTTTGCAAGATACAGAAAATTGTTACAAAATACGCGAGAATGTGCCCAGGGTTGGGGGGCGATATCGAGCCTCTTCTCTGAAGAGGAGAACAATCGGTATTTTTCAGGACCAGCAATTACTATTGCCTAAAACAACTCTGTCGCATGGAAACATAGGAAGTGTGTTAGTGACTGTGCAACGACGCGAGTTCAGTGACCCGATCGGGGCCTCGCTTGGATCAGCTGTTCGGCGGCGCGCTACGTATTCTTGTGTTCTACGAATGGTCTGGATTGGCGGAGTGGCCCAGTGACAGTGATACAGTTTCATCCAAGGCTGTGGGTAATATTTTTCTTTGCTATTCTATTTCAATAATTCGTTGAATACAAAAGTCGTTTATCAAAATTATTTGTTATTTCCAAAAACTTTTTGTTCGGAATGATTGACGGGAATTATTTTCAAAATTATTCCGTGTTACTTTGAAATGAAAAATAAAGGTATTAAACACTTTGATTTGTCAAATAGAAAGGTAGTAGTAGTTACGTCGAATGTTAAAGTACTTAAACAAACTGTTAAATCTACGTAACTAGTAATTGGGGTATTCATTACTCAAGACTAATGAATCTCTGGATGTTACTTGTCATTTGACATAATTTCGGTCGTCGCTTCGTGCCGAAGCATCGCCGGTGCGCGCCCGTCCACGACCACAGTCGGCGCGGTGAGTGGCGAGCGTTACGGCCCTGCGCGCCGGCTCTACGGGTGCCCTCATTCGCCAGTGTTTTTCGTTAATAATTCAAAAATGAAGCCTCATCCAACATTTTCGCAAAGGAAAATTTTGTTCAGAATCACTTCAGCTATAACCCCTTCGCGGGGATTACACCTATTGCGGGACACCCTGTATACCCTATACATCTCATAAAATTCGGTGTAGCTTCGACGGCCCTGATTCGGTGTATGTATATATGTAGCAAGGTGACTCTCCAGTATTGTTCCATCGCTTCTTCAAACGCTCTAAGAAAACCATGTACTTTGTCGTCCCGTGATGTCCACTTTAAAAGTATTTCAAAAGTGAAACCTATATAATCTTCCTCTATAACAAGTTTAGTTAAAGCACAATTATGTGTACTGTGAGAATAAATGTTTCTTTTATGTTGACCAATCCTATAGTCTTAACCTGTCAAACAGCTTGATTCATGTGGCAAAGAAGCGCAATGCAAGCAGGGAATACGATAAATGAGGTGTAATTTTTGTGCAATAGGAAACAAATCGTTGATTTTCGGGAAGACTCGGAATTTTTTGTATAACATAAATGTTATATTTGGTGAGGAGTCGCCGGATATCGTGTGAAAGTCCAGGAACGTACGAGAAAGAGGCAATATTGAATCTATTAAAGGCTCTCTCTTTTACAAAGTCAATATTTATCTACTAATACTGTCTTCATAGAAATCTAAATTCAATTACTTTAATCTACCAGCTGTTCGGATTGTGGTTGTAATTATCTGACCAGTTCTAATTAAGATTTGAAAGTGACCCCTCTAACAATAGATTCCTTTAGCGCAGTAGAAAAACGCAGTACGCAGCAACAGCAGGATCCGGAGTTTTCAAATCCCGCCACATGTATAAGAATTTATAGTGTTCGTAATATGACCGCATTAAATCAATTACAATAGCGTAAACAAATATAATAAGTACGTGACAAAGCTCAGTTCTTAAACATTCTTTTCTTTAAATATTTAATGTTTTTTCAGATCTTTATTTTAGGTTTTTTAAATATCTATTTTATATTCGACGAATGTTTTGTTTATAATTTCTGAACATTCTTTTTACATTTTATTAATATTTCTTTTATATTCTATAAATATTTATATGATATTTTTCTGACCATTTATTTGACATTGTTTTTATATCTATAGAATATTTGAAACAAATATTTATTTCATATTAAAAAGTGTCGCCAAAAAAATATTATTTTGATATTCGAAAAGGACATTAAAAAAATATTTGTGTGCGGTAAAAGTGGGGTTGAGGGGACCCACCTCCGATGACCTTGAATTTTACATATGTTGTCAAGGACACTCTCCTGAATAACGTACAAAAAATTTTAGGCCGCGGACGCTGTTCGTTAAAAAGTTATTAACAAACAAAGTTAGTGAGAAGTAAATGGAATCTTAATTGTACGGCACCATGTACATTCGTAACACTTCACTCTAACTTATATTTGTATTAGTATGAATGAATAGTACATGTATGAGCGGGGGGGCGCAGCCCTCATGATTTCAAAGATCCGAAGGTTTTAGTCGGCACTCATTGTTTGTTACAAAATTAGGCAAAACAGTAGAAGCTATGGAGATTGATCTAACCAGAAAGGCTTTCCACGCTCTCAAGTTAAGATTAATTTATTATTGCGCGGGCGGGCGCGTAAGCGCCCGTGCTGCGCCTAACCATCGCACCTGCCTAACCCTTATTAGACTCCCCGCCTAACCTAACCCTAACCTTACATAACTCGCCTAAGCTTTATAAGGGTAACAAAAATAGAGCAAGGCGTTACGAATATATATGGTGTCGCATACTTAAGGTTCCACATAGTTTTCGCTAATTTCTTTCCTTAATAACTTTTTAACGAACAGCGTCCGCGGCCTAAAATTTTTTGCACGTTATTCAGGAGAGTGTCCTTGACAACATATGTGAAATTGAAGGCGATCAGAGGTGGGTCCCCTCAACCCCACTTTTACCTTGTGTGCTACTAGGGTAAGGAGGGAAAAATGGAAATGAAGGAACTCTGACAAATTCGGTTGATACGTAAGGCAATTCGAATCAAATAACTACTTACTTCCAAACTGAAGGTTTCAGACCCAAGTAGGAGACCCTTTCTAGTATGGCGAGTTTGATTAATTGCACGGCTAATTTGGTCAGGTTATATCGGAATAAACTTTGAATATTGCTTGAATAAATTGAAAGGTGAAACGGAAAACTATAAACTGATTTAATTGAGATTGGATAAGAGGTAACAATTGAACAAACGTCTGAATGTTACTGCGAGGAAGTATATCAACGAGAGCAAATGTATTAATGAGAGCGCGAATATTAATGAGAATGGCCTAATGAGCACTGGTGGTCCTATTTAAAATTTTTTTAGGATGATGCATGCGTGGTCAGATTGATCCATAAGTGGGGCAATTAGCATAGGGTGGGAGCATAGGAAGGAGTAAGATGGGTAGGTTCGTCATAGTTCGTCACATTTCATTAGCCAATCAGGACAGGCCGTACAGTGACCTCCTACCCTCGAGTCACATATTTCGTGATTTTCCCCCGACAGGTTGCTGCGCATTCCAGAGCCCAGCGTAGTCAAAACAATCCTGCGTCTTTTACTAATAAGTGTTTTCGCACTTGCCATCGTTTCTCAGCAGCTGGCCATGGCTAGGATGAGTTCTACGTATTAGATTCGTTGCTAATCGTGAGATTGAAATGCAGAGGTGGGAATGAGTCATGCACATCCGCTATATTAGCGATACCGAAATCTCGGTGATTGAGATAGATGTTACGTGTTTGGCACGGCTATGAATCATATTATCTTATTTCTATGTGTTGCAAATGTGGGGAATTTTAATAGCGTATATGCATCGTCAAACCCATTATGTATTGTAACGAGATTTTTAACGCGGTCACTGGGTTCCCTCCCCGAGGGGACTGGGACGCAAGGTGGAAATTGCGGGCCCGCGGAGCCGCTCGAAGAGATCCGCGGGGCGGAAACCCAGGGCTCGTCTACAAAATTGGTACCGTACGATCGCCAAGACTAAGCGGCGGGAGTCACTATCGTCCGGTTACGCACAACTTTCCCCTGGGTTTGATTCTCTCAAAACGATCTTCGCTGGGCGCCAGACGCTTTCGCGTCGCGGAAATTCTTCCGCTTTTGGGAGAGTGTCCGGACGATTGCAACCGCCCTACCGCGTTCGAGCCACCGGCTAGCTCAGAAGTGGCGTACTGCCGCGGAGAGGGGAGGGGTTCACGCAGAGGAGAGAGAGCGAGAGTTTTACTGTTACAACAGGCAGCTAAATGAAAAAGGACAACGATTTGATAATACGGAGGTTTCCTCCTGGAGTGCTTTTATTCTATTTTCGCGGAGAAGACAGCGATACAGAAATGTTTCCCGGTAGGAGAAGATTTTAACACCGCTCGCGCGAAGTATCGAGATTTTAGGTTCGCGGTTTGTTGGCTCGCGACGTAGAACCCCGATTTTCCCGCGAGAGGTTCTCCGGTTAGACAGCTGTAAGTCCCGACGCAGGGGAACCGCGAAAATACAATAAAGCGGAGGCAACGAATAGAAATAATGAGGTAGCGGATAGATAACGAGAAGTTAGGCAGCGGGATCCAGAAGGGACCGGACGCTTGGTAGCGCGAGATGGATCGTCGGCGAGGGTGACTCGCCGAGCGGCGGCGAGCCAAGAGAACCCCTGTGCTCGGTCACCTTGCGCGCTTCGAGTCGGTGTTCGCTCGTTCGATTCTCGACCTGATTATCTACGATTTACGCGGTACTAACAATACGTAACAAATTACACGACGTTACTCCCGACGAGGACAAATACACGCGAAGATGTCGGGAGGACTTGCGACTCGTCCCGAAAATAATTATGTTAAATACGACTCTGAGCCCTTTACAAATCATACAAAATGAAAACCAACATCAATACAGACTAAATCATAGGGCTCAGGCCGGAGCGCAGCTCGCGAGAATAATAACAATTTTACAATGAATTGACGCAATTCGGGACACTTTCTACTGGTCTTTTCCCCCACGATGAGACAATTCTAACAAAAATTTATAACACTAAATTAGGCTCACGGGTAATTGACTGGGGCTTACCGCTTAGGCGCCGGGGCCGGGCACGCACTCCGCTCCTCGATTTGCTTCCGTCCACGCACTTTTGACGGAAGGTAACGATAGGCAACGAGGAGGTAGCGTAAGATATTTTAACGAATACTAGGCAGCAACGATAGCCAAGGCAGCAGTAGAGGCAGTTGGAAAAAAGGCAGCCAGGTAGTGCGAGTGGTGAGTCGCAAGTGCCGCTGGCTTTTCGCGTAGTCGCGTGCGTGCCCGGCGTTATCCCCTCCCCTATCGATCGCGGATCGCTCGCATCGCTTATTGGTTTCCCACGCTGTCGATCATCTCTATTGGGGAATAAGCTCCTCGCCGTTCGGGATTGGGTGACAGTCCCTCACGTGGTGGTCAGCGCGGGCCCCGGGAAATTTGAACGTCGTCGGCGGTACGGATCGCTGCTGGCGGGACGGCTCCTCCTCTCGGGCCGAGTGCAAGAGGGACGTCTCTTGGCGGAGGACACTCTGCTCGCCTCTCGCCCGCCGCGGTGCGCCCTTCCATCCGGGGGTTTTGGCCGGAGGAAGGCGTCTTACCCGCTCCGGGGACTGCAGTCTCCCCGAGCGATGTCCCGACCTCGTGTCCAGGACTCGCGCGGAAGCCGTTTGCCTCGTGCTCTGGTGGACGGCAGGTGCCCTCCGCGTCTTCGGCTCTGCTCCACGCCGTTTGTCCAGCTATCCCTTCTGGGGTTCGCCCGTGGGTGCTGGCCCTGGTGTGGAGTGGCTCGCGGACGACTTGGCCGCTCCCTGATGTTCGTGGGTGTTCGACTCCCTCCTCTGTCGTGACCCCGCGTCTCCTTCGTGGCGAGGGACCCGGCTGGGACGCGGTCTCCGTCGCAGCGCGGTATCCCCTTCTCCGCGAGGACCCGCTGTTGCCGCCTCGCTCCGATAGATGTGGTTGCTCGTACCGCTCGACGGGCTCTCCCGACCCAGGTCCGCGCTGCTCCCTGCGGTCTTCTTTCTTCCGGATGTTTCCTTTTATGCGAGCGATGTGCAATCGGGGTAAGGGCAACGCTTACTAATGCCTAATGTCGCTGGTCTTAACGGTTTTGGGTTTCTCGTGGGGAAATATGTCTCATCCTGGGTTGCACTGGCTGGCTGCATCTCTAAAATAATGCTGCGTTAATAATGTACTCTTTTTGTCGTGCGCGCCCGATGGGGAAAATTGGGACGGGTAAATTACCACGTCACAGTATTTATGACATTATTAACAATCGGTTCGATGTCAAAGAGAGTATCCCGAAAATAAAGCCCCAAGTTACGCTTCAAGTGCGTAAGAGAATTCGTCTTATCTTCTGTTACCGTTAATCGCTGCCTACCGACGGTCGGATTGTCGCAGCGTCCCTTTGACATAGAGTCTCGTTACGTCACGGACGTAACACTATCTTATGCCAAATAAAAAAATGTGCAGACGAAAATCAAATGGTTTTTTATGCTCTAACACACTGCGCAAAGAATGATTTAAATATTTGTTGTTCAACTATAAAAATGTCCTCTACCACTCTTATTTAAAAAATATTTATTTTTTTAAAGAATAAAAAAATACGCAGAATTTTACTGTGAATACAAATCTATGTGTTAAATATATCTGACAATGCGAAATTTCGATAATATTGTTCCGGGAACGAATAAGCCGTACTCAGGAATATGTAAAAAGGAATTGGTTTATTGAAGGTTTGGGGGTAGCGAGTACGTGTTTATCGGTCCAGGGCAGTTGCACGAATGCCCACGAAGGAGGTTGGTTATACCGCTCGTCCGTTATGTTTCTTGTCATGGCAACACGCAGGTATTCAGTGTATTGAAGGTTGTCACATAACGTGGTCGACCCGTAAGAATATTATATCATTCTGGACGCGCGACGTAGCACTGCACGCTCTTCGGGTGATCTACCGCAGATAATAATGGATTGTCATGTCAACAATCGTACCCATATGCACTGTGACGTGGCATTTTGTCACGTCACAGGTCCGCCCCAGAGAAGGCCACAAGGGCTCACAAGTGTAGATTCGGTCGCCCACCAGGGGCGTAAATTCGATAACGGAGGAAAATGCCTCCCGGATGGGTATCCGCCAGAGCAGCAAATATAAGATCTGTATAGTAACGACGAACCCTCTTTCATGGGTAACTACCTCCGACACAACACCGTGGACGCTGGATCGACGAGGGGAAGCGGATGACGGAGAGGACCTGCGAGGAGATGAACACCACCAACTGCACGGGGAGCAGCCGCAGTAAGGAGCGATGCCCTGGATGACGTCGGGACGCTGAGCCGAGGCCATCGGCGAGGAGGCGCCAACAGCGCCCCGAGCAACCAAAAAGGGGCTTCGAAAGAAGAGCACCAGCATGAGCACGGGAGGGAAGCTGGCCACCGACGCCTCCCCAGACAGCGCGGGACGTGATCAAAGGAGTGCACGAGGTGCCCGCTAAGGGGGGGCCCACCAACAGCTCCAGGGGTGATCCAGCCACAGCCCGGGGATAGTCATGACATCCCCGGGGCCCGCGCAGTGCCAGGATGGCACTGTCCCGGGGGGACGCAGCAGGCCGACCCTGGGCTCGGGTAAGACGCGCCCAGTAGCCAAGAGGGTGAGAAGGCCGAGGGCGAGCGCACCGAGGCGGGTAATGGCGGCACAAAGGACACCCCGAGAAGAGGCAGAAGTCCCTTGCCGGCCATCCTGGTCCAACAGCGTGATCGGCTGCTCCACCGCCACCTTCCGAGGCAGCCCTCGCACCAATTCTCTCCAGGACTCTTACCGACCCGCGTAGCGTCAGGAGGATCGACCAGCGCCGCGAATAGATCCGCCGAACTAATAGTCGCGAACCAATGATTGATGGGTGGTGGGGGAAACGATGGCCCACGCAACTCGCACGCTCGCCGATTTCCGCACTTGCGGACGGACCGCGCTTACCAAATAAGCCAGAGTAAAAGTCTACTAGCATACACCTTGTTTTCTCTTGTTTTTTTTACGTGTTCCTGGTGGGTGATTCTGCGGCAACACGAAGCGAGCGAGCTGCGAGCGTGCGAGGCCAGAGACCGCATCGTTTCCCCGATTAAGCACTGGTGAGTCGTTACTATCAATCCGCGCATCCGGAAGTCGAGATTAGCCGTCGCCTCACAAAGTCCCCCCGTGTGCGTGGTCCGATACCAGCGCGGGTACGTGACGCCGGAGGGGTCGTCCTCGGGTCCGTTGGTCGCGGTGAAGCCGGTCGGGGTCGGAAAGGGCAGAGCCGGAGTCGTGGATCGGGCAGGAGGCGAAGGGCGGCTAGTCTCGACCGCGTGAGAGATTCGTGCGAGATATCTCACCTTCGGTGGGCTTAGAGATAGAGTGATACCCATCCTGGCGGAATTCCAAACGTTACGCCGCTGCAAGTCCTTCCGACCCCTTTCGCGTCTGGAGTAATTTTGTTATTTATTAAACTCACTTTCTAGTCATCTTCTGTAATCGTAGAGTCCTTGTCCGTACATCGTGGGGTCGGAAGTAAAACCGTCTTTATTTCTGTATTTTTTTTGTAATTCCGCGAAAGCGTGTGCGAGCGTCCGTTGCTACTGCGCGTACAACTCCCTCCGCGAGCGCGTGACTTGTCCGAGCGTATCGGCGTGGCCGGGTATTGTAAAAATCAAAACACCAGCGACTTAGTCCGACACCGTGCGAGTTAGAGGTCGCGAGACCCAGGGCGAAAGCCCCGAGCGAGTCGCATTCGCGTAATACCGCGTTTGTTACTATCTCCGGGAAACCTGTACTCCGCGAAATTCCTCTTTTAGTTACTATTCGCTTAAGACTGAGATCCCCGCTCGGAAGGTTTCTCCGGGTCATTCCTTGCGTACTAATTTATCATCTTTGCCATAGTTTCCGTTGTCATCTATTATCGAATTCGGCTTTTCTTAACCATTACTGTTACTATTTCAACTTCAATCTTTTCTTTAATAAACTTTTGTTCAGCCGACGCGCTGCTTATTCTCGCTCATTTAGCTCCTCTCTGCTGTCCCTTGCTGGACCCCGCCACTCTCCGTCCTCGTGCCAAGGCACGAGTCGATACACTGATCTAGCCGGAGGTTTCTTTGGGGAAGATTACCCCTCGTCGCGTAAGGGAGACGTACACGACGACGGTCGCGAGAGAGCCGCGAGCATAGAGTCCCGCGGCCGATAATAAAATACGACGTCGGGAATACGGCGTCTGGCGCCCTTGATCATAAGTCCGCGAAGGGGAAGCTGCGCGAGGAAAAGGGCCGTTCGTGTTCTATCTCCGTCGGGACGGGCGAGGGAAGGTTGTAACGGTGGGCAAAACGCGTGGTGGGAAAAGCGTACCAAATTGGCCGAGAAAATATATCGTTGCAAAATTGACGCGTGACCCGCGAAAATAACGTTACAAAATTGGCGCCCAACGTGTTCTGGACCGGGGCAATAAGTTTTTGTAGAAAGCAAAAAGGAAAAGGCAGCAGAGAGCGAGAAAAATAATTTAGAAAGTTTCAATAATTCTCCCTAAAGAATTACCGGGGAGAAGCGAGTAATAATCGAGTTTAGAAACGCGTAGAATTGTGTAAATCTGAGACGTAATAAGCGACGGTTAGCTTGACGAATAAGAGGTGAAAAGGGAATTCGTCAAACAAAGCCACGGGCTCGAACGTCGCGTTCGTGCCGTGTTTCTCGTTTTTGTGAGATACCGCGCGTCTCAAGTTACCTCGCTGCGAGTAGCAACGCACGCACCGTTATTGGAAAGCCAGAATTTCGCAGAATTCCGTTTACGTGTCGAATTAGTGCACGTCTTAATTTATTTCGTAATTCATTGTTTAGGACTTTTTCCTAGTAGTATTCTGTGTAGCACTTCCTTATTGGGAAGTGTCTTTCTTTTTAACCTATAGTTCATTGTTTAATTTATGTTTGTTCAGTAAAATTTTGAGTGGAGGAATTCCGCAATTTTATAACTATGGCGTAAAAATTGATTTTTTTTTCTTCTTTCCCCGATACAAATTACAATTTGTTAGTTACAAAATTGGCGCCTTAGAGAGCGCAGGATTTCTTGATTAATTGTAATAATAATTGATTTTCTACCCTTATTCTCTCGCATATACTGTGCGTCACAGAGTGTACTGGGTAAGTGTCTACCTGGCTGGATTTCGCGTAGTCGAAATCCCTGACGAACTCACCTTCGCAAGAACGTTAAATCTATCGGCATCGCGTAAATAAATCGCGAAATGAATCCCGGACCGACCCATAAACCCCCCTCGGTAAAAGGAGAAGCGGGGCAGGATACACTCCCTGCAGGTGCAGATCACGCCGCGCAACTACGAGACGAATTGCAAAAATTATCAATTCGAGTTCCCTCCCAACCCGAGTCTCGGAGATCCTCGTATAACGAGGCAGACGCAGACATGAATGCGTATTACGAGGCACAGGACACCGAAAACCCTCCCGCCGTAGAACCACTACGCGCGGGCAAATCGCAAGTACGTCGCAAGTCGCCGCGCCGGGAGAAGATCGAGCCATCGCGCCCCGAGGAAACGCGAGGCGCGGAAAATAGTTACGGTAATGCGCGTAAAGGGCCGAACGGATTACTTCCCGCACTCGACATGATGAGACGGTGGCGCGTAACGTTTTCAGGAGCACGCGGGGAAGACGGGGAAGAATTCCTATGGCGTCTGGGAGAATGCCGCGACTTATATCCATCCGCGGATGAGGAAATTCTGAAATGGTTACCGTTCTTCCTAAACGGCTTGGCATTAAACTGGTACCGCAGTCGGCGGACGCAGTGGAACTCGTGGGATACGTTTGCGGTAGAGTGGCGTAAAAGATTCGGGGAGGTTGATTTTCAATACGCGCTGCGCGAAGAACTAACGCGTAGGACACAGGGGGCAAAGGAACGCGTCGCGGACTTCTTCACATGTTACCGAGCATTGCTAGATCGCGTAAATCCACCTCTTTATCCGGAGGAAGAGATTGATCGCGCGCATCGTAATCTATTACCGAGCATACAAGCCTCGATGTGTAGAGAGGAATGTGAAACGTTCGAGCAACTAGAGACCGCAGCCCGTCGCGCGGAGCGAAAAACCCGAATCGCGCAAACGTATAAAGCACCTCCCACACCAGACCAGTCGTTACTCCCAGAATTGGCGTATAAAGAGGCGCCCGGAAAAGCGCCTCGAGAAACGTTAGGGAAAAGCATAACTCCTGCATTCGTCGCGGTAGAAAATCCACCGAAGGAGAAAAGGGAGCGGGGAGCGGGAACATCACAGCTCAGCGACGGGAGAGACGGCGACAGGTACCAGCCGCGAAGAAACGATAGAGACGGGACGCGAGCGGGAAGGGAGGAAAGACCGTGGAAAGAGGGGAGCGCGCGGGACGGGTATAGGCCGCGGAGAAGGGAGAGCCCGGGTGACGCGTATGGACGACGTCACGAGGAGAGACCGCGAGACTCAAACCGACCATGGTGGGGGGAGAGCCCACGGGCGCGCTATGCCTCGAGCGACGAACGAGAACGATACAGCTGGTCGCGAAGCAATAATTCGCGAAATAATAATTACCAACGGTCTTATCCATCGGAAAGAACGGAAAATCGTAGGATGCCTCCGAGAAATCGAGACGATAATCGTAATACTCAGCTTCGGTGCTGGAATTGTCGGGAAGACGGGCATACGGCAAAATCATGCAAGGCACCGAGAAACTGCCGTGGTTGCGGGAGAGAAGGAGTAGCGTTCGCGGACTGCACCTGCAAGGGAAACGCGTAAGAGAGTCGCGCGTGGGGGCTCTCGCGACTTCTCAGAACTATACAGAAGCTCCAATACTAGATTACCTCTACAATACGTACGGAGAACACACTATCGAACGCCCGTTATTCTTTGTAGAAATTAAAATAGGCAAATATCCGATACGTGCCCTAGTTGATTCGGGATCGACGCGAACTCTGCTAGGAGCGGAAGTGGGACGAATAATAGAGGAATCGGAAATACCAATAGAACGGGAAATAACGCGTCGAATAATGACCGCAACGGGACAGAACGAAGAGACAGAAGGAGAAGTCCGATTACCGATTAGTTTTGGGGGACGGGTACGGGAAATAAAAGGTACAATACTAAAACCCCTAGCACTGTCGTGCGTACTAGGGATGGATTTTTTAAGTGAATTCGAAATAATAATAGACTTTCGAGAAGCGGAATGGTGGTTCAAGGATGACACCTCCGCTAAAAATAAATTTAAATGGGAACAAGTAAACCGCTGTTGTGGTCTTATAGAAATATCGGAACAGAAGCGAACAGAATTAAATAAATTTCTACAAGGGAAATTACCGCTACCCACAGATAAACCATCGGTTACCTCCCTTACGGAGCATATTATTGATGTAGGCGATTCAAAGCCTATTAAACAGCGTTGTTACCTCGTGTCACCGAAAGTACAGGAGGCTATTTATTTGGAAGTAGATAAAATGTTAAAACCAGACATAATAGAGCCTTCACATAGTGCATGGTCATCTCCCATAGCAATGGTGAAAAAACCCAATGGGACATATAGATTCTGTCAGGATTTTCGAAAAGTAAATGAGGTATCCAAGAAGGATGCTTATCCGTTACCTAACATGACCGCGATTTTGGACAAATTACGAGCAGCGCACTACATCTCTACCATCGATTTAAGTCAGGCGTATTTTCAAATACCTCTGGCAAAAGCCAGTCGCGAAATAACCGCTTTTACCGTGCCAGGTAGAGGCTTATTTCAATTTAAGCGAATGCCCTACGGACTAACAGGGGCACCGGCTACGTTCCAAAGATTGTTGGATAGAATTATCGGTCCGGAGATGGAACCTCACGCGTTTGCATATCTTGACGATATCGTGATCGTCACACGCACTTTCGAAGAACATCTCTCGTGGTTATCTCGCGTATTATCCAAAATTAAGCAGGCAGGGTTAACGATCAATCCGGAAAAATGTGAATTTTGCAAATCGGAAGTAAAATACCTCGGATTTCTAGTCCACCGCGACGGCCTAAAGGTGGATCCGGACAAAATAGCACCGGTGCTCAACTATCCGTCACCGCAAAATATAAAGCAATTACGTAGATTTTTGGGTATGGCCTCATGGTACCGACGCTTTATCCCTCAGTTTGCCGCGAAATCACAACCGATGAACCGTTTGTTACGTAAAGAACAACGTTGGCAATGGGGCGACGAAGAGCAATCTGCATTCGAGGATATACGTAATCAATTAACAGTCGCTCCGACGTTAGCGTACCCGGACTTCTCACTCCCGTTTACGGTGCAAACGGACGCAAGTTCGGTAGGCCTGGGAGCAGTCCTAACACAAGAAGTTGATTCGGTAGAAAGGGTAGTAGCTTTCGCGAGTCGAGCGCTTAACGCCGCGGAGAAAAATTACACCGTGACTGAACAGGAATGCTTAGCAGTCGTGTGGGCTATCCAAAAATTTCGTCCGTATCTCGAGGGTTACTCATTTACCATAATCACAGACCATAGTAGTCTTAGATGGCTACATAACCTAAAGAATCCGACCGGACGATTAGGGAGATGGGCTCTATCTTTACTAGAATATGACTATCAAATAATACATCGAAAAGGCGCACTACATCATGTGCCCGACGCATTATCTAGAATGTTTGAAAATAACTCGAAACTTCCTCCTGCACTTTCGGCGGCATTGATAGAAGACACGTGGTACGAAAAACGCGTTCAAGAAGTAAGTTCGGGTAAAAAGCGCGACAAAACATGGAAATGGATAAATAATCGTTTATACCACCGTCGCCCGAATTTAATAACCGATGCATTAGACGAAGACCACACAGTGTGGAAATTAGTGGTACCGGAGAAAGAACGTACCCGAATTATACGCGAAAATCATGATGCGCCGACAGCAGGGCATCTTGGGGTAGAAAAGACATTCCATAGAATAGCTCGAGAATATTATTGGCCGGGAATGTTCAAAAATATAGTAGATTACGTCCGCAAATGTCAAGTGTGTCAGCGCACCAAGGTTCAGCAGACCGTGCCTGCAGGTTTGATGGGGCACCGGAGGGTCGAAGAACCTTGGTCAACAGTGGCCTTGGACATGATGGGTCCATTTCCTCCGAGTCGCGCCGGTCACGCATACCTATTAGTGATACAAGATTTATTCACTAAATGGGTGGAATGTTGCGCGTTAAGAAGGGCGACAGGAGCGAAGGTAAAGGAGGCCTTGGTGGAACTAGTCTTTACCCGTTGGGGGGTTCCACGCGCGATACTCACGGACAATGGGACAGAATTTAACAATAAGGTCGTGAAAGCTCTGGCAGAAGAGTACGGGATAAAGTTAAAAACAACACCCCCATATCATCCACAGGCAAACCCGGTAGAACGAGTGAACCGGGTCCTGAAAACGATGATAGTCTCATTTCTCGAGAAAGATCATCGAGAATGGGACAAACATATCTCGGAATTCAAATTCGCGTATAATTCGGCGTACCATACCTCGTTGGCAACGACGCCAGCATTTCTTAACTTCGGACGTGACCCGCGAATGATTACCTCGCGGGATACCTCCGACGATCCGGGAAGTGCAAGCGAACAAACGCCGGCGCGGTGGAAAGAGCGTATGCGAAGGTTAAACGTTATGAAAGAGTTCGTCAGGGATAATTTAGAAAAGGCTCATGAGATTCAGGCAGTAGCCTACAATAAAAAGCATCGGGAACAAACGTATAAAGTAGGTGATCTGGTCTGGTGAAGACAGCACGTGCTGTCCTCCGCCGAAAAACATGTAGCGGCCAAGTTGGCACCTAGGTATGAGGGTCCATTGGTGGTGGAAAAGGTTCTATCTCCAGTGGTGTACGAATTAGCGAACACCACTGGACGTACGATCTGCAAAATGCACGTTAAAGACCTTAAACCGTATTATAAAAAACCTTAAGCAATACGACTCTTCCCACAGAAAATAATTACGTCGCCAACATGGCTGAAGGAGGCACAATTCCATCCCCAGACCTGGAAGAGGTCAGGAGTAAAATAAATCAGATACTAGCACGGGCAATACGAAGGAACCCCAGCAAGACATTAAGTCTAGAGGCCGTCAGTAAGCTCCTGACCAAGAACAGCGAGGAGGAGGAAGTAAGGGAAAAGATACGGAGACCATCAGAACTCGAGGACTTTTACGTCCTTAAGAAGCGAAAGCAAATGCCAATAACAAACAAGGAGGTGACAAGAAAATCGACGGCGACCCAGACAAACGAGGCCCCGGAGGATAACATTCAACCTCCGGGAAATGAGGACCCCGACAAAGTCACCGACGAAGGAGCGGGGGCATCCATGGGGGCTGAGGTACCCGGCGGGGGGAAAACAGAAGTCGACCCATTAGCAATGTTAAAAATCCGCTGGGCGAAGGAACGGAAAGAGAATGGAAAGCCACAATACGTCCCCATGGAAAGCGAAGGGAGCCTCACAGTAGAAATAGGATGGGGACCCGCACAAACCAAAGGGGAGCAAAGGCGTAGAGATCCGGACAGAGAACGTCCGCGTTGTTACAATTGCTTTCAAAGAAAACATACACACAAGGACTGCCCGTGGCCAGTATAACGCGAGTTCTGTTACCGTTGCGGCCACCAGGACGTAACGGTGAGGACATGCCCCAAGTGCGGACCGCACTGGGAACAAAGTAACTTCTACATGCAAAATAGGGGCTACACTCAGCCATACGCCAAAGAAGAGGAACAGGAAGATACCTCCCAGGCAGGCGGGGCAAGAAAAAGGGAATAAATCACATAAGAAGAAGAAAGAAGCGTTACAAAATTGGATTACAATTTATAATAGTACAATATTACAAAACTACAAATTTTCTAACCACCTAAATAAATAATAACAAACAAAGTAAAAGTAGAATAATAAACCAAAATAAAAGTGATAAAAAGTTAAATACGAGAACTTTATTTCGCTAAAACCCGAAAAGAAAAAAAAAAAAAAAAAGGAATATAGACAAAAACGACCAGAACACAAAAACAAAGTATTAAAAATTAAGAGCCTCGCGAGCGTTTGAGTAAAATATTGCAGGAAATCCAGTACGGAACCAGGTCAGCCAGGTGGATAACCCCAGGACACTAAAAGAGAATTAAGGAGAGGAGAGTATAAAGGAGTTTCCCCAGGATGGAGGGTTAAGAATAATAATAGTTATAAAACTCTAAAAATGGGTGAGTAAAATTTGAAATTATTTTTTGGTTTTGAATAAAAATTGAATGGCGGACTAAACCAGGAGCAAGGAAGAATGTATGATCCTTCCTCCTGGTCAAGGGTGAATTTCTCACGCGGGTCAGGGGTGCGTGGATGGTAGGACACGACCGGGTCGGTCTTTTTCGGGGAGGGGGGAATGTGACGTGGCATTTTGTCACGTCACAGGTCCGCCCCAGAGAAGGCCACAAGGGCTCACAAGTGTAGATTCGGTCGCCCACCAGGGGCGTAAATTCGATAACGGAGGAAAATGCCTCCCGGATGGGTATCCGCCAGAGTAGCAAATATAAGATCTGTATAGTAACGACGAACCCTCTTTCATGCGTAACTACCTCCGACACAACACCGTGGACGCTGGATCGACGAGGGGAAGCGGAGGACGGAGAGGACCTGCGAGGAGATGAACACCACCAACTGCACGGGGAGCAGCCGCAGTAAGGAACGATGCCCTGGATGACGTCGGGACGCTGAGCCGAGGCCATCGGCGAGGAGGCGCCAACAGCGTCCCGAGCAACCAAAAAGGGGCATCGAAAGAAGAGCACCAGGATGAGCACGGGAGGGAAGCTGGCCACCGACGCCTCCCCAGACAGCGCGGGACGTGACCAAAGGAGTGCACGAGGTGCCCGCTAAGGGGGGGCCCACCAACAGCTCCAGGGGTGATCCAGCCACCGCCCGGGGATAGTCATGACATCCCCGGGGCCCGCGCAGTGCCAGGATGGCACTGTCCCGGGGGGACGCAGCAGGCCGACCCTGGGCTCGGGTAAGACGCGCCCAGTAGCCAAGAGGGTGAGAAGGCCGAGGGCGAGCGCACCGAGGCGGGTAATGGCGGCACAAAGGACACCCCGAGAAGAGGCAGAAGTCCCTTGCCGGCCATCCTGGTCCAACAGCGTGATCGGCTGCTCCACCGCCACCTTCCGAGGCAGCCCTCGCACCAATTCTCTCCAGGACTCTTACCGACCCGCGTAGCGTCAGGAGGATCGACCAGCGCCGCGAATAGATCCGCCGAACTAATAGTCGCGAACCAATAATTGATGCGTGGTGGGGGAAACGATGGCCCACGCAACTCGCACGCTCGCCGATTTCCGCACTTGCGGACGGACCGCGCTTACCAAATAAGCCAGAGTAAAAGTCTACTAGCATACACCTTGTTTTCTCTTGTTTTTTTTACGTGTTCCTGGTGGGTGATTCTGCGGCAACACGAAGCGAGCGAGCTGCGAGCGTGCGAGGCCAGAGACCGCATCGTTTCCCCGATTAAGCACTGGTGAGTCGTTACTATCAGTCCGCGCATCCGGAAGTCGAGATTAGCCGTCGCCTCACAAAGTCCCCCCGTGTGCGTGGTCCGATACCAGCGCGGGTACGTGACGCCAGAGGGGTCGTCCTCGGGTCCGTTGGTCGCGGTGAAGCCGGTCGGGGTCGGAAAGGGCAGAGCCGGAGTCGTGGATCGGGCAGGAGGCGAATGGCGGCTAGTCTCGACCGCGTGAGAGATTCGTGCGAGATATCTCACCTTCGGTAGGCTTAGAGATAGAGTGATACCCATCCTGGCGGAATTCCAAACGTTACGCCGCTGCAAGTCCTTCCGACCCCTTTCGCGTCTGGAGTAATTTTGTTATTTATTAAACTCACTTTCTAGTCATCTTCTGTAATCGTAGAGTCCTTGTCCGTACATCGTGGGTCGGAAGTAAAACCGTCTTTATTTCTGTATTTTTTTTGTAATTCCGCGAAAGCGTGTGCGAGCGTCCGTTGCTACTGCGCGTACAACTCCCTCCGCGAGCGCGTGACCTGTCCGAGCGTACCGGCGTGGCCGGGTATTGTAAAAATCAAAACACCAGCGACTTAGTCCGACACCGTGCGAGTTAGAGGTCGCGAGACCCAGGGCGAAAGCCCCGAGCGAGTCGCATTCGCGTAATACCGCGTTTGTTACTATCTCCGGGAAACCTGTACTCCGCGAAATTCCTCTTTTAGTTACTATTCGCTTAAGACTGAGATCCCCGCTCGGAAGGTTCCTCCGGGTCATTCCTCGCGTACTAATTTATCATCTTTGCCATAGTTTCCGTTGTCATCTATTATCGAATTCGGCTTTTCTTAACCATTACTGTTACTATTTCAACTTCAATCTTTTCTTTAATAAACTTTTGTTCAGCCGACGCGCTGCTTATTCTCGCTCATTTAGCTCCTCTCTGCTGTCCCTTGCTGGACCCCGCCACTCTCCGTCCTCGTGCCAAGGCACGAGTCGATACACTGATCTAGCCGAAGGTTTCTTTGGGGAAGATTACCCCTCGTCGCGTAAGGGAGACGTACACGACGACGGTCGCGAGAGAGCCGGGAGCATAGAGTCCCGCGGCCGATAATAAAATACGACGTCGGGAATACGGCGTCTGGCGCCCTTGATCATAAGTCCGCGAAGGGGAAGCTGCGCGAGGAAAAGGGCCGTTCGTGTTCTATCTCCGTCGGGACGGGCGAGGGAAGGTTGTAACGGTGGGCAAAACGCGTGGTGGGAAAAGCGTACCAAATTGGCCGAGAAAATATATCGTTGCAAAATTGACGCGTGACCCGCGAAAATAACGTTACAGCACATTTTGCGCATTTTTGGAAAAATTGTACACGTCGCCAAATTCAGACCGAACAATATTTATATTTCGGCAACGACGTCTGGAAAGTTAACTTCTCATGAGTTTAAAACTTGGTTCCTGGGACGGCCATTGTTCTACTAATATCTAACGAGAAATACCACAGGAAAAGGAAGTCGTACTCCGAATAATACCAAAGAATACGACAGGATTAATACAACCACTAGACGTTTACGGTTTTCGGATACGGAAGAACTTTGTTAGAACATTCGCCGATAAGGTTTTATTAGATTTAGACGTCAACTTGCATTTACGAAATTCCATCATAAAATTACAATTATTAACACATAACCAGTTATCATTGCGACGTTTGCATAATCTTTTTAAATATGCGTGGTTTAAAAGTGGTTATCTTATTGATAGACCCGAATCATTTACTAATCCAGTAGATTTCTGTTATGCGACAGAATATTCTTATTCTATACCCCCATGTGCAGTGTGTGGCAAACCTGCACTGTTACGATGTGCTTGGTGTAAAAAGTATCTTTGCTTCCAAACTTCTTTGAAGAGTACCATTTCTGTAGTGATTATGTACCATAGTAAATAAACAGAAATGTATGTATATTACGCTTACACTAACGCTTTCTGTATTATGATTCTAACATTTTGCTATATGTACAGGGTGTGGTGAATACATACAGGGCAGTAGATCGGGTTGCCTATCCATCGATCTGTCAGGCGCTCGCTCTGCTCACCGACAAGAGAGCGTGGATGGGGACAGGTTACCTTCCGATTTAAGGACTATTTACACATGTCAGTGCCGTATCATCAGTACGGTGTCAGTTCAGTATCAGTGTTATCCGTGATCGATCAGTGATGACAATACACACTCGTCCGTAGTGTATAAACAGTGCTTGCAGTGAAACATCAGTGGAATGGCTTGTTTTACCAACGAAGAATTAGCAATTATCGCCAACTATGCTAAACTGTGTAGTCTATAGTAAATTAACAAATACTTTTTTTGTAGGTACCTAGCTACTGGAGATTCTCTAAAAACAATATCATTCAGTTACCGCGCCTTCTCGATCGGCATTTGTCAACTAAGGCTGTGCTACACAATGCGATGACCCCCTCACACGTCGGTCGGCCGCTTGACGGTTTCTCGCGCATCATCTGGCCAACGTTGTAAGGTGGTCGTCGCATTGTGTAGCACAGCCTTAGTTGACAAATGATCGAGAAGGCAGTCGATATGGTCGATCTCGATACGGACAACGCGACGATGTAGGTTAATAACGAGGAGTTTATCGTAAATAATTTTCGGAAAGTGCAAAGCATTATTGTAAAACGTGCAAGGACGTGTTTGGCCTTAAAGGTGTTACTCGTATCGGGGCCCTCCTTTCTCGAAGCACCGTCGGGAGTTAAGAATAATGGATTAAAAATTAATGAAACGTCGGAGGTTGGAAACGAAATCTTCACGCATGGACATTGAAAGTGTTAGTGACCGTGCAACCATGCCAGTTCAATGACCCGGCTGCGATCAGCTGTTCGTCGATATTCTCTGGATGATCAAGAGCGATGGAGAGATCCAATGACGCTACCCATTTTTTCATGGAAAGCTGTGAGTAATGGACTTGTTATTGATATTCCACTCCTATTTCATAATCCACCAATCCTTTTTCCTAAACTTATTTGATATCGGCAAATCATTTTGTAAGACAGACACGTGCCTTAATTAACTCGTGGAGCGTCGCGACATACGTTTGTTTACTTTACGTGAATAATTATTAATATGTTTATTCATTATTGTAACGACGGTCGGTAGTAGGAATGCTCCCAGGATGGAGCCGGGAAGGGTGCCGGCAGCTCTAGAGATCTGTCCGGGGTTAGGTCAGGGGAACCTTAAGAGATCAGACAAGGTGGTTATGTAGGAACATAACGGGAACGTTAAATTTATTGTAACTAGAAATATGTACAAAAGAAAAGGTAACTTCTAGAATAAGAAGATAAGAACTGGGAAAGTAACTGAACAAAACAAGGGGCTCGATGGCCCATAAAGCGCACAGCACGGATATTAACGCGATACTTCGTTATCGACGCGGTAGCGCATGGGCGCGCGTAATACTACAAATAGTGACGGTTTTCGGTATAACTAAACGGAACGTCCTTACTGATCGCGACGTAACCCTAGTAACTTAACTCGCGGGCTTAACAAAACTAGAGAGTAATCTTTGGTTTGACTAAACAGAACTTAATTAATTTTAACGCGGCTTAATCTTAACGCCCTCCTCGATTCGCGGGCTTATCGCTCTTAACTCTACCACGCGGGTCCCGTTTTCCTTAAACGACGGAAATCGTTTCCCCTCTGCGGAGTATCGTCGGTCGGCTCGATCGGTCGGTCGTCCTGTAGGGGTCGTTTCCGAGCAACTCGGGTGGTCCCGTGAGAGCCGGTAAGGTTAGGCTTACCGGTTCGTCTCTTTACTCGCGGTCTGTCCTGTGTACGACTCCGCGGCTCCCGCAGTCGGGTAAGGAGACAGGTGGGAGAGCGGGGTGGATTGTACGCGGCCGTGGGTGCAGGGGCACCTACGCCTTAAGCCTTGTACGGTGGTGAAAGGCCACACCAGGAGTTCAGACTTGTGGGTAGCAAGGTCACCGTCTCACACGTCGGTTCGCAAGCGGGTCACCAGATCAACGCTCGGGCTAGGGATAGGCACACGCTGGTTCAACGCACCAGGTGGACCCAGGTAAACCTGGCTCAATACGCCAGGCCCGGAGGAAAGGTGATGCCGACTCAACTCGTCAGCGGCGGGGCGGAGTTGCGACTCAACTCATCGCGGTAAACTGTGGCACAACGCGCCACCCGGTACGTCACAGTATTCAGTCGGTCGTGGCTCAACGGACCACTAAAGCGGTCGGTCGGTCGTGGCTCAACGCACCACTCGGGTATTCGGTCGGTCGTGGCTCAACGCACCACTCGGGTATTCGGTCTGTCGTGGCTCAACGCACCACTAAAGCGGTCGGTCGGTCGTGGCTCAACGCGCCACTCGGGTATTCGGTCGGTCGTGGTTCAACGCACCACTAAAGCGGTCGGTCGGTTGTGACTCAACTCGCCACTAGTTCCAGCTGCTCAGCTCGCTGCTGGTCGGGAGCTGCCTTCCGTCTTGATTTTGGCTCGCTCCGAAGCCCCTTTTATACCCGTTCGGCGTGCGAACCGCGCACGCCGATTGGTCTCCGGAATGGAGTAGGGACGCTCGCGTCGGGTAAGTTCGGGTATGTCCGTACGTGGACTCGCTCGCGTCGCCTACTCCCGGGTTCGCTCGCACCGGGGCGTGCGCGGGTCCGCTCGCACTCGGTTCGCTTGCACTCGGGCGTGCTCGGGTCTGCTCGTACTCGCGTTCGCACTCGGGTGTGCTCGAGCCCGGTCGTACTTGCGTTCGTTTTCTTCGGACGGTATCTTCGGTCTGTCTTTATCTATTTCGCGTTCGGGCCTGTGCATGACGAGGAGGTTCGTTACATCATAACTAATTCTGATTTTTATTAATTTCGCATTACTCCTTTGACCTGAACCGCGGCGCGTTTGACACGACCACGGCCGAGCACGATGGTCAGCCAACGTCCACGGCCCTGAGCGCGGGAAATTTGCGCGCACTCATTGGCCAGACATTTTCCTTAATAACTCAAAAACGCGGTCTCGTTCGATATTTTGGCAAAGGAAAAAGTTGTTCAGGATCAGCCCAGGAACCCCCCATTCCCGACTCTTACACTAGTTACGGGACACCCTGTATAAAGTATACGCGACGGTGCTGGCGGGGAGGCTGAAGGAGGAGATGGAGAGGAAGGAGATGGTTCCACAGAGTCAAACGGAATTTAGGAAAGGGATGGGGGTGATGGAAAATGTATATGTCTCGAATTAGTTGGCGGAGAGGGAGATGGGGAAGAAAAAAGGAAAGGGGGGATGGTAGCGATGTTCTTAGATTTGAAAGCCGCGTTTGACTCTGTGCAACGGGGGCGGGGGGGTGATAGACAGGGCGATGTGGGACAGGGGGGTGAAGGAGGGTTTGAGAGAAAGGGTAAGGGAGATGTATGGGGAGACGAGGTGTCGGGTAAGGTGTGGTGGAGAGAGGGGGGGGGGGGTGTTCTGGATAGGAAGGGGGGTTAGGCAAAGGTGCCCACTGAGCTCGTTATTGTTTAATCTGGTGCTGGCAGACTTGGAAGAGGTGCTGAACGAGGAGGGATGGAGGGGGGGGTAGGATAGGGGGGAAGAAGGTGAGAGTGTTGGGGTACGCGGATG
The DNA here is from genome assembly GCA_944319695.1 of Tiphia femorata. Classification (NCBI taxonomy): domain Eukaryota; kingdom Metazoa; phylum Arthropoda; class Insecta; order Hymenoptera; family Tiphiidae; genus Tiphia; species Tiphia femorata. The sequence continues at coordinate 11,410,296 of OX090898.1, read as the reverse complement.
ACCTCGTGCTGCTGGCGGAGAATCCGGTGGGGTTGAAAATGATGGTAAGAGTGGCGGCGAAGCACATTAAGGGAAAGAGGCTAGAGGTGAATGTAGGAAAGACGAAGGTGGTGAGATTTGGAAGAGGAAAGAAGAGGATGGTTATTCGACAGGTTGGTAGGAGCAGTGATGGAGTACGGGGCGGAGGAGTGGGGTTGGAGGGAAAGGGGGTGGATAGAAGCGTTGCAAGAGAGGTACTTCAGATGGGAGCTGGGGGTGGAGAGGTGACCCCGGGTTACATAGTGCGGGAGGAGGTGGGGAGAGAGAAAATGGCAGTGAGGATGCCGAGGAGGGCGTGGGGTTTCGAGAGGAAGTTGCAGGAAGGGGGAGGAAACAGGTGGGCGAGGGAGTGCTTGAAGGAGATAAGGGAGAGGGAGAAGGAGGGAAAGGAGCTGTCGGGATGGGAGAGGGAAAGGAGGGAATGGAGAATGAGATGGGGGATGAGGAAAGGAGAGGAGATAAAGGAGGAGGAATGGGAGAGGATAGTAGGGAGATGGAAGAAGGAGGAAGCGGAGGAGAGGTAGGAAAAAATAATAAAGTCGCAGTACAACCCGTGGTAGAGGGTAATAAAGACGGAAGGGAGGCCAGGATACCTAGGGAAGGGGTGGTGAGAAGAAAGGAGGAAAAGGGTGGCAAGGGCGAGACTGGGAAACGAGGTAAGGACAGGGAAATATTGGAAGGAGGAGGAGAAAAGAAAGTGCAGGAGGTGTGGATGGGGGATTGAGGATTGGGAGCACGTATGGGAGGGTTGCGAGAGGGTGGTAGAGGGAAGAGAAAGGGGATGGCAAGAGGGTGTGAGATGGGTACTGGAAGGGGAGGGAGAAGGGGAAGGGTGGCTGAGGGAATGGGAAAGGAGAAGGAAGGAATGGGAGAGAGTGGGAAAAGAGGAGGGGGAGAGGAAGGAGGGGGGTGAATGAGAGAGAGAGAGAGAGAGAGAGAGAGAGAGAGAGAGAGAGAGAGAGAGAGAGAGAGAGAGAGAGAGAGAGAGAGAGAGAGAGAGAGAGAGAGAGATTGGGAAGGACCGGAAGTCGGACTTTGTACATAGTAGCTTGTAAGTTAGGCGGACAAGGTTAGGTTAAGCGTAGGTAATAAGAGAATGTAGAAGAGCGAGGGCAAGGGAGGCGAGTGTGCGAGGACGAGGGCGTGCGAGCGTGCGAGGGAAAGGAATGAGAGGATGTGGATGAGGGAATGAGAGGAGTGGATGCGATATGGAAGAATGGAGTGAAAATGTGAGGACAAATTGTAACCCTGAGGGGAGCAATAGACACATACAATACAAATCCCACTCTTTGCCAGAAACGTGGACGGAATAAAATTTTGCAAGTAGTAAACACTCGTTATAATTAATATCACAACTGAAATTATACGAAAAACATTCTCAGGTATATTGTAAAGTGTAACAAGTGCAATGCAATAAAACTATTGTGCATATTTTCTATAGAGTTTTGCTACCGAAGAAAAAAATATTGCAATCCACATTACTGCTCGATGGAAACCGCGAGAAGGTGGTGGTTTCTTCCATCAGGCGGAAATGTTTAAAATTGCCTAATAACACGCTTACAAAATAGAGCTCTTATTGACAATTTTCTACATTTCCTAGGGAATGGGGGAATGACGGGAATAAAGGAAATGCGAAGCAGAAATAAAAAAAATAATAGGTACTTTACGCAGCAAAAGAAAGAGCTACAGTATCTGCCATTGCGCATGCATTTGCAAAAAAGAAAAAGAAAGAATCCCAAGACGTATGTACGTCACTACTAAAGCAATATTACAGCCACCAAGCAAGTGAAGCAGTAAATGCACATTTGATAAGTTAAACATATTAACTCCGTTTATTGCAACTTTCTTCATTTTAATGTCACAACAATAAGCATAGACTGTAAAATTAAAGTGTAGAGAGTAACGTAACGTTGATTTAATCATTTTAACTTATGAGATACTCACAATCAGTTAGAAGTCTAAGGACGTACAGGAAAATTCTTCGTCATCGTTAGCAAATAAATGTAAAAACTTCGTATACTGCATCCGCGACTCTAATTTTATATAAATTTTCGGATGACATAAGAGCTAAATGTCGTGCATCAACTCTCATGGTCCGAGCCGTTTCTCCTCTGGCCCCGTTAGACATGCTTTGATGACGCACAGAGCTTGAACATGAATCGCAGAAAGTGAGTTGCGTTTCTTTGTTTTAATGTCTGTCAACTGTGACGTTGCATTTTGCACCGCACAATTCTCCCCCGGGGCGGCTCGGGTAACAAGGGAATCGGGTCCCTAGGAGCCATTGCTCCTTAAAGAGTTAATAAATGAGAGCACACAGGGTACCTAATACCGAGTCCGCGGGAGACACACGATAATCCATTGTTAGAGTCAATAAGTAAAAGTCGAATAGAATCGCGTACCTAATTAATTGTGAACCGGTTTTAGAATTTAGAATCACGCCGCGGATCCCTATCTTTTGTAAAATCCTACAGTATGACTGAGACAGAACGAATTTTTCATGTAAAAACGCACGACGAGCTCCACCAGCCTAACGGGGGAACGAGTCTGCACGAACACCAAGGAGATCGGCGGAGGTCGTGGAGAGGCGAACCGGCGTGGCGCAACCGAACCACTGTTACCTGAGGGGACCAGCGTACCCAAGCTGCATCGGTGACGTGGCGGCGCCTCTAGCCGAGGCCGAGGGCGGAGGCAAGGGCCGTGGAGTCGTCCGCCCCACCAAGGGATGCAGCTCATCGGGACGGGACCGAGGGGCAGCTGCGGAGGGGAGGTCACGTCCACTCCACCACCACCTCGGAGGACCAGCGGTCGGGAAAGGCAGGAGGAACCTCCACCACGTTGAAAGGGCGAGCCCGAAACCGTCGGGGCCCGACGAGCTTCCTGCAGGAGGAGAGACAAGAAGGATGTCCGACCGCTGGAGGGGTGCCTACACCGTCCCCGAGGACCATGGAGGTCCTCGGAGCTCGCACCGTGTCAGACGTGACACGGTTCCGGGGAAGCTGTCTGCCTGCCCTGGACTCGGGTAAGACGCGGCCCCTCACCTTGGCGAGGCCTGGAGGGTGGAGGAGGAGCGCACCGAGGCGAGTTGGTGGCGGAGAAAGGGGCACCCCGAAGATCTCTACCTCACCCTCAACCAGCTACCTCGGCCCCTGGAAAGGACCACCTGCGCTGCCTTGCCGAAGACCGGGACAGCACGCCACGCCGGAAAATCAAATCTCCTAGCCCCTGCCGATACTTCCACCGAGCAGCCAGGACCCGTCGACGTCACCCGCGAATCACCAATTACGAATCGCGTGCATTAGGCTAGGTGTGAGTGTGGAGAGGGAAACCGCGGGTACGGCACGGCACGGGTACGAAGGGCCCGGCACTTGCGTTCCGGAGTTATATCGCGCCTTAATCAGATCTAAAACTAGTAACTTTTGATAGTGAAAATTACCCGAGCCGTGCCACCCGTTACAGGTTGCCTAAAATAAAGCGAGACGAGGGAGATTAAGAGAGAGAGAGAGAGTCGACGAGAGGTTACCTCGCTTCGGGGCGAACGAGTGGAGAGTGCGTGCCTACTTTTTACTTCCCTCTTGTTCTGTGTGGCAGTCGCGAAGGACTCGTCGGGTCCTCCTCGGGGAAGTGTCCTCGAAGGTACGGGTTCCGCTGAGGGATAGTCGCGAGCGACTGGGCGGGGGACGTAGGCCGCTGAATTCCGGTCATTGCCAGGGGGCTGACCGAGGGGGTGCGAGCCGGACATAGGGGCGTTTTCTAGAGAGGAGTACGACTGCCACCCAGGACAATCAGACCAATTTATCACATTCTACGTGTTATTTTGCTTTCTTTATTTTTACTTATTTTGCCTAATTATCGTGTGTCACATCCTGGGGAGGACTCTCTGTACCGTCCGTACGCAAGTCCGTCCGATTCCTTTCTCCGCATGTTTGTCATCGTATTTCTAACTATTTGAATCGGACGTAAAATTGTTAATTCGACTCCGGATATCTTAAACACCGTATCGCTAGAAAATAGGAATTTTCTGTAAAATCCGAACATCTGATTTGCGTGATCTCCAAGCGACCGTGACGCAAGGCCGCGCGGCCTTGCGCAGGGGTGCTCCATTCGGGCTTACAGCGCCTCTTGCATCTTGCGCTTTGCTTTACTTTAATTGCCTATTATCACCTCGGCTTAACGCTTGCTTGCGCTTTACCCTAACTGTTTTCTACTGTCATCTCTGCTTTTATTATTTCTCAGCTGTATCTCATTAATTATTTCAAGGTTGAATCTCGCTCGCGAACCGATCATTGAAACCTGTAACGCGACCATCGCCAACGGGCGACTTCGGGATAGATCTCGCGACGACGCGCTCGATCTAAAACTCGCGGCGTGAAACGGTTGGAAACTATCACGAAACCCATACGATTCGCAATTATTGTCGTAATTGCTTACCGCTGTGGTAAGCTCGCGCTACCGAGATTTTTGTGAGGCGAATCACGTTACCTTCGATTGCGAGACAACCATTTTGTTAACTTCGATTCTGCTCTCACTATCTTCTTTCAATAAATTGTTAATTCTTTTGTTACCTAATCTCTGCTTTACTTTCTACCGCTTATTCTCACGCTTCCTAACCCCGCCCCTCTCCGTCGCAATTCGCATCCTGAGCTACGGGTCGTGGTATCACTCCGGCTCGCGGGGTAAGGGAGGAACCGCAGGTTATCGAGAACGGTTAAAAACGACGCAGTGGCGTCTGGCGCCCAACAAACGTTCGGTCCAGCAGGGTTAACCGCGAGACGAGGCTCGGGTGATATCGCGTGGGACTTCAAAAATCGAGAACCAATTCGTGTGACGCCACAAACCCGTTAAGATTCCTTCACTCGCGTGTGGAGGCGCCGAACATCCGCGTTCCCTTATTTTCCCCGGGGAAAATCTGATATTATTAAAAGTCCGGGCGTAAAACGTCAGATAGAAATGGCGCCCAACGTGCTAAGGGTAGTAAGGGGATAATTGCCTGAGAAAAACGCGGAATTTGGATACCTAAAACACCTAATTAAGCAGAAATTACTAATTGGAAGATTGGTGAAACAGGTTGAAAATTTTGCTTGGGAAATAATTTGCACGGGTAAGGTGCCTAGAAGCGAGCACTTCGCAAGCGAAATCGAGCTAATTCGCTCGAGGTAAACATTAACGGTCGCGGAGCGAAAGAGATCCTTTGTTCCTGGGCGATAGACATTGTTGTTGTCTATTGCGTCAGCCAGGGGTTCTCGCGAGCGGTTTAGAAGATATCGTAAATTGGAGAAAAATTTATTTAAAAATTTTATTGTTATTCGAATAATTACTCCGGAAAAATTTAGGGAATGAGAAGACACGGACGAGTACGGAGAGAGAGATCCCCTCAGCATCTCTGTATTTATGTGATAATATTTCTGTGTTTAATTTATTTTATTTTATTTATTTATTTTTGTAACATAGTGTCTTTCGTCATTATCTATTTTCTGGTTGGACGCCGGTAAGTGTAGGGCCTAACGAATTCCTTTCTTTCAGGGTACCTCGCGTAAAAACTTTTTTTAAGTAACTTTCCTATCGTAAAATTCTTGGTTGAATTGTTTCTCGAACGCGCACGAACGAAATGTCGCTGACTCCAGAAGGGCATACGGAAATGCCTCACACGCCGACTCCCATAGTGGGCGAAGGGCCCCATGGCACTCCACCAGTCACAACGGGGAATCTCATAGACGTTTCAATACCGATGGCTTTAACTTCACCGGCATATACTCCACCGTATCCGGATTTTAGAGCGCGCAACCAAGTCTCGCCGACGTTTCACGCGATGCGGCATTGGTCCTTGCAATTCTCGGGCGCGTCGGGGGAGGACACGGAGGCCTTTTCACTCCGACTCGAGGAGGGTCGCGCGTTGTTCCCTACCACCGACGAAGAGATCTTTCGGTGTATCCCATTTTTCTTGTCGGGATTAGCAACTGGTATCGAGGGCACCGTGTTACCTGGGATTCATGGGCGAGTTTTGTAAGCGAGTGGCGGAACCGCTTTAGCAGCCCGGATTTACAATTCGCATTGCGGGATCAATTGCTAAGAAGGACGCAGGGGGATGATGAACCCGTTGCTGACTTCTTAACGTGTTACAGAGCGCTCCTAGACCGATTAGTTCCCGCGTTAAGCCGCGAGGACGAGATCACTTATGCTCATCGCAATTTGCAACCGCGGTTACAGCTCGCGGTCGCGCGAAGCTCATGTCTAGCTTTTCGCGATTTGGAATTATTGGCACGAAGGGCGGAGGCGACGATAAAAGCCGCGGATAATTTTCAACAACCACCGCTACCGGAGGACTCGCCGTGCCCAGAGTTCGCTTATCGGCCGAAAAAGAACGTACGGCCAAAGAAAACGTTTGCCGCGATAGAGATACCGGAGAAACCCAAAAATGCTACCTCTCATTTGAATCGCCCGGTAGAGCGTCCACGCGAAGTCGCGCGGAATACCGTGTGGAGAGGAGACCGCGATAAGCCGCGTGGAGGGGGAACACTGCGCGAGATGCATGCCTCCCGAAACGAATACCGCCGAGCCGCGCCGGAGCGAGCCGAACCCGGCAAGTCCGGAGAATGGAGGGGGAACCGCAGCTTGCAGACGCCTCGCGACCGCGCGAGGTGTTGGAATTGTAGGCGAGAGGGGCACAGGGCGTGCGATTGTACCGCGCCGCGAAATAATACCTGTCACAGTTGCGGAAAAGTCGGCGTGAGATTCCTTGAGTGCGACTGCACGGGAAATGCCTAAGGGAGTTGCCGAAAAGGACCCCGGTGCAGTGCTGCGATTTCGGCCGCCACAGCACGCTCACGCATACAGACGCAGCGCTCGTCGGTGAGCTCGGAAGCGCTCGGGTCGCCGAGTGAGAGGGAGAGTATCTCTCGCCCTTCTCACTCCTCACTAAAGCAAGCCACGCTTGTTTCGTTTCGGCCGTCTCGCCTCTCGCGCGAACAGGCGTGAATTTTCCAAGTCCCGCGATTCGGCCGTCTGTAAATTTTCTAAGTCCCAGACGCGCAGGCTATACACAGAAAAAAAATATCGTAATTATTAAGAAATATTTTTTCAAATGTGTACAATGCATCTATTCTTTTAAAATAAGTATTTTTATTTATTTAAATAAATACTTAATTTAAATAAATAATTGCATTGCATACATTTAAAACATATTTTTCTAATATTACGATATTTTTTCAGTGTACGCATGTCAAGTATATGAAAGAATCAAATATATATCCACATTAAAATTCTCGATGATAAAATTTTCTCACAATGTCATTAAATTAGGAACTTTAATTTATATCATTTAGCAATTAACCTCTACTCTCTATCAATACTCGGAATAAGCTGAAGTCAAAGGGTACTGGACAGTCAATAATTGATTTTCTATTTCGATATTTGTGTGTAAGAATATTATTCTTTTGGAATAATTTGTGAAATTATTACATTTAAACTAAAAATATGACCATCCAGTTGCCTTGTTAATACAAATCCCACTCTTTGCCAGAAACGTGGACGGAATAAAATTTTGCAAGTAGTAAACACTCGTTATAATTAATATCACAACTGAAATTATACGAAAAACATTCTCAGGTTTATTGTAAAGTGTAACAAGTGCAATGCAATAAAACTATTGTGCATATTTTCTATAGAGTTTTGCTACCGAATAAAAAAATATTGCAATCCACATTACTGCTCGATGGAAACCGCGAGAAGATGGTGGTTTCTTCCATCAGGCGGAAATGTTGAAAATTGTCTAATAACTCGCTTACAAAATAGAGCTCTTATTGACAATTTTCTACATTTCCTAGGCAATGGGGGAATGGCGGGAATAAAGGAAATGCGAAGCAGAAATAAAAAAAATATAGGTACTTTACGCAGCAAAAGAAAAAGCTACAGTATTTGCCATTGCGTATGCATTTGCAAAAAAGAAAAAGAAAGAATCCCAAGAAGTATGTACATCACTACTAAAGCAATCTTACAGCCACCAAGCAAGTGAAGCAGTAAATGAACATTTGATAAGTTAAACTTATTAACTCGGTTTATTGCAACTTTCTTCATTTTAATGTCACAGCAATAAGCATATGCTGTAAAATTAAAGTGTAGAGAGTAACGAAACGTTGATTTAATCATTTTAACTTATGAGATACTCAGTTACAAGTCTGAGGACGTACAGGGAATATCTTCGTCATCGTTAGCAAATAAATGTAAAAACTGGGTATCATGCGCGACTCTAATTTTATATAAATTTTCGGATGACATAAGAGCTAAATGCCGTGCATCAACTCTCATGGTCCGAGCTGTTTCTCCTCTCGCCCTTAGACATGATTTGAACACGCACAAAGCTTGAACATGAATCGCAGAAAGTGAGTTGCGTTTCTTTGTTTTAATGTCTGTCAACATGGAAAACAATCTTTCGGCATCGGCATTAGAATTCGGAAGTGATCGCACTGAATTAACTAATTTAGCACATGTAGCATATTTAAATTTTCCATTCGCGTCTTTAACCGCCATTATGGTTTTCCATGCATCGTCAAATTTTAAAGCAGTAATTTTTGCTTTTTGCTCTAATGAGAAATCCAGAGTTAAGGATTGCCATTCTTTCGTTAAAATCTCCTCATCGAACCCGCCGAATCGTTTGGCAACAATTAAAACATCCTGAACCGATGTGTTCGGTTCATTTTGTTGAAATTGCTGCAGAGCAATGGTTGGTTCAAAAACCGCCAATTTCCTCAGAAATTCCTCTTTGACAAAAAGTCTCTGACGAATTTCTTTTGCAGCGATGTCGTAAAAGGCCAAACAATTAGCGTAAACTGATTTGACAATTTCCCTCTGACCATCTTCATCTAATTGATCAAGAAGTTCTTGGCAAGATTGTCCAACCTTTACACGATCAGGAGATAGCCGATTTGATTTTAATAATGGATTAATCATACCGTCCTCAACAAAATTTAACAATGGAGATTTAACGACGTTAGTTAGGACGGTTCTCAACAAATTTACCGCGGCCGATTGCAATTCATAAACTTTTGTTTCGCGAGTTTGGAAAGATGCATTAAATTTGTTAAATATGTTCAAAATATATTCAAGAAATAAAAGATATGCTTGAATCTCTGGATTTTGCATCATTGAAAACAAAGTCGCCACAGTCTTTGATTTCTCGCACAATTGCCCCTGTTGCAAAAATTTCAGCAGTGCCTCCCAATTTTCGTTTAGTCTTGCCACGCAAGAATGGCGTGAGAGCCATCGCGTGTCAGACAATTTTAAAATTTTTCTATGTTTGTCCTCACAATTAAAAGAAATCTGAAATTGCCGAAAAATACTTTCGCGTTTGGGACTGCTTGAGACAAAAGATGCCACTTTCCGCATAAGTTCCTCGCATGCAACAGGAATTGCACTACATGCAGCATTAGCTACTAATGCTGATGCGTGGCACGGACAGGGCATAGTTATCAACTTTTTGCAATAGTTTTCCAATTTTGTTTTAAAAGATTTATGCTTTCCTCTCATAACGGAGGCGTTATCACAAGAAAGAGCGAGAATATTTTCGAACGGAATTTCTTTTTTCCACATTATGTTTTTAAAAGTTGTAAACAGTTTATCGGCAGAACAATCACTCGCGTCTAATTGAATTAATTCAAATAATTCCGTTCGAACATCCAAAGTCTGAGGGTCGACATATCGAACAAGAAACGTCATCCATTTTTGATTCCTTATATCCGCGGTTTCATCTACAAAAATCGAAAATTTAGTGTGTCGTAACACTTGAACCAAACGTTCTTGCTCGCGAGCATGCAAAACAAATACCTGCGATGTCTTTTTGCGATTCATATTCATGTTTTTCAAGACAACGCTATCTTCAGCGAGATCTTGAAACAATGTCAAAATCTTCTCTGCCGTTTGAAACGGAATATTATGTTCGGCAATGAAAGCAGCATATTTAATTTCCACGATTTTTTTCCTATCTTCAAAAGACAGAGATGATTTTTCAGCTGACATGTTCAAATCTGAATCGAGGTTTCTTATCTGACACTCAGAAACATGTTTCTTTCTATCAGAATGCCGCTTAATTTCATGAAGACCGCAACGAAGCTTTACATTGCAAAAGGAACAAAAAAAACTGCTTGAATCGCCCGGGATTTCCTCCAGCTATGGCTTGAATTCTTCACATTCAAGCTATGGTTGGAGAAATTTCCTCTGGGGTGATCCATTTGCATTTGATGTTGTTTCTTCGAGGCAATTGTTAAGCATATTTCGATGAGTCATCGTTTCGGCATGCCTCGAAACTCGTGATGAGCAAGAAAACGTTTTGTTGCAAATATTACAAAAGTAAGAACAATCGTCATCGGGGACCTCTTTAATCCAAAATTTATAATTTTCGTTTTCCAGCCAGTCACGAGAAAATTTATAGCGTTTCCCAGCAGAAGCCATGCTAAATTATAAAATGGAAAAAAATAGCGAGTAACTACTTACACCTTCTCTAAGGCCACCGGAATTTCTACAATACAGCTCACAAAGTTCACCAGAGTAGCAACCACACAATCCGAAGAATAGGCGACGTACACAAGTTTCTAATAATTATTAAGCAGTAGAAGACCCTCGTTGAGTTTCGTTCGGTATACTGCACCGTTCGAACACAAAAAAAGTTTTTTCAAAGTAGCGAGTGGCTACTTAATATTTTTGAATATGCGCAATATAAATCCCGAAGCTCACCAAAGTAGCAGCAGACAATTTAAAGAATAGGCGACGTGCACAAGCTGGAGACAAGCAGGGGAATAACGGATGACGATTAAGAACAGCGTGTCTGGCAGAAAACAAGTGAACAGCGCGATCGAGAAAGGCAGTTAGACATCAGAATTCGTTCAAACGGTGCAATATAACGAACGAAATTCAACGAGACATTTTCATAAGTTAAAATGATTAAATCAACGTTTCGTTACTCTCTACACTTTAATTTTACAGCATATGCTTATTGCTGTGACATTAAAATGAAGAAAGTTGCAATAAACCGAGTTAATATGTTTAACTTATCAAATGTTCATTTACTGCTTCAATTGCTTGGTGGCTGTAAGATTGCTTTAGTAGTGATGTACATATTTCTTGGGATTCTTTCTTTTTCTTTTTTGCAAATGCATGCGCAATGGCAAATACTGTAGCTTTTTCTTTTGCTGCGTAAAGTACCTATATCTTTTTTATTTCTGCTTCGCATTTCCTTTATTCCCGCCATTCCCCCATTGCCTAGGAAATGTAGAAAATTGTCAATAAGAGCTCTATTTTGTAAGCGAGTTATTAGACAATTTTCAACATTTCCGCCTGATGGAAGAAACCACCACCTTCTCGCGGTTTCCATCGAGCAGTAATGTGGATTGCAATATTTTTTTCTTCGGTAGCAAAACTCTATAGAAAATATGCACAATAGTTTTATTGCATTGCACTTGTTACACTTTACAATATACCTGAGAATGTTTTTCGTATAATTTCAGTTGTGATATTAATTATAACGAGTGTTTACTACTTGCAAAATTTTATTCCGTCCACGTTTCTGGCAAAGAGTGGGATTTGTATTAACAAGGCAACTGGATGGTCATATTTTTAGTTTAAATGTAATAATTTCACAAATTATTCCAAAAGAATAATATTCTTACACACAAATATCGAAATAGAAAATCAATTATTGACTGTCCAGTACCCTTTGACTTCAGCTTATTCCGAGTATTGATAGAGAGTAGAGGTTAATTGCTAAATGATATAAATTAAAGTTCCTAATTTAATGACATTGTGAGAAAATTTTATCATCGAGAATTTTAATGTGGATATATATTTGATTCTTTCATATACTTGACATGCGTACACTGAAAAAATATCGTAATATTAGAAAAATATGTTTTAAATGTATGCAATGCAATTATTTATTTAAATTAAGTATTTATTTAAATAAATAAAAATACTTATTTTAAAAGAATAGATGCATTGTACACATTTGAAAAAATATTTCTTAATAATTACGATATTTTTTTTCTGTGTATAGCCTGCGCGTCTGGGACTTAGAAAATTTACAGACGGCCGAATCGCGGGACTTGGAAAATTCACGCCTGTTCGCGCGAGAGGCGAGACGGCCGAAACGAAACAAGCGTGGCTTGCTTTAGTGAGGAGTGAGAAGGGCGAGAGATACTCTCCCTCTCACTCGGCGACCCGAGCGCTTCCGAGCTCACCGACGAGCGCTGCGTCTGTATGCGTGAGCGTGCTGTGGCGGCCGAAATCGCAGCACTGCCCCGGTGACTCCTGCGTTTTCCCCAGAGGTCCCTGTACAAGACTACGCGTACACGATTTACGATCATGGAATAAGAGGGCGGTCTCTCTTTTATATTACAATTGATGTGTGTAGCTATCCGCTTCGCGCGTTGGTGGATTCGGGATCCACCCGAACGCTGCTCGGTTCCGACGCGTGGTCGGTGGTGGAGCAGCTCGGGTTGGAGACGCGAAGGGGGGATACCTGCAGAATAATGACAGCCACCGGTCAGCGGGAAGAGGCCGGGGAAAGCGTAGAGTTACCTGTCACGTTCGGTGGTCGGAGTCAGACGATCGTAGCATCTAAATTATCTTCGTTAGCGCTACCGTGTATTTTGGGCATGGATTTCTTGAAACAATTCAACATAATTATTGATTTCTCGCGAGCTGAATGGTGGTTCCAAGGGGAGGACGAGAGAAATAAATTCGAACTCGAGGGAGTGAGCCGTTGCTGCGGTATTCTCGATCTCACGACGGAGGAGGATAACGAATTAAAAGAATTCCTCGCGCGCGAAATAACACCACCGCCGGATAAACCGTCGATGACTGATTTAACGGAACACCACATTGATGTCGGAAATGCCTCGCCTATCAAGCAACGCTGTTATCTAGTATCTCCGAAAGTACAGGAAGCGATTTACGGGGAAGTTGATAAAATGTTAAAAGACGGTATAATCGAGCCTTCTCACAGCGCGTGGTCCACACCAATCCTAATGGTCAAAAAACCGAATGGTACCTACAGGTTTTGCTTGGATTTTCGTAAAGTTAATAGCGTTTCAAAAAAGGATGCCTACCCGCTACCGAACATGACAGCTATCTTAGACAAACTTCGCGCCGCGCATTACATTTCAACAATCGATTTAAGCCAAGCATACTTCCAAATACCTCTGGCAAAGGACAGTCGTGAAATAACCGCCTTTACCGTACCGGGTAGAGGATTGTTTCATTTCACGCGTATGCCTTACGGTCTAACAGGGGCACCCGGTACATTCCAACGGTTGCTAGATCGAATAATCGGTCTTGAAATGGAGCCGCACGCGTTCGCGTACCTTGATGATATTGTTATCGTGACGCGAACATTTAAAGAACATCTGCAGTGGCTACAGCGCGTGTTGTCTAAGATTCGGGAGGCCGGCCTAACAATTAACCCAGCCAATGCGAATTCTGTCGCTCAGAGGTTAGATACCACGGATTTTTGGTACATCGCGACGGGTTAAGAGTCGATCCGGATAAGATCGCGCCGGTATTAGAGTATCCACCACCGCGAACTATCAAACAGCTGAGACGTTTTCTTAGAATGGCTTTTTGGTACAGACGATTTATTCCGCGATTTGCTACGGAAGCTGAACGGATGACCCGTTTATTGCGCAAAGACCAGAAATGGCAATGGGGACACGCGCAACAAAAAGCTTTCGAACAAATTCGTGCGCAATTAACAACCGCGCCTACATTGTCTTGTCCAGACTTTTCGCTACCGCTCACATTGCAAACAGACGCGAGTTCGGTGGGTTTGGGCGCCGTGTTATCCCAGGTCGTGGACTCGGTGGAACGCGTCGTTGCTTTTGCGAGTCGAGCGTTGTCGGCCGCGGAAAAGAACTATACTGTAACGGAGCAAGAGTGCTTAGCAGTTGTCTGGTCAATTCAAAAATTCCGTCAATACCTGGAGGGCTATTCTTTTACGGTGATCACGGACCATAGTAGTTTACGATGGTTAAATAACTTGAAAAATCCAACGGGACGACTCGCGCGGTGGGCGTTGTCTTTATTGGAGTACGATTACACCATAGTACACCGGAAAGGCGCGCTTCACCATGTGCCGGACGCATTGTCGAGAATGTTCGAGGAAGATACCGAAACGGAACCAGAAATCGCTACTGTCTTAATTGATACCGGTGACGCGTGGTATGATAAGCGTATTACAGAGGCATGTTCGGGGCATAAAAGATTTCGAGATTGGAAAGTAACGGACGGTCGACTTTATCACTTTCGTCCGAACCCAGTGATCGCGGAATTACATGAAGATCTTTCGGCATGGAAACTCGTGGTACCTAAAGAGCAACAGGAACGCGTTATCGAATCACATCATGATACTCCAATGTCTGGCCACTTGGGGGTGGAGAAAACATTTCGAAGGGTAGCCGAAGCGCATTACTGGCGCGGAATGTTTAAAAGCGTAGTATCGTATGTCAGAAGCTGTCTCGTTTGTCAACGCACGAAAGTTGAACAGGCTGCGCCGGTGGGTCTAATGGGACGACGGACGGTCGAACAACCGTGGACGGTCGTCGCCGCGGACATCATGGGTCCCTTTCCTCCCAGCCGCTCGGGATTCGCGTATATCCTAGTAATTCAAGACCTATTTACAAAATGGATAGAGTGTTGTGCGCTGCGCCGAACGACTGGGGAGAAGATAAAGCAGGCTCTGGTTGACTTAATTTTTACTCGGTGGGGAGTACCACGCGTTTTGTTAACAGACAATGGCACAGAATTTAATAATAATAACATCAAAGCTCTGGCACGGGAATACGATATAACGCTTGCAACGACACCTCCGTACCACCCCCAAGCTAACCCAGTGGAGCGAGTAAATCGCGTTTTAAAAACAATGATTGTTGCCTTTTTGGACAAAGACCACCGCGAGTGGGATAAACATTTAAACGAGTTTCGCTTCGCTTATAATACCGCGTATCACACTTCCTTGGAAACCACCCCGGCTTTCTTAAATTTCGGTAGAGAGCCGTTATCAGCTACCTCGCGACGAGAAGGGGACGCAGGTAGGATCGAACCGCGATCACCTGCACAATGGAAAGCGCGCGTAGAAAGATTAGGTATCTTGAAGGAGTTCGTAAAGGAAAATTTAGAGAAGGCCCATGAACGTCAAGCAAATGCTTATAATTTACGGCGTCGGGACGCTGAATTCTCGGTCGGAGATCTGGTCTGGAAGCGACAACATGTTCTCTCCTCGGCGGGGAAACACATCGCTGCCAAACTAGCACCTCGTTACGAGGGCCCTTATACAATATCCAAAGTGTTGTCTCCAGTAGTGTTTGAGCTTGTTGGTGATGGTGGCATAAAAATTGGGAAAATGCATGCTCAAGATTTGAAACCGTACCATGACTAATCCTATTGCTTTCTTTTCTTTTCTGCTCTTTTTCTTTTTTTTTCTTTTTTTTCTCTCCACCCTCCCCAAAAACCCTACCTCCTACAGAAAGTGGAAGCGACCTACACCAATCACAATGGCTCTATACGAGGGTACAGACCGCCTATGGCAATATGTGAGCCAGTACGCTGCCTTGATAGAGTTCATACAGCACCGACTTCCTGATATAGACCCCACCCTACTACACCACATTAACCAGTGGAAGGATAGAAGACATCAAAATGAGGAAGCACCGGGGGAGGGGGGGGGGGGAAATAAAAAACAATATTTCGACAACCGACCAGTGGAAGAATCCCGGCCTGGACCCAGTCGGTGGACAAGAATAGAGATGCCGCGGCGAGAGGAACGGCAAGACAGAAGACGAAACTGGGGAGACGACCAAGCCCACTCCCCCGACCCACTGGGGTTATTGAAGGCATACTGGGAGAGGGAGCAACGAGAGAAGGAAGAACTGAAAAGGAAGGCGCTCCTCCCACCGAGGGGGTTCAAGAACCGGCCCTACCGCCGAGGGCGTACTCCCGAGGGAACTCACCCCTTCCCAAGGGAGGAGGAATTCGAGGGGGAGTCAACCACCCCGGTAGAACCGCTTAGATGCTACAATTGCTGGAATAAGGGCCACTCACGTCAACGGTGCCCATATCCGAAAATGAAAAATTTCTGTTTCCGCTGCGGGTGGCAGGGGCTGAGGGTGCGGAACTGCCCCCGCTGCAGGGAGGAGTGGCTTAAAAAAGGCCCGTACATAAGGAGAGTGGGTCACATACCTAGAGAACACTCATTCCAGGACGCCAGACGCAGTAAGAAGAAAGTATCAACAACCGGACGTCCACGACAAGCTCCGTAGCTAAGTGGCCATCAAAGCTACCAAAAAAAAAAAAAAAAAAAGGGGGAAGAAGACTGACAGACTCGGAAAACGAATATCTTTCTTTTTCTATATATTCCTCTCTGTAAAAGTACAGTGCTCGATTAAGGACACTAGGAGTTAGGACGCGCCAAGAATAATCGCCTATATATTTTTTTTTCTTTTCTCCTTTCTTTCTTTCTTTTCTTTATTTCCGCTCCCCTCTGTTCGTTTTTTTTCCTCTTCTTTTCTCATTACTATAATAAAATAAGACAATTTAAGATGAATTAGTGTGCATTCTGTCCGAGAACCCATCCCACCAAATTGAAAAACAGGTAACTACGGGGGAGAGGGAGACCACAGACCAGATCCGACCACCGGAGAAAGACCATGGATAATTTAATACTAAAAAGTCCCTTATACTTCGAGTCTATTAGTTTCTATATACTTGCTTGCTCTGCTTTCCTTGGCTTTCTTTCGCTTTCTTGTACCCAAGCGAATACAGGTCGCCCAACCAGAGGATAGCCGGAATTAACTGTTTAAACATTGAGATGCTGAGTTACCTAATGGATCCCAGGATGTGATGGGAGAAATGAAATTTAATTCAAAGGAATAAGAGTAATTTGGTTATCTCGACAAAGGTGAGATTTTCCTTTTATGATTTTTTTGATAATTTTTGTTGTATTTGTAAACAATTTCTCCCCGCGAAAAATTTTAGGCCGCGATATAGAGGGGTGCCGGGGACAGGGGAGGAGGGACCGGGGTGGTCCTGTCCTCTTTCCCCGAGGACTTTGGTCTGGTTGTTGCACGCATCCTCCCTTCTGGAAAAGGATGCGGGCAACAAGATAGGATACGGAGGCCGCACGACCGGGTCGGTCTGTCTCGGGCAGGGGGGGGGGGGGGGGGGGGTTGTGACGTTGCATTTTGCACCGCACAATTCTCCCCAGGGGCGGCTCGGGTAACAAGGGAATCGGGTCCCTAGGAGCCATTGCTCCTTAAAGAGTTAATAAATGAGAGCACACAGGGTACCTAATACCGAGTCCGCGGGAGACACACGATAATCCATTGTTAGAGTCAATAAGTAAAAGTCGAATAGAATCGCGTACCTAATTAATTGTGAACCGGTTTTAGAATTTAGAATCACGCCGCGGATCCCTATCTTTTGTAAAATCCTACAGTATGACTGAGACAGAACGAATTTTTCATGTAAAAACGCACGACGAGCTCCACCAGCCTAACGGGGGAACGAGTCTGCACGAACACCAAGGAGATCGGCGGAGGTCGTGGAGAGGCGAACCGGCGTGGCGCAACCGAACCACTGTTACCTGAGGGGACCAGCGTACCCAAGCTGCATCGGTGACGTGGCGGCGCCTCTAGCCGAGGCCGAGGGCGGAGGCAAGGGCCGTGGAGTCGTCCGCCCCACCAAGGGATGCAGCTCATCGGGACGGGACCGAGGGGCAGCTGCGGAGGGGAGGTCACGTCCACTCCACCACCACCTCGGAGGACCAGCGGTCGGGAAAGGCAGGAGGAACCTCCACCACGTTGAAAGGGCGAGCCCGAAACCGTCGGGGCCCGACGAGCTTCCTGCAGGAGGAGAGACAAGAAGGATGTCCGACCGCTGGAGGGGTGCCTACACCGTCCCCGAGGACCATGGAGGTCCTCGGAGCTCGCACCGTGTCAGACGTGACACGGTTCCGGGGAAGCTGTCTGCCTGCCCTGGACTCGGGTAAGACGCGGCCCCTCACCTTGGCGAGGCCTGGAGGGTGGAGGAGGAGCGCACCGAGGCGAGTTGGTGGCGGAGAAAGGGGCACCCCGAAGATCTCTACCTCACCCTCAACCAGCTACCTCGGCCCCTGGAAAGGACCACCTGCGCTGCCTTGCCGAAGACCGGGACAGCACGCCACGCCGGAAAATCAAATCTCCTAGCCCCTGCCGATACTTCCACCGAGCAGCCAGGACCCGTCGACGTCACCCGCGAATCACCAATTACGAATCGCGTGCATTAGGCTAGGTGTGAGTGTGGAGAGGGAAACCGCGGGTACGGCACGGCACGGGTACGAAGGGCCCGGCACTTGCGTTCCGGAGTTATATCGCGCCTTAATCAGATCTAAAACTAGTAACTTTTGATAGTGAAAATTACCCGAGCCGTGCCACCCGTTACAGGTTGCCTAAAATAAAGCGAGACGAGGGAGATTAAGAGAGAGAGAGAGAGTCGACGAGAGGTTACCTCGCTTCGGGGCGAACGAGTGGAGAGTGCGTGCCTACTTTTTACTTCCCTCTTGTTCTGTGTGGCAGTCGCGAAGGACTCGTCGGGTCCTCCTCGGGGAAGTGTCCTCGAAGGTACGGGTTCCGCTGAGGGATAGTCGCGAGCGACTGGGCGGGGGACGTAGGCCGTTGAATTCCGGTCATTGCCAGGGGGCTGACCGAGGGGGTGCGAGCCGGACATAGGGGCGTTTTCTAGAGAGGAGTACGACTGCCACCCAGGACAATCAGACCAATTTATCACATTCTACGTGTTATTTTGCTTTCTTTATTTTTACTTATTTTGCCTAATTATCGTGTGTCACATCCTAGGGAGGACTCTCTGTACCGTCCGTACGCAAGTCCGTCCGATTCCTTTGTCCGCGTGTTTGTCATCGTATTTCTAACTATTTGAATCGGACGTAAAATTGTTAATTCGACTCCGGATATCTTAAACACCGTATCGCTAGAAAATAGGAATTTTCTGTAAAATCCGAACATCTGATTTGCGTGATCTCCAAGCGACCGTGACGCAAGGCCGCGCGGCCTTGCGCAGGGGTGCTCCATTCGGGCTTACAGCGCCTCTTGCATCTTGCGCTTTGCTTTACTTTAATTGCCTATTATCACCTCGGCTTAACGCTTGCTTGCGCTTTACCCTAACTGTTTTCTACTGTCATCTCTGCTTTTATTATTTCTCAGCTGTATCTCATTAATTATTTCAAGGTTGAATCTCGCTCGCGAACCGATCTTTGAAACCTGTAACGCGACGATCGCCAACGGGCGACTTCGGGATAGATCTCGCGACGACGCGCTCGATCTAAAACTCGCGGCGTGAAACGGTTGGAAACTATCACGAAACCCATACGATTCGCAATTATTGTCGTAATTGCTTACCGTTGTGGTAAGCCCGCGCTATCGAGATCTTTGTGAGGCGAATCACGTTACCTTCGATTGCGAGACAACCATTTTGTTAACTTCGATTCTGCTTTCACTATCTTCTTTCAATAAATTGTTAATTCTTTTGTTACCTAATCTCTGCTTTACTTTCTACCGCTTATTCTTACGCTTCCTAACCCCGCCCCTCTCCGTCGCAATTCGCATCCTGAGCTACGGGTCGTGGTATCACTCCGGCTCGCGGGGTAAGGGAGGGACCGCAGGTTATCGAGAACGGTTAAAAACGACGCAGTGGCGTCTGGCGCCCAACAAACGTTCGGTCCAGCAGGGTTAACCGCGAGACGAGGCTCGGGTGATATCGCGTGGGACTTCAAAAATCGAGAACCAATTCGTGTGACGCCACAAACCCGTTAAGATTCCTTCACTCGCGTGTGGAGGCGCCGAACATCCGCGTTCCCTTATTTTCCCCGGGGAAAATCTGATATTATTAAAAGTCCTGGCGAAAAACGTCACACAACATGGAAAATAATCTTTCGGCATCGGCATTTGTTCGGGAAATAGTCCCGATTCTAGAGAGGACGTGAGAGGTCATGAGAAAGGACGCGGTGGAGACGGGTATTCAAATAAAGAGCAATTGAAAGCGAAGTATGCGTGCAATGACCTGAGTTGGTCACAGTCTTTTATTCTAGAGATGTCGTCAAATAGAGAAGGCTTTGTATAATGGTGAGAGTACAGTGAGAGTAGAATGAGATAGCGCGACGATATTGTTGGATCGTAACGGCACTTTCAGAGCAAAACTCCGTGATCTAATGCTGTGAATTCGAGAACCCGCAATATACACACCGCATGCGTAGACGTGGTGATGTACTAGAGAAAGACGTCACCATACTTGAGAGAAGACTTAGAGCCGACCGTTTCTGAGAGTAGTTCGTGTGAGGTCTTGTGAGAGTACTGTGTAAGAGGTGAGAGAGATCGAGAGCATGACTTGTGAGAGTTCCAGCGATACTTGTGAGATCGAGTGTAACTTGTGAGTGATCAAGTAAGACTTGTGAGAGACCGTGAGCGTACTGTATGAGAGCTCGAGATAGACTGACGAGAGAGTGATATGAGACAACAGGTGAGAATGCTATTAACGTAGATGCGCGCGCTAGTCTTTCTGTCAGAATGCCGCTTAATCGCATCAAGACCGCACCGAAGCTTTACATTGTAAAAAGAACAAAAGAAAACTGCTTGAATCGCCCGGGATTTCCTCCAGCTATGATTTGAATTCTTCACCACATTCAAGCTATGGTTGGAGAAATTTCTTCTGGGTTGATCCATTTGCATTTGATCTTGTTTCTTCGAGGCAATTGTTAAGCATATTTCGATGAGTCATTGTTTTGGCATGCCTCGAAACTCGTGATGAGCAAGAAAACGTTTTCTTGCAAATATTAGAAAAGTAAGAACAATCGTCATCGGGGACCGACGACCTCTTTAATCCAAAATTTATCATTTTCGTTTTTCAGCCAGTCACGAGAAAATGTATACCGTTTCCCAGGAGAAGCCATGCTAACGTTTCGTTACTCTCTACACTTTAATTTTACAGTATATGTTTATTGCTGTGACATTAAAATTAAGAAAGTTTACGCGGTTTCCATCGAGCAGTAATGTGGATTGCAATATTTTTTTCTTTCGTAGCAAAACTCTTTTTTATGCAAAAAAGTTTTATTGCATTGCACTTGTTACTCTTTACAATATGCCTGAGAATGTTTTTCGTATAATTTCAGTTGTGATATTAATTAACGAGTATTTACTACTTGCAAAATTTTATTCCGTCCACGTTTCTGGCAAAGAGTGGGATTTGTATTAACAAGGCAACTGGATGGTCATATTTTTAGTTTAAATGTAATAATTTCACAAATTATTCCAAAGGAATAATATTCTTACACACAAATATCGAAATAGAAAATCAATTATTGACTGTCCAGTACCCTTTGACTTCAGCTTATTCCGAGTATTGATAGAGAGTAGAGGTTAATTGCTAAATGATATAAATTAAAGTTCCTAACTTAATATGACATTGTAAGAAAATTTTATGATCAGGAATTTTAATGTGGATATACAGGGTGGTCCGATATAAGTTTACCATAGCAAACATGCTTATAGAGCGGTTTAAAACAAACACAAAACTCCTGGACCATTATTCAAAATTCGCAATATTGATCGTGTTATTATCTGTTAAAGATCAAAGGAAAGGGCGTCCGCCAAAACGGCAGCGGGTGGAGCGCTGGAGCCTCTGCGAGCTGTAAGACGGCCCAGTTTGCCTACAAAGAAATGCGGGCTGCGGTAAGGGGACGGATTACACGTCACTGGACGCGGCCAAGCCGGCGTTATTCTGTGGTGGGGGCGATCACTATCGCTTCCGAGTAGCAACACTCAACAGGCAGGGATATCCGCGTGGACAATTTTTCGAAGGTGCCTCTTTGTTACGCATGCATGCTCGAACGCTGTCTCTCTCTCTCCCACTCTCTCTCAGTCTCGCTCTCTCACTCTCTCACTCTCTCTCTCTCTCTCTCTCTCTCTCTCTCTCTCTTCCATATGAGATACGGTCGGGAATTAGCCTTGTCAATGCTGATATTGCTCCCATTGTTTTGTGGGCTCGGAACAATAGGCTTATTCTAAATGCCGCTAAAACTAAGCCAATGATTTGTGGTAGTGCCCGCTATGTCAAACAAATTGATCTTAATGTGGTGCGTGGTCTTGTAATTGTGTCTACTTTGATTCCTTATGTCACTTCTGCTAGGGTTTTAGGTTTGCATGTCGACAGTACTCTGAATTGGAAGAGTCATGTCAGTATAATTGCGTCTAAAATTTACCACAACTTATACCGGCTGAAGAGGAATAAGGAATTTTTGGATGTCTCCCTTCGCAAGCATCTTGTTACTGCGCTGATCTTTCCTCTAGTTGATTACTGCTCGCCGGTCTTCTGTGATATCACTGATGAACAGAATTTGAGGTTGCAGCGTGCTGTTAATTCTTGTGTACGATTTATATTCGACTTGCGGAGGGATGTACACATCTCACCTTATTTTAAGAGACTGGGTTGGTTGAAGATCGACATGAGAAGGGACTATTTCCTTGCTTGTACTTTCTACAGGATCTTGTCTACCGGGGCTCCGTGCTACTTGCGCGATATCTTTTCTTTTCATAGTTCCTCTTCTTCACGTGACCTTCCGGCGGAAAAGAATGAGTTAGATCTGACTATTCCCTGTTGTCGTACTGTAACCCTTTAGAAGGCTTTCTACGTAAAGTCTGCTTACTTTTGGAACGCTCTGCCGTGTACTATTCGTGAGTCGGTGTCTATTAGTAGTTTTAAGTCTAGACTATTTGTATATCTTAGGGATAAGTGTGAATAGTTTCTGTTGCGTGGGCTATTACCTTTTTCATTATTATTATTATTTTCTATAAAATTTATTTCATTACTATTATTATTATTACTTTCTATAAATTTATTTTTTTGTTTTGATTGTTCGGGGCCTGAAGGATCTTGGGTCCAGGCCTGTTAATAAATTCTAATTCTAATCCTAATTCTCTCTCTCTATCTGTCTCTCTGTCTGTCTGTCAGTCTGTCTCAGGACGCGAGACATTCTACACGTAAAAATAAATGCGTGCTTTCGCTACGTGTATTCTTCGCAAAAATTATTACGTACGCTATCCGTTTCACACCACCTAACGGTAGATAACAGGGTCCGTTTTTTTTATAGTGGTATCTCCAGGAGGCCTAATCCACTGTATGTACATCAATGCATAGGGCCTTAATGTAATAATTGTCGCGGCCTTCAATACCATCACGCCGGAAATAACACATAGAGCAACGCGCAATATTATAAGAAGGGCCGAAATCTGTGTGCGGGAAGTGGGAGGGCATTTCGAACAATTATTACATTAAGGCCCTATGCATTGATGTACATACAGGGTGTTGCGAAGACATACACGGCAGTATGTCGGGTTGCCTATCCAAAAATCTGCAGGCGCTCGCTCTGCTGACCGACAAGAGAGCGTGGAGGGGAGCAGCCTGCCGATCTACTAATGCTAGGTGGCATTGGACGAGGCTGAGAGGTTGACGCTCTCGATTCGTGCCTCGTCCTTATATTAACCGCACTTCAATTATATTGAATGCACTTTACCGACCGAAATCGGCTTTTTGTCCCCAACGCTTACCGACCGGTCTATTAATCTGCTTAACAAAAAAGCAGTTCAAAAAGTTTACCGGTCGGTAAAGTGCATTCAATATAATTGAAGTGCGGTTAATATAAAGACGAGGTACGAGTCGAGAACGTCAACCTCCCAGCCTCGTCCAGTGCCACCTAGCATTAGTAGATCGGCAGGCTGCTCCCCTCCACACTCTCTTGTCGGTCAGCAGAGCGAGCGCCTGCAGATTTTTGGATAGGCAACCCGACATACTGCCGTGTATGTCTTCGCAACACCCTGTACAGTGGATTAGGCCTCTTGGGGATACCATTATAAAAAAACCGCACCCTGTTATCTACCGCTAGGTGGTGTGAAAATGATAGCGTACGTAATAATTTTCGAGAAGAATACACATGGCGAAAACACGCATTTATTTTTACGTGCGGAATGTCTCGTGTCCTGAGACAGACAGACAGACAGACAGACAGAGAGACAGAGAGGGAGAGCGAGAGAGCCAGCGTTCGAGCGTGCATGCGTAACAGAGGCACCTTCGAAAAATTGTCCACGCGTATAACGCTGCCTGTTGAGTGTCTCTACTCGGAAGCGATAGTGATCGCCCCCACCACAGAATAACGCCGGCTTGGCCGCGTCCAGTGACGTATAATCCTTCCCCTTACCGCACCTCGCATTTCTTTGTAGGGAAACTGGGCCGTCCTACAGCTCGCAGAGGCTCCAGCGCTTCACCCGCTGTCGTTTTGGCGGACGCCCTTTCCTTTGATCTTTAACAGTTAATAACAAGATCAATATTCCGAATTTTGAATAATGGCCCAGGACTTTTGTGTTTGTTTTAAGCCGCTCTATAAGCATGTTTGCTAGTGCCAACTTATAACGGACCACCGTGTATACTTCATGTAATGGAGATATACAGGGTGGTTTTGTCTCAACTGTCAAGCCGGAAACAGTGGATAGAGCGGCTTAAAACAAACAGAAAAGTCCTGGAACATCTCTCCCATACATGCTCCCATGTCTCTTCCTCTTCTCCACATACCCTGCATCTCCTTTTCTCCTCCTTTTCCCAATACCATCCCTCCCTCATCTCATTCCCTACTCTAAATCTAATTATTCTTCTCCACCTTTCCTCTGTCCATCCCTTCTCCAAATATTTTGGCCTTCCCTCCACCTTTATCCTTCCGTACCATTTATTATATTTTTATTCTCTTATCTTCTCCCCTCTCTCTTCCTTCTGCCTTGCTCTCTCTTTTTCCTCTATTTCTCTGTATTCTTTCCCTTCCTCAGCTCCCTCCTCTATCCCTCTCTCTCTCCTAAACATTTTCCTATTATTTTCCCTCTCTTCCACCTTTCCTTCATTTCCTCCCAACATCTTCTCGCAATTGCCCCCCCCTTTCCCCTCCTCTAACCTTTTCTCAAAATTCCACGCTCTTTTCCCTGCCCTTGTCCTCATTTTTTCTCTCCCTACTTCTTGTCTCATTATGTACCCTGGTGTCCTCCAATCTACTCCCATTGTCCATCTCAGAAACCTCTCATGTACCCTTTCCATCTCTTCTCTCTCTTTCCACCCCCATACCTCTGCCCCATACCCCATCACTGTCCATACCAGCGTATCGTATAACCATATCCTCCTTTCCCAATCTTTACCCCACACCCGTTTCCCTATTCCCCACACCTCCCTCATCACTACCGCCGCTTTCTTCCTCCTCTCTTTAATATGCTCCTCCTGCCCTCCATTTCCCTGCACACAGTAACCCAAGTATTTTATCTTCCTCACTTCTTCCAATTTCTTTCCTTTCCATATCCAATCTATCTTCTTTTTCCTCCCCCCTCCCTTTCTAAACCTTATTACCTTTGTCTTCTCCGTATTTAATTCCAGCCCTTTCCTATCCAAATACCTCTCCAGCCTGTACAGTATACTCTTCATTTCCTGCTCTTCTTGTGCTACTAGTACCACATCGTCCGCGTATGCTAGGGAATATAACTTCCTTCCTCCCAGTTTCACCCCTCCCCATCCTCCTCTTACCATTTCCTCCTCCAGGTTCGCCAATATTATATTAAACAGAATTGGGCTCAACGGACACCCTTGTCTAAGACCCCTTGCCGTCCAGAATTCTTCTCCCACCTTCCCTCCTACTCTCACCCTACTCTTCGTCTCTCTTAGAATCTCCTCCACTCTTCTTACCAACCCTTCCCTAACTCCCCTTTCTCTCATTGATTCCCCTAGCACCCTTCTCCCTACCGAGTCAAATGCAGCCTTTAAGTCTATGAAGACTGCCGTCAATCCCCCTCCTTTCTTTTCTATCTCTCTGTTAATTAGATAGTTTAGCGCATACACCTGGTCCATTGTCCCCATACCCTTCCTAAACCCCGCCTGATTCTCCGATAGGATCTTTTTTTCTTCCAACTCTTCTCTTAACCCATTAACGACCAAATGTCCGAAATTTTTGTCTTGTTTTCGAGTCAAACTTCCATGCCTTAAAAGGTGGAATATTTTGATGGAACTATGTATTCTAGGGTTTTTGAGGTCGCTCTTCAAGATTCCGTTGTCAAAATTCCATTTGGTTCATTAGGAAAAAAGATATGGCGGATGGACCGAAAAAAGAGCGGAAAAAAACAGGCACTTCTCTTCAAAACAGCTCTATTTCAAACTGAAAACTTTTGAGTAACTCTACCAAAAGTGTTTCATTGGTGGTCAAAAATGCTGTATTTTAAGGATGTACACTTCAAAAATTTCAAATCCAATATGGCTGCTTAAAAATGGCGGTTGAAGCCATTATTCAATGAAATTAGAAAGACTAATCGCTATTTTTCACTCGACGTGGTGCATTTATGATGTTTGCATTAGTTTCAATTATACTTATAGATTTACAAATGGCGGACCCAATATGGCGACCCAAAAATTCCCTAAATCACGACAATTTTTTTATTTTTTCGGCATTTTTCCCGGTCATTTATTGTTTTCCACATGTCTGAGATTAGATTATCACAATTCAAGATGACCCGAAATGGCGGCATGGTTTTACCATATGTTTGTTAGTTTTTTTCTTATTTTTTAGGTTTTTGTCGTTTTGTTTTGTTGTTATTCTGTTAGTTTTCTGTTTTATTGTTTTTTTCAGTTTTTCAATTTTCTTATTGTTAAATATTTTTTAAAAATTGTTATTCCATACCTGCAGGAATCCTTTCCCTTTTTACGTATCCCCGTCCATTCTTATATATCCCTACCTTACGGCCGCAGCTGTCATCTCCCTTTATATAGCATTCGCCATTTGCATTGAATATTGCCAAACATTACATAAATAGAGCAAAATAAATGCGCAAGAAATCGCATGAAGCGTGCTACAAAGAATTGAAAAAGAAGTGCTCCTCCGAAAATTGTGTAATTTAAATTTTGTCAAGAATGTGAGCTGTTTTTCTGCAAAAATTGTTTTGATAATTATCACTTAACCAATAACAAATAAAGAATAAAAAAAGGTAAATTCAACAATTATAAACAATTAAAAAAAAGCCCTGGCGAATGCTATATAAAGGGGGATGACAACTGCGGCCGTAAGGTAGGGATATATGTATAAGAATGGACGGGGATACGTAAAAAGAGAAAGGATTCCTGTAGGTATGGAATAACAATTTTTAAAAAATATTAAACAACAAGAAAATTAAAAAACTGAAAAAAGCAATAAAACAGAAAACTAACAGAATAACAACAAAACAAAACGACAAAAACCTAAAAAATAAGAAAAAAACTAACAAACATATGGTAAAACCATGCCGCCATTTCGGGTCATCTTGAATTGTGATAATCTAATCTCAGACATGTGGTGTGACGTTTTTCACCCGGTCGTGAGACTAACCCGAGTCTTTCCCCGGGGAAGAGAGAACGCGGTTGATCGGCGCCTCCGCGCGTGAGCGCGGAGGAGACCCGAGCGGGATCCGGCGCCACACGATATTGGGTGTTCAGATAACCTTTGCGCGCACGCTAGTCTTCGGCCCTTCTCGCGGAAAACCCTTCGGAATCGACCTCGGAGTTGGGCGCCAGACGCCTCTGCGTCGAAATTTTAACCTGTAACCTACGATTCCGTTCCTACACCGATTCCGCGAGAAAATATTCCAAGACAGCTGAATTAAGCGTGACCCGTAGCTCAGAAGCGCCGAAGCGAACGGAGAGGGGCTGGGTCGAAGGTGCGAGAGAGCGGAGCAATAAAATTAAAGCAGAGTTGGAAAACAAAGGAGTAACAATTTATTGAAGAGAAGAAAGCGTTTTGATGGTTAACAGAAAATTATGAGCGGGTGGTCGACTAGCGCAAGGCGGATTTATCCGTTGGAGCTCGCGGAGATCTTAGTCGCGGGGGCGTACGATTACGGCCCGCGATTCACACGCGTATCGCCGGTCGTATTCGCTCCGATATCGGTTCCAGGCGCCTCCAGGACGCGATTTATAAGTCGGACCGGAATAGGCCGGAAAGATAACAGTAACGCCGTCGTGGAAAGTAACGGAGCGCGGTTTCAACAATCGACCACCGAAAAGATAACGCAGAAAGTAATAGAGTTGTAACGACGGTCGGGGACAGGGAATTGCTCCTAGGACGGAGCCGGGAAGGGTGCCGGCAGCTCTAGAGATCTGTCCGGGGTTAGGTCGGGGGAACCTTAAGAGATCAGACCAGGTGGTTATGTAAGAACATAACAGAAACGTTAAATTTATTGTAACGGAAAAATATATACAATGAAAAGAAAAAGGTAACTTCTCGTAACTAAACAAATCAAATAAATCAAATAAACCAAATAAATCAAAAGGCTCGCTGGCCTGTACGGCACGTTGTGCGGTTATTAACGCGGTATCTCGTTTTCTTCGCGGTGATGCGTAATCCGCGCGATTTACAACTTTAAACAGAACGGCGTAATGATCGCGGACTAGAAACCTCTGGTTCGGCTTGACAGGTAATTAATTATGACGCGGCCTAATTCTAACGCCCTCTCAATTCGCGGGCTTATCGCTCTTAATTCTAGTACGCGGGTTATCGTTCTTAATTCTAATATGCGTGTCCCGGAAATCGTCTCCTCGCAGTGGAGGAACGGTGATCGGTTTACTCGGTCAGTCTTCCGGTAGGCAAAACGGGTGGTCCCGTACGGGCCGGTAAGCTTGGACTTGCCGGGTCGTTTCTCTACCCGCGGTCTGTCGGTCCAGCAGTACGACTCCGCGGCTCCCGCAGTCGGGTAAGGAGACGGGTGGGAGAGCGGGGTGGACTGCACGCGGCCGTGGGTGCGGGGCACCTACGCCTTAAGCCTTGTGCGGTGGTGAAAGGCCACACCAGGAGTTCGGACCGTTTGGTAGCAAGGTCACCGTCTCAACTCGTCGGTTCGCAAGCGGGTCACCCGATCAACGCTCGGGCTAAGGATAGGCACACACTGGTTCAGCGCACCAGGTGGACCCGGGGTAAACCTGGCTCAAACACGCCAGGTCCGGAGGAGTGGTGATGCCGACTCAACTCGTCAGCGGCGGGGCGGAGTTGCGACTCAACTCGTCGCCTTAAACTGTGGCTCAACTCGCCACCCGGTATGTCACGGTCTGCAGTCGGTCGTGGCTCAACTCGCCACCGGTCGGTCGGTTGTGACTCAATACGTCACCCTATATACCGGTCGGTCGGTCGTGGCTCAACTCGCCACCGGTCGGTCGTTGTGACTCAACGCGTCACCCTATGCGGCTCAACTCGCCACCAAGTCCAGCTGCTCAGCTCGCTGCTGGTCGGGAGCTGCCTCCCGTCTTGAGTTTGGCTCGCTCCGAAGCCCCTTTTATACCCGTTCGGCGTGCGAACCGCGCACGCCGATTGGTCGCCGGAATGGAGTAGGGACGCTCGCGTCGGGTCGGTTCGGGTACGTCCGCGTGCGGACTCGCTCGCGTCGCCTACTCCCGGGTTTGCTCGCACTCGGGCGTGCGCGGGTCCGCTCGCACTCGGTTCGGTTGCACTCGGGCGTGCGCGGGTCCGCTCGCACTCGGTTCGGTTGCACTCGGGCGTGCTCGGGTCGGTTCGGGTCGCTCGCACTCGGGAGTGCTCGGGTCGGTTCGGATTAGCTTCGGACGGTATCTTTGCTCTCTATCTATTACTCTCGCGTTCGGGCCTATGCGTGACGAGGAGGTTCGTTACACCTCCCCTCCACTTCGCAGGAGCAAAACTTCTGGTGAAGTTTTGTGAACGATTTCTCGGTGGTACCGGTATGCGGTCGTTTATGTTGCGCGTTCGGGCCTGTACATAAGTTGCAGGGGCAAAAAGTTTTGCGAACGATTTCTAGATGGTACCGGGTTCTCTTTCTCTATTTATTTATTGCGCGTTCGGGCCTGCGCGTAAGTCGCAGGAGCAAAACTTCCGGTAAAGTTTTGCGAACGATCTCTTGGTGTTACCGGGTTCCGGTCGGTCGGGGGGCGCGCTCGCCCTGCGGGTAGGGTTGTTGTACAATTTTAATTCACCCTTTCCAGGCTAAGGTGGATCTATCGTGCCCGGAAACAAATGGGTAATCCATACCTTGTTTTTTTTTTTTGTTCTTACTCATTTTTATTAACAAAGAGAAGGTGCCAGTTGTGTAACGAAAGGAAACATTAACGGAGAATACATGAAACGCATGGGAAAGTTTATACAACAAAAAGAAAATATTTCGTGTGCTGGCAAGGATAATGCAAAAATGAAAAACGCTTTCTCCCTGAATGTCAAAAAAAAGAAAGGCAGGATCTTTCTCCCCATAAGAGTCAACGAAACGGAAAATTTGCATTCAACGTAAGAAATAAAGAAAACGGGAAAACGGTAAATAAAGCGGTGAACTGAGCATAATTTCAACGAAAGGGCCCGCTACACGTCGGGAAAAAGAAAAGATACAAACAAAACTAAACCTGTCTCCCCTGGTGGGCTTTTGGGTCACATAAACTGGCCATCATGGCAGTGAAAACAAAATAAAAAAACTTACGAAATGGAGCGCCTAATTATTACGGGGGGGCCCCGGCGTATCTGAGGGTGAAGCACCCTGTCCGCTCCCGCTTCACGTAAACTGTCCCTTGCGGCGTCCTTACTCGGTAACGATGGGCGACCTTTATCCGGCCCCAAGGGATCCTCTCCGTCAGCCCTGCCTGCAGGATCGCTTGTTCGGGGGAGAGTGTCCTGGTCCCTGGGGTGGTCGGCGGAGTGATTTCCATCGCCGCCAGCGGGGTGATGGGGGTCCTGGGCCCTGGCGCAGGACTTAAGGTGGCCGGCGGAGTCGTTGGAGGCCGGGCTGTCCTTGAGGTCCCTGGTGTCGGGGAAGCCAGCGTGGTCGGGGTTGGCGGCGGCGTCGGGCGTCGTTCGGCCGTCCACCGGGGGTGCGGCGTCGGGGACACCGGGGTCGGCTCCCGCGTTTTTGGTGGTGGCGGCGTGGGCGGCAGAGGCGACACCGGGGCCGGCGGCGGGGTGTACCGTGGCAGTGGTTGCGGTGGTGTTGTTGTTGTCGCCTTGATTTGCCCGGTCGGCACGGGCGATGTGACCGGGACCTCTCCCTCCTCCTCGCTCTCCGTTTCTTCTCCAAACAGCTCGATCATTTTGGCACGTAATGAGCCCCGTGGTTTGTGTCGCCTCCCCGGTGTGGGGGGTGCGGTGAAGTGCGGCGGCGTCTCGGCGAGGACGACCGTCCCGGTGAAGGTCTCCTCCCTCGTTTTCCGGGCGACGCGGTTCCTTCTTTCTTCCAAATTTTCTCGTTGCATGGTCGGTCGGTATACTAATTTTGGCCTGCTAATGTGCGGCCCTTTATACCCCCTGGACTTAGAACACGGCGGCCAATTCGGCGGTCGAAGGACCGCTAATTGCTGATTGGCGGATGGTTCTCCCTCTTTGTACTCCTTGAGGTGACGTACGTGACAGTGCCCCACTTTGTTCCCACGATTGTCGGTTAATTCGACGACAACCGGGGAAATTACTCGGGTGACGTAGTAGGGACCTGAATATTTCGGCGCTAGCTTCGCCGTAAAGTCCCTCCCCGCCGCGGACAGGGGATGCTCTCGACGGAGCACGGCCTCCCCTTCCGCGGGGGTCCATTCTCGTCGTCGGAGGTTGTAGTGGTGCTGCTGGGTGGTGAATGCGTGACCCATCCTGACGTTGACGACGCGGAAGGTCTCCTGGAGTTGCTCGAGGCGTCTGATTTGTGCTTTTCTGGCTGCGGTTGTGTCGTCTCCGGGTGCTGATAGTGGCCTCTTCGCGTGGTAGGCTCCCGGCGCGGCTAGTTCGCGCCCGAAATTCAAATAGGCCGGGGAAAAACCGGTACTGGTGTGTACGGCGGTATTGTACGCGAACGCGAATTCCGGCAACAGCTGGTCCCAACGCTTGTGGTTATTGCCCACATATTGCGCGACCATGGTCTTGAGAACCCGGTTTGTACGCTCCACGGGGTTGCACTGTGGTGTGTACGGCGGTGTCCGTTTGTGCACCACTCCCCAGTCGGACAGGATGGTAGCAAACTCCTTGCTATCATATTGTCTCCCGTTGTCGGTGATGACGACGCGGGGGCACCCGTGTCGTAAGAGCACGCGCTCGCGGAAGTGCTTGATGACCGCGGCGGCGGTGGCTCGTCTCAATGGATGTACCTCGATCCACTTCGTGAATTTGTCTTGGAACACGACCAGATGCGTGTTCCCAAGGCTCGAACGGGGCAGTGGCCCCACTAGGTCGCTCGAAACCACTTCCCAGGGTCGGGCGACTCCCGCGGGCTGCATTAGCCCCGGCAGGGCGCGTTGCTCGGGTTTGTATTTCTGGCAGTTCATGCACTGCCGAACGTACTGAGCGATTTCGCGAAACATGCCCGGCCAATAGTAATGCTTCGCGGCTCGGGCGATGGTCTTGGCGATTCCCAAGTGTCCGGCGGTGGGGGCATCGTGACATTCTGCCAGTATTCGCGGTCGGAGGGGCTTTGGCACACATAGTTTCCACGCTTCGGCGGGGTCGGAGTCGGTGATGTCCTCCCGTTCGTGGAAGTGTCGGTAAAGCCTGCCCTCCCGGATTCGGTATGCGGGGTACCCCTTGGGGTCCCGTTCTACGGCCGTCAGGATCCCCTGGTACCAGGCGCAGGGTTCTGCTACGGTGGCGGTGGCTAAGTCGTCGGGTTGGTCGCTCCCAGCGGGCTCGACCGGCTGGCGCGACAGGGCGTCCGCGACTTTGATTAGGGCCCCCTTCCGGTATCGCACTTCGAAGTCGTATTGCTGGAGTGCTACCGCCCATCGGGCCAACCTCCCGGTGGGCCCTTCCAGCGACTGTAGCCATTTCAGGGCGAAGTGGTCCGTGATGACTACAAAGTGGTATCCCTCTAGATATGGACGCATTTTCTCTATTCCCCACACAACCGCGAGGCACTCCTTTTCCGACGCGGAGTAGTTCCGCTCCGCAGGTTTTAGGGCTCGGCTGGCGTAGGCGATGACCTGTTCTTGTCCCCCGGCGTCCTGGGTCAGGACGACCCCAAGTCCGACTTGGCTCGCGTCGGTTTGTAAGTGGAAGGTGGCCCCAAAGTCAGGGCAGGTGAGCACGGGTGCGTTTGTGAGTTTCTTTTTGATCTCATCGAACGCCTCGTCCTGCTCCTGTGTCCACTGCCATGTTTGCTTCTTCTTGAGTAGCCGGTTTAGGGGCTCGGAGACGTGGGCTAAGTCCGGTATGAATCGGCGGTACCACGATACGACCCCCAGGAATTGACGCAATTTCGTGATGCTGTCCGGGACGGGAATCTCGGTGATTGCCGGTATCTTGTCGGGGTCTGCGTGTAGCCCTTGTCGATCGACGACGTGGCCAAGGTATTTTAGGTGCGTGCAACAGAATTGGCACTTCTTCACGTTGATTCTTAGATTGGCCGCGCGGAGGCGCCGGAAAACTTCCGCCAGGTTGCGCAGGTGTTCCTCGAAGGTTCGTCCCAACACGATGATGTCGTCGAGGTAGGCAAAAGCATGCGGTTCTAACTCCGGGCCGATGACGGAGTCGAGTAGACGCTGGAACGTGGCTGGAGCCGAGTGCAATCCAAACGGCATGACCTTGAATTGGAACAATCCCCGTCCCGGAATGGCGAACGCGGTTACCGGTCGGCTGTCTTTTTCGAGTGGCACCTGCCAGTACCCGTTCTTGAGGTCGAGGGCCGTTAACCAACGGGCCTCCCTCAGTCGGTCGAGGATATGGTTCACCTGGGGCAAGGGGTACGCGTCCTTTTCGCTAACCTCGTTGATCTTGCGGAAGTCAATACAGAATCGGTGTTTCCCGTCCTTCTTCCGGGCAAGCACGATAGGCGAATTCCACGGGCTACTAGAGGGCTCGATGATGTCCTCGGCCAGCATTTGTTCCACTTCTTCGTCGATGATTTGCTGCATCGCCGGATTTCGTGGCCGGTACCGCTGTCTAATGGGCTCCTGTCCTTGCTTGACCCGAATCCGGTGGATGGCCAGGGGGGTGCGGTCCTTTATCGCCTCGATCCTTGGGAGTTCCTGTTGGAGGAACATTGTCAGGACCGTTTGCTGGGCCGGGGTGCAGTGTTGCAACCCTGTCTGGGGAACCGTAACTGGTTCCCGGGTGTCCTGCTCTCCTTCCTCGGCCAAGTTTAATTCGGGTCTAGTTGGTTGTCGAAGCGCACCTATGGTCCATGTGAACCCGAGTGCCCTTAAGAGGTCCATCCCCAGGATAACCTCCTGGGTTAAAGTAGGCAGGATCTGAAAGAGGTGGTGCCCCCGGTAGTCCCCTAGGCTGACCTCCCCGCGGAGTTCCTGGTCCAGGGTCGTGGTGTGCCCGTCGGCAAGACGGACCTGTTGTACGTTCACGCGGCGGATGCATCCTCCATCTCTCGCACACCTGTGCGCGGTCGTTTGGCTTGCGTACGACAACACGGCCCCGGTGTCTATCAAGGCCTGGTACTCCCTGCCTTGGATCCTTAAGGACACCCTAGGTCGAGCGTCAGTTGATACCTCCGCGCCCCTTAGGGGCGAGGTGCCCTGGGAGCTTGGCGGGACTCCGAGGTTGGGGCGGAGGGCCGGGAAGGTGGAGGCCCTTCTCCGGCCCGCGGTCCGTTTCCCGGGCACGGACAGTCGCGGCTGAGCCTCCCTTCTTCGCCGCAGCGGGAGCAAAACAGTTTGCGGGGGCGGCGGCAGTTTGCGCGAGTGTGCCCCCGTTGACCGCAGTTCCAACAATTCTCCCTTGCCGAATATGTTGGCGTAACCAGGCTCACGGGGCTCTTCGTCATTGTCCGCGGAGCGCGGATTGGGGGCCGCTGTGCGGGAGCGGACTGGTAGGCCGTTTCAGGCATGCAGGAATGCCCGGGATTCGGCGGGGGGCGGTACAGTGTCTCTTCGATCTTCAGGGTCTCGAAGCCGTCCGTCAGGCTAAGCAGAGTCGTAATACTCATAAAATCGGTCCTACGAATGTAGTATCGGTACTCAGGACGCAAGTTTTGGTAGATCCTTTCAAGACGACTCTCTTGCGACATCCCGCCGTGACGCCGCATTAACGTTTCTATGGCGGTAACGTAGTCTTTGGCCGCTTCTCCGTGCCCCTGGGTGCGGTTCCGGATCTCCTCTTCCAACTGAATCTGCAGGCGGGCCGGGACGTAGTACAGGCGGAAACTGTGCTCGAAGTCTCGCCAGCTTCGCCACTGGTCCTTGTTGTTGCGGTACCATAGTAGGGCTTTCCCCTTCAACAGGGCTGGTAGGCAGGTCCGCATCTGCTCTGGCGTGAAGGAGTATCCTTCGCGGAGCTCCTCCACGCGTTCCAAGAACGATATCGGGTCGCGACCATCGAAAAGACAGTTCCACTTGCGGACGCGGTCGAGGAGGACGGCGGGCGAGAGTTCGTGCGGGCTGACCGAGTGGGACGCGGTATGTGAAGCTACTTGTACCAGCCCCGGGGACGTAAGCGGTCGCGAAGAGAGCGCTGTGTCGATCGGATTCGATGTTCCGGTCCCGGTGTTCGCGAGGGGCGATCCGAGGGGTGAAGGGGCGGTAAACGTGATCCCCGGGACTTGCGGCTCCGCGGTTTTGTCCGTATCCGCCATCGACGCGCGGTAATGTGCGACGTACCGTCTCCGGAGTTCGTCAAGGGTTCCCTCCGTCGGCAAGCCCTTTTCTTTCATTAACTCTGCGAGCTCCGATTTGGATAGCTCGTTTATCCAAGCCGTTCCCGCGCGCTCGGTCATTTTAACGGTACCTCCTGGTCACGATCTCTTAGGTCCCTGTTCGGGCGCCAATTTTTGTAACGACGGTCGGGGACAGGGAATTGCTCCTAGGACGGAGCCGGGAAGGGTGCCGGCAGCTCTAGAGATCTGTCCGGGGAACCTTAAGAGATCAGACCAGGTGGTTATGTAAGAACATAACAGAAACGTTAAATTTATTGTAACGGAAAAATATATACAATGAAAAGAAAAAGGTAACTTCTCGTAACTAAACAAATCAAATAAATCAAATAAACCAAATAAATCAAAAGGCTCGCTGGCCTGTACGGCACGTTGTGCGGTTATTAACGCGGTATCTCGTTTTCTTCGCGGTGATGCGTAATCCGCGCGATTTACAACTTTAAACAGAACGGCGTAATGATCGCGGACTAGAAACCTCTGGTTCGGCTTGACAGGTAATTAATTATGACGCGGCCTAATTCTAACGCCCTCTCAATTCGCGGGCTTATCGCTCTTAATTCTAGTACGCGGGTTATCGTTCTTAATTCTAATATGCGTGTCCCGGAAATCGTCTCCTCGCAGTGGAGGAACGGTGATCGGTTTACTCGGTCAGTCTTCCGGTAGGCAAAACGGGTGGTCCCGTACGGGCCGGTAAGCTTGGACTTGCCGGGTCGTTTCTCTACCCGCGGTCTGTCGGTCCAGCAGTACGACTCCGCGGCTCCCGCAGTCGGGTAAGGAGACGGGTGGGAGAGCGGGGTGGACTGCACGCGGCCGTGGGTGCGGGGCACCTACGCCTTAAGCCTTGTGCGGTGGTGAAAGGCCACACCAGGAGTTCGGACCGTTTGGTAGCAAGGTCACCGTCTCAACTCGTCGGTTCGCAAGCGGGTCACCCGATCAACGCTCGGGCTAAGGATAGGCACACACTGGTTCAGCGCACCAGGTGGACCCGGGGTAAACCTGGCTCAAACACGCCAGGTCCGGGGGAGTGGTGATGCCGACTCAACTCGTCAGCGGCGGGGCGGAGTTGCGACTCAACTCGTCGCCTTAAACTGTGGCTCAACTCGCCACCCGGTATGTCACGGTCTGCAGTCGGTCGTGGCTCAACTCGCCACCGGTCGGTCGGTTGTGACTCAATACGTCACCCTATATACCGGTCGGTCGGTCGTGGCTCAACTCGCCACCGGTCGGTCGTTGTGACTCAACGCGTCACCCTATGCGGCTCAACTCGCCACCAAGTCCAGCTGCTCAGCTCGCTGCTGGTCGGGAGCTGCCTCCCGTCTTGAGTTTGGCTCGCTCCGAAGCCCCTTTTATACCCGTTCGGCGTGCGAACCGCGCACGCCGATTGGTCGCCGGAATGGAGTAGGGACGCTCGCGTCGGGTCGGTTTGGGTACGTCCGCGTGCGGACTCGCTCGCGTCGCCTACTCCCGGCTTTGCTCGCACTCGGGCGTGCGCGGGTCCGCTCGCACTCGGTTCGGTTGCACTCGGGCGTGCTCGGGTCGGTTCGGGTCGCTCGCACTCGGGAGTGCTCGGGTCGGTTCGGATTAGCTTCGGACGGTATCTTTGCTCTCTATCTATTACTCTCGCGTTCGGGCCTATGCGTGACGAGGAGGTTCGTTACAGAGTTGAAAAATAACAGAGAAATAGGATAGTAATAAAGTAAGCAGAGCGGTGAAATTGTTTGGCGAAGTAGCGGGTCAAGCTCGCGAGATAACGTACGCGAGATCGGGAGGCCCCTAATGGAGCACCCCTGAGCAAGGCCTCGCGGCCTTGATGGCGGTCGTTCAAAGTCGACGCTACGGTGTCGGTGTTCGGACGGTGATGCTTTTAACAATTCGTTCCAAGCGGAGTTTACTGAGATGACAAAATTTACTGGTATGAGTTACACTGAATAAGAAAACAACGTTTTACTTCCGATCTCGCTGACTTATTACGGACAAGAGATTACGCGACTAAAAGAGATCGGAAGGACCTGCGTAACGAGCGGTACGAATAGAGCCCCCCAGGATGAGTCTTACGCTATTTACTACCAAAAATTGATAACGGTTAGATATCGGAAAACACTGAACATATGAGAAATCGGTCTAGAAATCCCCAGTGGTGGTCACTCGCCTCTACCTGGGAAACGTCCCTGCGTCCAACTCGCCTACCTCCACCGGCCCCAGGCAACGGTGGGAATTACCGCGGTCCACGTCCCCGGCCCAGCCACCCTTGGCTATCTTCAGCCGAACCCGTGCCCTCGAGGACGGTTCCTCGAGGAGGACTCGACGAGTCCCTTTTGTGACCACCACAGAGAATTTTCGGGGAAGAGAATTCGCACTCACCACCCTGGAGGGAGGTAGTCCGGTCTCGCTTCGGCGGTTGCGGCAACTCTCGTCTCTCCTCGGTCGCTGGAGGAATTTTCGAAGATATTCAGAATCAGATAGCACACTTGAAAGATAACTAATAGTAGGCAGCTCCGGTACGCAAGTGCCGGGCCCTTCTTGCGCGTGCCGCTCCGCAACCACCGATACCCCCTCCACGCATCCTTAACCTAACGCACGCTAATT
Organism: Tiphia femorata; assembly: GCA_944319695.1. NCBI lineage: Eukaryota > Metazoa > Arthropoda > Insecta > Hymenoptera > Tiphiidae > Tiphia > Tiphia femorata. The sequence goes on along the minus strand of OX090898.1, from coordinate 11,371,966 downwards.
CTAATTGGCGAAATAGCCGATGACGTTGACGGGTCCTGGCTGCTCGGTGGCGGTCTCGGCAGGAGGTCGGTAGAGTTGAATCCTGGCGTGGCGTGCTGTCCCGGTGTGTGACGAGGTAACGCTGGTTGCTGGTACCCAGGGGCCGTGGCAGCTGGTCGTGGTGAAGTAGGCATCTTTGGGGTGTCCTTCTCCGCCTCCAACCCGCCTCGGTGCGCTCCTCCTCCACCCTCCAGGCCTCGCCAAGGTTAGGGGACACGTCTTACCCGAGCCCGGGGCAGGCACACAGCTTCCCCAGGACCGTGCCACGTCTGACACGGTGCGGGCTCCGAGGACCTCCGTGGTCCTCGGGGACGGTGGATCACCCCTCCAGCGGTCGGCCGTCCTTGGACGTCAGCCTGGCGGAGCTCGTCGGGCCCCGACGGTTCGGGCTCGCCTCCTTGACCTGGTGTAGTGTGCTCCGCCCGCACCGGCCGCTGGTCCCCGTGATGTTGTGGGGTCGCCTCGACCTCCCCTCCATGGCTGCTCTCCGGCCCGTCCCTCCTCGGCTGCATCCATTGGCGGCGCGGACGGCTCGACGGCTCCTCGCCTCCGCCACTCGGCCTCGGCTCGAGACGCCGCTGCTTCGTCGATGCAGCCGGGGTACGCCGTGGTCCAGGTGTTCGGGCTGCGGTTGCGCCACGCCGGTTCGCCTCCCCGTAGCCTCCACCGTCCTTCCAGGTCTTCTTGCAGTCTCGTTGGTGCAGGTTAGGATGCTCGTGCGATTTTAGCGTGAAAGAGGTTACATGTTTTACTTAAAGGTATCGATTACATAATACGCGGCGTGACTCTAAATTGAAAAAGAAACGGTATTACATTTTATATTCGCGCGGCTAGATAACGATTAACTATTGACTCTAAAAAATGAAATTAATTGGACCCATCCTGGGCTTGCTCGATCTACGTGTGCTTTTTCCCCTCTTTTCGAGGTGCCGCCCCGGGGAAATTGTGCGTTGCAATATGCAACGTCACAACTCCCCCGTGCCCGAGACAGACCGACCCGGTCGTGCGAAGTCCCAATCTCTACCCCGTTGCTCGCATTCCGCTCGCCGGCGGGGAACACTTGCAACACTAGACCGCAGTGCCGGGGGGGAACGGAGAGAATCACCCCGATTCCTCCTCCCTTGCCCCCGGGTATCAAAATTACTTCCGATAGTTACCGTTTCCCAAAAGAAAATATCTCAAAAAAGAAAGAAAAATAACATTATTAAAGTCCACTCACCTAGGTGGAGACAACAAAAAAACAATTAATTCTCTTAATACTCCTCATCCTGGGGACCTTTAGGTAGCCTCGTGTCAAACTTTGATTGCTCGGTATCCTCTGGTTGGTTACGTTACTTCGGTGTCCTGAAAATTTTATAAAGAAAACGGAACGCGAGAAAGAAAGCCTCAGAAGTAGCCATCTGTCTGGCTCTTCTGTCATTCGGTGGTTAACCCTGGTACGTCCTTTCTCTGCGGTCGTAAGGTGGAGGAAAGGTGCTCGGTATGTCGTTCTACAAATGTGTGATGTCCAAGACAACTATTAGACGCTGTTTATTCCTTTGAATCGTTTACATGTGCGTGGACCCATGGTCTCTTTTGTCGATAACGAAAGAAAACGAGAAAGCCAACAAAAAAATTAATAATAATTATGCCCCCTTTTATGAGGGATGTCTTATATCCCTCCTATGCAGTAGGTAACCGTGGCAGAACAGAAATAAAAAACAGTACAGAAAAGAGAGGAGAGAAACTAAAAGACGTGATTGTCATAAGGTCGGAGGAATCGAGGCTACTTCTGGCTCCTCTCTCGTTTCTCCTTCTTCGCTTGGCGGCGGGCTTGCTGGAAGGTCCATTCTCGTGGAACGTGGCCAATCCCTCTTATAAAGGGCCCTTCACTGCGCCACTGTTTCTGGCATCGTGGGCAGTCTCGCACGGTGAGCCCGGGCCATCCGCAGCGGTAACAGAAATCCCTGGCTTTCGGTAGGGGGCAGTTTTGCCGGCGGTGGCCCTCCCGGAAACAATTGTAGCACCGCAGCGCTGGTCTCGGAGTGTCCGGGCAGCTATCTAGCCAGGCCCTCACCGCCTCCTTGGGGGAACGGCGCGTCCCCCTAGGGGTATGTCTCCTATGATAGTATGGGTTTCTCCGCCCTTTACCCTCCACCGTAAAACCGATCTCTTCCTCCGCCCTGCGCGCTTCCTCCACCCAATACTTCTTCAGGAGCCCTAAGGGATCCGGTGAGCGTGGCGGATCGTCCCCCCAGCTCCGCGCCGTATCCTCCTCCGACCGCCTGCTCTCGTGGGAGGCTCGGGGTGTGAACCCGGCTTCCCGCGGGCTCTCCTCTGAGGGAGAGGTGGTGCCGTCCTTCTCGGGGCCTTCCGGCTCCACACCCGGGTGGTCCTCGGTAGTTGGTCGGTGAGGTTCGGGTGCTGGCGGTGGTGGCGGTGGGTCCGTCTGAGTGGCTGCCTCGCATGTGTCGAGCCCCTCGGGGCTTGTCGCCGCCTGCTTCTGTTTGGGAAAGTCCCGGATCGTTCCGGGCGCAGCCGTCACCCAAGTGCGGCGCATCCACAGGTTGTGCGTTTCCGCTAACGCTATCCCAAACCCGGGATGCTCCTCCTGGAGGAGCTCAATCAGCTTGACGTAATCGCGAAGGTAGCGCCAGGTGTCCCCAGATATCGGGTCCGACTCCATGCTTCTTGGTAGATAACTTTCCGTTCTATTAATCGCGTGGTGGGAAAAGAAAAAGGAAAGGAGATAATTACTGCTTGTAGGGTTTTAGGTCTTGAGCATGCATTTTCCCTACTACCGTTCCACCATCACCGACCAATTGGTACACCACAGGAGACAGCACTTTCCCTATCGTATAGGGACCCTCGTATCGAGGCGCTAACTTTGCGGCAACGTGCTTTCCCGCAGACGAAAGGACATGACGACGTTTCCAGACCAGGTCTCTCACCGAATAACCAGCATCGCGACGCCTCAAATTATAGGCCGTCGCCTGACGCTCGTGGGCTCTTTCTAAATTTTCTCTGACGAACTCCTTCAGGATGTCTAACCTTTCTACCCTCGCTTTCCACCGCGCGGGTGTTTGCGGTACGATAGCGGTTGAATCATTCCCTTCCCTTCGCGAGGTAGCGGTTAAGGGTTCTCTGCCAAAGTTCAAGAATGCCGGGGTGGTTTCCAGAGAGGTATGGTACGCGGTATTGTAAGCAAAACGGAACTCATTTAGATGTTTATCCCATTCCCGATGGTCTTTTTCTAAAAAGGCAACTATCATCGTCTTCAAAACGCGGTTAACTCGTTCGACGGGGTTCGCTTGGGGGTGATATGGAGGCGTAGTTGTCAGTCTGACGTCGTATTCTTTTGAGAGAGCTTGAATGTCTTTGTTATTAAATTCGGTACCATTATCAGTAAGCAAAACACGCGGTACTCCCCATCGGGTGAAAATGGAGTCAACTAGAGCTTGTCGAATTTTCTCTCCGGTAGCCCGGCGCAACGCGCAACATTCAATCCATTTAGTGAAAAGATCTTGGATCACGAGGACGTACGCGAAGCCCGAACGGCTCGGAGGGAAAGGCCCCATGATATCCGCAGCTATGACTGTCCACGGTTGTTCGACCGTGCGTCTTCCCATTAAGCCCACTGGCGCAGCTTGCTCTACTTTAGTGCGCTGGCAAACAAGACAGCTTCTCACGTAAGATACCACGCTTTTAAACATTCCGGGCCAGTAATATGCCTCACTCACCCTCCGAAACGTTTTCTCTACCCCCAAGTGACCCGCCATCGGAGTATCATGATTTTCCTGTATAATGCGTTTTTGTTCGCCCTTAGGTATCACGAGTTTCCAAGCCGAGAGATCTTCGTCCAATTCCGCGATCGTTGTATTAGGGCGGTAATGATAAAGCCGATCGTTAACGAATTTCCAATCCCAAAATCGTTTATGCCCGGAGCATGCCTGGCCAACGCGCTTATCATACCACGCGTCGTCGGTATCGATCAAGACAGCAGCGATTTCCGGTTCCGTTTCGGTATCCTCCTCGAACATTCTCGATAGCGCGTCCGGCACGTGGTGGAGCGCGCCCTTTCGGTGTATTATGGTGTAGTCGTACTCCAGTAAAGATAGCGCCCACCGTGCTAGTCGTCCCGTTGGATTTTTCAAATTATTTAGCCACCGTAGGCTACTATGGTCCGTAATTACCGTAAATGAATAGCCCTCAAGGTACTGTCGAAATTTCTGTATTGACCAGACAACCGCTAAGCATTCCTGCTCCGTTACCGTGTAATTCTTTTCCGCGGCAGACAGCGCGCGACTCGCGAAGGCAACCACGCGTTCGACCGAGTCCACTACTTGAGTCAATACAGCCCCCAAGCCTACCGAACTAGCGTCTGTCTGTAACGTGAACGGAAGCGAAAAATCTGGACAAGACAGCGTAGGCGCGGTTGCTAATTTTGCGCGAATTTCCTCGAAGGCCTCCTGCTGCGCGTTTTCCCATTGCCATCGCTGGTCTTTACGCAGTAAGCGGGTCATCGGCTCGGCCCTCGTAGCGAATTGTGGTATAAAGCGACGGTACCAAGAAGCCATTCCCAAAAATCGTCTCAGTTGTTTAATATTTCGAGGTGCAGGGTATTCTAGTACCGGCGCGATTTTATCCGGATCGACTTTTAATCCGTCCCGATGAACTAAAAATCCAAGGTAGCGGACTTCCGAGCGACAAAATTCGCATTTGTCAGGATTAATTGTCAACCCGGCCTCCCGAATCTTAGATAGCACGAGCTGCAGCCACTGTAAATGCTCTTTAAATGTTCGCGTCACGATCACAATATCGTCTAAATATGCGAACGCGTGTGGCTCCATTTCCGGACCGATTATTCGATCTAGCAACCGTTGAAAGGTACCGGGTGCCCCTGTTAGACCGTAAGGCATGCGCGTGAAATGAAATAGTCCTCTACCAGGTACAGTAAAGGTTGTAATTTCGCGGCTGTCCTTTGCCAAAGGTATTTGGAAGTACGCTTGGCTCAAATCGATCGTGGAAATGTAATGCGCGGCCCGCAATTTATCTAAGATAGCTGTCATATTCGGAAGTGGATAGGCATCCTTTTTCGAAACACTATTCACTTTACGGAAATCTAAGCAAAACCTATAGGTACCGTTAGGTTTCTTGACCATGACTATCGGTGTAGACCACGCACTATGAGAAGGCTCGATTATACCGTCTTTCAACATTTTATCGACTTCCCCGTAAATCGCTTCCTGTACTTTCGGAGATACCAGATAACATCGCTGTTTAATAGGCGAGGCACCTCCGACATCGATATGGTGTTCCGTTAAATTCGTCATCGACGGTTTGTCCGGCGGCGGTGTTATTTCGCGCGCGAGGAACTCTTTTAATTCCTTATCCTCGTCCGTAGTTAAATCTAGAATTCCGCAACAACGGCTCGCTCCCTCTAATTGGAAGGTATTTCTCTCCTTCCCTCCCTGAAATCACCATTCGGCCCGCTCGAAATCGATAACCATTTCAAATTGTTTTAAGAAATCCATTCCTAAGATACACGGCAATGCCAAAGAAGACAACCGAGAAGCCTTGATTATTTTACTCCGTCCCCAGAAGGTAATAGGTAACTCTACGTCTCCCCCGGCCTCTTCCCGTTGACCAGTAGCTGTCATTATTCGGCAGGTACGCCCCCTCCGCACCTCTAGCCCGAGCTGCTCTACTACCGACCACGCGTCGGCTCCTAGCAGCGTACGGGTGCAACCCGAGTCCACCAAGGCGCGTAGCGTATGCCCGCGAATATCGACATCAATATAAAATAGGGAGCGCTCTTCCGCTCCATAATCACGAATACTATAAGAGTAGTCTTGTATAGGGACCTCGGGAGAAATCGTAGGAGCCACCGGGGTCCGTTTCGGCAACTCCTTTATGCGTTTCCCGTACAGTCGCAATCGAGGAATCTCACGCCTTCTTTACCGCATCCGTGACACTTTTCATTGCGCGGTGCTGTACAATCACGCGCTATATGCCCCTCCCGCCGACAGTTCCAACACCTCGCGGAGCCGCGAGGCGTCTGCGAGCGGCGGTTCCCCCTCCATTCTCCGGACGACACGGGTTCGGACCGCTCCGGCGCGGCTCGACTGTTTCCGCCTCTTCCCGCGGGCCACTCGCGCGAGTTACCCCCTCCACGCGGCTTATCGCGTCGTCCGTTCCATACGTTCGTTCGCCCGCCGTCGCGCGGTTGCTCCGCCGAACGTGATTTTGAGGAGGCAGCTTTGGCGTTTTCAGGTAGCTCAATTGCAGCGAAAGTTTTCTTTGGTCGTACGTTCTTTTTCGACCGATATGCTAACTCGGGACACGGCGAGTCTTCAGGTAGCGGCGGTGCCTTGAAATTATCGGCAGCTTTTATGGTCGCTTCGGCCCGTCGCGCCAGCAATTCCAAATCGCGAAATACTATGCATGAGCTTCGCGCTACCGCGAGCTGTAATCGCGGCTGTAAGTTGCGGTGAGCGTAGGTAATTTCGTCCTCGCGGTTTAGCGCGGGGACGAGTCGATCTAATAGCGCTCGATAGCACGTTAAGAAATCGGCAACGGGTTCGTCTTCCCCTTGCGTACGTCTTAACAGTTGATCCCGCAACGCGAATTGCAAATCCGGGCTACTGAAGCGATTTCGCCATTCGCATACGAAACCCTCCCATGTATCCCAGGTAGCCCTATGCCCGCGATACCAATGCAACGCGAGTCCCGTTAGGAAGAAGGGAACGCAACGAAAAATTTCGTCGTCCGAGGTCGGAAATAACCCGCGACCCTCCTCTAATCGGAGTAAGAAAGCTTCCGCGTCCTCCCCCGCAGCGCCAGAGAATTTCAGGGACCAATGCCGCATCGCGTGGAATGTCGGCGAAACGTGGCCACGCGCTCGAAAATCGGTATACGGTGGTGTATACGACGGTGGAGACAGCGCAAGCGGTATCGAGACATCAATGAGATTCCCCGTCGCGACTGGTGGAGTGCCGTGAGGCCCTTCGCCCGCCATCGGGGTAGGCGTATGGGGTATCTCCGTGTGTCCCTCCGGAGTTAAAGACATCTCGGTATTCGTGTAACGGAATGGTATAATTTTTCAAAAGGGAACGCGATTAATATAAAAGAAAACGAGAGTTAGGCACCCTAAGACCCTAATATGGAGTTCGCCAGAGAATTAGCTTACCGTCTCCCAACCAGAAGATACACAATTATTACAAACACTAAATTACAAAAATAAATAAACAAAATTAAATAAATTAAACACAAGAAAACAATGACACCAAAACAACTATTATTGGGGACTATCTCTATTCGTACCCTCCTAGGCTCGTTCATACCTTTTCTTCCGGAGCAATAAATAATTATTAAAATTAAAATTTGAAAAATTTTCTTCGTTCTTATTCAGGTACCATACGCGGCTTGAGAATCACTGGCTGATGTAATAAGCAAAAACTATGCTTGCCGTGTTATGATTCTCCAGAGAACAAAGGCTTTGAGACAACCGAGCGTTCGTACTGTTTACTTCGAACGGATTAAGTCGCTTCGCCTCGCCAAATGCTCGCTTCTAAGCGCGTTAAATTCGCAAATTATTTCCCGTGCTAAATTTTCGCTCTCTATTACTTCTCCTTCAATTAGTGAATTTTACTTTAATCAGGTATTCCAGATATCAAAAATTTTGCTCTTTCTCTCCGGCACGTTCCCCGTACCTTTTCGTGGGCCCCACGTTGGGCGCCAAAATCTATGTGACGTTTTTCACCCGGTCGTGAGACTAACCCGAGTCTTTCCCCGGGGAAGAGAGAACGCGGTTGATCGGCGCCTCCGCGCGTGAGCGCGGAGGAGACCCGAGCGGGATCCGGCGCCACACGATATTGGGTGTTCAGATAACCTTTGCGCGCACGCTAGTCTTCGGCCCTTCTCGCGGAAAACCCTTCGGAATCGACCTCGGAGTTGGGCGCCAGACGCCTCTGCGTCGAAATTTTAACCTGTAACCTACGATTCCGTTCCTACACCGATTCCGCGAGAAAATATTCCAAGACAGCTGAATTAAGCGTGACCCGTAGCTCAGAAGCGCCGAAGCGAACGGAGAGGGGCTGGGTCGAAGGTGCAAGAGAGCGGAGCAATAAAATTAAAGCAGAGTTGGAAAACAAAGGAGTAACAATTTATTGAAGAGAAGAAAGCGTTTTGATGGTTAACAGAAAATTATGAGCGGGTGGTCGACTAGCGCAAGGCGGATTTATCCGTTGGAGCTCGCGGAGATCTTAGTCGCGGGGGCGTACGATTACGGCCCGCGATTCACACGCGTATCGCCGGTCGTATTCGCTCCGATATCGGTTCCAGGCGCCTCCAGGACGCGATTTATAAGTCGGACCGGAATAGGCCGGAAAGATAACAGTAACGCCGTCGTGGAAAGTAACGGAGCGCGGTTTCAACAATCGACCACCGAAAAGATAACGCAGAAAGTAATAGAGTTGAAAAATAACAGAGAAATAGGATAGTAATAAAGTAAGCAGAGCGGTGAAATTGTTTGGCGAAGTAGCGGGTCAAGCTCGCGAGATAACGTACGCGAGATCGGGAGGCCCCTAATGGAGCACCCCTGAGCAAGGCCTCGCGGCCTTGATGGCGGTCGTTCAAAGTCGACGCTACGGTGTCCGTGTTCGGACGGTGATGCTTTTAACAATTCGTTCCAAGCGGAGTTTACTGAGATGACAAAATTTACTGGTATGAGTTTGTAACGAACCTCCTCGTTACGTACAGGCCCGAACGCGAAACAGATAGAAAGCGAGCAAAGATACCGTCCGAAACAAGTCCGAACCGACCCGAGCACTCCCGAGTGCGAGCGACCCGAACCGACCCGAGCACGCCCGAGTGCAACCGAACCGAGTACGAGCGGACCCGCGCACGCCCGAGTGCGAGCAAACCCGGGAGTAGGCGACGCGAGCGAGTCCGCACGCGGACATACCCGAACCGACCCGACGCGAGCGTCCCTACTCCATCCCGGCGACCAATCGGCGTGCGCGGTTCGCACGCCGAACGGGTATAAAAGGGGCTTCGGAGCGAGCCGAAATCAAGACGGGAGGCAGCTCCCGACCAGCAGCGAGCTGAGCAGCTGGACTTGGTGGCGAGTTGAGCCGCATAGGGTGACGAGTTGAGTCGGCATCACCATTCCTCCGGACCTGGCGTGTTCGAGCCAGGTTTACCCCGGGTCCACCTGGTGCGCTGAACCAGTGTGTGCCTATCCTTAGCCCGAGCGCTGATCGGGTCACCCGCTTGCGAACCGACGAGTTGAGACGGTGACCTTGCAACCAAAAAGTCCGAACTCCTGGTGTGGCCTTTCACCACCGCACAAGGCTTAAGGCGTAGGTGCCCCGCACCCACGGCCGCGTGCAATCCACCCCGCTCTCCCACCTGTCTCCTTACCCGACTGCGGGAGCCGCGGAGTCGTACTATTGGACCGACAGACCGCGGGTAGAGAGACGAACCGGTAAGCCCACACTTACCGGCTCGTACGGGGTCACCCGTTGCACCCAGGGAACAATCCCTACCGTAAGACTGACCGAGCAAACCGATCAACGTTCCTCCACCGCGAGGAGACGTTCTACGGGACACGCGCACTAGCATTAAGGGCGATACCTCGCGTACTAGACTTAAGAGCGAGAAGTCCGCGAATTGAGAGGGCGTTAGAATTAGACCGCGTTATATTTAATTACCGGTTAAGCCGAACCGAGGATTTTTAGTTTGTCGAGCCCGCGAGCTATCGGGGTTAAGACGCGATCATTACGCCGTTCCGTTTGAAGCCGTAAATTGTGCGAAGAAAACGAGATACCGCGTACGACGTGCTGTATAGGCCAGCGAGCCCTTTGATTTATTCAAGTTATTTGATTTGTTTCTTTACGAGAAGTTACCTTTTTCTTTTCCTTGTATATATTTTTCATTTACAATAAATTTAACGTTTTTGTTATGTTCTTACATAACCACCTGGTCTGATCTCTTAAGGTTCCCCCGACCTAACCCCGGACAGATCTCTAGAGCTGCCGGCACCCTTCCCGGCTCCGTCCCAGGAGCATCCCCGCTACCGACCGTCGTTACAAGTTACACTGAATAAGAAAACAACGTTTTACTTCCGATCTCGCTGACTTATTACGGACAAGAGATTACGCGACTAAAAGAGATCGGAAGGACCTGCGTAACGAGCGGTACGAATAGAGCCCCCCAGGATGAGTCTTACGCTATTTACTACCAAAAATTGATAACGGTTAGATATCGGAAAACACTGAACATATGAGAAATCGGTCTAGAAATCCCCAGTGGTGGTCACTCGCCTCTACCTGGGAAACGTCCCTGCGTCCAACTCGCCTACCTCCACCGGCCCCAGGCAACGGTGGGAATTACCGCGGTCCACGTCCCCGGCCCAGCCACCCTTGGCTATCTTCAGCCGAACCCGTGCCCTCGAGGACGGTTCCTCGAGGAGGACTCGACGAGTCCCTTTTGTGACCACCACAGAGAATTTTCGGGGAAGAGAATTTGCACTCACCACCCTGGAGGGAGGTAGTCCGGTCTCGCTTCGGCGGTTGCGGCAACTCTCGTCTCTCCTCGGTCGCTGGAGGAATTTTCGAAGATATTCAGAATCAGATAGCACACTTGAAAGATAACTAATAGTAGGCAGCTCCGGTACGCAAGTGCCGGGCCCTTCTTGCGCGTGCCGCTCCGCAACCACCGATACCCCCTCCACGCATCCTTAACCTAACGCACGTTAATTCTAATTGGCGAAATCGCCGATGACGTTGACGGGTCCTGGCTGCTCGGTGGCGGTCTCGGCAGGAGGTCGGTAGAGTTGAATCCTGGCGTGGCGTGCTGTCCCGGTGTGTGACGAGGTAACGCTGGTTGCTGGTACCCAGGGGCCGTGGCAGCTGGTCGTGGTGAAGTAGGCATCTTTGGGGTGTCCTTCTCCGCCTCCAACCCGCCTCGGTGCGCTCCTCCTCCACCCTCCAGGCCTCGCCAAGGTTAGGGGACACGTCTTACCCGAGCCCGGGGCAGGCACACAGCTTCCCCAGGACCGTGCCACGTCTGACACGGTGCGGGCTCCGAGGACCTCCGTGGTCCTCGGGGACGGTGGATCACCCCTCCAGCGGTCGGCCGTCCTTGGACGTCAGCCTGGCGGAGCTCGTCGGGCCCCGACGGTTCGGGCTCGCCTCCTTGACCTGGTGTAGTGTGCTCCGCCCGCACCGGCCGCTGGTCCCCGTGATGTTGTGGGGTCGCCTCGACCTCCCCTCCATGGCTGCTCTCCGGCCCGTCCCTCCTCGGCTGCATCCATTGGCGGCGCGGACGGCTCGACGGCTCCTCGCCTCCGCCACTCGGCCTCGGCTCGAGACGCCGCTGCTTCGTCGATGCAGCCGGGGCACGCCGTGGTCCAGGTGTTCGGGCTGCGGTTGCGCCACGCCGGTTCGCCTCCCCGTAGCCTCCACCGTCCTTCCAGGTCTTCTTGCAGTCTCGTTGGTGCAGGTTAGGATGCTCGTGCGATTTTAGCGTGAAAGAGGTTACATGTTTTACTTAAAGGTATCGATTACATAATACGCGGCGTGACTCTAAATTGAAAAAGAAACGGTATTACATTTTATATTCGCGCGGCTAGATAACGATTAACTATTGACTCTAAAAAATGAAATTAATTGGACCCATCCTGGGCTTGCTCGACCTACGTGTGCTTTTTCCCCTCTTTTCGAGGTGCCGCCCCGGGGAAATTGTGCGTTGCAATATGCAACGTCACAGTGGAAAACAATAAATGACCGGGAAAAATGCCGAAAAAATAAAAAAATTGTCGTGATTTAGGGAATTTTTGGGTCGCCATATTGGGTCCGCCATTTGTAAATCTATAAGTATAATTGAAACTAATGCAAACATCATAAATGCACCACGTCGAGTGAAACATAGCGATTAGTCTTTCTAATTTCATTGAATAATGGCTTCAACCGCCATTTTTAAGCAGCCATATTGGATTTGAAATTTTTGAAGTGTACATCCTTAAAATACAGCATTTTTGACCACCAATGAAACACTTTTGGTAGAGTTACTCAAAAGTTTTCAGTTTGAAATAGAGCTGTTTTGAAGAGAAGTGCCTGTTTTTTTCCGCTCTTTTTTCGGTCCATCCGCCATATCTTTTTTCCTAATGAATCAAATGGAATTTTGACAACGGAATCTTGAAGAGCGACCTCAAAAACCCTAGAATACATAGTTCCATCAAAATATTCCACCTTTTAAGGCATGGAAGTTTGACTCGAAAACAAGGCAAAAATTTCGGACATTTGGTCGTTAATGGGTTAATCTGTTCGCCAATACCGTCGCGTACACTTTATACAACGACGGCATTAGCGTTACTCCCCTATAATCCTTCACTGTCTCTCCTTTCCCTTTCTTCACTATCGGCACTATTATCCCTTCTTTCCACTCTTCCGGCCATCCCTCCCCTCTCCATACTCTCCTGCATACTTCCCATACCCATTTCTCCATTTCTTCTCCTCCATATTTCCACACCTCATTCGGCATCTCGTCCATTCCCATTGCTTTCCCGTCCTTCAGTTCTCTTAAAACTTTCTTTACCTCTTCCCACTCCAGCTCCTTTTCTTCTTCTTCCCCCTCTCTGCCTTTCCCACCTCCTACCACCTTCTTTTCTACTCCACCCAACAACCCCATAAAATGCTTCTTCCATTCGCTTAACTCTATCTCCTCATTTATTTTTCCTCTTCTCTTTCTCTCTCTTTTCACTAACTCCCATACTTTCCCTTCTGTCTTCGCTTCCTCAGCCTCTTTTCTTATCCTTTCCCTTTCCTCCCTTTTTTTCCCTTCACATAATCTCTTGTATTCTTTCTTTTTTTCCCTGTATTTCTCTCCCTTCCCTCCTTTTCTCTTCCATTCTCTTAATTTCCTTCTTACCTTGTTCTTTTCTTCCCAGCATTCTTTGTCCCACCAGCCTCTCCTTCCCCCCTTTTCCCTTCTCTCTCCCTTCTCACATCTTGCCAGCGCCCCTTTTATTTTTCCTTTCATCTCTTCCATCTCCTCCTCTATTTCCCCTTTCAGTTCGTAACCTCCCCCTACTTCCCTCTTAAATTTCTCCCTTCCTTCGTCATCCCATCTCCCTCTATTCAACGCTCCTCCCCCTCCTTCCTTCCTCTTTCCCCTCTTTACTTCTCCTTTTAGCCATACCACTACCGGGTGGTGATCCGAATCTATTTCTTCCCCAATCTCCATCCTCTCCACTTCGTCTCTAACCTCTCTATCCCCTATTACGTAATCTATCACCGTTTCCCCCCCTCCCTCCTGTATACGTATATTCACCCTCTTCGTCTCCTGTTATATTCTCATTAAAAATCTGCCATCCTCTTTCCTCTATTACCTGTATCATTTTCCTCCCCTCTTTATTTACTACTTTATCCCTTGATTTCCTTCCCTTTTCCTCCTCCTCCTCCTCCTCCCCTCCTCCTTCCTCCCCAGTCCTTGCATTGAAATCTCCTCCTATTATCGTTCTGTTGTCTCCCTCTCTTTCTTCCATCCATCCCTTCATCCCTTCCATTTTTTTGTCTATGTCCCCATTCACGTACACTCCCACAATTCTCCATCTCTTTCCTCCTACCCTTTCCATACATTTCATTCTTCCTTCTTCCTCCTCTTCTTCTCCCTCCTCCTCTATCTCGATCCCTTTCCTGATACCCATTAACATACCTCCACATGCCCTACCTTTCCTATTCCTCTTTTCCGCCACCTGTACCTTCCATTCATATTCTTTTGGTAATTTTGTTCTCAATTTATTCCATCTTTTCCCATCCACCCACGTTTCCATCATTATAATTATCTCCCATTTTTGAATCCTCTGCCAGAAATCCTTATCCTTATTTCCTACCCCGGCGACATTCCAAAATGCAACTTTCCATATTCCTCCCCCTCTCCCTTTCTCCCCCTCTATCCCTTCCCCTCCTGTCTTCCTTCCTTCTCTTCCCCCTCTCCCTTCCATATTTTTCCTTCCCAGTTTTTCAGTTTTTCATCTCTCTCATCCCATCTCCACCATTCCTCATTTATTCTCACGCTATTTTTTTTCACCCACACTCTCTTTCCTCTTCCCCTCTCCTCTCTTGCTACTCTTCGCAGAATCCATCTGCATCTTCTCTCCTCCCACGTCAAATCCTCCTCAATCCAAACTTCTCTTCCTTTCAACCTTCTCTTTCCCTCTATTATTTTTTCCCTCTCCTCCATGTTTGCCACTTCCACGCACAGTATCTCCCCTTCCCCCTCTCTGTCTGCTTTTATCTTCCTCACCTTTTCTATTCTCACTCCTACTCCTATTTCCTTCATCAGTTTTTCCACCTCCTTCCTTTCTTCTCCTTTCTCCGCCTTTATCCCTTTTATTACTACGTTCTTCTTCCTTAACTCCCTCTCTCTTAGCTCCTTATTTCTCTCCAGTTCTCTTACTCTTACTTCCAACTCTATTTCTCTTTCACTTTTATCCCTACTTTATTTTTTTTTGCATATCTCTTCTACCTTCTCCAATCTCTCCTCCATTTCTTTCCACTTCCCTTCTTTGTTGATCCCTTCCCCCCCTCCTTCTTTCTTATTCTTTTCCAGTTCTCCTATCCTGTACTTTAACACATCCCTCTCCTTTTCCCATTCTACCTCTTTCGCCTTCAACCCTTTTTTCATTTCTATGAACTCATTTTTCATTTCCTTCCACATCCTTGTCATCTCCCCCATAAATTTCTGAATTACTCGCTCTAGGTTCCCCGTCCCTCCTTCAATTTCTTTTAATACAATCTTACTATTTTGTCTCTCATCTTCTTCGTCCTTTTCTCTCTTTCTTTTCCACATCTCCTCTATCCTTCCCATGCTGCCACTTCTCTCTCTTTCTTTCTTCCTACCTTCTATTCTTCCTTCTGCCTTACCCCCACTACTCTCCCCTGTTTCTAACTTTCCTTCCTTTGTATCCTCCATTCTCTACCTTATCGGCCGCCTGTACTATCTTTCAGCTTTCCTCTACAGATGCCCTCACCTACGCTCCCTCTGTAGAGGTTAATGTCGAGTCCCAGCGTGGGGATCTGACGCAGCGCGAAACCAGCGCAGAGGCGGCGAGTAGCGGGAACGCGTAGGCCGGCCTCGGTGGTAAGCTCGTCCTCTACAGTCGGCCTGCACGGCCGGTACGAGCCTTCCACGTGGTTGTGCTCGGTCGATAAGGTAGGCGCGACGCTATGGAGGATCTCAGACAAAGGGAGATTGTAATGACAACGCGGAGAGTGGGAGGAACGAGGCGAGCGCCTCGAACGAATATATATTTACAGAGATTGAATACAGCGCGGACTACCCGGAACGCGAGGTCGACGCAGGTACGCCGGGATAACGCGCAAGCGATTGCGCGTGACGCAAACCGAGCCTATGTCAGGCACGTGGTCGCGAGCGGGGATAATCCGCGAACGAGTCCGGACGACGGGAAACACTAGGGAGAACACTCGCGGTCGTTGCAGAGGAGCAACACGCTCACACGCGGTGCGGAGAACTCTCGTCCTGCGGGGACGAGGGAAACGTTCTCCGCGAGAACACCAATGGATACGGCGCGGAATACACGTCGCGAGGTGCACTCCACGGTCGTCCAAGGAGGAAGAAGGTCGAGCGCGGCGCGTCCAACCGGATGTGGACTACGCGGGAGCGAGAGAGGAAACTCGCGGCGCTGATGTGGAACCAGTGGGGTCGCCACAACTCCTTCTAATCTCCTACCAATATCCCTTGTCATGTATCTCCTAACCTCACTTTCCTCGCCCTTCCTATTCCACCCTTTTCTTCCTATCTACGCTCTCTCCACCTACACCTCCACTTCCTCCTACTCTCTCCCTCCCTCCCCGCCTACACACCACTTTTCCTACTTCTCCACTCACTCCACCACCCACAATCTTACACCTTTCTCGCACCGATCTTACTCCTTGCACTCACACTTCTACCGGAAACGGAAGTCCAATATTGATCGAGTTATTAACTGTTAAAGATCAAAGGAAAGGGCGTCCGCCAAAACGGCAGTGGGAGAAGCGATGGAGCCTCTGCGAGCTGTAGGACGGCCCAGTTTGCCTACAAAGAAATGCGGGGTGCGGTAAGGGGAAGGATCATACGTCACTGGACGCGGCCAAGCTGGCGTTATTCTGTGGTGGGGGTGATCACTATCGCTTCCGAGTAGCGACACTCACAGGCAGAGATATACGCGTGGACAATTTTTCGAAGGTGCCTCTTTGTTACGCACGTACGCTCGAACGCTGGCTCTCTCTCCCTCTCTCTTGCTCGAACGCTGGCTCCTCTCTCTCTCTCTCTCGCTCGCTCACTCCCTCTCTCCCTCTCTGTCTGTCTGTCTGTCTGTCTCAGGACGCGAGACATTCTGCACGTAAAAATAAATGCGTGTTTTCGCCACGTGTATTCTTCGCGAAAATTATTACGAAAGCTATCCTTTTCACACCACTTAGCGGTAGATAACAGGGTGCGTTTTTTTTATAGTGGTATCCCCAGGAGGCCTAGTCCACTGTATGTACATCAATGTATAGTGCATTAATGTAATAATTGTCGCGGGCGTCAATACCATCCCGCCGGAAATAACAGATAGAGCAACGCGCAATATTATACGAAGGGCCGAAATCTGTGTGCGGGAAGGGGGAGGGCATTTCGAACAGGCATTTAGGTGGTGTGAAAAGGATAGCGTACGTAATAATTTTCGCGAAGAATACACATAGCGAAAACACGCATTTATTTTTACGTGCAGAATGTCTCGCGTCCTGAGACAGACAAACAGACAGACAGCAGACAGAGAGGGAGAGAGGGAGAGAGTGAGAGAAAGAGAGAGAGAGAGATAGATAGATAGATAGATTTATTAATAAACGTTCAGGGACAATGTCCCATATGAACATAACAGAAAAAGAATACAGAGGAAAAAAAAACAAAAAAAAAATTTTTTAAATGCAGACACATGCCTGGAAAACTAAATTTCTAGAAAGAAATAAGAAAGAATTTAATAATAATTAAACTTCTAAGTTGTAAGAAAGAAAGAAAGAAAGATAAGAAAGAATTTAATAATAATTAAACTTATAAGTTGCAAATACTAAATATTAATTGGCAAACTAAACTAAAGCCAAAAGTAAAAACCCCAATGAAAAACCCATCTCTCATCATCACGAAATAAACTAAACTAAAGACTAAGCATTAACATGACAGACTGATAGAGCAGACGACTGACAATAAGTAGCAGAACTTGAAAAAACTCCAGGAACTAGTCATTGACTAGGACCGCCGCCAACAGCTGCAGCGCGAGAAGCAGCTGATGCAGCTTGCGAACGCGTGATCCGAGGAAGATGTGAAACAGCAGCAGAATCAGCAGCAGAAACAGGCTCCGGCAAATTCACAGACCCACTTTGCGAAGCTGACGCCAACCCTCTCGATGACTCTTCTTCGGACGGCAGATCACCTGCACCCAGAACTCGAACTGGAGCTTCAGCAGCACTCCTTTTGATATATATTACACCATTTCATTTAGAGAGAGAGAGAGAGAGAGAGAGCCAGCGTTCGAGCGTGCATGCGTAACAAAGAGGCAGGCACCTTCGAAAAATTGTCCACGCGTATGCATATCTCTGCCTGTTGAGTGTCGCTACTCGGAAGCGATAGTGATCACCCCCACCACAGAATACCGCCGGTTTGGCTGCGTCCAGGTGACGTATGATCCTTCCCCTTACCGCACTCCGCATTTCTTTGTAGGCAAACTGGGCCGTCCTACAGCTCGCAGAGGCTCCATCGCTTCTCCCACTGCCGTTTTGGCGGACGCCCTTTCCTTTGATCTTTAACAGTTAATAACTCGATCAATATTGCGAATTTTGAATAATGGTCCAGGACTTTTCTGTTTGTTTTAAGCCGCTCTATTCACTGTTTCCGGCTTGACAGTTGAGACAAAACCACCCTGTATATTGTAGCGATGTCTTAGTATTGAATGATTTTATTTAATATTGCTCATTATAAATTCTTTATATTTTAGTTGATTATTGTTTCATAATCGCGTGAGCATGCGTGAGAAAGGACGTGGTGGAGACAGGTGTTCAATAAAGGTCGTGTCGACGCGGAATTGTCGTGTAGTAGCCGTGAGAGGCTTCAGTCATTTATTGAGAGAAATTGTCAGTAAGAGAAATCACAATATGAGGAGTCAATAATGTTTATGAGTGTACGGTGAGAGTAGAAATGAGAAAGCCCGAGATTTTATTGATCGTACCGGCGCTTTTTGGAGTACTAACTCCCTGAGATTATGCCGTGCATCCGCCAACCCGCGAGATACACGCCGCATGAGTGAACGTGGTGATGTACTTTGAGAATGCTTGAGAACGAGTGTCAGAGCCAACCGTAACTGAGAGTGCAAAGCAGACCGATTGAGTTTACCGTGAGAAACGTTCGCGGGAGAAGACCGTGATGCGACTTAGATGAGCAATGTGAGCACACTGATAACGTCACGACACGTGCACAACGTCATGAGTTGTGTGGTGACAAGAGCCACCTGTAGATTGATTAGCGATCTAGAATCAATAGAACTGTCTATAAATCCGCTAGAATACTCTCAGTTGCGGTTCGGCGTGAGTGGTCAGCCACGCGCAGCGTGTTCTGCCACAACACGTACATAATACAGAATGAGAAGTCTTGAGCTCAGATATTTCCCGAACAATTATAAAAGGGCACAAAGGAAAAATAAAGTGGCAGAAGTGACATCCGATGTACACAGCGGAGAGGACGAGCAGTTACCTCTAAAGAGACGAATAAAACCTTCTAAACGGCTTTTTTTAACTAGCGACGTAGAAAGTGAAAATGAAACAGTGCATAAACGAAAACCAGCACCAGTAAAGGGGATTGAACAGCTCTTATGGAAAAAGCAGAGGCTGCATGAAACAGTAATTGGTCAGTTTAAAATTATCCATTCTTTGTTTTTTATTTTATATGATTTAAGAAAATTTATCATGTAGCGAATGTTATTTCAGATGATTGTGAACGGAAATCTAAAGCTGATGAAAGTGAGTTAATAAATGAAAAATTCCAGCAGTCCTCTAGATGTCTATAGGTTTCTTCCGGAAGAAATTTAGACATATTGAGAATAGAACACCAAGGTATGTGAAGACATGGAAAGTTTTTGGTTTAATATTTACTCTAATGAAATTTTTTAGAAAATTACAAGAAATTTTTGGACTTCCGGTTCTGGAGTGTTTGAGAGTGCGTGTAGTGAGAAAGCGAGAGCGGAGAATTGTGGTGTGATAGGTGTAAGGGAGTGGAAGGGAGTGAAAGGTGTGTGGTGAGAGAAGCAGGGAGGGGTGAGGAAAGTAGGGAAGAGTAGGGAGAGAGCGGGAGGGAAGGAGTAGGGAATAAAAGGATCAGGGAAGGCCGTCGGGAATAAGAAGTTAGGGAGGCGGGAGAAAAGGTGGGATGTCGGAGACACGAGGAGATGGGAAGGTGGCGACATCTGGAGACGAGGGAGGGAAGACGGTCGGTAAAGGAGGAGGCGATAAGGAGGCGAGTAGGAGAGGGAGGCCGACGTTGGCGAGCAGTTTAGGAAGAGAAAGAAGCGGGAGTGTGGGGGAGATCGAGGATTGGCTGGGGAGGAAGAGAAGGGAGAGGATTGAAGGAGCAGGCGAGGACGAGGGGGAGGTGCGAGGGTGGGCCTTCAGGGAGAGTAAGTTGTTGGCGAGGTCGCCGAGGAAGGGAGAAGGGAGGCAAATGGGAGGAGAAGAGCTGGGGAAGGAGATGGTGAAGATGATGAGGGAGGAGATGGGAACGTTGAGAAGGGAGATGGAGAGTTGGAGGAAGGGGGCGGAGAGAAGGGAGGAGAGGTGGAGAGAGGAGTGTAGGGAAAGGGAGGATAGGTGGGAGAGGGAGCAAAGAAGTATGGGGGAGAGGAAGGGACAACTGGGGAGAAGTCTGGAGGAATTGGAGAAAAAGGAGGGGTGAGAATGAGTGGAAGAGAGAGATAGGGAGGAGGGTGCAGAGAATGGAAGTGGGAGAGGGGAAGGGGGGATGGATGGGAAAGGTGAAGGAAGTGGAGAGAAGGATAGAGAGGCAGGAAAAGGAGGAGAGGAGAAAAAATATAATAATAAAGGGGGTGAAGGTAGAACAAGGCAAGGAGTGGGAGAAGGCAAGGCAGAGATATGAGAGATTAGAGAGATATAGGAGTGGAGGATGCAATTGTGGAGGCTAGGGGATAGGAGGGAAAGGCGAGAATAGGATGATATGGGCGAGGCTGAAATCACAGGAAGTGAAGAGGAAAGCCCAGATAGCACAAGGGCGTGTTAAAGACGTATTAAAAACGTTCATGTTGAACGTTACGTACGTATGTAAAACGTCCGTTTTAGATTCGTGAACATCTTTAGGACGTTTTAAAAACGTTCAATGTTACTTTTTAGGACGTGAAAGGGATGTTTATTAATAAATTTTAAAAAATTTACCTAACACTTATATAGAAGGATTCCACGTCTTTAGAGTCTGTTTTGTTTAATAAACAATTATCCATAAATCTGTGGCTAATTTCAATGGTCTGGTCATTAGTGATGTGATTTCGAAAAAACCCATCGTCGGTGGTGGGATTCGAACGCGGGTTACTAGGGTGCGAGCCGTCCAGCTACTCTACTGCGCTACGCTCATTGTCTTGCATCGCAATGAACAGAACAGGTATACATGTACACCTTAATAAACCATAAACATTTAAAATCGATTTTCTTGACAATCAAGGGCCGTCGCTAAAAATCCCTCGCAGCGTCATTGGATGTTTTCTATTTACCGATTCAAGTCAACGCAAACATCATTCTACCTTTATTTTACATACAGTGAGTAACAAAAATAGAATGATGCTTACGTGCTAAATGGAAAATGTATATATATTCGAGAAATAATCAATGGCGGTGACGTATTTAATGGAATAAAGGCATATGTGAGCCGCCAAACACATGTTTCTCATAAATACATAAAATGGACATCTTTAAAACACACAAAAGTTAACATGTTTTGTACGTCCAATAATGTACGTTCTTAAAACGTCCATATTAGGTCCATGGACGTTTGGACTAAATAAGAACCAAAAATGGACGTCCTTTGGACGTCGTGTGCTATCTGGGAGTGATGGAGGCAAAAAGGAAGTTAAGGGGAAGGAAGGAGAGGATTGAAGACGACCTGACGAGGGAGGAGAGGAAAACAAAATGGAAGCTAGAAAGGATGGCGGAAGAAAAGGGAAAGAAAGGGAGAAGGGTGTTGGTGGGAAGAGGGAAGATTAGGATAGGGGAGGAGTGGTGGTGGTGGGATGAGGATAGGGAAGTGCTGAGGGACGGTAATGGATGGAAAGAGGGCAGGGCGGAGAAGGAGGGAAGAGGGGAGAGGGGGAAAGATAGAAAAGAGGGAAGGGAGGAGGGGGGCTGGGGGATGGAAGGTGGGATTCTGGAATGTGGCGGGGCTGGGAAGGAAGCATAGAGAGTTTTGGAAGGAGTTACAAGAGTGGGATGTAATAATGTTAGCGGTGACGTGGGTGGAGGAAAAGGGTTGGAGGAAGCTGAATGAGAGGTTCCCCGGGGGGGGGGGGGTACAGGTGGAGAATTCAGGGTGCGAGGAGGAATAGAAAGGGAAGAGCGATAAGAGGGATGCTCACGGGATTGAGGGCTGAGCTGGCAGGGGAAGGAGGTATGGGAAATAAGAGGGGTGTACGTAAATGGAGATATGGAGGAAAAGGCAGAGGAGATGAGGGGATGGATGGAGGAAAAAAGAGGAAATGAAAGGAGAATAATTATGGGGGATATGAACGCAAGGACAGGGTGGGAAGGGGGAAGGAGAGGAGGGGAAGGGGAGCAGGAGGATGAAAGAAGGAAGTCAAAGGACGGGAGAGTGAACAGGGATGGAAGGAGATTGGTAAATTGTCTACAAGGGACAGGGTGGAGCATATCGAACGGAGAGATAGAAGGGGATGAGGAGGGGGAGTTTACATATACGGGCGCAAGAGGGGAAACGGTAATTGATTACGTGATGGGGGATGAGGAGGCCAGGGCGGGGGTGGATAGAATGGAGATAGGTGAGGCGGTGGTGTCGGATCACCACCCGCTAGTGTTGTGGATGAGGGGGAACGAAGGGAAATGGAGGAGAGAAAGAAGAGGAGGGGGGAGGCCAGCAAGAGGGATATGGGGAAGGCAGGGGACGGAGAAGTTTAGGGAGGCTATAAGGTGGGAGGGGCAGGAGGGGATGGAGGTAGACGAGGAGATAGAGGGCAAGGCGCAGAAGTGTAGGGAAGTGTTGACCAAGATAGAAGAGGAAGAAGGGGAAGGTAATGAAGGAAGGAGGGGATGGTGGGATGAAGAATGGGAGAGGAAGAAGAGGGAGGTAATGAGGTCGTTGAGAAAGTGGAGGAAGGGGGAGGCGAAGGTGGAAGAATATAGGAGAGAGAAACGAGAATATAGCAAGATATGCGAGGAAAAGAAGAAGGAGGAGAATGAAAGATTGGAGAGGGGTGATGGGGGCGAGGGATGAGGGTGGTGAACAGGGAGAGGAGGAAGAGAAGGAGAGGAGGAGAACATATAAGGGAGGAGGAGTGGAAGGAACACTTTATGGGTTTACTAGGGGGAGTAGAGGGTGGTATGGAGAAAGGAAGGGAGACGGAGAGAGGGAGATGACGAGCCGGAAGTAGGGAGGGAGGCGATAAGGAGGATGATAGGAAAGATGAAAGATGGAAAGGCGATAGGGAGGGATGGGATACCGGGGGAGGTATGTAGACACGGAGGGGCGCAGGTAGAGGAATGGGTATGGAAGATAAATAGGGTATGGAGAGGGGAGGGTTTCCGGAGGGTTGGAGGGAAGCGGAGGTAGTACCGATAAGGAAAAAGGGAGAAGGGTTGAGGGTGGAGGAGTACAGGGGAGTGGCGATTATGCCAACGCTATACAAGGTGTACGCGGCGGTGCTAGCAGGGAGGCTGAGGGAAGAAATGGAGGAGAAAGGGATGGTTCCACAGAGTCAAACGGGCTTCAGGAAGGGGATGGGGGTTATGGAAACTATATTTGTGGTGAATTACTTGGCGGGGATGGAGATGGGGAAGGGAAAGGGAAGAGGGATGTTTGCATTATTTATGGACCTGAAGGCCGCGTTTGCCTCTGTGGAACGGGGGGTGATGGAGAGGGCTATGAGGGAGAGGGGGGTGAGGGAAGGACTAAGGAGAAGGATAGACGAGGTATATGAGGAGACAAGGTGCAGGGTGAGGACAGCGGGAGAAGAAGAGACATTTTGGACGACAGGGGGGGTGAGCCAGGGTTGTCCACTGAGCCCCATGCTGTTCAATTTGGTGTTGGCAGATGCAGAGGAGGTACTCGGGGAAGCGGAGTGGGGAGGGGAGAGGGGGGGGGGGAGATATTGAGGGCACTAGGGTACGCAGACGACCTGGTACTGCTGGCGGAGGAGGAGGCAGGCATGATGATGATGATGAGGGAAATGGAGGGGTATGTGAGGGGGAAGGGACTAGAGGTGAGCGTAAAAAAAACGAAGGTGTTGAGATTTAGGAGGGGGGGGGGAGGACGGAGGAGGAAAGCGGGGTGGATATGGGAGGGACGAGAGGTAGAGGAAATATTTGGGTTATGTGATGAGTGGTAATGGGGAACAGAGCATGGTGGTTTGAGAGGAAGTTGGAAGAGGGGGGAGGGAATAAGTGGGCGAAGGAATGTTTGAAGGAAGTATTTGAGAGGGAAAGAGATGGAAGGGAACTGATAGGATGGGAGAAGGAGAGAGGGGAATGGATGATGATAAGATGGATAGGGGGAGAAGGGAGTTCGCAAGGGGGGGGGGGCTGGGAGAAGATTGAGGGGGACTGGAAGGAGGAAGAGGCAGAGGAGAGATGGAGGAAGATAGGGGATTCGAAATTCAACCCCTGGTACAAGATGATAAGAGTAGAGGGAGGACCAGGCTATTTATGGAAAGGTTGAGGGGAGGAAAGGAGGAAGAGGGTGGCGAGGGCAAAGCTGGGAACGAGGTGAGGGGGGGGGGAGATACTGGGAAGGGGAGGAAGACAGGAAATGTAGGAGATGCGGAGGGGAGGCGGAGGATTGGATACATGTGTGGGAGCTGTGTGAGAGGGTGGCGGAAAGGGAAAGAGGGGGATGGCAGGAAAATGTGGGATGGTTGCTGGGGGGTGACGGGGAAGGGGATCGATGGCTAAGGGAATGGGGAAAAAGGAGGAAGGAATGGGAGGATAGGGGAAGAGATGAGGATGAATGAGAGAGTGCGAAAGAAAGAACCGGGGGTCGGTTTTGGGCTAAGGTAATTTATAAGTTAGAATAAGTTAGATTAAGTAGTGTTAAGTATGACGAGCGAGCGAGCGGCAAGCGGACTAGGGCAAGCGAACGGGCGGAAAGGGAAATGGCGTGCGAGAAGGAGAGAGAAATGCGAACGTGCGAGCGAGCGAAATGAATGTTGTTTGTGAAAGAGAATTTGTGAATAAGGTGCTTGTAACCCTGAGGGGAACAATAAAGATACATACATACATATATACAAGAAATATTTATCACTGCTAGTTGAAATTAAAAACCAAAATCTGGAAATTCTGCATTTACTCAAACAAAACAGACCTATTTCTGGTATTACCTTGGTAGAATTTCCTGCAGATCTTCCTGTAAAACTTCCCCTACAAACTGCCTTAGAAGTGCGATTATTGGAAGAATATTTAAAAAATGAAAATAATCTATCGGCTCTAGCAAGTATTTCATGAACAGCCAACATTCCATATTTTAGACAATTTTCATATCAATTTTTTCCTAATGCAATTATTAAAAAAAAAAACACGATTAAGCTTTTACTGACTTGGGCATTTGCCTGTACACAAGAAGAATAAGCCAAAAAGTTTCAATTTTAAATTGATGATTTGTTTAAGCATAGTAAAAAATATTTTTTAATATATTGTATCACTTTTGTATGTAACTGGTATGTTATTAGACTTTTTGGCTGAACACAACGGATAATTTTTAATTTTTTTAAATTTTTTATTGTCTTGTAACATTTTGCAGAGAAATTCTAGAAATATAAATTAATTATTAGGGACACTTTACTGACTCCACTTATGTTTTCATTTAGTATAGTTTATAGGAGAATTGTACTTACTATAAGGCAAATTTTGTATAATTTTAAGCAGATATGTAATTCTTTCAGTGATAATCAAAAAGATTCGCGTAAGATTGAAAGATGTCCCAAAAAAAAAATTACTTTTTTGTTAACCATAATTCAAAGTTTTGTTTAGTCAAGTGCATTTTTATGACAATTTAGTCGGAGACAGTAAATTTATTTATGTATAAAACCACATAAATGTAAATACATATAATTATATATTTTTAATGGCAAGCTTGTAATGACTTCATATTTTATTATACAGACTACGTATTTTGCAAGGATTGGAGGAAAAGATAGAACAAACAGAATAAACACCATTTTAAAACACCTAATATCAAACAAAGTAGCTGCCGAATTCAGTTTTTTTGGAACTAGAAATGAAAAGAAAGCATTTGGGAAATTGAAATTAAGAAAACTTATACTAACAATAAGTAAGTATAATCAATTAATTATGATTGAATTTTGTTATAAATTGTTATATTTTTCTAATTCACTTCCATTGTTAGACATTGTGATGTCGGCTGATCATAGCATTACCGAAAATGAAGTTGATGGTGCTATAAAAAGTTGGTTAAAACATGCGCCGAAACGATTAAATATAGAAGCAAGAAAGACTTTGTAAAGCTTTCATCATGCCAAAACACAAACTCAAAAAAACCATATCAAAGAGGCAACGATATAGGAGAGTTGCACAGGAAGTTAAAAGCATTTGTAATGATATTACAACTAATTACACGAATAGTTTACATATTGAAAAAAATATAAAAACAATGCCTTATAAACACAATGTAGAATCACCAGTTATACAAGAGATTGCTTCTACACTTTCAAATTATAATGATGAAATTGACAGAGAAAATGACACACAGGTGCTTGATAATTCTTATGAATTAGAGCAAAATTTTGATGTAGAATCTATTCGTTCTTTGAACGTTCTTGAAAAGTGAAGATGAGACACTTTTCAAGAAGACTAATATAAATAATTTAGAGACTAATATAAATAATTTATTCTTGGTCTCGCGATTACAACATTGGGCTACTTTTGAACGTATAAGTCATACAGCATTAAACAGTCTTTTGAAAATCTTAAAACCATTACATCCTCAATTACCGCTTGATAGCAGAACTTTGCTATGTACACCCCAATATTTAGAGAAAAAAAAATTAGACACTGGTTATTATATACTGTAACGTATTTTCGAGTGCAAGACCTCGCGCCGATTTCCTCTCCCGAGGGGACAGGAGACGCCCGATGGACTGGCGATCCCGCCGCTTCGCTCTCGAAGAAGCGGGATGGAAATCGGGTTATTGGTTACAAGATTCGGCCCCGCACGTTGCCACAAAGCGATCGGGAATATCGCGACTCGACTCGACAAACCTTTCTCAAATAGATGTTCGATGGGCGCCAGACGCGTAAGCGTCGCGGAGACACGTCTCCGCTTAAAGGTGCTCTCAAACCAACGCGGGATGGCGGGAGCGGGAGCGGGAGCGAATATCGCGCGGGACTTGTTTCCTTAGCGACATATAAACGCGTTCAGACAGGAACGAACTTTCCCGCAGAATACAGCGTTACATTTTTAGTTCGCTGCGTGCGCGGTATTTTCGCATCCCGCCATATATTTTAAGAATGTCTTTAACTGAAAAATTAATAGAAACAGTTAAAAAGTATCCAATATTATATGATTTGGGTCACGAAGACTATAAAAACGTAAGGAAAAAGGATAAGATATGGGACCTAATTGGAAATGAACTAAATCAAGATGGTATGTACATTTTATTTTTGATCTACACCTAAAACATATACTAATATACATATTGTAACGTTATTTTCGGAGATCACGCGCCAATTTTGCAACGATTCTTTCTCGGTCAATTTGGTACGGTCTTTCCACGTTGCGTGTTGCCCCCCCGTTGCAACCTTCCCTCGCCCGTCCCGACGGAGGTATGACGCGAACGGCCCGTCTTCCTCGCGCAGCTTCCCCTTCGCGGACTTATGATTAAGGGCGCCAGACGCCGTATTCCCGACGTCGTATTTTATTATCGGCCGCGGGACTCTAAGCTCGCGGTTCTCTCGCGACCGTCGTCGTGTACGTCTCCCTTACGCGACGAGGGGTAATCTTCCCCCAAAGAAACCTCCGGCTAGATCAGTGTATCGACTCGTACCGTTGGCACGAGGACGGAGAGTGGCGGGGTCCAGCAAGGGACAGCAGAGAGGAGCTAAATGAGCGAGAGTAATCAGCGCGTCGGCTGAACAAAAGTTTATTAAGGCTAAGATTAAATTTGGAAAAGCATAACAATAATCAATAAGGAAAAGCCGAATTCCACAACAGATAATAGCGGAAACTATTGCAAGTATGATAAATTAGTACGCGAGGTATGGCCTGGAGAAACCTTCCGAGCTGGGATCTCAGTCTTGAGCGAATGTTAAATAAAAGAGGAATTTCGCGGAGTACAGGTTTCCCGGAGATAGTAACAAACGCGGTATTACGCGAATGCGACTCGCTCGGGCCTTTCGCCCTGGATCCCGCGACCTCTAACTCGCACGGTGTCGGACTAAGTCGCTGGTGTTTATTTCACGGCGACGGGATGTTTATTTCAACTTTTAGATAAAAACAGATCTTTTTCAAATTTGCAGATATAGTTTTGTGTTTACGTTAAAAGAGTATATGACCTTTCTTATAGAGCTTTGCAAGGGCTTCAGTTTTTGTCTGAAAGATTTTTTTTCTAAAATCAATATTTTCGAAGATGCAGTAAAAAAACAGGTAAAACTTGGAGGGAGGGTAGAGGGCGAAGGGGGCTTCGTCGCCAAAAATCCTTTTGGGGTTTTCATATATGAGCTAAGGAGAACATTTGCTCAAAAATTCAGTCCAATCGGAGGTAAAAGGCAACTGGATAGTCAGGTTTATAGTTTAAATGTAATAATTTCACAAATTATTCCAAAAGAATAATATCCTCACACACAAATATCGAAATAGGAAATCAATCATTGACTATCCAGTACCCTGCTTTGACTTCAGCTTATTCCGAGTATTGATAGAGACTAGAGGTTAATTGCTAAATGATATAAATTAAAGTTCCTAATTTAATATGACATTGTGAGAAAGCTTGATCATCAAGAATTTTAATGTGGATATATATTTGATTCTTTCATATACTTGACATGCCTACACTGAAAAAATATCGAAATATTAGAAAAATATTTTTTGAAATGTATGCAATGCAATTATTCATTTAAATTAAGTATTCGTTAATTTAATTAAAATTACTGTATTTTATTTAATTTAAATAAATAAAAATACTTATTTTAAAAGAAGAGATGCATTGTACACATTTGAAAAAATATTTCTCAATAATTACGATATTTTTTTTTCTGTGTATAGCCTGCGCGCTGGGACTTAGAAAATTTACAGACGGTCGCAACGCGGGGCTTGGAAAATTCACGCCTGTTCGCGCGAGAGGCGAGACGGCCGAAACGAAACAAGCGTGAATCTCTTTAGTGAGGAGTGAGAAGGGCAGGAGGTACTCTCTCTCACTCGGCGACCCGAGCGTGCCCGAACGCTTCCGAGCTCACGGACGAGCCCTGCGTCTGTATGCGTGAGCGTGCTTGCTCGAGGTCTAAACGTTTCGTCGATCGAGGCGCACCTAGCAGTAGAAGTGTGAAGTACTAAGTGGCCAGTGACAGCTGGATAATACTTTCAAAGTTTTCTCTTTATTGTTCCATCCAATGCGAATAAAATTATTTTTCCTGGTAATTGTGATATAGTGTACAAGTCCTCGACCTGTCCTTTTGATCGTCAAACGGTTAAATAAGTTGAACTATTAAATAAATTCTTTCTTATGACAGCCATGTTTGTTTTTGTGAAAAAGCCTCAATTGCCCACCTCTGCTTTAAACATAATTTCTGCAATAATTGATACGTAAGTAGCTACATATGAAAGTTACAGGACTAGTAGGAAGGTTTAAGCTTTCGTTTAGTCACATCCGTTTCGAGGAAAAGTGATTTCTAAGGCAAGTTAACTTTGAAAGTAAATACTGCTTGATTTCTAGGGTCATCTAGGGTTTTAGCTGACTGAAACGTTGGGTTCTAGCCGGTACGGCTCCCTCTTAATTTGTTGGTGAAATCTCTCGCCGTGTTCGTTACTTACTTCACCAAGATTGTCCGGAACGAAATTCAAATGCGAATGTAAAAAATGGATTTTCAGCAACATATGTACGCCTGTTAGAAATAAATAAAGTAGTAAAAAAAATTAAAGAGAAAATGAACAAGAATAAAATGAAATAATTACATTCCGTTACCACTTTATTAATTTTTAACAGACGTATATATGTCGCTGAAAATCCATTTTTTACATTCGCATTTGAATTTCTTTCCGGAAAAACAAAAAATGACTAAAAAAAAATAACAAAAAATAAATAATATTTTAAAAACATAAAATGCCTTCCGCTTCGGAATTTATCAAATATTTGATAAATTTGGTTGGTTTTATGTAATTTTTTCGAAAAATGTTATCTTTCTCGTTCACGCATTTTGGCGGATCATAAATACCCCACTACACTTGCCCCCTTTGCTTGAAATCATTTTTACCATTTTTACCATTGCTATTCGTATGCACGTGGAAACCATGCGTGACAAAAAGATGCTTCCGACACTCCTTATCCTACATTATTTGGATCGTAAATGTAATGTCATAAAACCCGCACACTGCCCTGACACGTTTCTAAAGTTTTACTTATCTTTCAAATGTGCGTGGTGGCCTTGGAGAGGGAGTATGGTAGACCGGGACAGAGGGACAAAGGAAGAAAGAAATAATATGTATTTGTCCATGCCTTGGGAGAGAGACAGCGGGGGGGGGGGGGGGGCAAGCCGTCGAGGTCAGGACGATGGATAGTGGTCCATTTCACGATTATAGGATGGGCAAGATTAAAAAGACGCGCACAATATTCTTATTTTAAGATAGTAAAACGAACCGAAGACAAACCAAGAGCCAAAACTATTTCTAAAATATGCTAATACACTGTAGTGTCCATGTCATCTGGTTGTTTTATTTGATCTAACTTAGTAATATACATATTGCAAGCGATTAAACTCAATGTATTGTCGAAAAAAGTAATATATTAAAAAAATGTGGAATGTGGATTTATTCACTCAATTGCTAATAACTTTGTCATTTTCCGGTCTATTTTCTTCTGGTTGGTGTTATTTTTTGCGCAAAAGTATCGGCTTTACGTACATGAAGAGAAACCGGACGTTTTTCATCGGTTTCTATTTTTCCGTGGCCACAGAATCAGTTTAAAAAATTAATTTTGGTGAAAATCTGGAATATTTTCATCTATATCTTTTGAACCGCTTAACCACTTAAAGATCGCATAGTATATATTCGTTCGTCATTTCACTGGCTTTCATTTGGCGCCAAGAACGACGAAATCGGACACATCTAGCTCCAAATATGGTTGTTAAAGTGAAAGGAGGTCCAAAAAATGAAAAAATTGCAATATAAAAAAAACTGTTCCATAAAAAAATGTTTAACTTCGATTTTCGAATTCAGCGGGTGAAACCCCATAAGAAAAGTCACCTCTCATCAAATGTACATGAAAAAAAATTTATTTTGTAAACTAGTGTAATAGCACAGCTTCCTCTTCATCCGAAGATATGCCAGAATACATTTCTTACAATTTTCTAAGGCTACACATACAGATTACGTTTTGATTTTCTATGCGATACTATATTTCCTGTTCCGTAAACCGCGGTGGTTTGTTTTACTCTGCGTTACCTAATTTCGCAATAGTCGCGAAATTACCGGTCCCGCTCCCGCTCCCGCCGTCCCGCGTTGGTTTGAGAGCACCTTAAAAAGGTTACGAATCGCGATATTCTCCGCCCGCCGCTGTACCGCCGGCTAACTCAGAAAAGGCCCTATGGCCGCGGAGAGGGGCAGGGTCGAACGCAGAGGAGGTACAAGATAAGGTAGCAGCAAAAGAAAGCACACGGCAATTAACAGAAAATACCCTCCGAATCTCTTATTAAATTATCGCGTGTGTCGAGAAAGGTAATAGGGAGCGAGGCCCGAACGAAAGATGCACAAGGTTGGCGCGACGAAAGTCCTCTCGCTGAGGTAAGGTAAAAGGTAAACTCGCGGCTTATCCGCGCGCGGCGTAGCTTCTCGATACTTCGCGAGGGGTCCTCCGCCGAAACGGTGCGGATTCTCTTACAATGACGCGATAACCAAATAAGGCGAGGGAATAGAAAACGTTAACAGAGAATAGAAAAAGTAACGAGAATGATATTAAAGATAGCGGGGGTCCTGAAGGGACCAAATTACGGACGCGCGAATACTTCGCTGGCGAGGACGACTCGCCACCTCGCGAGGCGAGGAGAACCCCGGTTCGTCTTCGACGTCGGTCACCATCCGCGCACAAGCTGGGCGTACGCACGCTACGTTCTCCAAACGACGGTGATTACAAAACGTGACACAGACAATACGGACAAACGGCGGTTATTTTACTCCCGGCGAAGAAAGAAAACATGCATGATTCGCCGGAAGGACTTGCGATTGGTCTCAACAAAATGTAACGAAAGAAACGACGAAACGCGAACACTGAGCCCTGCCGCGACAGAAGATAAAAGGTATCAGGTACACGACAAAATACAATTCTTGGGCTCAGGTAAAAGGTAACAAGGAAACCGCGATAAATTAAAGATAGATGAACGACGCAAAAATGAGACGCTTCACCCCCAGGATGAGACACGGCGTAAATTACACAATCATCTGATATACAATAAAAGATTCTAATAAAAAGAAGGTCCACTGATGATGTAAGGGCTTACCCTACGAGTGCCGGAATGCGGGCACGCACGCAAATCCTTTCTTTTCTCTAGATCTTCCTCTTTCCTTGCTTTTCCTTTGACAATCACTCCGCCCGCTTAGGTACGAGGTAACAGATAATATTTAGAGATACGAGGCAAAAGGTACAGGCAGCCGACACTGCCAAATCGCAAGTGCCGGCTCGCTCTCGCATGGTCGCGTGCGTGCCCCACTCTATCTTATTAGATCCGCGTCTCGCCGCGAGGGATGGGTGGTCATCCCTCACGTGGTGACTAGCGCAGGATCCGGGAAGTTCGAGACACGTCGGCGATACACGGGCTTCGTTCGGCGCGGCTCCTCCTCTCGAGCAGGCGGAGGCCAGAGCTTCTTTATGGCGGAGGATACCCTATCCGTCACTCGGCCGCCACGGTGCGCCATCCCCATCCCGGAATTGTCCGGATGGAGGCGTCTTACCCGCGCCGGGGACCGCAGTTCCCCGAACGATACCCCGGCCACGTGCCAGGGGGTACCGCGCGGTCGCCGATCGCACTTTTGCTCGGTAGACGGCATGTACCCTCCGCGTCTTCGGCACGACCCCACCCTCCTCGTCCAGCTGTCCGTTTGGGTTTGCCCTCCGGCGCTGGCCTTTGGATGGGGAGGCTCGCGGACGACTTGGCCGCCTAAGGTGGTGGTGGTTGGTGCCCCTCTTCGGTCTGCCCCGCGTTCCCTTCGTGGCGGGAGGCCCGGCTGCGATGCGGTCTCCACCCCAGCACGGCGCCCCCCTTTGGTTGCCAGGACCCGCAGTTGCCGCGTCGCTGCCTGTAGATGGTGTTGCGTGTGTCGCTCGACGGCTTTCCTTACCCCGGTCCTCGCTACTCCCTGCGGTCCTCCTCTTCCTGGATGTTTTTTCTACGCGAACGTCGAACGATCGAGGGTTTCGGGTGCACTCCGCTTACGCTAGGGCGCTGGTTTTTAATGTCTCATCCTGGGGTCGTGACGGCTGGCTGGCCCTTTCTCTAGAAAGGAAATATCTTAGTTATTCGTTCGAGGTTTACGCGCGTGCCCGGTGGGAGAAATTGTGACTGGTAAAATACCACGTCACAATACATATGGGTTTGGAGCAGGCCTTGAAATTATTTCCTCAAAAAAATAATAGTTTTTTAACTGAGGTTATATGGGTAAGCTTTAATGTTGATGGGCTTCCCTTGTATAAAAGTTCTAAAATGCAAGCATGGCCTATATTAGGTCTTGTAAAAAATGTTCATATCCAAATCCCATTTGTACTATGTATATTTTGTGGGGAATCCAAACCGAAGCCCTTAACTGTATACTTTCAGGACTTTATAAGAGAATGTGTTGTTTTAAAGCAAGGCCTTATTTTTAACGATAAAAAGTATATATTTAAAATCCATAGTATTATTTGTGATTCGCCAGCAAAGGCTTTTATAAAATGTATTAAATCGCCAGGCGGATATTCCTGTTGTGATAAGTGCACAGTTACTGGCGATTACTGGTAGAGTTGTTTTAAATAGTTTATTGGCAACAAAAAGAACGAATGAGGGGTTCAGAAATCAATTGGATGAAGATCATCGCGTGGGAGTTTCGCCGCTTTTAGAATTAGATGTCGACACGATCAATTCTTCTCCTGTGGTCTATATGCACAACGTATGTTTGGGAGTGATGCAAAAATTACTAAATTATTGGGTAAGCGGAAATCTAAATGTACGCTTACAACGTAGACAAGTAAATTTAATATCAGAAAATCTAATGAACATAAAACAAAATAAACCATCTGAAATAAATAGGAAACCGCGTTCACTGTCTCACAAGGGGAGGCCCACAACGGGTTGTTTCCAATTTCGCTGAATTTGAAATATGTCATAGTTCAGCACCCCTAGATGCTCATGGTACCCGGTTTTATATGAAGATGGCCCGTAGTTTTCGAGAAAATTGCAGTTAAATATTGCGATTTTTCGGGCTAAATTGAGGATGTGGCAGCGCAGCGCCCGAGAACGAGAGACAGGAAAAAACAACAGAGAATCAAATGTCTTTGTCTCGTCGATACGCGTGTCTCTGTCTATCCTATCGGATAAATGCGTCTCCTTCTCCCCGATATGTGCATCTCTTTCCCGTTCACTCTACAGAACACTCTGTCTCCTCGGTGACACGTTCCTCTCTTTCTCGTCCAGCCTACGAACGTCATTCCTGGCTTTTAAATTTGTCCCGCTCTCGCCCTTTATCAATGACCTCTTTCTATGAATTGCAAAGAGTATGTTCATCATATATAGTGAATAATAAGAATTATTATATGCTATGAATCCATGAGATTGTAAAACGTTAATGTCGAAAAACAGGAAAACCTACAAATAATAATTTTCATTTTTATTTTTGGTATATGCATATATTATGTTTCGCATTCTGTGACCTTCCTTCGTTCTCGATTTCCTCCTAGCTGTTGTGAGCTTCTCGGAATGGGGCCATAATTGGCAGATTTGTGTGTCCAAAGGATTACTCGCGTCTCTACGTCCGCGTCGCTCGTTTCGACCGAAATTCATCATCTTACCAGATTTCGAGTGGCCGGTACACCCGTGTGTTTAATGAAAAAAATTGTTATTATTTCAAGAGGTGTTGAAAGGGTAATGGAAAAGAAAATGTGCACACTGTAGTTTTAAACAACAGTAATATACAAGTATATTTTTATACATACTACTAATAGTACTATATACATGTACACATTCCTGGATTATATTTGTCAAAAAAGTCAAGAAAGACATAATATTTTTTCGCAATGTGCGTAGGTAATAAACGGTACCTGCGTGCATGCACACTTTTCTTGTATCATGCGTACGAGGAAACAAATTTCGTTCACATTGACAAAAATGGGCTTCTCGCCCTCCACCAATATACAGCTATACCAAGCGTACAATATCATGTGAAATGCGGGTACGGTTAATTGATGCGTGATAAGAGAATGCATCCGTATAGCGGCTTCCCGACTGCCTGTCTCCCTGTCATCAACGCGCAAGAACAGGTGATTGTGCATCCTTTTTAAAAGTATTTAACCTGCCTATAAAAACATACGCCGCAAGGCTGGCACAAAGACGTGCATTAAGGTTTTCATATGCAGTTATTCACATAAAGACTGGAAAATTTACCGGGGCCTTACGGATATTTACGCTTCCACATCGTGATCAGACGCTTATCGTTTGCTATCTAGAAAGAGTATCGGACAAAGGGATCTGTTGGGTGCACAGTACAGTAAATTTTCCCACATTGCCACTAGCGATTTTTAACCGGTTAGCTGTGGAATTTTTTTTTCAGTTTTAATTTTTTGTTTTTATATCGAATGGTGTTTTTTATTGTTCATGATCAAGAATATAAAAAATTTGTATGGACTTGTATACACGTCGAACGCAGTTAACCCCTTCGTTATCCTGGACGAGATATCTCGCGACCCGGTACTGCCCGATTAACGCTTTTGACGAGATGATATCTCGCGACCCGATACTGGCCGATTAACGCTTTTGACGAGATATCTCACTTCCTAGCACCAATATTTTGACATTGTAGACGAAATATTTCGTGTTCTGCCTTTGAATTCTTATGTCGGTTATGGTATGCTGTGAGCAGTATGTTGATAAACATTGAAGTTGTGGTACGGCATTCATATGCCGAATATGATGAATGCCGTGTACCACGACTTCAATGTTTATCAACATACTGCTCACAGCATACCATAACCGACATAAGAATTCAAAGGCAGAACACGAAATATTTCGTCTAGAATATCAAAATATTGGTGCTAGGAAGTGAGATATCTCGTCAAAAGCGTTAATCGGCCAGTATCAGGTCGCGAGATATCTCGTCCAGGATAACGAAGGGGATAACTGACTAAACAAAAAAAATTGAAAATGAAAAATTTTAACAATAAGCTGCTATTATAGAATTTGGCACGCCAGTATTTAAATGTCTCCGTTGCCCCGGCTCTCCTTTAATTTTTATCTTGTTTTCGCTGTTTTTTTCTTCGCTCGGCAAACTAATTGTACGAAGGTGGGCGCTCGAGGATCGGATTTCGATTCTACTGTTTGCAGACTGTCACTTCGATTCCGAATTACATGACAACGTCAGAGAATTTACGGTAACAGGGAATAGGCAATATTTAATCAGCATTTCGTCCGTTTTTATTCAATCCATAGTGACATTTTTCATTTAGTTTTCACCTATCTTCTACATTAGTTTTTCGTTTTCCGTCGTTAGTGTTTCTTTTTGCGCGTTTGATTACATAGGATAAGTTAATTCATTTAGTTTTCACCTATCTTCTACATTAGTTTTTCGTTTTCCGTCGTTAGTGTTTCTTTTTGCGCGTTTGATTACATAGGATAAGTTGACAATAAGTGCTTTATATAAAAAATGGCTTCGAGTAGTAGTGCATGCATACTAGGAGTGGACGATATTTTAACACATGCGCTTGTGCATTGTAAATCGCTACTGGAAGCTGATGGATTGCTTGTCGCGAACCCTCGAAACGTTATACCGGCCGCCGCATATGCGATGGGGCAAGTGATCTATGAAAATATTTTGAGATTATTGGAGGAACGACATATTGTCGTGGAGGAGGAGTGCGTTTTCGCGCATGAACTGGAAGATGAAAGTGCGAAAGACTATACACAAACAGAGGTAAGTTATACTTTTCACATTCACTATTAATGGTAATCTTTTGTCTCTAACAATAAATGTCAATTAAATAAAACAATTACTGTAATAATAGTGTCCCAACGAGCCTGCCGCCGAAGAGTTCGAGTGGCAGTACGATGAAGTCGACCCGAGGGAAGGGACTCGGGATTATGTCCCGCTTGATTACAAAAGAAGGACTGTAGCAATGTCCACTTTGCATCCAAAGTGGTCTATTAGTTCATTGCAGAGCAAAGGATTCAGGCGTTTAAAGTCATTCCGCATGTTACATAGTTGGAAGATGGATCTAATGCGCGGAGGCTCGCGGCGTGACAAATGCAAGCTCATAGCCGAATCAACGCTGGAAGACTTTCGCGCAGCGAGAAATTTACTTGAATCTGTAAGACTTTGGAAAGTATTTATCACAAACAGTAATTGAAAAAAATATTAAATAATAAATAATAAATACTAAATAATAAATACTAAATAATAAATACTAAATAATAAATACTATATAAAATACTAAATAATAAAGTTGTAACAGATTTTATAACGTTTTAGGTCACAACGCGGAAGTTACAGCAATGGGCTATGCAAGCCGCTTATCCGCTGCTATCAGAGGATTTTCATTTTATGGCCTCCCGCACGTGGATTAACAGATTCAAGCAGATGAACAATATTAGACAACGAGCAGTGACTCGATTTGTAGGCACAGGCGAATATACATCGTGGGAAGAGACCTTGACGGCCGCAGCTAATTTTCAGCGTCAGACACGTGGCATTATGGCAAATTTCGATCAAAATTTTATATTGAATACCGACCAGACGGGATGTGAGTATCACATTCCGTATAAGCGTTCACTGGCGGCAAAAGGGTGCAAAACAGTACTCGTACAAAAGAAATCGTTAAATCGAATTTCACACTCGTACACGGCACAGTATACCCTCACAGCGTCCGGGAAGGTACTGCCTCGCGTATTTCTGTGCATGCAGGAATCGGGTGGCAATTTTGGTCCCATCGTGAGAAGACGTGTCGACGAGCTGGTTAACAAATATAAAAATATTTATGTCACGTGCTCAAAATCAGGGAAATTAGGTAAAGATATTTTTAAAACATACCTCTCCTCGTGTCTGCGGCCGTATGTAGAGTCCAACAAATGTTTGTTACTCGTCGATTCGTGGAGCGGTCAGACAGATTTATCTATGTACGACGACATTCTTCAAGATGATGCCGGACACCCGACAGCCACAGTAAAGATAATACCGCCAAGATGCACATCTTTATGTCAGCCGTGCGATGTATATTTTTATAGACAAGTGAAAATATTTTTAAAAAGAATGCATAATCACCTGTCCTTGCGTGTTGACGACAGAGAGACAGGGAGTCGGGAGGACGCCATACGGATGCATTCTCTCATCACTCATCAATTAACCGCACCGGCATTTCATAATATGATTTTGTACGCATGGTACAGTTGTAAATTGGTGGAGGGCGAGAAGCCCATTTTTGCCAATGCGAATGAAATTTGTTTCCCCGTCCGCATGTTACAGGAGAAGTGTGCATGCGCGCAGGTACCCTTCATTACCTGCGCACATTGCGACAAAATATTATGTTTCTCTTGTTTTTTCGATAATTATCATCCTGAAATGTGTACATATATATAATACTATTAATAGTATGTACAAAAATATACTTCTTATCGTTATTGTAAAACTACAGTGTGCACATTTTCTTTTCCATTACCCTTTCAATACCTCTTGAATTAAGAACCATTTGTACAATAGCAATTTTTTTATTAAATATACGGACGTACCGGCCACTCGAAATCTGGTAAGGTGAATTATAGCTGTTGCGTGATGTACGTTATACGTGATCTCTCGGCGATTTTCACGCGTCGGGGCCTGGTTGGATGCGTCGTAGGAAATAAAGGTCCACTCGCAAAATAGTATAAGAAGATTATATGCTTCCTTCCTCTCCCGATTGCTCGAGCGAACTAACTCGTTCGAACGCGTACGTCCCCACCCCTGCGCTACGACGCAAGAAACGGCATGGGGACAGCGGACGCTGCCGATCGATCGCGATCCTTGCCGAGGTGCCCTTACACCGACGGGCTCACGCATATAGGAGGTAATAACAATGGCCCCATTCCGAGAAGCTCACAACAGCTAGGAGGAAATCGAGAACGAAGGAAGGTCACAGAATGCGAAACATAATATATGCATATACCAAAAATAAAAATGAAAATTATTATTTGTAGGTTTTCCTGTTTTTCGACATTAACGTTTTACAATCTCATGGATTCATAGCATATAATAATTCTTATTATTCACTATATATGATGAACATACTCTTTGCAATTCATAGAAAGAGGTCATTGATAAAGGGCGAGAGCGGGACAAATTTAAAAGCCAGGAATGACGTTCGTAGGCTGGACGAGAAAGAGAGGAACGTGTCACCGAGGAGACAGAGTGTTCTGTAGAGTGAACGGGAAAGAGATGCACATATCGGGGAGAAGGAGACGCATTTATCCGATAGGATAGACAGAGACACGCGTATCGACGAGACAAAGACATTTGATTCTCTGTTGTTTTTTCCTGTCTCTCGTTCTCGGGCGCTGCGCTGCCACATCCTCAATTTAGCCCGAAAAATCGCAATATTTAACTGCAATTTTCTCGAAAACTACGGGCCATCTTCATATAAAACCGGGTACCATGAGCATCTAGGGGTGCTGAACTATGACATATTTCAAATTCAGCGAAATTGGAAACAACCCGTTGTGGGCCTCCCCTTGTCAGTTACCTAGGTTTAAAGCAACAGAATAAAGAACATTCTTACTTTATACTGGATTTGTCGTTTTAAAAGATGTTCTGGATGCTGGAATTTATAATCATATTGTATTATTTCATTTTGCTATAGCGCTATTGATGTCGTCAGAACAAGGTACTAGAGAAATTAATTCTGAACTAGCTTCTAACATTTTGACGACTTTTATTGATCATGGCAGAAAATTGTATGGATTAGAATTCACAATATACAGGGTGGGCTGGTTTCAACTGTCAAGCAAACAGAAACAGTGACTATAGCGGCTTAAAATAAACACAAAAGTCCTGGACCATTATTCAAAATTTGCAATATTGATCGAGTTATTAACTGTTAAAGATCAAAGAAAAGGGCGTCCGCCAAAACGGCAGCGGGAGGAGCGCTGGAGCATCTGCGAGCTGTAGGACGGTCCAGTTTGCCAACAAACAAATGCGGGGCGCGCTAAGGGGAAGGATTATACGTCACTGGACAGGGCTAAGCCGGCGTTATTCTGTGGTGGGGGCGATCACTATCGCTTCCGAGTAGCGACACTCAACAGGCAGAGATATATGCGTGGACAATTTTTCGAAGGTGCCTCTTTCTTACGCATGCACGCTCGAACGCTGGCTCTCTCTCTCTCTCTCTCTCTCTCTCTCTCACACATGTTATGTAGTAAGTAAGTAATGTATATGAAATAGCTGAGAAAGCTAATAAAGAGTCAATCAATCAATCTCTGTCTGTCTGTCTGTCTCAGG
Source organism: Tiphia femorata (assembly GCA_944319695.1). Classification (NCBI taxonomy): domain Eukaryota; kingdom Metazoa; phylum Arthropoda; class Insecta; order Hymenoptera; family Tiphiidae; genus Tiphia; species Tiphia femorata. The sequence goes on along the minus strand of OX090898.1, from coordinate 11,331,766 downwards.
ACGCGAGACATTCTGCACGTAAAAATAAATGCGTGATTTCGCTACGTGTATTCTTCGCCAAAATTATTACGTACGCTTTCCGTTTCACACCACCTAGCGGTAGATAACAGGGTGTATTTTTTTATAGTGGTATCTCCAGGAGGCCTAATCCACTGTATGTACATCAATGCATAGGGCATTAATGTAATAATTGTCGCGGCCTTCAATACCATCACGCCGGAAATAACACATAGAGCAACGCGCAATATTATACGAAGGGCCGAAATCTGTGTGCGGGAAGTGGGTGGGCATTCCGAACAATTATTACATTAAGGCCCTATGCATTGATGTACATACAGTGGATTAGGCCTCTTGGGGATACCACTATAAAAAAATACACCCTGTTATCTACCGCTAGGTGGTGTGAAACGGATGGCGTACGTAATAATTTTCGCGAAGAATACACATGGCGAAAACACGCATTTATTTTTACGTGCAGCATGTCTCGCGTCCTGAGACAGACAGACAGACAGACAGAGAGACAGAGAGGGAGAGAGAAAAAGCCAGCGTTCGAGCGTGCATGCGTAACAAAGAGGCACCTTCGAAAAATTGTCCACGCGTATATCTCTGCTTGTTGAGTGTTCTCGAAAGCGAAGTGATCGCCCCCACCACAGAATAACGCCGGCTTGGCCGCGTCCAGTGACGTATAATCCTTCCTCTTACCGCACCCCGCATTTCTTTGTTGGCAAACTGGGCCGTCCTACAGCTCACAGAGGCTCCAGCGCTCCACCCGCTGCCGTTTTGACGGAAGCCCTTTCCTTTGATCTTTAACGGTTAATAACACGATCAATATTGCGAATTTTGAATAATGGTCCAGGACTTTTGTGTTTGTTTTAAGCCGCTCTATAAGCATGTTTGCTATGGTAAACTTATAACGGACCACCCTGTGTAGAAGATTCTGTGAAGCTCTGTACGAGAGATCTTGGAAAAATGCGGACTTTTTTTAATAACTGAATAAATATGAATGAATTAAGTTACAATTGTGACACGCACACACACACACCACAAAACAGTTGCAAATCCGTCTGTAAACCTTCATGCCGTGCATCCTGGGTAATGTTAATGCCGGTGGTAGTGTAACATTGAAGTCCCATAAGGGGGACAGTTTCGGGGCAAAAGAGGTTTGTAAACAGTGTTTTGAAAACGTCTCAACGTGAGCTACAAGGATATGCTACGAAAAATAGGAAGTTCTATTTAGAAATTTTATGTTGACTTTGATAACGCTTCTCAAGGTCATCGCAAGGACAAACAACTGCCAGCATGATCTGCCCTCCGTGAAATCATACAACTCTATATGAAACATTTTTCTCAAAAACGCATACTTTAGAAGAAATTTCTCGATGTCCACTGAATCGGTGCTTTCGTTCCACTGTGCGCCGGTCTCTAGGGGAGATGGAAGAATCAGTGATATCTAACAATAAGTTAAATAATGGAAATAGACTGAAAGATAATGATTGAAAAATATTTTCTTAGCTGATGCGCGATGAGGCTTTTGGTTACAATAGAACAATTCATTGCTACACTATTACACTGTTACATACTCGGTACCTCATATTTTTATTAAACATTAAGATAGTTAAACGCTCGGATCATGCTCCATGTAGGGCACTCGCCGCGAAGGAGACGCGTCAGCATTTAGACATCGCGAGGCGACCCAGCTGAGGAATGCGTCGACTCCTCCAGCATGGGCTCGCACCACATGCCGCGCGCCTCTTGCCTACCTACTTTGGGGCACAGACACCGCACTCCGCGCCTCGCTTGACCACCGTATAATTTACAATAAAAGACTCGCGATTGTAATCAACATTGCCTTTAGAGTTCAGACATCGTTACGCTGTCACTCTGCACCGTTCTCTTGCACCGATTCACATTAGAATCACGGGTAAGGACAAAGTCCCGTACTTTATCGTCAAGCACCGCGCAATAGTCGCTTTGCCACGTAAAATCGGGAAGGGCCCGCGGAATACTTGACTCTCGGTAAACGTAGACCACGAACTGGCTACGCGTAGACTCAACCGCGTAAAACATACTCTAAATCTTTGCCAGCCCACGCAAGAGCCTGGAGCTGTAGTTTGTAAGCGCAACTAAGAATATTAAAATCACGTCGCGAACGCGTAAACGTGTCTCCTCCGTGTTGAGTTAGCTTTAAAGCATAATAACTAGTGTAAATCACGGAATAGGATTATTCTTATATCAGAATCGATCGCCCTCAGACTCATTGTACACCTGAGTTGCGATCTCACTTGTAATTATTCAAGTCAATATACGTTTTGATATCTGTTAAACCCAGAATCCTAGTGGAGTCATATGTCATTAGACATTCAAACGCAGGAAGGTGCGCTAACCCAAGCCTTATCCTAGCCTACTCCACTAAATTCCGAATAGGGAAGAATTGAGCTCTACCGCTCGGGTTCAATTTCTTCCTTCAAACAATCTGTTACTGGGACCTTCCATCCTGACAACTCCCTACGTAACAACACTATTACAGTGGGTTGCAAACTCGCAGAATTGACTCGCGCGACTAAAGCAATTGGAGGCAGAACGCAATGTTTGTTTATCATTAAAGGGTAATCGTTGGACCAAATCGTTGTGCCACCGGAATTTTTACCCCCGGTTTTCCCTGTACGTACATCCAAATCTTATGATTTACCGAATAAAATCGTCATCTTCATATTTTTATATATATATATAAGCGAACTAATACGTACCTACTTAAACTTAAAATTTCTTACAATTAGTAATTTTGTTACTCAAAAAGTTAGTCGGTTATGTCGAATTCAAAGTAACGTTTATTTTGAAATGCATGTATTACAAGAAATTTATATAAAGCCGATTTTTCACTTTTCCTGCGTTTTTTCATCTTTCTTTACATTTCATTCTATCTTGTTTCACATCTTAACGCACTCGCCTGATGATGTATCTCGACAATATCCATCCACACATTGGCAAGCTCTATCGCAAAACTAGAATTTATGAATAAAGACTTCATTATCTGGAAGTTATGAAGAACAAGTTTAAACTAATACATCTGCATACTTACAGTGTTGAGATTTTGTGTCTGCGTCTCACCACAGATTATTATATTCTGAGCACACCATATGTATTCTTCATTTTCCTTACATGTGTGTGGGTTGAGTTCTAATGGCGCTGTTTCTATATCTAATCAAATTCAAAAATTTTCTCCAATCGTAATTGAGTTCGTACGAGTTTCGCATGGCCATTAGATGGCCTGGTAAATAAATACTTAATACGATAAGCACATATACTCACAGTGAAAACAAGCCATGATTAGCAGCACAAGTTTTAGTCTAAACACGTACATTTCAAGAACTTCGACGAATAATGAACAACAGCGCCTTTCCCTCCAGTTTGTCTGTGCAGACCTCTCGGTACAAGTATGAAAAAATATCAGCCCGTTGATGGCTCGCATATTTGTCGTGACGCAAAATATTGGCACTTACGATAGAAATATTTCCTCCACGCAAAGAACACTAACATTCGATAAGAAATTGCATACGGATGCGACATTGATGAAGGTTACATATTATTTGTAAAACGTGCATCGTGTATCATTTATCATGTTTTTGTGGACTGTTCCCCTTATCAACAACTGGCTCAATTTCAGTTGTCCTTGCTGGCCAGTTTCGTTACTAGGAATATATGCCGACCCTAGACCATATACCTACGGGGTGGGCGCTTATAAGGTTACAAAACTTAAGAGAACTTAAGAGATCCATAAAGCGGCTTAAAACAACACACAAAAGTCCAGGACCGTTCTTCAATATTCGTAATAATTATCGAGAAATTAATTGTGGAAGATCAAAAGAAAGCGCCGCGTCCGCTAAAATAGCAACGGGAGGAACGCTGATTCCAGCCAGTACACAAAGAATATTAATATTCCTGTAAGCTTCTGTCAGTCAATCTCCCTATGCAAATATTCCTAAGAGAATATTGTTATGTTTTTACAGGAATATCAATGTTCTCTGCAATAAAACCTGAAATTTTCGAATGTGAATAATACTATTTAAAATCTATTTAATATTCGAAATGTAACGATATTTCACTTCCTTTTTGGATACGTGTCATACCGGTTATTGATTTCTATGAAGTTAGCTTGCTAACTTTAAAAATTTCGAAAGTTATGCTTAATTGTGCTAGGTTTGTGCTGATTTGTGCCGCCGCAAACCGGAGTTCGATATCTCAAAAAACGGCGGCGGAGATATTCCAAAAAAACGACTTTCTTGCCAGCTTGCCACTTTTCGAATTTTCAATTTGATCTCTTGTTTTGGCCTCTTTCGGCAGCACTCAATTTGTGCTGGTTTGTGTGTCGCAATCCGGAGTTCGATTGGACACTATCCGTTCGTCCGCAAATTAAGTTGAAAGTTGGAAAAAATAATTGCATATAAAATCTGTAGAAATGAAGATAGTCGAATTCTGCAAAGTGCATTGGATTCATTTAGAGGTTCTGCGCCCGCCCGCGAAAGAAGCAGTCAATTATCTCAAAAAAAATGCAAATTTTATGGCCAAGAAATGCAGAAAAAGTTTCGGGATTTAAAAATTCCAAAAGTTGTGCTGTGTTGTGCTAGCCAAGCTCTACAAGCTTCTCCTTTACGAAAACTCTATCAAAGGAGCCCTTCCCGGTTTTAATGAGTATTCAAAATCAGGGAGTCATTTGTGTAATTTCATCAAAGTTAAATAACTAATAAACGAATTGAGATACCGAGATTCAGAAAGTTGCACTGACTTGTGCTAGGCGAGCCAAACACACTGCAAAAGGAACCATTCTAATATCCCTGAAAATGCAAAAGGTATGAAATTTCTTAATAATTTTATAAAGAAATTTCGAATTTCGAAATTCCGAAACTTGTGCTGACTTGTGTTGGCCGAGTCCAATTCCCATTTCAACATCTCCGAAAATGTAACAATTATAGAATTAATTAAGTTATTATTATAAAAAACTCTTAAACTTTTAAGTCCGCACGAAATTGTTTGTAAAATAATATAAAATTTGTTTATCAATTCTTCGTCTACCCCCAATAATTTTTCTGCAAAACCCTTTGAATTTTTACAAAATATTTGTGCAACATTTCCTGTGTTGCTCGATCCAAAATCGAGTTTCGGTTGGTCAACTAATACACCTAGTTTATTTCGAAGACTCTCCACGAACTGATTTTTTCCTTATCTTTGCATTTTTAGGCACGACCGTAAAGGGAGTGACTTATGCAATCGCCATCGCGAAAACCGTTCGTATGTATGTGTGTATGTGTGTATGTGTGTGTGTATGTGTGTATGTGTGTGTGTGTGTGTGTCCGTGTAGATCCTCGATTTCGGAAAAACGGCTGAACCGATCGGGACGAAATTTGGCACAAAAATCAAGTACACTACTGTGAGTTGACAATAAGGTTTGTGAGCCGCCATCTTGAACCGGTACAAGATGGCGGGAGATTCAAAATTTGAAAAAAATGTAATTTAAATTTAATATTGCTGCCATTTCTAAACGGCTGAAGATAGCGATACATAAAGTTTGCTGGCACCAAATGGATATATACTCAAAGTACATGCCAAATTTCGTTGCGATCCGTTCAGCCGTTTGGCCGGAATACTGGACTAATGGAAATAGTGAAAAATTCATTAATCCATTAGTCCAGTTTTCCGGCCAAACGGCTGAACGGATCCGAACAAAATTTGGCATGTACATCGAGTATATATCCATTTGGTGCCATGGAACTTTATGTATGGCCATCTTCAACCGTCTCGAAATGGCGGCAAATTCAAATTTTTTATCCACTATTCCAGGAAAACTATTGATTAGTCCACTATTCCGGCAAAACGGCTGAACGGATTCGGACAAAATTTGGCATGCACATCAAGTATATACCCATTTGGTGCCAGGAAACTTTATGTATAGCCATCTTCAACCGTTTCGAAATAGCGACAAATTCAAATTTTTAATCCACTATTCCAGCAAAACGATTGATTAGTCCACTATTCCGACGAAACGGCTGAACGGATTCGGACAAAATTTGGCATGCATATCAAGTATATACCCATTTGGTGCCACGAAACATTGTGTATGGGCATCTTCAATCATTTCGAAATGGTGCCAGTTTCAAATCTTTAATTCACTATTTTATTATAATTATAGTTTGAAAATCCCGTAATTTCGAAACGGTTGAAGATGACCATAAAGTTTCGTGGCACCAAATGGGTATATTTTTAAACTACATTGCAAATTTTTTTTGAATCCGCGCAAGCGTTTCGCCGGAATACTGCATTAAAGATTTCAATTTGTCGCAATGTCTGAATGGTTGAAGATAACCATGCATGAAGTTTCACCTCAAATTTTGATTCGGATGCATTTAATTGTCCGGTTTTGATCACTTGGGCCTATTGCAGAAATGCTGCATTTCGTGGGCGAGCGCGAAGCGCGAGCACCCGACGACCTGGGGGGGTATGACGCTTGAGCGAAACGAAAGCGCAGAGAACTATGTAGCATAGTTTAATATCTCAATACTCGAATTTTCTACAATTTCGAAACCTTTGAAATTCGTGGGCGAGCGCGAAGCGCGAGTGCCGCGGTCGTGCCTATTGCAGAAAAGCTTCGCTTTTCTGCACCCGTTAAGGCGAGCGCGAAGCGCGAGCAAAGGCGATCTTGAGGGGGTTGGCGCTTGAGCGAAGCGAAAGCGCAGGGGGCTCTGCCCCCTAGTTTTACTTATTTTCGCCCCTTGCTTGCCAACACTTAATTTCTAGTCTATAAATTATAAGTAGACAACATTCGAAGAAGTGAATCCACGCGTGCAGGGTCGACAAACCAAAACTATAATTTGCCATTTTAGTCGACTTTTCCTCCACATTTTTTAAATTATTAATTTCGATTGGCATTGGATTACATATGTAATACTTTTGCGTCGACTTACAATTAGTGTGCGTTAAAGATTGACAAATTTTACCGTCCACCATTGTTAAAATAAGTTTAAAAGAAACGGTAAACTTTTCTTTATAAACAGTGTTATTTAATACCGAAATTTGCGCCTGAATATTGTTCGTTTCCTTTCGGGTCAGATCAGGAATTTCTTTAGAAAAAATCAGTTTGGCGACCCTACAAGATCGCGTTGAAGATGGAACTGGATTTTGCCATATAACTTTAGTTGGATCTTCAGCATGGTACAATTGAAGAGGCACTATTGAAATTACAAATACAAACGAATCAAATTCCTCTGTATTCAGTAATTGTCTATAATTACTTTGGCCTGAACTTCCGTCTAGACCCCATTTCCATATAAGCATCAGCCAGGCACCGCATAAAGTATCCAGGACCTCGTCCTGTAGTTGGCATAATCGAAGTTCTTCCAGCTTTATCTCAACCCCCAGTGTTGCGAATTTGAACCGCATCTTGCGTAGGATAACGTTGACGCTTGGTCATTAGTATTTTATTCCACGAGGGATATACTTAACTAGTGTAAGAGCCGGGAATGGGAGGTTCCTGGGCTGATCCTGAACAAGTTTTTTCTTTGCCAAAATATCGGACAAGGCCTCGTTTTTGCGTTATTAAGAAAAACGTCCGGCCAATGAGAGCGCCCGAATTTCCCGCGCTCAGGACCGTTGACGTTGGCAGACCATCGCGCTCGGCCGTGGTCGTGTCAAACGCGCCGCGGTTCAAGTCGAAGAAGTAAAACATAATTAAGAAAAATCAGGATTAGTCACGAATAATGAATAAACATATTAATAATTATTATTCGCGTAAAGTAAACAAATGAATTGCCCGTAATTACCTTTTTATTAGTTATTTAAAATGAACGCGGAATGAGATTCCGAAAACGCGATTTTTGGGAATTATCGCAAATAAGAAGGGAAAATCCGTTTGGATTGGATAAATAATTTGGAAAATACGCGAAATGTACTTCGAAATCAATCTACCCGTAGGTTTTGAGGTAAGTGGGGTGTCCCTTCCAGATAACCTGGGCTTCTGTTTAAAGATCGAAATACCTTCAACAGATGTATGACCCCCTCGGTGTCCTAGCGCATTTGAAAAGTATGTCACGATGCTCCATGAGTTAATCAAGGTACGTGTCTGCCTTACAAAATGATTTGCCGATATCAAATAAGTTTACGAAAAAGTGATTTTGCAATAAGTTTAGGAAAAAGGATTGGTGGATTATGAAATAGGAATGAAATATCAATAACAAGTCCATTATTCACAGCTTTCCATGAAAAAATGGGTTGCGTCATTGGATCGCTTCATCGCACAGTGGGGTATTCGACACGATGTTACGTAGAGCCTTATCTGTCAGGAATGGTGGCTCTGCGTGACGTGCGAGGAGGGGAGCCGAGCGGTGTAGCTCGCCTCTTCGTGTGTGTGGGATCTTGCTTGTTTAAAGCGCTAACGAGGGGAGGTTGGGGTGTGGTAGATTCGGATTTACTTGAAACTTATGGTGCTTAAAGATGACCCCTCGTAGAACAATTAACCAAAATAGTAGGACCCAACACTTTGATTTGGCCGAGAAAATCGACTTTGAAAATTTTGTGCAGAACTAGGACCCTTGAGATGTTGAACATTTCAACGAGCAGCGTGGGTAGCTGGGTAAGGCAGGAGCGTAGTAAGCGGCAGGTCTCACGTTCGAGTTACGCTGCGGACTTTTTTTTTTCCTTTGAAATTTGTATTTATTTTATTACTACTTAATTCCCGCTCGCAAAATCAGCTTTTTTTATTTGTGAATAATGAAAATAATATAAACGGGAATGTCTGGAACGTTTGTAATAATTTTTACGCAAAACCAACTAACGGAGTCCGTACATAGGTTGCCGAATACTGCTATTTATAACATACATTGTAAAATACTGTATATTTTAATACAACTCTTCCATTTTCTACAAATTTGTCCACTTTTGCGTAAAAATTATTACAAACGTTCCAGACATTCCCTTTTATATTATTTTCATTATTCACAAATAAAAAAAGCTGATTTTGCGAGCGGGAATTAAGTAGTAATAAATGTGACGTTGCATTTTTGGCACGTCACAAAAATGTAACAAATTAAGAAGTCTTTCCTCCTATACCGGGTGTTTGTGCGTTTGTGTTCTCGCGGACTTACCGTTAGCGCTCTAGAATTCTAGCCTTATCGTAATAGTGCCACCCTTTTGGTGGCACCGCTAATTCTAGTAGCTGTACCGACTCTCCTTCGCTGCCCTCCGTTCCCGAACGGAGCAGCCGTTGGGGCAGTAGATCGCCCTAACGTAAAGTAGAGTAGGTGGGTATCGTCACACCTATTAGATCTGGTAATTAGGTTTGTCCGTCGGCGCCCACGTTCGAATCGTGAGGCCCGTGTGCGATTGTGTGATATCTGTGGCGGGCGAACTATCGGAGCGATCCATAAAGAATCGCGCCCCTCTACCGTTCGAAGAAAGCTGAGCCGCCGGAGCTTTCCGTCTCAGGGGAGTTCGATTCGGGTACCGATTATAGTAATTTTGGTTGGGATCAGGTCTGCTCTTTATTGTTGCCGGAAAGGCAACTGGCGCCCATCCCGTAGTCTCCCCGAGTAGATCTCTGGGCACCACAACTCCCTCACTTGGACCTCTTTGGTCCGTCGGGCGTGAGCGTGGGTGAGACATACCGTCGGGGCGGTTAGTTGGTCGAATCGCGCTCGACGCCTGCGACCTGATCCGTTTGGTTTGCTATCGGTACCACGAGCGAATCCACCTCCCTTGAGCCGAAGTTTTAACGATCGGGTCGGGATATCTGTGACGCTCGGAAGAATAATCTGTATCTTTTTGAGTCCAATAATAAAGACCAAGTTATCGTAATTATTCTTTCCTTGAGCCCGGACTTCTCCCCACGAAATTATCGTTATATAAAATAAATACAAATTTCAAAGGAAAAAGAAAAGTCCGCAGCGTAACTCGAACGTGAGACCTGCCGCTTACTACGCTCCTGCCTTACCCAGCTGCCCACGCTGCTCGTTGAAATGTTCAGCATCTCAAGGGTCCTAGTTCGGCACAAAATTTTCAAAGTCGATTTTTTCGGCCAAATCAAAGTGTTGGGTCCTACTATTTTGGTTAATTGTTCTACGAGGGGTCATCTTTAAGCACCATAAGTTTCAAGTAAATCCGAATCTACCACACCCCAACCTCCCCTTGTAAGCGCACCTCACTGTAATGAAGGATGACAGGACTGATGGTTAAGTAGGTCACTACTCAATGTTTACCCTTCTGGTAAGATGGTACATATATTAAAGAAAATAATGGTACAGAAACCGCTTACAGTCGGTACAATTAGACTGTGGCGGCCGATTACGCTCGCAATGAAGCTGCCCAGGCTAAAAATATTTAACTTTTTATCGCAACGCGTACATGACTATGATATTCATGCGTGAGGCAAATCAATGTATGTATGTACATCGTATAATTAATCTCACGATCACATAATTCCAGTATGAATAATAGCTGCTTGGAAGTAAGTAAATGGGAGTATACATTTTGTTTAACCCTTTCACTGCCAAGGACGAGTATACTCGTCTTTGGCAGGGTGTTATGCATTGCCAAGACGAGTTTACTGGTCCTTCTTTAAAAATGTTATAACATACAGGCTTTTACCAAGAAATAATATAACTTCGGTAAACGATACCACTTAAAATACAAATGGCAATGGGAATAACTTCATGTAATATAGGCTTGGCAGCGAATGGGTTAAAGTATCGATTTGAATGTATAGATTAACGATAGTAAGCGATAGAGTGTTGCCTCCGTGGAGGCTCGTTGAGTTTCCAGGTTGCTCATTGCGAAGCAAACTGTAATCGGTAGATGCATTTTCGATAGGATTGTGACAGAATGTGATAATATAGCGATAAGCACGTTATACATTCGTTCCTACGGATCGCTAGTTCATTACGGTGAAAATTCTCATCCGGAATACTTCGTGCTCCTTGAACGCGGTTTAGTGGAGTGCATCTAACATACATACCTTTAAATTGTGGAGTGTACAAATACTTTTATTAAAAACTATTACTTAGTGCGTTAATTATTACTTATTACTATTACTTATTACTAAGTGGTTAAACATTATTTTAATTTCGGTTAGTGATTGTACAAAAAAAGTGCAAAGAATCATATGGAGGATGCAGAGGCAGGTACGTAAAAGTTACGTCAATTCCGTTTTTATGCTATCATCCGTGAACAATGTTTTAATTTTCAATTATTCCTACGCAGCTTTGGACGCAGCTTTAAATCATTCTTAAACAATTAGTCGCTGACAGTTGTCTAACGTGCCATAGGTGTCGACATCGTACACTCTTATAAAACTTAAAACGAATGCCGTGATGCTTTTTTCTGTTCTCTTAAGTTAGAGGGATTAGTTCCAACACATGACGTGTAAAAAAAATGTTTATGAAATTATAAAATGACATGCGGTATTACAAATCTTATAAAACCTTTATTGCATTTAAATTTTTGGATTTTTTTTTCGATATATAGGTCCTTCCGGGGTTACAACAATTTCAAAGAGGAAATTGTTAGAAATCATGCAATCCTCTGGTTGCACTGATATCGATGAGAAGTTAATTGCTCTTGAAAATTACATACTGCAACAGCAGAAGTATTCGGAAGCCGAAGCGGTGGACGTTATACATATACATATAAACTAAAGTTTCTTAAAATGAAGTTTAAAGGTAAACTTAATAACACATTTTGTGATTATTCAAAAATGCAACACGTTTATAAAAAAAAGTATATTTTCAGAAACATGGGTGGCAGCTAACCGAACAGAACAAACATTCTACGTAAATAACGAAAAATGGCTGAACGGATTTGTTACCATTCCGACTGCTAAAAATATTTCTGGACGACTAAAAGTGGCCTTTCCTGAGTCCAGTGTACGAAGCAAAACAAGAAAAACGGAGACGCTTCGTAAATCCACAGGTGTTGATGAATTAATATTTGCCACACAATCAAAATTAAGATCAACTGGCCAAATAGCCGCATCACAAACTGTTAAAAAAATACTACATTCTCCAACCGAAGCTGTATCGTTCCAAAAAGCTTATTCAACAACTTCTGTTAAAACTAAAGAGCAATTAACACCTTTTGAGGCACTATGTATGTTTGTGGAGTGCGATCTTTCACGATCACAATATGAAATTATTTGGTTAACAAACAAAAAATATTATCCCTGTTACACACTGCTGCAGAGAGCGAAAAAAGAAAGTTATCCCGATCCACAATCATATCGCATAACAGAAACTCTTGCTGAAGTAAATTTACAGAGTCTTTTGGATAATAAAGTTTCAAGATTGGTAGAATATATGAAAGATGTGTTTAAAACTTTGCCGGAAAACGAATTCGAATTGGAATTGGTATCAAAGTGGTGCTGTGATGGATCAAAACAAGCGCAATATAAACAAAAGTTCGAGGAAAATTTCGCTTCAGATGAAAATATCTTTCAAAGTTCATTTGTGCCACTGCGGCTTTCTTATCAATCGAATAAAGAAATATTAGTTTGGCAGAATCCTGTGCCATCATCCCCACGCTACTGCCGACCAATTCGAATACGATTTATAAAAGAATCGGCGGATGTTATAAAAGACGAGATACATTATGTTCGATCAAAAATATTAAAATTAATCGACACGAAAATTGATAAACCGAAAAACATAAAAGTTAAACACACTTTGCTGTGTACAATGGTTGATGGCAAAGTGTGCAATTCGATTACTGATACGACTTCGACGAGTCGTGCTAATGTATAAATGCTATATGTATACAGGGTGTCCCGTAATTAGTGTAAGAACCGAAAATGGGGGGCTCCTGAGCTGATCAGAAACAACTTTTTCCTTTGGCAAAATATCGGACGCGGCTTCGTCTTCGAGTTATTAACGAAAAACCCAAGCCAATGAGCGCGCGAGTAGAGCCCGCGGTCTGCCACGGTAGCGTTGGCGGTCCACCGCGCTCGGCCGTGATCGCGAACAAATGCGCCGCGGCAATACATTCAGGTCGAATGATGAATAAAAAATTAATGCAAATTAGAATTAGTCATAAATAATGAATAAAAGAATTAGTTAATATCCACGTAAAATAAACGAATCGGTCTTTCGTAATACTTTTATTCGTCATTCAAAGTGAACGCGGAATGAGATCGCGAAAGTTACATTTGGTAATTATCGGAAAAAGGAGCAGGAAGAAAATATTTGGAATGATTAAATAAATTAGAACATAAGCGAAATGTACTTCGAAATTGAACTGTCCACAGGTTTTGCGGTTAAAGCCCTACTGTCCGCGGTCCTCTTATCGAAAAGACTTATCACTTTTTAGACACGATCGTAAAGGGAGTGACTTCTTCCATTTTTTTGTCACAATGTACGCACACAAGACATTCCGCCAACCAGGGCTATTCCCTATTTCTTCCGGGAGGCTACTATGCGTCGAACACGATTTCCATCCCGGCCGAAAACTAATAATTGACGGCACGCAAGTACAACGCCTTTCAGAATAATCTGAGGTTTGGTTTCAGGATGGGAAGTCCTTCGACAGATTTATCACTTTCCGCGGTTGCCTGGGACACTTGAAAATGCATCGCGATCGCCCCACGCCTTAATCCACGCACGCGTCTGCATTAGAAAATGATTTGACGCAAACAAATAACTTGACGAAAGAGTGCTTCTCAAATAAATTTACGCAACAGTGCTTTCGAAATAATTTACGAAAACGTGCTTTTCGAATAAATTTGTGAAAAAGGATTGGTGGATTACGGAAAATCAACCGAGTGTAATTATGAAACTAAAATTACTCACAGTCTTCGAAAAAATGGGTCGATGTCGCTGGATCTCTGCATCGATTCGATCGAAGAATCCGTGCGAACAGCTGATCTCAGAAGGGTCACTGAACTCACATCGCGGCACGGCCACTAACACTATCGACGCCTGTACGTGAGGGTTTTGGTGCCAACTTCAAAACTTTCAATAATTATCATCCCCGATAGGACACATTGTTCTTAACTCGCGCCGGTTTTACGAGAAAGCAGGGCCCTAATACGAGTCTCTTTTATCGCGAAGCATGCCCTCTCACGTCTTCCACTCATTTTTTGTACTTTTCGGAAAATATTCGCGATAAATTCATTATTAGCCTACGGTCGTCGTGTCGGTTACCGTTCTCGACGAGATCGACTGCCTGCTCGTTTGTCATTTGTCTTTTATGCCGGCCCTCCACGATGCTGGCCAACCACCTTTCGTGCCACCTCGCGTAGCACCAGCCTTACATGCAGAGCTGCCCTTTCCTACGGTCGCTATAAGAGACAAATGACAAACGAAGAGGCAGTCGATCTCGTCGAGAACGGTCACCGACGCGACGACCGTAGGCTAATAATGAATTTATCGCGAATATTTTCCGAAAAGTACAAAAAATGAGTGGAAGACGTGAGAGGGCATGCTTCGCGATAAAAGAGACTCGTATTAGGGCCCTGCTTTCTCGTAAAACCGGCGCGAGTTAAGAACAATGTGTCCTATCGGGGACGATAATTATTGAAAGTTTTGAAGTTGGCACCGAAACCCTCACGTACAGGCGTCGATAGTGTTAGTGGCCGTGCCGCGATGTGAGTTCAGTGACCCTTCTGAGATCAGCTGTTCGCACGGATTCTTCGATCGAATCGATGCAGAGATCCAGCGACATCGACCCATTTTTTCGAAGACTGTGAGTAATTTTGGTTTCATAATTACACTCGGTTGATTTTCCGTAATCCACCAATCCTTTTTCACAAATTTATTCGAAAAGCACGTTTTCGTAAATTATTTCGAAAGCACTGTTGCGTAAATTTATTTGAGAAGCACTCTTTCGTCAAGTTATTTGTTTGCGTCAAATCATTTTCTAATGCAGACGCGTGCGTGGATTAAGGCGTGGGGCGATCGCGATGCATTTTCAAGTGTCCCAGGCAACCGCGGAAAGTGATAAATCTGTCGAAGGACTTCCCATCCTTAAACCAAACCTCAGATTATTCTGAAAGGCGTTGTACTTGTGTGCCATCAATTATCAGTTTTCGGTCGGGACGGAAATCGTGTTCGACGCATAGTAGCCTCCCGGAAGAAATAGGGAATAGCCCTGGTTGGCGGAATGTCTTGTGTGCGTACATTGTGACAAAAAAAATGGAAGAAGTCACTCCCTTTACGATCGTGCCTAAAAAGTGATGTCTTTTCGATAAGAGGACCGCGGACAGTAGGGCTTTCACCGCAAAACCTGTGGACAGTTCAATTTCAAAGTACATTTCGCTCATGTTCTAATTTATTTAATCATTCCAAATATTTTCTTCCTGCTCTTTTTTCCGATAATTACCAAATGTAATTTTCGCGATCTCATTCCGCGTTCACTTTGAATGACAAATAAAAGTATTACGAAAGACCGATTCGTTTATTTTACGTGGATATTAACTAATTCTTTTATTCATTATTTATGACTTATTCTAATTTGCATTAATTTTTTATTCATCATTCGACCTGAATGTATTGCCGCGGCGCATTTGTTCGCGATCACGGCCGAGCGCGGTGGACCGCCAACGCTACCGTGGCGGCCCGCGGGCTCTACTCGCGCGCTCATTGGCTTGGGTTTTTCGTTAATAACTCGAAGACGAGGCCGCGTCCGATATTTTGCCAAAGGAAAAAGTTGTTTCTGATCAGCCCAGGAGCCCCCCATTTTCGGTTCTTACACTAATTAC
Organism: Tiphia femorata; assembly: GCA_944319695.1. NCBI lineage: Eukaryota > Metazoa > Arthropoda > Insecta > Hymenoptera > Tiphiidae > Tiphia > Tiphia femorata. Next base: position 11,316,039 of record OX090898.1, on the reverse strand, counting down.
GGGACACCCTGTATGTGGTGTATCTTCAAAAAATTTTAATAATTTATCGAGCATATGTGAAATTAAATCAGAAACTCTCCAGTTCGGTTTGTCAATTTTGCATGCCAGAATTCGATTTCTTGAACACTTATTACATGTGGCATATAAGTTACCGCTTAAAAAATGGCAAACCAGAAGCGAAGTCGATGAAGCGATTGTACAAGAGCGTAAACTAAAAATACACAATGAGTTTAAATACCTGTTCCGACCTAAAAACAGTCGGTCACAGCGGTGACCAATGCGGCGGATAAGGCAGTTAGGCCCTTGACCGATCTAAGGATGAGCCCCCCCTCTTGGCTCTCCTCATCGGTCGTCATATAACAATCGAGAGTCGAGCGACACCAGTCGTTGCCTGCGCATGCAGAATTCAGACGTGCGTGCGACCGTTTAGAAGTCTCAGAGTATAATAAAGTAGACTGATCCCGTCAAGGCTGGAACAGTTATTTTCCTTCCCGAAATATAGAAGGAGACGGGTGGAAAAAGTCGCAAGCTTGCGACTGAACATTTTGGTCCTTCGAGCCGGATGCGTGCAAAGCATCGAGTGTAGTGAGCCTTTGAGGAAAGTAAGCATAAATTCATAGTAAGGTGGCGATTGCCAGGCACCAGTGAACAAGGACTTCTGCGACGGTTGGATTCGCACGCAGAGAAGCACGCGAGGACAACCACGTGCACCCACAATAGCATCGGCTAGGACGAAGTGCAAGATGTCGGACGCGGAGAAGAAGATCGCCGTGGCGAAGCGGACGAACATCAAAGGACAAGTAACGCGTTTTCGTAATTTCTTCGAGTCATCCCCAGGCAACCAAAATCTAGAAACGGTGGAGGAACGTCTGGCAAAATTGCGTGAGTTGTGGGCTGAGTATGATGCGTTTCAAAGCATTATTGAATCGTTTAACACAACGGATGAAATGAATGCAGAGTGTGAGAGAGAGCGTGAAACATTTGAAAACCACTACTTCGAAACGGTAGCGCTTGATCGGCAATTAATACCTAGATCGGATGTCGCGAACCCCGCTCCCACCATACTGACAGCGACGGTCGGTAATTAAGGGATCGTCACGATCTTCGATCCGAACCTGCAGTTACCAAAAATAAATCTGCCGAGCTTCGGCGGTAAATACGAGGACTGGCCGGGTTTTTCCGACTCTTTCAATGACATGGTTCACAATAAAGCCGGGATAAGTGCAGTAAATAAATTGCATTATCTAAAATCGTGCTTATGCGACGACGCTGCGCAAGTTATAGAAGCATTAGAGATTTCGGTAGATAATTACGAAATAGCGAGGTCGTTGTTAGATGAGAGATATAACAATAAGAGAATCATCGTACAGAGTCACGTGAGAAAATTGTTCGATTTACCGCCAGTAACGAAAGAATCGGCTGACAGTTTAAGAACATTACTCAACACAGCGCTGAAGCATATCAGATCATTAGAGGTATTAGGACAGGATACAGGATCGTGGGGTCCAATGGTAACGCACATGGTTATATCGAAAGTAGATAGATACACGAAACGTGAATGGGAGCGTAGCGTAAAGGGATCGGAAGTGCCTCCGATCGATAAACTGTGGACCTTTTTGCGGGATAGATGCTTCGCCTTGGAAAATTCTAGCATAGAAACACTGAGCGGCGCGGCCGCTGCATATAAAAGATCTTCGCGGCCACCATACAATGCCAATATGTCAAGACAGGTGGGTATAGGGTTGCGTGCGAAGCAAACGTGTTGTGCATGCAAGCAGCAACACAATATTCAGAATTGCAGTAAATTCTTATCACTTTCTCTCGACGAAAAGACCGATATGGTGAAGCGATTAGGGATGTGCTTTAATTGTTTGCGCGAGGGCCATATGGTCAGCGTGTGCAAGGCGGCGCGATGCAAAGAGTGCGGTCGCAAGCATCACGTCATGCTTCACCCCCCCCCCCCCCCGCGCTCGAGTCGTCTAGTTCGGCAATTGACAAAGTAAGTTCCGAGAATGTCACCGCGTTGTCAGCCACTTTGTCGTCACAGTCTATTTTAGCAACCGCGTTGGTAGATATCGTAGGGAATGGTGAAAAGAAGAATCGGTGTAGAGTCGTGTTAGACGGAGGCGCGCAAGGTCACTTCATGACAGAGAAGTGTGCAAAAAGATTAGGATTACAAATGCACAAGATTGATATTTCTGTGCTCGGTTTCAACGCCACCTCGACCACAAATATTTCACACTTTGCGACTGCCAACATGAGGTCAACGAACGGTAGATTTAGTAAAAATTTAACATTTCTAATAGTCCCAAAGATTACCGAGCCCCTTCCGACCGAGCTTATATCAGCAGAGTGATAGAGCAGATCGTGCGTCCATTGAGGTGCCTCGAAACGTCCATTTAGCGGACCCCAACTTCCACGTTCCCCCAGAGATAGATGCACTTATTGGCGTGGGGTTGTTTTATACGTTGTTATGCGTTGGTCAATACCCTGCAAAGAATTCGGACGTGGTGTTGCAAAAAACTAAGTTGGGGTGAATCATCGCGGGGGATACGATGACTAAATCCAGTAAAGTCATGAGATGCATGTTGACTAGGAGCCCACTCGAAACCCAAATAAAAAAGTTCTGGGAAATAGAAGAAATGCCAAGCGTGAAATACTTATCGCCCGAAGAAAGGGAGTGTGAAAAGCACTTCAACGCGAATACGGTGCGCGACGAAAACGGACGGTACATGATTAGATTACCATTCAAAGACAACAAGTATGTACTAGGACAATCACGGCAAGTAGCAGAGAAACGATTAATTGCATTAGAAAAAAGATTTACGCGCGATCCAGAATTAAAGCAGGATTACATTGCATTTATGCGCGAATACGAGGCCCTAGGACATATGAAGAGAATAAATTCGTTCAATAAGTTTGAAGACGCGTATTACATACCTCATCACGCGGTGATAAAAAAAAGTAGTATTACAACGAAATTACGCGTTGGATTTGACGCGTCAGCCAAGACAAGCACCGGTGCTTCACTGAACGATATCCTCATGAAAGGCCCCGGGCTGCAGGATGATTTAATGAACATTGTAATGCGATTCAGGACCCATGCGATAGTATTGTCCGCCGACATAGAGAAGATGTACAGACAAGTAAGGGTACATCCGAACGATAGCAGATTTCAGAGAATTTTATGGCGCGAAAATCGAGATAAACCTATAGAAGTATTTGAATTGACTACTGTAACGTACGGCACAACCCCAGCGTCATATCTAGCCACAAGTAGCTTACTCCAATTGGCATTGGATGAGGCCGCTGAGTATCCGGAAGCGGCGGAAGTCGTTAATAAGTCACTCCCTTTACGGTCGTGCCTAAAAACGATTTTTATGTAGACGACCTTCTGACAGGGGTCCCAGATCTGCGCGCGGCGATAAGATTAAGAAGTGACTTGATAAACCTGTTAAAACGTAGTGGTTTTAATTTAAGAAAATGGTCATCAAATGATAATAGAGTGTTAGAATCAATAGCAACATTGCAAGAGAACATGTGTGTGTGTGTTTAAGCGACAACGCGATGCAAAAAACTCTGGGTCTGTACTGGGATCCGACCGGGGATGCGATTAAGTATGTGGTACATATGAACGAACATACAGGTACGATAACGAAGCGCACCATACTTTCACAAATTGCAATGTTATTCGACCCATTAGGATTGTTAAGCCCCGTAATTACCAAAGCGAAAATATTTATTCAACAGTTATGGTTGAGCAAGTATGAGTGAGATGAGTCGTTGCCGTTAGATTCGACAACCGCGTGGCGGGAATATGTTGATAAATTGCCTCTTCTGAACTAGTGTAGATTTGCTAGAAGAATAACTATAGACAAGTCAGTCAATGTGCAGCTTCATGGATTTTGTGACGGGAGCGAACAAGCATACGCTGCATGTCTGTATCTACGGTCAATAAACGACAAGGGTGCGATCAACGTGCGCTTGATATGCGCTAAATCGCGTGTAGCGCCGATCAAAAAGTTATCAGTTCCGCGATTGGAGTTATGCGCTGCACTTCTTCTAGCGAGACTGTACACAATTGCGAAGGAGGCCTTAAGATTAAAAAATTGCGAGACCTACTTTTGGACTGATTCTAGTATAGTGTGGCACTAGATCGGCATGTCCCCCCACCGGTTAAAAACTTTCGTTGCCAACAGAGTGGCAGAAATTCAGGCGGCTACAATGAGTGAGAAATGGAAACATGTGGCTACGCATGTCAATCCTTCCGACATGGCGTCGAGAGGTCAATTCGCGTCCGAGTTTGTAGAAAATAGACTATGGCGAAGTGGCCCTGCGTGGCTAATGCAAGGGGAAGCGTGTTGGCCGAACCTATTGCCAGAAAGAGTAGATATACCAGAGGAGCGAGCGGTAGTAGCGCTGAACGTTATGAATAGTAATTGCAATTTTATTGAGCGTTTCTCATCGTATGTCAAATTGAAGCGTGTGGTTGCATGGTGTCTTAGATTCAAAGAGTACTGTCTACGAAAAAGCAGAATCAGTGGACCGTTATCGTGTGAAGAAATAAACCGCGCCGCGTTTATTGTCGTGCGAGTTGTGCAAAATGAAGTGTTCCGTGAAGAAATAAGTGCGCTGACGAAGAATAGTGCGTTACCGAAGAAGAGCAAAATCCTCTCTTTGAGTCCATTTGTTGATCGCGACGGAATTCTACGTGTCGGCGGAAGGCTGCGTCACGCGAATATCAAATACGCGGCAAGGCATCCTATATTGCTACCGAGACAAGGACACTTTGTGCAGCTAGTGGTGAGACACAACCACGAAAGAAACCTGCACTCTGGTGCTCAGACCACACTATACGCGATACGGCAGGAGTTCTGGATCATTGACGGAAGAAACACGGTAAAAGAAATAATCCGGAAGTGCATCAAATGTTTCAGATTTAAGTCTACTGTACCTTCATATACGATGGGAGATTTACCAGAGGAAAGGGTGAATCTATCCTGTCCATTTAACACGGCAGGAGTAGACCTATGCGGACCATTCTTCATCAAGCAAAAGAAATTTCGAAATCGTGGCAAGAACAAAATATGGGTTGCTATTTTTGTATGTTTTGCTACGAAAGCAGTACATGTAGAGATCGTTAGTGATCTAAGCTCGGAGACCTTCATAGCGAGCCTAAGACGATTCATCGCGCGCCGAGGTAAGCCGGCAAAAATCTACAGTGACAATGCGACAAACTTTGTAGGAGCACGAAACCAATTGGATGAAATCCTGAAATGGGTAGAATCGGAGCAGCGCCACCATGAGACCTCCAATTTCTTGGCTAACCTCGGAATAGAGTGGAGCTTCATACCGCCGAGGGCTCCACACTTCGGGGGATTATGGGAAGCAGCAGTAAAAAGTCTTAAACACCACATGAAAAGAACAATAGGGGAGTGCCTGCTCACCTTTGAGGCGTTCAACACTTTCATAATCGAAATCGAGGCGATTCTCAATTCAAGACCGCTCACAACAATGTCAGCGGATCCGGACGACATTCTCCCACTTTGTCCTAGTCACTTCCTCATAGGCGACTCTTTATGCGGTGCTCCAGAGCAACAGTTTGGCGACACGCCTGTCAATCGATTGTCATATTGGGAACATGTCAGCAAATTGAAACAGCACTTTTGGCAAAGATGGTCAAAGGAATACATTAACGAGCTAAACCAACGAAGCAAATGGAGCAAGGATGCATCGGGCAACACTGATCTCGGAGCGGTGGTCCTATTGAAGGAAGATGCTACTCCTCCACTACAATGGGTGCTTGGTCGCGTTACGAAGTTACACCCAGGTGCAGATACCATAGTGCGCATAGTGACAGTGAAGACAAACAACGGTGAATACAAGCGTAATGTAAAAAAGATTGCGCCATTACCATTGTACAAAAATCAAAATTCGGTCTAAGTTAGTTTTAAAATAGTATAATAAACACGCAATGCAAAGCGATGCGATTTCAGTAAGCCATGAACTGGCTATCATTTGAACGTAGTCGGGAACGTTCAAAGGGAGGCGGCATGTTCTGACCTAAAAACAGTCGGTCTAATCACAGCGGTGACCAATGCGGCGGATAAGGCAGTGTGGCCCTTGACCGATCTAAGCATGAGCCCCCCCCCCCCCCCCCTCTTGGCTTTCCTTATCGATCGTCATATAACAATCGAGAGTCGAACGACACCAGTCGTTGCCTGTGCATGCAGAATTCAGACGTGCGTGCAACAAGGCTGGAACAGTTATTTTCCTTCCCGAAATATAGGAGACGGGTGGAAAAAGTCGCAAGCTTGCGACTGAACAGCCAATTGGGTCTGAACATTGACGTTCCGAAACTGGGTTTTGGGAACAAAAACGATGGTAACACCAGTAGACAATTTTTACAAAATTATGAAGTGTCGAGTCAGATTACTGGTATAAATATGGAGCTAATGTATCGCTTAAAAGTAATTTTAGAAACTATGTCAAGTGGTTATAGGATTGATATTATTAAGTTTGCATCTTACACAATGGATACGGCCAAACTTTATGTTAATTTATACTCGTGGTATCCCATGTCACCAACACTTCACAAGATTTTGGTACATGGCGCAACGGTCCTCGAACATATATTGTTACCAATTGGTGAATTATCGGAAGAAGCCTCTGAGGCAAGAAATAAGCATTTTCGCATCTACCGAAAAAATTATTCAGCGAAGTTTTTTAGAAAGTCGTGCAATTGTGATGTTTTCAACCGATTGTTATTAACCTCCGATCCGCTTATAACTAGTGTAAGAAAACTTGCGAAAAAAACAAAATGTAAATTTTCATCCGAAACTCTTGACATGTTTGTTAACCTTGCCTTAAGCGATGGGTGGGGGAAGAGACACTCTTTTTTTTTTTTTTTTTGGAATTAGCTTTAATCCACGATTGCCCGTTACAACTGTTGCCATGTTCTACTTAATCTACTTGACATCGCAAGGGTTAACGTGAAGTTACCCCTCGAGCGACCACTTTCTCGCAGCGTTCCTGGTGCGACCGTGAATCTATTGCCTGTTCGTGTTTGCCAATGCCGGTTGCCGACTAGTTGGGTAAAGTGTGCGTTCCCTGCTGAGTCGGTGGACAGATATGCCACGGCCCACACGACACCAGCAGGAGGGCCCGCTTGGAGAATCCTTCCTTCTCCCAGCGTATCCATACAGAAGCCTCGCGATTTCCCGCTCCTCAGGGTCAATACGCCAGGACCCATCGGAGGTTCACAGGAGAACCGTTAATCCATTGATGCTTCCTTACCAAGGATACCCGTAGCGCACTTCGCATCACTTCACGAATCGGCATACCCATTCCCAGCATTCACCAACACATCACAAAGTATTTCTACAGGTGTAGTTACCCTCTGACACCCAACACGCGCTGTTAGAATTGGTCACTCGAAGTTCAAACTGACCACCCTTCACCACCTTTTACCGAAGACACCGTCACTGATTTCGCGCAAACGATCGCGATCTAACCCCCACTTCGCTCATCGCTTCGCTTATAAACCCTTGTCCCCTCCCTATCGTAAATATTGCTCGCACACCCGTTGGATTTACAAGTTCATCTTAACTACACCGACGAATTAATCGTGCGGTTCGTAAGAAGCACAGCGATCAAATTATACTTTTTTACTAAGCCTGACGAGAAATTAATCGGGACCTCTGGTTTCATAAGTAAGGAGAGACAAAAGGAGCGCCTTAAACCTAAGAAAAACAGTAGTAACGATTACAAGTGACGCACTTGCACAAAATTAACAACGAAAATCCTATTATTATTATTATTACTAATGCCATCATCATCATCCTCTAATATACACTCAACACCAATGTTGCTGCTTCCTCCGTTTTGTGTTCGCTCTGGCAATGAAGCTGATTGCGATGTTACTTCTGATGGTGAATCATTATTATCAGAAGCATCAATGCCAAAGGAAGTGTTAGACACTTATTGTTAGTTAGATGTATTTTAATTTGTGTAAGTTGCGACTTACCTTTTAGAAGAGTAATCACCATTATGAATTTCCTCCGAAATTGCAAAGGCAACGAAACAAATTTCGGTAGTCGACGAATTGAAGAATGTTTTCTCTCTCATTGTCAGTAGATGTAGAACAGATAAAGGATATTGCTGTCGATCACTTACTGTGTCTCTACTAGGAATAATTTACCGAAACTATACAAACCAACTGTACCGCACAGACTGATTGTTTCTGCTTTAAAGAAATCCTTATACGGATTCTCAAAGTCCCTACAAGGCATAATCCGATTGGGCATCGAGTCCCTCCTTCTGTCGGGAGTAACAAGCTACGCATTACTACGCGTATAAACCGTACACGTCCCGCCTATGTCAAGAATAACCGTTTAGCGACAGAAACATTCCGGCTATACACCCAGCTTATAAGCTGTACTACGAAGAATTGTGTTATGAGAATGAAATATTGTAAGAGGACTGTTGTGCAATTTTGATATCGTGTTGGATCGAAACGGTGTTTCCAAAGTACCGTGTTAAGAGGCTCGATTGTTCTAACAAGCACTGTTAATGCAATGAAATGTATAACATTACCATTGCAAAGTGTAACACTAACACTGTAGTTAATACAGTTCATTAAAGAATTGTACAGAACAGTATCCTATTTTCGCTTTCGTCTGAATTAATTTATGTAATTCATTAATTAATAATTATTGATAATTTTTTAATTTATGTAATTCGTGTTTAATTTAAAAATTTCTTACGATGAAGTATTTGTTAGTCTTTAAAAAGGTATTTATTTCTTTCTAATCGGAAGCATTGAATTTATAGCATTTTTCGTAAACAACAGATATACACTTAGTTAAACTAAAACTTTGTATATAATTGTATTGTATTTTTGTTAAGTTGTACCTATATTGAGATGTACTGATTATAGCTGGATATTTTTTGACAAAAAATACTATAAAACTTATATTTTCTATGAAAAAAAGTGTTTCATTGAGTAATTCCAAACTATATTTTGCAACTGTATAATAATGTAATAAAACATGAAAGTACCAAACACGGTATGCTCTAATCCATGAAAATAATTTCGGTCCCGTTTTCGTACCGAATACTCCACTGTGCGTCGTGTGGTAGGTATTAAGTGACCCCAGGGCTTTTCCTTGTATTGGGTTGTTCGGAAAGTAATTTCGTTTTTTCCCGACAGAGGATGTTCACGCCGGTAGTTAGTTACTACAGCCCTCTCTTGGGGCCCAGACGTGTCGCCGTGGCGCTCGAAGCCACGGGCCGGTCCGACACTACGTGCTTTGTCCAAGCACGCACGTTTTTCGTGGTTCTAAGGACAAAGACCAGTAGTTCCTCTCGATCAATCAAAGGCGACGGACGTTTATACCACACGCTCGCGCATGAGATACCGCAACAGTCCATTTCTTTGTTTTATTCCTGACAATATACGTAAAATATATTACTGTTACATATAACGAAGTGAATACTATCACCATCCATCCCACACCACGCCTGCTTCGCGTGTTAATATGAGTAGTAATACTAGGCCGGTTCTAATTCACAACAAACGGATATCAAATTACACTTAGGTCATCAACCCCCCTGATTCGTGGAAGAGCACGACGCAAAACTGCTGACGTTCACACATTTTTGCCCCCCACCCCCTGATTCGTGGAAGAGCACGATGCAAAACTGCTGACGTTCAAGGTCAGTCAGATGATGCAATCCCGAATTCGTGGAAGAGCACGATGCAAAAGTGATGACGTCATTACATACCCCCCCCCCTGATTCGTGGAAGAGGACGATGCAAAACTGCTGACTCGGCGTCATATCATCACCTCCACCACCCCTCATCTAGAAATCGTCGAAGAGCACGTGTGCAGCTGACGTTCAAGGTCGAATTCCTGGAAGAGTACCCCCCCCCCCCCCCGATTCGTGGAAGAGCACGATGCAAAACTGCTGACTCGGCGTTACATCATCGCCTCCCCCCACCCCACCCCTCGTCGAGGATTCAAGAACACGTGTGCAGCTGACGTTCAAGGTCGAATTCCTGGAAGAGTAGGACGTTGCGGTGTAGAATTTCATGCACTCCACCCCAGAATTCCTGTTGCGCAGTTGCAGACGATGCAGCGACCAAATTCCAAAACGATGCAAAAAATGCTAACGAGGTGGTGTAGAATTTCGCCGCCACCGCCGCCGCCGCCCCTCGTCTAGAATTTGTCCAAGAGCACGATGCAGAACTGCTGACTCGGCGTCATCCCCCCCTTCATAACAGGATTTTCAAACTGGCACGAGCCTGCAAAATGACTCATCGTCGTATAAAGTTACAGCCGCGGATCATTTTTTTCTCTCTTTTCCTCCAAATCTACCGCCATAGTTGACGCTCGTACAACAGATCGGCCATTTGGAAAAAAAACGTTCAAGGTCAGTCAGATGATGCAATCTCGTATTCTACGATGCAAAACTGCTGACTCGGCGTCATATCATCGCCTCCCCCACCCCCTGATTCGTGGCAGAGCACGTTGCAACGTGTTCAAGGTTAGTAGTCAGATCGAATATCTCTAAGAGTACCCCCCCCCCCCTCGCACTTCATAGCAGGATTTTCAAACTGGCACGAGCCTGCACAATGACCCATCGCCGTATAACGTTACAACCGCGGATCATTTTAAAATGCTGACTCGGCGTCATATCAATCCTTCTAGAACGTTCTAGAATGTTCCAGAAGCTTCTATAGAATTCGTCCAAGAGTACCCCCTCCCCTTCATAGCAGGATTTTCAAACTGGCACGAGCCTGCACAATGACTCATCGTCGTATAAAGTTACAACCGCGGATCATTTTTCTCTCTTTTCGTCCAAATTTATCGCCATAGTTGACGCTCGTCCAACAGATCGGCCATTTTGAAAAAATCTGCAAGCTAGCAGTTTTGCCCCACCAGTAACAGGTGCAAGCATTATAAAAGCCAATGATTTGCTCACAGACGAGCACAAAAAATCTATCGCCATAGTTGACGCTCATCCAACATATCGATCATTTGGAAAAAAAATCTGTCCGTTGAACGCAAGAACGGTCGATCGAACGCTCCGTCGAACGGTCGAACGGTTGGCAAATTTGATACTTGTGCGAGGTCCGCTTATCAGAGATAGATCATTGTGATCATACACCGTTAAGCGAGCAACATCTCATTCTTAGCGCTCTTTGTACAAGTAAGAGATATGGAGGCGGTCTTATTGCAAGAACTTCGACGCACAGTTCAACTCTTAACGCAAAGACCTTCCAATATTATTAATACCGATGCTCGCGATGCATGGTTGTCGCAATGCAATTGGTGTATCCAATTAATCGTGGATCGATTACAAATTGGACAGGATTTGACGATTGGAGCGCGAATTTCTTTGACAGATAAGATTGCAAAACTGAAGTCACTAAGAGCGGTTTTGCCCGGATCTGTGAAATTGGGTGAAGGGTATGGAACAATCGACCAATCACGCGCATCATCGCTTATTTGGGAGAACGTGGAAACAGCTTTTGCAAACCAAATAACCACGGGAATTGTGATTAACAGTGAACATATCGATCCGCGACACTTCTTGGAAAATGCTAAGACAATAGTATTTGAACAGATAAATGAAGTGTTTAAAAAAAATACGTGTATAAAAGTGAATGCAGTGTTCTACGGAGATTTCTTCGTGAACGATCAAAGTGATGTGAAAAGCTTCCGTGTTAAAACCAAACAATTATGGCCAACATCAGACTTGAACGAGTGGTACAACAATTCCGTGATCAATCCAGTTTTGACCTCGCTAGAAGAATTTCAGGAACGCGACAGTGGATGGGCTTTATCAAGAATAATACATTTGATGGTTAACATCACAAATGCAATCCAATGCATGCTGGTTGCTACCACGATTTGCCACCAATCATCAAGGCTAAAAGGGCAGTGGTAAATGTGGTTGCCAACGATAACGCCTGTTTTGCCAGATCAGTAGTGGCTGCATTATATCCAGCAGATATAAGCGCTCTTCGAGCATCGCGGTATCCTGCATATAGCACGGTGTTAAATTTGGAAGGAATCACATTTCCCGTAACGCTCAATCAAGTGCCCACATTCGAACGTCAAAACGACGTTTCGATAAACGTCTACTGCTGGGACGCGGATTCGAAGAGGTGTACTCCACTGCGACTCACGACCCATAAAAGAGATCGCCACGTTAATTTGTTAATGTTCAACACCGCCACGCAGAATGCATATCACTTTGCATGGATCAAGAATCTATCTCGACTCGTCTCGAATCAGCTCAGTAAGAAGGACCATAAAACTTACATATGCCACAGGTATGTATTATATCAGCACCACATTGCAATATATATATGCACACAGTTTTTTATATTAATGATTCGTCTTTTTTCATATACAGATGTCTTCATTATTTTATTACCGAAGAGAAGTTACAGCGCCACACTAAGGATTGCAAGGACCTCAATGATTGTGCAATCATTTTACCATCAAGCGAGAATAATCTGTTAAAATTTTACAATGTTCATCATCGCGAGAGACATCCATTCATCGTGTACGCGGACTTTGAATGTATGCTGGGAAGGATAAATACGAATGAGACCGCTCACGAACACCACAACCGTGCCTATCAGCAGCACGAGGCATATAGCGTAGGATATTATTTTCATTGTGCGTATGATTCGTCAATGTGCAAATAGGGTATGTATCGCGGTTCGGATTGCGCTATGTGGTTCGTACGAGAACTCGAAAAGCTTGTTGAGAAATTAGCACCGATATTCAATAATATTGTGCCAATGAATGTCCTGACAAGTGTCGAATTGGAAAATTATAAGAGAGCAACGCATTGCCATATTTATGGGAAACCGTTCGACATCGACGAAACAAAGGTGCGCGACCATTGCCATTATGCTTCGTGTCTCGTTCTCGAGATCACTAGGTAACTAAGTAGTACCGCTCTCATCCGCTAGGATTCACCACAATATTCAGCCTAAAAGAAATGCGCGGGGCCCTACTGCCCCACGCCTGCCAACTTCCTCATAACGTTTTTTGTGCGTTAGAGTGAAGCCACGTTTTCAGCGAGTGCGTAAATAAGTTGTAATAATGGGAAAAAAGTCAAGGAAAAGAAATCGTTCTCCTTCTGTGGAGAGACTTCTAAAGAAATTTAAAAGAATCCAGGAAAAACTGGATAAAAAGCGACTGAGTACGTCGCTAGAACAATCCGATGCTTCGGTTAACCTAAACAATGACTCAGTGTCAATAATATGGTTAGGTAAGATCATATAAGTTTAATATTGCTGGGACAGTGGCGGTGAGCTCACACGAGAGGTGAGACAGACCGCACATAAGCTGTCTAGGTTATATGTTAACCTTCATTTATAATAATTGGCGGTGAGCTCACACGAGAGGTGAGACAGACCGTACATAAGCTGTCTAGGTTATGCGTTAACCTTGATTCAAAACAATTGGCGGTGATCTCACACGAGAGGTGAGACAGACCGTACATAAGTTGACTAGGTTATAAAACTTAGGTTAGAATATCTTAGGTTAGAATTAACCTAGGTTAATGTATTGGCGAGGAGCTCACACGAGGGGTGAGACAATCTCGTACAAGATGACTAGGTTATACAAGCAATATATGCAATTATTGACAATGATAACCTAGATCCCTTCCTCTTCCAGAAAAATCTCAGCTAGCCGATTCGGATAAAGAAAATACGATCGATAAGAGATCGCGGGACAGAATCGGCGGACAGCACGGTATTCGCCGATTTAGACGAAGAGACTATAGAAATTCTAGGCGAAGGTATCCACCAAGAGGAGGGAGAATTCAAATTTCACCCTAGGCTGGTAGAGGCTTGGAAGAAAGTTCTCCTTGGGGGTCTTGATAAAGAGAACAAAACCACGCTTCTCAAGACTTATCCACGCAGGGGTAATTGCCCCATTGCTACATCAAAATTAAATCCGGAAATCGAAACAACGGTTAACGATACATTAAAGAAGCGGGATAAGTACTTAGCATTTGATCAAGATCTTTGCGGCGCTGGCCTGTCCTCACTTGGTAAGGGAATAAACATGATTCTCAATGATAAAAAAATTGAGATCGACAGGAAGGAGCTACTAACAGCTCTGACAGATTCAGGCAAGTTGATGTGCGAGCTCTTTAGACTGTTGACTAGAGCTAGGAAAGCTTTTATCTATCCTAGTTTAGAAAAGAAAGCTAAGGAACTTCTGGAAAAATCTGAAACAGATGAGTTTCTATTCGGTTCAAGTCTATCAGAAAGAGTCAAAACGGCAAAATCAGTTGAAAAACTGGGGTTGACACTGAAGCCTCAGACAGTAGGAAAGAAATATCCTTACCCATCGCGACCAGGGTTAAACTGGAGGAGCCCGTCTGTAAAACACACATCCTACCCACAGGCGGGCTACTATCACAGGACTGCGCAGAGAAAATTCCAGCAGAACAAATCGTTCGGAAAAAACCAACTAGCAAAGCAATCGCGAATGGAGAACCAACGGGGAACCCCGCTACCGGGGGCATCAACAGCTCAACAGTAGATACGGTGTGCACTATAGCAGGGTGTTTAAGACACTTTGCGGGAGCTTGGTCCAAGTTGACTTCCGATAAATTCATCTTGAATAGTATAGTAGGATACAAACTAAGGTTTGATACACCCCCCCTGCAGTCTAAAGCAAATAGAAATATCTCCTTAAATGTAAAAGATGAGAGATATATGCAGGAGGTTATTGATAAGCTTTTAGGATTGGGCGCAATTCAAAGACGTGTTCCGTGTACAGACCAATTTTTGTCATCATACTTTCTAGCCCCGAAATCCAATGGAGAGCATAGGTTTGTACTAAATTTAAAGGACTTAAGGGGTAAGGCCACTCCAGGATTTTCAAAAAATCGATTTTTTTTGTTTTGTTTAATATGTTGCCTTAAAGCCTGAAAAATAAGAAAAAAAATGTTTCATAGCCCGGAAAAATCTCGAACAGGTCGTTTTCGGAAGGTACCGCGGTGCGCGCTCCAAGTGCTTTTCGATCGATACAGCGCGCCTGAATGTATCTCTTAGGGTTCTATAAGGTTTGTATAATAGCTGTTAGATGTCATAAGGGTCGAAGTAAATACAGCTGTGTCATTGTACCTTCAGTCTGGCCGTTGAAACGACACCAAGCGTGCTTCGATTATAGTGCTCCGATTATATTACTCCAATTATATTATTGCGATTGGTGACTGACCAAACTTTCACAAAATGACTAAAAGATTAATATATCGTGGCCGCAAAGGTACAAGGGGAGGAAGCAGTTTTGGAAATAAACCAAACAAGTCACGTCATCGACCATTAAATAGATATGAAATGGAGTCGCCGGATCCCGAGAGCGTTGGTACGTCCGCTAAGAAGCTTAAGCTGTGTGAAGATGTGCATGCAGTTCCAGTAGATGCATCGTTCGGCTACCGTTTTATTAATTTTGTGAGTGTGTTTTCCGCTATCTCACAAGTTGTTGTGTGCAAAGTGTGCAAATCAAACGTTAGATTTATCGAAAGTGGCAAACGTGGACTTGGCTTCAAGATAGTTATTTCTTGCGCCAACTGTGAAAACACTGAAATTCCCAATAGTCCGTATATTAGCCGAGCATACGAAATCAACCGGAGAATAATTGTTGCCATGCGATTATTAGGAATTGGATTACACGGAATCAAAAAGTTCTGTGCATTCATGGAACTGCCTCAGCCAATTTTTCATTCGTTTTATGACAAACTGATTAAAACTGTTCATGATGCAACAGAAACTGTTAGTAAGATTAGCATGGCAAAAGCGGCAGAAATAGAAAAAAAAGAATGTGGTGAAAATGGATTGGTAGTGTCAGGTGATGGTTCTTGGAGGAAACGAGGATTTTCATCATTATTTGGCTTGGTAACGTTGATAGGATGGAAAACCGGAAAAGTAATCGATGTAATTATAAAATGTACATATTGCAAAGCTTGCGAATACTGGAAAAAAAAATCCGATACTGCTGAATATGCAGAGTGGCTAGAAAGACATGCAAACGAATGCCAAGTAAATCATGAGGGGTCAGCCGGTAAAATGGAAGTCGATGCAGTCGTTGAAATGTTTCAGCGTTCTGAAACTTTATATGCAATAAAATACGGCAGATATATAGGTGACGGTGATTCTAAGACATTCAAAGGTGTTTTAAATGCTCAGCCTTACGAGAATTTCACGATAGAAAAGAAGGAATGCATCGACCACATTCAGAAAAGAATGGGAACCCGCCTAAGAAAATTGAAAAAAGAAACGAAAGGTCTTAGCGGGAAAGGAAAATTAACAGGCAACCTCATTGATGAACTTTCGATATATTACGGCTTGGCCATCCGTAGAAACCAAAATTCAGTCGAAAAGATGCGAAACGAAATTTGGGCAACGTTATACCATAAGCTGTCGACAGACGAAAAGCCACAACACGACAAGTGCCCGTCCGGCGAAAGTTCGTGGTGTTCGTGGCAAAAGTCAAAAGCCACCAATAGTTTGAATAGTTATTCACACAAGGGAGCTCTTCCGCAAACCGTTTTTAACGCCATCAAGCCCATTTACGAAGAGTTAAGCACCGATGACCTTCTCACACGATGTTTAGGTGGCTTTACACAGAATAGCAATGAGAGTTTTAATGCTACGGTTTGGTCAATGGCTCCAAAATCGACATCAAGTGGGAAAACTGTGCTGGATATTGCAGGAAATTTTGCTGTGTGCATTTTTAATGACGGCATAAGCAGTATCATGCAAATTATAGCGGCTTTAGGCATGACCATAGGACTGGAGTGTTATAACTTCTGCATTAAGGCGGACGACCGTCGCATTAAGTTATCTGACCGATCGTTGACTGAAGCTGCAAGAATGTCTCGGCTTGCTATCAGATCAGATAGGAAGGATGAAGAAGAAGACAATATCAATTTGGAAGGTCAATTGTATGGTGCAGGTATTGCAGATTAAAGGTATAAGAAAATTTTCTGCTATAGAATGTTACTCAAAACTTTAAACGCGTTTTTCTCAAAACTGCATTTTTCAAATCGGGCGAAATGATAACTCCTACAAATCTTTATCGATTCTCTTAAAATTTTGAGGGCATTTTTTCAGATACATTATCTAGCGAATAGCGTACGGATTTTGCATTAAGTTATAAACTTTCCTTTTTATAAACTATTTTTCGGTGAAATTTTCGGGTGAAAAATGAACTTTTTTATAAACGTCCGCCATTTTTCAAGAAAACGGTATTTTCAAATTTCCGTACGCTATTCACTAGCTTTTGGTATATATTACTTAAAAATTTTTCGTTTTTTGTTCTAGGTTGAAATGTGCGGGAGCAATCGTTTCGCCCGTTTAAGGCCTCGTATGAAAGGTGCCTTGCAATCTTTGATTCAGAAGCCGCCATTTCACATTAAAAACAAATAAAAAAATTTTTTTTTTGCACTTAAATATGGGTTTAATAAAGTATTTTAACTGAATTTTCCATTGCTTTCATTATAGTTTTGAAAAAAATTCCCGAAATTAACTTTCTTTTCTCGGACCTGGAGTGGCCTTACCCCTTAAATAAGTTCATTTCAACAGACCATTTCAAAATGGAAGACATCAGAACGGCATTGAAACTAATGAGAAAAGGATGCTTTATGGCAAGCTTGGATCTCCGGGATGCCTATTATTTAATCCCTATACGCGAAGATAGTCGTAAATATTTGCGTTTCATGTGGAAAGTACACTTTTTTGAATGGGCATGTCTCCCATTTGGTCTAAACATAGCACCTTGGTTATATACAAAATTAATGAAACCTATTGTGAATTTTTTGAGAGAAAAGGGTCTTACGTCTGTAGTATACTTAGACGATTGGTTGTGCTTCGGGGTGAGTAAAAAAGAATGTGCAGAAAATATCCGACTCACTAGACAGTGTCTGGAATCCTTAGGCTTTCTTATCAATGAGGGAAAGAGTATCTTAACTCCTAGTACAAGATGTCAATTCCTGGGGTTCATTCATCCTAACCGTATGACGCTAGAACTTACAGAACAAAAGAGAAAGGGAATATTGTCGTTGATCAGGAAATATAGAGAATTGCAAACTTGTAGGATCAGGGATTTCGCACAATTCGTGGGCAACATTACGGCGGCGTGTCCGGCGGTGCAATATGGCTGGCTGTATTCTAAAAGATTTGAGAGACAAAAATATTTATCTTTACTGAGGAATGAAGGAAATTATGAGGCAGAGATGAATCTACCGTCAATTTTAAAAAGAGATTTTGATTGGCGGGAAGCAGCCACAGCTAAAGCAGTTAATCCGATAAGATTGCAGAAATACACTTTAGAAATCTTCTCGGATGCGTCATTAACTGGATGGGGCGCAGCATGTAATGGTGAAATCGCTCACGGAGCATGGAATGAGTTAGAATTAGAAGCGCATATTAATTATTTAGAGTTACTAGCAGCATTTTTTGCATTGCAATGTTTCGCGTCAAAGAAGCAAAATTCCGAGGTATTACTACGTATAGATAATACCACAGCGATAGCATACATCAATAGGATGGGAGGCATTAAATATCCTAAGTTAAACAACATAGCTAGGAAAATTTGGCAATGGTGTGAGAACCGTAACTTATGGATCACAGCATCATACATTGCATCTAAGGAGAATGTCGAAGCGGATTACGGTTCCAGAGTCATTAACATCGATACAGAATGGGAACTAGCTCCCTGGGCGTTTGATATGGTTGTGCAGAATTTTGGAAGACCGGATATGGATCTTTTCGCATCTCGAGCAAATACTAAATGTAAAAAATATTGTTCATGGCACCGAGACCCCGGGGCTTACGGTATAGACGCGTTTACATTAACTTGGACAAATTTTAATTTTTACGCTTTTCCGCCGTTTGCGTTAATACTGAGAGTATTAAGAAAAATACAGATGGATCAAGCGCAAGGTGTCTTAATCGTACCGGATTGGAGATCGCAACCGTGGTTTCCATTGTGGAAATCTATGCTTGTAGATCCCCCACTGCGCTTCAAGCCAAACAAAAATGTTTTATTATCCGTTTGTAGAACAATGCATCACCCACTGGCGGAGAAGATGACGTTGATGGCCGGGAGATTATCCGGCAAAACTTCAGAAACCGAAGCATTGAGGGAGATGCGATAGACCTTCTTCTGAGTTCGATAACAGAGTCGACACTCAAGCAATATTCTAAGTCTTTACGAGATTGGGTAGCATTTAGTGCAGAGAAGGGATTCGATATGTTTAACCCACAACCGAATCAAGTAGTTAATTGGCTAGCGGAAAAGTTCAAGAACGGGGCGTCGTATGGAGTATTAAATACGGCCAGATCGGCAGTGTCTTTGATCTGTGGGGATAAAGTGGGTAAAGACGCTACGATCGCAAGATTTATAAAAGGGGCCTTTAACCAAAGACCGACCAAAGCGAAATACCAACAAATTTTCAATTTAGAGGCGGTATTACAAGAATTAGAAAGATTGCATCCGTTAGAAGATCTCAGTCTAGCCGAGCTTACAGAAAAACTAGTAGTATTACTAGCGGTGGTGACGGCGCATAGAAGACAGACGCTGTCTTTCATAAAAATTAGCAATACTACGAAAGTCGATAATGGTTACGAAATAATGATTCCATACAGAATAAAGACAACACGGCCAGGGGCCTACCAGCCTCTTCTTTCACTATCAGTCTTTCGAAAAAATATAAAACTTTGTGTGGCCACAACATTAGAAAGATATTTGGCGGTCACCAAAGATATAAGAGGGAATATAGATTCCTTGTTTATTACAACCAGGAAACCGTTTAAAGTAGCATCAAAAGACACTATTAGTAGATGGATTCGCACCCTTCTAGTCAGAAGTGGAGTAGATAGAGAATACGGTGCTCATAGTATCCGGCATGCAGCTACATTGACAGCCCTTAAAAAGGGAGTAGATATAAGTATAATTAAGAACCTGGCAGGTTGGTCGCAAAAATCAAATACTTTTCACAAATTTTATAATCCACCGATTGTCAACAAGAAAAGTGTTTTTGCGGAAGCAATATTATCAAAAGGTAAATAAAAGGAATATTTTATTTGGATATAGATACTCTAAACATCTACTTAGTTATCTAGTGATCTCGAGAACGAGACACGAAGCATAATCGACCGATCGAACGAGCCCGCCGAGGGCGGGCGATGTTCGATTGTGATTATGCAGAGTGATCCCTCGTTCGAAGAGATCACTGCCCACCCAGTAATCCGGTTTCGCACGGAAAATAAGATGTCCCAACCCAATTAGTCATAACAAACTTTAAACTTTATGAGGAAGTTGGCAGGCGTGGGGCAGTAGGGCCCCGCGCATTTCTTTTAGGCTGAAAATTGTGGTGAATCCTAGCGGATGAGAGCGGTACTACTTAGTTATCTAGTGATCTCTTCGGCGGGCTCGTTCGATCGGTCGATTTTACGGGTCGTTATCGCGGTCCAGCCCATCAGGCGTGCAACCTAAATTACAAGAATACGCGTTTCGTTCCAGTAGTTTTTCATAATTTAACGCGATACGATGCACATTTTATTATCAAAGAACTGGCAACCGCGTTTGACGGAAATACTTCAGTATTACCGATTACAAAGGAAAAATACATCTCTTTCACCAAGACAGTCCAATCTTCCAAAATTAAACTTCGATTTATTGATTCGTTTAAATTTCTAAACTCATCTTTGGATAAATTAAGTTCATATATGAGGAAAGATCACATGACGATTTTACGATCGCAATTTAATTATTTGGACGACGGAAAATTTGATCTGCTGACACGGAAGGGTGTATTTCCCTATGACTATATAGATAACAATGAAAAATTGGATGAGACTGCATTACCGACGCGCGACAAATTTTACAATCAGTTGAGCAACTGTAATGTGTCGGAAGAGGATTACGATCACGCGGCGAAGGTGTGGCGCAATTTTAACGTAACTACGCTCGACGAGTACAGTGATTTATATTTAAAAACTGACGTTTTATTGCTCGCCGACATTTTTGAAAATTTTCGTAACAGTTGTTTGCAAAGTTACGGGCTGGACCCGGCTTATTATTATACGTTGCCGGTCTTCATGTGGGATGCGATGTTAAAGTATACTTGTATAGAGTTAGAATTATTAACTGATATCGATATGCTTCTTTTCGTAGAGCGTGGCATTCGCAGCGGTTTGAGTCAATGTTCCCACAGATATGCAAAGGCCAATAATAAATACATGGATTCATACAATGCAGAAGAACCATCGCGATATTTGGTATATTTCGATGTTAATAATTTGTACGGGTGGGCAATGTCGCAGTATCTACCTTACGGCGAATTTACGTGGTTGCACGATAATGAAATCGAAAATTTCGACGTTCGCGCAATATCTCAAACTTCGAACGTTGGATACATTTTGGAAGTCGATTTGGAGTATCCAACAGAGTTGCACGACAGACATGCCGATTTACCGTTTTGTCCAACGCGCGAAAAACCTCCCGCGGGGAAACACGAGAAACTACTCGCTACGGTGCAGGCTATGACCCGTTACGTCATTCACTATGGCAATCTACAGCATTGTATAAGACACGGTTTAAAACTCACCAAAGTCCATCGAATCTTGCGATTTAAGCAATCTCCATGGCTTCAAAAATACATTGATCTAAATACGCGGCTTCGAACTGCAGCTACGAATGATTTTGAAAAAAATTTATTTAAATTAATGAATAACGCTGTTTTCGGTAAAACCATGGAGAACGTTCGAAAGCACGTTGATGTCAAGTTAGAGACGAAGTGGGAAGGTAGATACGGTGCAGAGGCTCTCATTGCAAAACCAAATTTCCATAGCAAAGCTATTTTTACGGTAAACTTAGTCGCGATAGAATTACGAAAATTGGAAATCATATTTAAGAAGCCCATTTATGTTGGTATGTGTATTCTCGATATATCGAAAACATGTTTGTATGAATTCCATCACAATTATATTTGGCCCGAATTTAAAGAGCGTTGCAAGATAATGTACACCGACACGGACAGCCTCATTTACGAGCTCGAGTGCGACGACATATATGACGTAATGAAACGCGATATACATCGGTTTGACACGAGCGATTACGACGATGGCAATGTATACGGTATGCCAAGAGCGAATAAGAAAGTGCCAGGATTAATGAAAGACGAGAATAATGGACGCATAATGACTGAGTTTGTAGGACTTCGATCGAAGATGTATGCTTTACGCGTAGATGGTAGGAAAGACACGAAAAAAGTAAAAGGTGTCAAACATAATGTAATTAGCAAATCCATCTGCTTCGATGATTATGTCCACTGCTTGCACGAGCAAATGGAAATGTATCGCGAACAAAGGTGCATTCGCTCGAAATTACACAATGTATACTCCATATCGGAAAAGAAAAAGGTTCTTAGACCGTATGACAACAAGCGTTATATCAATGCGGAATCCACAGGAACATTGCCCTGGGGGCATTACAAAATTAAGCTCGACGTTAATTTACGGAAATGAGGAAAGAAGAAAAGAGCGGTCAAATTACGGATGAAAAGAGACAGCTGGTAAAGGAGCTACACGCGCCAGCGAGACGTTGTAACGAACCTCCTCGTCACGCACAGGCCCGAACGCGCAAAAGATAGAGAGCAAGCGAAGATACCGTCCGAAGCAAGTCCGAACCGACCCGAGCACGCCCGAGTGCAAGCGAACCGAGTGCGAGCGGACCCGCGCACGCCCGAGTGCGAGCAAACCCGGGAGTAGGCGACGCGAGCGAGTCCGCGCGCGGACATACCCGACCGACCCGACGCGAGCGTCCCTACTCCATTCCGGCGACCAATCGGCATGCGCGGTTCGCACGCCGAACCGGTATAAAAGGCAGTGCTGCGATTTCAATAGCGGCAGCACGCTCCCGCACACAGACGCAGCGCTCGTCGGTGAGCTCGGAAGCGCTCGGGTCGCCGAGTGAGAGGGAGAGTATCTCTCGCCCTTCTCACTCCTCACTAAAGCAAGCCACGCTTGTTTCGTTTCGGCCGTCTCGCCTCTCGCGCGAACAGGCGTGAATTTTCCAAGTCCCGCGATTCGGCCGTCTGTAAATTTTCTAAGTCCCATACGCGCAGGCTATACACAGAAAAAAAATATCGTAATTATTAAGAAATATTTTTTCAAATGTGTACAATGCAAATATTCTTTTAAAATAAGTATTTTTATTTATTTAAATAAATACTTAATTTAAATAAATAATTGCATTGCATACATTTAAAACATATTTTTCTAATATTACGATTTTTTTTCAGTGTACGCATGTCAAGTATATGAAAGAATCAAATATATATCCACATTAAAATTCTCGATGATAAAATTTTCTCACAATGTCATATTAAATTAGGAACTTTAATTTATATCATTTAGCAATTAACCTCTACTCTCTATCAATACTCGGAATAAGCTGAAGTCAAAGGGTACTGGACAGTCAATAATTGATTTTCTATCTCGATATTTGTGTGTGAGAATATTATTCTTTTGGAATAATTTGTGAAATTATTACATTTAAACTAAAAATATGACCATCCAGTTGCCTTGTTAATACAAATCCCACTCTTTGCCAGAAACGTGGACGGAATAAAATTTTGCAAGTAGTAAACACTCGTTAATTAATATCACAACTGAAATTATACGAAAAACATTCTCAGGTATATTGTAAAGTGTAATAAAACTGTTGTGCATATTTTCTATAGAGTTTTGCTACCGAAGAAAAAAATATTGCAATCCACATTACTGCTCGATGGAAACCGCGAGAAGGTGGTGGTTTCTTCCATCAGGCGGAAATGTTGAAAATTGTCTAATAACTCGCTTACAAAATAGAGCTCTTATTGACAATTTTCTACATTTCCTAGGGAATGGGGGAATGGCGGGAATAAAGGAAATGCGAAGTAGAAATAAAAAAAATATACGTACGTTACGCAGCAAAAGAAAAAGCTACAGTATCTGCCATTGCGCATGCATTTACAAAAAAGAAAAAGAAAGAATCCCAAGAAGTATGTACGTCACTACTAAAGCAATATTACAGCCAGCAAGCAAGTAAAGCAGTAAATGAACATTTGATAAGTTAAACATATTAACTCGGTTTATTGCAACTTTCTTCATTTTAATGTCACAGCAATAAGCATATACTGTAAAATTAAAGTGTAGAGAGTAACGAAACGTTGATTTAATCATGTTAACTTATGAGATACTCAGTTACAAGTCTGAGGACGTACAGGAAATATCTTCGTCATCGTTAGCAAATAAATGTAAAAACTTGGTATCATGCGCGACTCTAATTTTATGTAAATTTTCGGACGACATAAGAGCTAAATGTCGTGCATCAACTCTCATGGTCCGAGCCGTTTCTCCTCTCGCCCTTAGACATGATTTGAACACGCACAGAGCTTGAACATGAATTGGAGAAAGTGAGTTGCGTTTCTTTGTTTTAATGTCTGTCAACATGGAAAACAATCTTTCGGCATCGGCATTAGAATTCGGAAGTGATCGCACTGTATTAACTAATTTAGCACATGTAGCATATTTAAATTTTCCATTCGCGTCTTTAACCGCCATTATGGTTTTCCATGCATCGTCAAATTTTAAAGTAGTAATTTTTGCTTTTTGCTCTAATGAGAAATCCAGAGTTAAGGATTGCCATTCTTTCGTTAAAATCTCCTCATCGAATCCGCCGAATCGTTTGGCAACTATTAAAACATCCTGAACCGATGTATTCGGTTCATTTTGTTGAAATTGCTGCAGAGCAATGGTTGGTTCAAAAACCGCCAATTTCCTCAGAAATTCCTCTTTGACAAAAAGTCTCTGACGAATTTCTTTTGCAGCGATGTCGTAAAAGGCCAAACAATTAGCGTAAACTGATTTGACAATTTCCCTCTGACCATCTTCATCTAATTGATCCAGAAGTTCTTGGCAAGATTGTCCAACCATTACACGATCAGGAGATAGCCGGTTTGATTCTAATAATGGATTAATCATATCGTCCTCAACAAAATTTAACAATGGAGATTTAACGACGTTACTTAGGACGGTTCTCAACAAATTTACCGCGGCCGATTGCAATTCATACACTTTTGTTTCACGAGTTTGAAAAGATGCATTAAATTTGTTAAATATGTTTAAAATATATTCAAGAAATAAAAGATATGCTTGAATCTCTGGATTTTGCATCATTGAAAACAAAGTCGCCACAGTCTTTGATTTCTCGCACAATTGCTCCTGTTGCAAAAATTTCAGCAGTGCCTCCCAATTTTCGTTTAGTCTTGCCACGCAAGAATGGTGTGAGAGCCATCGCGTGTCAGACAATTTTAAAATTTTTCTACGTTTGTCCTCACAATTAAAAGAAATCTGAAATTGCCGAAAAATACTTTCGCGTTTGGGACTGCTTGAGACAAAAGATGCCACTTTCCGCATAAGTTCCTCGCATGCAACAGGAATTGCACTGCATGCAGCATTAGCTACTAATGCTGATGCGTGGCACGGACAGGGCATAGTTATCAACTTTTTGCAATAGTTTTCCAATTTTGTTTTAAAAGATTTATGCTTTCCTGTCATAACGGAGGCGTTATCACAAGAAAGAGCGAGAATATTTTGGAACGGAATTTCTTTTTTCCACATTATGTCTCTAAAAGTTGTAAACAGTTTATCGGCAGAACAATCACTCGCGTCTAATTGAATTAATTCAAATAACTCCGTTCGAACATCCAAAGTCTGAGGGTCGACATATCGAACAAGAAACGTCATCCATTTTTGATTCGTTATATCCTCGGTTTCATCTACAAAAATCGAAAATTTAGTGTGTCGTAACACTTGAACCAAACGTTCTTGCTCGCGAGCATGCAAAACATTCACTGACACCTGCGATGTCTTTTTGCGATTCATATTCATGTTTTTCAAGACAACGCTATCTTCAGCGAGATCTTGAAACAATGTCAAAATCTTCCCTGCCGTGTGAAACGGAATATTATGTTCGGCAATGAAAGCAGCATACTTAATATCCGCGATTTTTTTCCTATCTTCAAAAGACAGAGACGATTTTTCAGCTGACATGTTCAAATCTGAATCGAGGTTTCTTATCTGACACTCAGAAATATGTTTCTTTGTGTCAGAATGCCGCTTAATTTCATGAAGACTGCACCAAAGCTTTACATTGCAAAAGGAACAAAAAAAACTGCTTGCATCGCCCGGGATTTCCTCCAGCTATGGCTTGAACTCTTCACATTCAAGCTATGGTTGGAGAAATTTCCTCTGGGGTGATCCATTTGCATTTGATGTTGTTTCTTCGAGGCAATTGTTAAGCATATTTCGATGAGTCATCGTTTCGGCATGCCTCGAAACTCGTGATGAGCAAGAAAACGTTTTGTTGCAAATATTACAAAAGTAAGAACAATCGTCATCGAGGACCTCTTTAATCCAAAATTTATAATTTTCGTTTTCCAGCCAATCACGAGAAAATTTATAGCGTTTCCCAGCAGAAGCCATGCTAAATTATAAAATGGAAAAAATAGCGAGTAACTACTTACACCTTCTCCAAGGCCACCGGAATTTTTACAATACAGCTCACAAAGTTCACCAGAGTAGCAACCACACAATGCGAAAAATAGGCGACGTACACAAGTTTCTAATAATTATTAAGCAGTAGACGACAATGCCTCGTTGAGTTTCGTTCGGTATACTGCACCGTTCGAACACAAAAAAAGTTTTTTCAAAGTAGCGAGTGGCTACTTAATATTTTCGAATATACGCAATGTAAATCCCGAAGCTCACCAAAGTAGCAGCAGACAATTTAAAGAATAGGCGACGTGCACAAGCTGGAGACAAGCAGGGGAATAACGGATGACGATTAAGAACAGCGTGTCTGGCAGAAAACAAGTGAACAGCGCGATCGAGAAAGGCAGTTAGACATGAGAATTCGTTCAAACGGTGCAATATAACGAACGAAATTCAACGAGACATTTTCATAAGTTAAAATGATTAAATCAACGTTTCGTTACTCTCTACACTTTAATTTTACAGCATATGCTTATTGCTGTGACATTAAAATGAAGAAAGTTGCAATAAACCGAGTTAATATGTTTAACTTATCAAATGTTCATTTACTGCTTCAATTGCTTGGTGGCTGTAAGATTGCTTTAGTAGTGATGTACATACTTCTTGGGATTCTTTCTTTTTCTTTTTTGCAAATGCATGCGCAATGGCAAATACTGTAGCTTTTTCTTTTGCTGCGTAAGGTACCTATATTTTTTTTATTTCTGCTTCGCATTTCCTTTATTCCCGCCATTCCCCCATTGCCTAGGAAATGTAGAAAATTGTCAATAAGAGCTCTATTTTGTAAGCGAGTTATTAGACAATTTTCAACATTTTCGCCTGATGGAAGAAACCACCACCTTCTCGCGGTTTCCATCGAGCAGTAATGTGGATTGCAATATTTTTTTCTTCGGTAGCAAAACTCTATAGAAAATATGCACAATAGTTTTATTGCATTGCACTTGTTACACTTTACAATATACCTGAGAATGTTTTCCGTATAATTTCAGTTGTGATATTAATTATAACGAGTGTTTACTACTTGCAAAATTTTATTCCGTCCACGTTTCTGGCAAAGAGTGGGATTTGTATTAACAAGGCAACTGGATGGTCATATTTTTAGTTTAAATGTAATAATTTCACAAATTATTCCAAAAGAATAATATTCTCACACACAAATATCGAGATAGAAAATCAATTATTGACTGTCCAGTACCCTTTGACTTCAGCTTATTCCGAGTATTGATAGAGAGTAGAGGTTAATTGCTAAATGATATAAATTAAAGTTCCTAATTTAATATGACATTGTGAGAAAATTTTATCATCAAGAATTTCAATGTGGATATATGTATGTATATTTGATTCTTTCATATGCTTGACATGCCTACACCGAAAAAATATCGTAATATTAGAAAAATATGTTTTAAATGTATGCAATGCAATTATTTATTTAAATTAAGTATTTATTTAAATAAATAAAAATACTTATTTTAAAAGAATAGATGCATTGTACACATTTGAAAAAATATTTCTTGATAATTACGATATTTTTTTTCTGTGTATAGCCTGCGCGTCTGGGACTTAGAAAATTTACAGACGGCCGAATCGCGGGACTTGGAAAATTCACGCCTGTTCGCGCGAGAGGCGAGACGGCCGAAACGAAACAAGCGTGGCTTGCTTTAGTGAGGAGTGAGAAGGGCGAGAGATACTCTCCCTCTCACTCGGCGACCCGAGCGCTTCCGAGCTCACCGACGAGCGCTGCGTCTGTGTGCGTGAGCGTGCTGCCGCTGTTGAAATCGCAGCACTGATAAAAGGGGCTTCGGAGCGAGCCAAAATCAAGACGGGAGGCAGCTCCCGACCAGCAGCGAGCTGAGCAGCTGGACTTAGTGGCGAGTTGAGCCGCTTAGGGTGACGAGTTGAGTCACAAACGACCGACCGGTGGCGAGTTGAGCCACGACCGACCGACCGATATATAGGGTGACGTATTGAGTCACGACCGACCGACCGACCGGTGGCGAGTTGAGCCACGATCGACCGATACTGTGACGTACCGGGTGGCGCGTTGAGCCACAGTTTAAGGCGACGAGTTGAGTCGCAACTCCGCCCCGCCGGTGACGAGTTGAGTCGGCATCACCATTCCTCCGGGCCTGGCGTATTGAGCCAGGTTTACCCCGGGTCCACCTGGTGCGCTGAACCAGTGTGTGCCTATCCTTAGCCCGAGCGCTGATCGGGTCACCCGCTTGCGAACCGACGAGTTGAGCCGGTGACCTTGCTACCCAAAGTGTTCGAACTCCTGGTGTGGCTTTTCACCACCGCACAAGGCTTAAGGCTTAGGTGCCCCGCACCCACGGCTGCGTGCAATCCACCCCGCTCTCCCACCTGTCTCCTTACCCGACTGCGGGAGCCGCGGAGTCGTACTACTGGACCGACAGACCGCGGATAGAGAGACGAACCGGTAGGACCAAACTTACCGGCTCGTACGGGATCACCCGTTTTGCCCGGGAAACAATCCCTACCGGAAGACTGACCGATCAAGCCGATCAACGTTCCTCCACCGAGAGGAGACGAATTCCGGGACCCGCGTATTAGCATTAAGAGCGATAAGCCCTCGAGTTGAGGAGGGCGTTAATCTCAAGCCGCGTTAATTAATTACTGTGTAGTTGAACCAACGATTAGTAGTTTTGTTAAGCCCGCGAGCTACTCGAGTAAGGCGCAATCCGTAAGCCAGTTCCGTTTAATTTTACCGAAAGCCGCAAGTTATTCGTATTATTACTCGCGTCCACGCGTTCCCGCGAAGAGAACGAAATACCGCGTTAATACCCGTACTGCGTGCTATACAGGCCAACGAGCCCTTTGATTTATTTAGTTATTTTCAAGAGGTTACCTTTTCTTTTTGTATATATTTTTTCTTACAATAAATTTAACATTTTTGTTATGTTCTTACATAACCACCTGGTCTGATTTCTTAAGGTCCCCCCGACCTAACCCCGGACAGATCTCTAGAGCTGCCGGCACCCTTCCCGGCTCCGTCCTAGGAGCATTCCCAGTTACCGACCGTCGTTACAACGTAACTTTATACAGAGACGAGTCGTCGTACGCGGTTACGACGATCTCTGGCAAGCAGATCTCGTAGATATGCAGCTGTATGCGCGAGTCAACGGTGGTCACAACTACATACTCACCGTCATCGATGTCTTATCTAAATGCGCATGGGGAGTAGCGTTGAAAGCGAAAAATGGGAAAGAGGTTGCCAATGCTTTTCTCCGCATTTTAAAGGATGGAAGAGAACCGAGGAATCTCCAAACGGATAAGGGAACGGAATTTTATAATGCGGAATTTCAAGATCTTATGAAAAAATACGATATAAATCATTACTCTACGTACAGCGTAATGAAAGCGTCCATAGTGGAACGTTGGAACAGAACCTTGAAAAACAAAATGTGGCAAAGTTTTACGTTGAATAGAACCTACAAATGGACGACTATTTTATCGACACTGGTCTCCGATTGCAATCGTAGAAGACATTGCACCACCGGGATGCGCCCCGTGGACGTGACGCCGAAACACGCGCTCTTATCGTCCGTATATTCCAACGTGAAGAACGCAGGTCCGGGAAAGTTCAAGATCGGCGATTACGTGCGAGTTAGCAAACATAAGACTCTTCGCAAAGGGTTATACGCCGAACTGGACGACCGAAGTTTTCACAGTTATTAAAATCCAGCGAACCAATCCTGTCACGTATCTTTTGCAAGATATGCAAAATCGTCCTCTTACCGGCGGATTTTACGATTGCGAGCTACAAAAAGTAAAGAATCCCGATGTTTATTTAGTAGAAAAAGTTTTAAAAAGAAAGGGAAATAAATGTTGCGTCAAATGGCTGGGGTTTGATTCGTCGCATAATTCATGGATAAGCTCGGATAATGTTTTATAATTGTACGTAATAAAAATATTTTACAAAGATAATTTTTTTTATTTGCTTTGGCGATAACGATAATACTCCTTCACATGCACTGGATGCATAATGACAGAGTCTGCAGGATTATTTATTAATTTTGTAATGCCCCCAGGGCAATGTTCCTGTGGATTCCGCATTGATATAACGCTTGTCGTCATACGGCCTAAGAACCTTTTTCTTTTTCGATATGGAGTATACATTGTGTATTTCGAGCGAATGCACCTTTGTTCGCGATACATTTCCATTTGCTCGTGCAAGCAGTGGACATAATCATCGAAGCAGATGGATTTGCTAATTACATTATGTTTAAAACCTTTTACTTTTTTCGTGTCTTTCCTACCATCTACGCGCAAAGCATACATCTTCGATCGAAGTCCTACAAACTCAGTCATTATGCGTCCATTATTCTCGTCTTTCATTAATCCTGGCACTTTCTTATTCGCTCTTGGCATACCGTATACATTGCCATCGTCGTAATCGCTCGTGTCAAACCGATGTATATCGCGTTTCATTACGTCATATATGTCGTCGCACTCGAGCTCGTAAATGAGGCTGTCCGTGTCGGTGTACATTATCTTGCAACGCTCTTTAAATTCGGGCCAAATATAATTGTGATGGAATTCATACAAACATGTTTTCGATATATCGAGAATACACATACCAACATAAATGGGCTTCTTAAATATGATTTCCAATTTTCGTAATTCTATCGCGACTAAGTTTACCGTAAAAATAGCTCTGCTATGGAAATTTGGTTTTGCAATGAGAGCCTCTGCACCGTATCTACCTTCCCACTTCGTCACTAACTTGACATCAACGTGCTTTCGAACGTTCTCCATGGTTTTACCGAAAACAGCGTTATTCATTAATTTAAATAAATTTTTTTCAAAATCATTCGTGGCTGTAGTTCGAAGCCGCGTATTTAGATCAATGTATTTTTGAAGCCATGGAGATTGCTTAAATCGCAAGATTCGATGGACTTTGGTGAGTTTTAAACTGTGTCTTATACATTGCTGTAGATTGCCATAGTGAATGACGTAACGGGTCATAGCCTGCACCGTAGCGAGTAGTTTCTCGTGTTTCCCCGCGGGAGGTTTTTCGCGCGTTGGACAAAACGGTAAATCGGCATGTCTGTCGTGCAACTCTGTTGGATACTCCAAATCGACTTCCAAAATGTATCCAACGTCCGAAGTTTGAGATATTGCGCGAACGTCGAAATTTTCGATTTCATTATCGTGCAACCACGTAAATTCGCCGTAAGGTAGATACTGCGACATTGCCCACCCGTACAAATTATTAACATCGAAATATACCAAATATCGCGATGGTTCTTCTGCATTGTATGAATCCATGTATTTATTATTGGCCTTTGCATATCTCTGGGAACATTGACTCAAACCACCGCGGATGCCACGCTCTACGAAAAGAAGCATATCGATATCAGTTAATAATTCTAAATCTATACGAGTATACTTTAACATCACATCCCACGTGAAGCCCGGCAACGTATAATAATAAGCAGGGTTCAGCCCGTAACTTTGCAAACAACTGTTACGAAAATTTTCAAAAATGTCGGCGGGCAATAAAACGTCAGTTTTTAAATATAAATCACTGTACTCGCCGAGCGTAATAATGTTAAAATTGCGCCACACCTTCGCAGCGTGATCGTAATCCTCTTCCGGCACATTACAGTCGTTCAACTGATTGTAAAATTTGTCGCGCGTCGGTAATGCAGTCTCATCCAATTTTTCATTGTTATCAATATAGTCATAGGGAAATACACCCTTCCGTGTCAGCAGATCAAATTTTCCATCGTCCAAATAATTAAATTGCGATCGTTAAATCGTCATGTGATCTTTCCTCATATATGACCTTAATTTATCCAAAGATGAGTTTAGAAATTTAAACGAATCAATAAATCGAAGTTTAATTTTGGAAGATTGGACTGTCTTGGTGAAAGAGATGTATTTTTCCTTTGTAATCGGTAATACTGAAGTATTTCCGTCAAACGCGGTTGCCAGTTCTTTGATAATAAAATGTGCATCGTATCCCGTTAAATTACTGGAACGAAATGCGTATTCTTGTAATTTAGGTTGCACGCCTGATGGGCTGGACCGCGATAACGACCCGTAAAATGACAATGGTCGCGCACCTTTGTTTCGCCGATGTCAAACGGTTTCCCACAAATATGACAATGCGTTGCTCTCTTATAATTTTCCACTTCAACACTTGTCAGGACATTCATTGGCACAATATTATTGAATATTGATGCTAATTTCTCAACAAGATTTTCGAGTTCTCGTACGAACCACATAGCGCAATCCGAACCGCGATACATACCATATTTGCACATTGATGAGTCATACGCACAATGAAAATAATATCCTACGCTGTATGCCTCGTGCTGCTGATAGGCACGGTTGTGGTGTTTGTGAGCGGTCTCATTCGCATTTATCCTTCCCAGCATACATTCAAAGTCCGCGTACACGATGAATGGTTGTCTCTCGCGATGATGAACATTGTCAAACAGATTATTCTCGCTTGATGCTAAAATGATGGCACAATCATTGAGGTCCATGCAATCCTTAGTGTGGCGCTGTAACTTCTCTTCGGTAATAAAATAATGAAGACATCTGTATATGAAAAAAGACGAATCATTAATATAACTAGGGGGCAGACCCCCTGCGCTTTCGCTTCGCTCAAACGCCAACCCCCCCAGATCGCCTTTGCTCGCGCTTCGCGCTCACCCACGAATTTCAAAATGTTTGGAAATTGTGGAAAATTCAAGTATTGAGGTATTAAACTATGCTACAGAGTCCTCACCATACCCCCTGAGAACGTCGGGTGCTCGCGTTTCGCGCTCGCCCGCGAAATGCAGCATTTCTGTAATGCGCGCAAGTGATCGAAACTGGACAATTAAATGCATCCGAACCAAATTTTTACATGTACATCAAGTATATACCCCTTTGCTGCAGTAAAACTTTATGCATGGTTATCTTTAACCATTCAGAAATTACGGAAATTGAAATCTTTAATCCTGTATTCCGCCGAAACGCCTGCACGGATTCAGAAAAAATTTGGCTTGTAGTTCAAAAATATACCCATTTGGTACCACGAAACTTACGCATGGTCATCTTCAACCGTTTCGAAATTACGGGATTTTCAAACTATAATTATAAAATAAAATAGTGGATTAAAGACTTGAAATTGGCACCATTTCGAAATGGTTGAAGATGACCATACACAATGTTTCGTGGCACCAAATCAGTATATACTCCATGTACATGCCAAATTTCGTCCGAATCCGTTCAGCCGTTTTACCGGAATACTGGATTAAGGACTTAAATTTGCTTAAAAAATTTAAATTTGCCGCCATTTCGAAACGGTTGAAGATGGCTGTACATAAAGTTTCGTGGCACCAAATGGGTATATACTAGACATACATGCCAAATTTCATCCAAATCCGTTCAGCCGTTTTGACGGATTACTGTATTAAAGACTTAAATTTGCTCAATAAAAATCTTTAATCCAGTATTCCGGCCAAACGGCTGAACGGATTTGGATGAAATTTGGCATGTACGTGGAGTATATACCCATTTGGTGCCAGGAAACTTTATGTATAGCCATCTTCAACCGTTTCGAAATGCCGGCAAAATTAAATTTTATCCGAAATTTGAATTTTCCGCCATTTTGTGTTGGTTCAAGATGGCGGCTCACAAACCTTATTGTCAACTCACAGTAGTGTACTTGATTTTTGTGCCCAATTTCGTCCTGGTCGGTTCAGCCGTTTTGCCGGAATACTGGATTAAAGACTTAAATTTGCTTAATAAAAATCTTTAATCCAGTATTCCGGCCAAACGGCTGAACGGGTTTGGATGAAATTTGGCATGCACGTGGAGTATATACCCTTTTGGTGCCAGGAAACTTTATGTATAGCCATCTTCAACCGTTTCGAAATGCCGGCAAAATTAAACTTTATTCGAAATTTGAATTTCCCGCTATCTTGTACCGGTTCAAGATGGCGGCTCACAAACCTTATTGTCAACTCACAGTAGTGTACTTGATTTTTGTGCCAAATTTCGTCCCGATCAGTTCAGCCGTTTTTCCGAAATCGAGGATATACACGGACACACACACACATACATACACACACACACACACACACACACACACACGAACGGTTTTCGCGATGGCGATAGCATAAGTCACTCCCTTTACGGTCGTGCCTAAAAATGTGCGCATATGTATACTGAAATGTGGTGCTGATATAATACATACCTGTCGCATATGTGAGTTTTATGTCCGTTCTTACTGAGCTGATTTGAGACAAGTCGAGATAGATTCTTGAACCATGCAAAGTGATATGCATTCTGCGTGGCGGTGTTGAACATTAACAAATTAACGTGACGAGATCTTTTATTGGTCGTGAGTAGCAGTGGAGTACATCTCTTCGAATCCGCGTCCCAGCAGTAGACGTTTATCGAAACGTCGTTTTGACGTTCGAATGTAGGCACTTGATTGAGGATTACGGGAAATGTGATTCCTTCCAAATTTAAAACCCTGTTATATGGGGGATACGACGACGCTCGGTTAACGTTTATATCTGCTGGATATAATGCAGCCACTACTGATCTGGCAAAACAGGCGTTATCGTTGGCAACCACATTTACCACTGCCCCTTTAGCCTTGATGATTGGTGGCAAATCGTGGTAGCAACCAGCATGCATTGGATTGCATTTGTTGATGTTAACCATCAAATGCATTATTCTTGATAAAGCCCATCCACTGTCGCGTTCCTGAAATTCTTCTAGCGAGGTCAAAACTGGATTTAGTACGGAATTGTCGTACCACTCGTTCAAGTCTGATGTTGGCCATAATTGTTTGTTTTTAACGCTGAAGCTCTTCACGTCACTCCGGTCGTTCACGACGAAGTCTCCGTAGAACACTGCATTCACTTTTATACACGTATATTTTTAGGCACGACCGTAAAGGGAGTGACTTATGCTATCGCCATCGCGAAAACCGTTCGTATGTGTGAGTGTATGTGTGTGTGTGTGTATGTGTGTGTGTCCGTGTATATCCTCGATTTCGGAAAAACGGCTGAACCGATCGGGACGAAATTTGGCACAAAAATCAAGTACACTACTGTGAGTTGACAATAAGGTTTGTGAGCCGCCATCTTGCACCGGTACAAGATGGCGGGAAATTCAAATTTCGAATAAAATTTAATTTTGCCGGCATTTCGAAACGGTTGAAGATGGCTATACATAAAGTTTCCTGGCACCAAATGGGTATATACTCCACGTGCATGCCAAATTTCATCCAAATCCGTTCAGCCGTTTGGCCGGAATACTGGATTAAAGATTTTTATTAAGCAAATTTAAGTCTTTAACCCAGTATTCCGACAAAACGGCTGAACCGATCGGGACGAAATTTGGCACAAAAATCAAGTACAGTACTGTGAGTTGACAATAAGGTTTGTGAGCCGCCATCTTGAACCGGTAGAAGATGGCGGGAAATTCAAATTTCGAATAAAATTTAATTTTGCCGGTATTTCGAAACGGTTGAAGATGGCAATACATAAAGTTTCCTGGCACCAAATGGGTATATACTCCACGTGCATGCCAAATTTCATCCAAATCCGTTCAGCCGTTTGGCCGGAATACTGGATTAAAATTTTTTTTAAGCAAATTTAAGTCTTTAATCTAGTATTCCGGTAAAACGGCTAAACGGATTCGGACGAAATTTGGCATGTACATGGAGTATATACTGATTTGGTGCCACGAAACATTGTGTATGGTCATCTTCAACCATTTCGAAATGGTGCCAATTTCAAGTCTTTAATCCACTATTTTATTTTATAATTATAGTTTGAAAATCCCGTAATTTCGAAACGGTTGAAGATGACCATGCGTAAGTTTCGTGGTACCAAATGGGTATATTTTTGAACTACATGCCAAATTTTTTCTGAATCCGTGCCGGCGTTTCGGCGGAATACTGGATTAAAGATTTCAATTTCCGCAATTTCTGAATTGTTAAAGATAACCCTAACCATGCATAAAGTTTTACTGCAGCAAAGGGGTATATACTTGATGTACATGTAAAATTTTAGTTTGAATGCATTTAATTGTCCGGTTTCGATCACTTGCGCGCATTGCAGAAATGCTGCATTTCGCGGGCGAGCGCGAAGCGCGAGCACCCGACGTTCTCAGGGGGTATGGCGCTTGAGCGAAGCGAAAGCGCAGAGGACTCTCTAGCATAGTTTAATATCTCAATACTTGAATTTTCAACAATTTCGAAACGGATTGAAATTCGTGGGCGAGCGCGAAGCGCGAGTGCCGCGGTCGTGCCTATTGCAGAAAAGCGAAGCTTTTCTGCACCCGGTAAAGCGAGCGCGAAGCGCGAGCAAAGGCGATCTGGGGGGTTGGCGCTTGAGCGAAGCGAAAGCGCAGGGGGTTTACCCCCTAGTTTAAACACTTCATTTATCTGTTCAAATACTATTGTCTTAGCATCTTCCAGAAACTGTCGCGGATCAATATGTTCACTGTTAATCACAATTCCCGTGGTTATTCGGTTTGCAAAAGCTGTTTCCACGTTCTCCCAAATAAGTGATGATGCGCGTGATTGGTCGATTGTTCCATAACCTTCACCTGATTTCACAGATCCGGGCAAAACCGCTCTTAGTGACCTCAGTTTTGCAATCTTATCTGTCAAAGAAATTCACGCTCCAACCGTCAAATCCTGCCCAACTTGTAATCGATCTACGATTAATTGGATACACCAATTGCATTGCGACAACCATGCATCGCGAGCATCGGTATTATTAATATTGGCAACGCTTTGCGTTAAGAGTTGAACCGTGCGTTGAAGTTCTTGCAATAAGACCGCCTCCATATCTCTTACTTGTACAAAGGGCGCTAAGAATGAAATGTTGCTCGCTTAACGGCGTATGGCCACATTGATCTGTCTCTGGTAAGCGGACCTCGCACAAGTATATAATTTGTCAGCTAAGACGAGAGGGAATCAAATGAAATTTGATACTGTACTTTGAGCACCATAGTATTATGCGTGGTAGAAGAATTAAGATTGCAAAAATTCGAGACGTAACCTTATGCGGGGATGAGTCATTGTGCATGCTCGTGCTTGTTTGAAATACTGCTGTGATTTTTTGAATGTAACCGGATATATGGACCTTCAAGAGGGAAATGATTCTCCAAAATCGAGCGTTCAACGGATCGGGCTGTTTAACGTATAAGGAAAGTAGGTAGAGAGAATTGTAACAAATGAAAAAATTCAATGAATTGGTATTATAGTTTATTAAGGCAAATCATTTTTAATAATCTTTGAATTGATGACATGGCAATTCGGTCGATGCGATTATGATTATATGAATACCTAAAGCTACTAATTCACAGTCGATAATAGATTTGGGATCATAAACGTCGCTTTCTTTGATGTATTTAGTAACTTCCGGGATCATTTTAACTCCCTTGTATCTACGAACTAACGTCACATGGTCTTCAAACTTTTGTTCGACCGAATACAATTTATCGTATAATAATTTATGCAATTCGATTATGGAATCATTTAAACATAACATTTTTTTAAACGCGTTTCGCATTATTGATATATATGTATCTCCTTTGTAAAACTTAATTATTTTTCCGTCGTATAATTTCCTAAATCCGATACTTAAATCTTCAAAATGAATGTCGTCGCACGTGTTTGTTGACTCGTCGAAGAAACTGCATATGTTGTCTACGTCGGCTACAATTGCGGACCACGTTGTTATGCACAATTCGAGGTTGTTGTTGCGGTTATCGGATAAAATCAGTTGCACATCGAAATTGTTCTCGCGGATATTTATACCAATATCAAGGAACTTTGTGCAGGAATGTGTCAGCGGATACGTTCGACCCAAAATTCTAATCGAACGTTGCAGTCTGGTTCTGGAACAAATAATGAATTGAAAATTAATATTTCTGCTTATCATTCTCCATACATTAAGTTGATTGAATATATTTGAACATGTCCAAAGTAAATATACTTCAAGCACTTACTTTTCATCACGTGCTTTTCGCATTTCGGCAAATCGTTTTGTGTCCTCCTCTTCTTCTTCTAGCACCGAATATGGATATTTCCTCTTGCAGGAGAATTTTTTGGTACCTTGAGAATACATATTTCACAATTCTAACGACACTTTACACCGCACCCTTTCAAATATCTTGCTTCGTTTTTTGTGCTCGTCTGTAAGCAAATCATTGGCTTTTATAATGCTTGCACCTGTTACTGGTGGGGCAAAACTGCTGCCTTGCAGATTTTTTCAAAATGGCCGATCTGTTGGACGAGCGTCAACTATGGCGATAGATTTGGAGGAAAAGAGAGAAAAATGATCCGCGGTTGTAACTTTATACGACGATGAGTCATTGTGCAGGCTCGTGCCAGTTTGAAACTCTTGCTATGAAGGGGAGGGGGTACTCTTGGACGAATTCTATAGAAGCTTCTGGAACATAACACGTTGCATCGTGCTCTTCCATGAATCAGGGGGTGGGGGAGGTGATGATATGACGCCGAGTCAGCACTTTTGCATCGTGCTCTTGGAGATATTCGATCTGACTGACCTTGAACGTCAGCTGCACACGTGCTCTTCCACGAATCAGGGGGGGGGGGGGCAAAAATGTGCTGACAGTCAGCAGTTTTGCATCGTACTCTTTCACGAATTGCTGCGTCAGTGAAATTTGATATGGGGAATTCTCGGAAATTTTGATCCAGAATCGGCATAGTATTACTACTTACATGTTGACAGTATGCATGTGTGTGAAGATATATGAGTGTTTGTCTATGGGTGATGTTGATAAGTGTAGATATACGCGAATGTGTGAATATATGCATATATGTTGTGTGAGAATGTGTGTGGCAATTTATTTACTTGCTACACTTTGTTATTTACCGTTAGCATCAGCGTGACCCAACGTGCACCAACGAGGAGGAAGCTAATCGGATTTGGCACGTCATATGGCCCTGAAAAGGGCCGTTTATCTATAATCAGTTTATGTGGATTAAGGATTCTCTTGCTGCGTTCTATTGCTAGCATCTTTTGTACTTCTAATTAATACGTCAGAAGGATAGCGAACATCATCTTGGTGCCGTGCAAAACCCAAAAATCATAAAACACTGGCTACATGAGCACATGAGCCTAGCGTTCGAGCACCCGACTTACACGTACAATAATAATCCTGTATAGGTGATAGTTCGTCAGCATCCATCCTCTCGTTTATTTCATGGTCATTATTAGGTACGTATGCGATCCATAACTGATATCTTGTTGCGTTACGAAATCGTGAAAATATTTTGACTCTCAATAATCCTGCTTGGGGTGATCTATTGCCATCTCTTAACAACTCAACTTGGAATTCTTCTTCCCCATCTCTTTGCAACTTATCCTGTACATAGGATGGTGCCAATTTTATTTGATATATGCCAATAGTCAGATTTTGCAAGTAATCAATGGTTAAAACTGGGAAATCATTTAGGTGTTCAGCATCTAGACGGACCCATCTTTGAGCATTCCTTGCAGCAAGGTTTTCAACTTCAACTAAAGCCTGGATGATATTAGGTTCTTTTGCTTTTTGAAGTAATCGTTGAGCTAATTCAGCGTTTGCTCTTTCCATGAAAATAGATTGATGGTATTTATTTATGAATGCACCAGCAATTCGATAAAAGTCTCCAAGATTACGAAGATGATCAGTCGGGATTAATTGCCCAAAAAACTTAAAAATAGATTTAATATGACCGTTCCTAGCTTCGACTAACCATCTAGTAGTTGTAACTAAGCGAGATTCATTCGCATCTTCCGTAGTTTGTTGACGTTCACCAGCTTCAAGGAGTACTGGCATTCTGCATGTAATACCTAATACTTCTAACAGTTGAATAACATGTCGGTAGCCTCTATCAACTATTATTATATCATTCTCTTGAAACCATTGATTCATTCTCTGTTCATCGTCCTCCAATTCATTTCGCAGCATAGCTGCATCATTGTTTCGTCTATCAGAGAAATATGGCCCTTGAATGTTTAAAATATAACCATCAGTTGCAACTATTAAAGCCGGCTTTAGAAGATGTCGTCCTTTATGAACGCAGTAAGACTGACGAAGAACTCGAAAATGACTACTTTTTGGAATGTAGGTGTATGTGCCATCAAT
This sequence comes from Tiphia femorata, assembly GCA_944319695.1. Taxonomy (NCBI): domain Eukaryota; kingdom Metazoa; phylum Arthropoda; class Insecta; order Hymenoptera; family Tiphiidae; genus Tiphia; species Tiphia femorata. The sequence continues at coordinate 11,275,256 of OX090898.1, read as the reverse complement.
ATAAGCTATCGCTCTAGGAATATTTGGCTCTGCGTTATACAGTTCGTTGGCAAAGTCAGTTACGTGCCTTTCAATGTAATCCTGTCTTCTGTTACGTCCGCGACGTAACGTAACTCGATGTCAAAGAGACGCTGTGACAATCCGGTCACCGGTATAGCCACTGAAAATGGTAACACCGGATAAGATAATTCTCTTACGCGACCGAAGCGTAACTTGGGGCTCTATCACCACGTTCCCTTCGACATCGAATCGACTATTAATAATTTTGTGTAAAAGAAATATAGTTTAACGGTGTACACGTACTAGTAGATTTCCCGCATGGGAAACGCCCATAATCCACAAACCATACGAATTACGTAACACACTCCTCACCAAGATCTCAAATACCACAAACACAGTGAAACACGTATCACCCATCTCCACTACTATGCCAACCACGAACCTAGCAATAAAAATGGAAAAGGAAAGAACTCATCAAGACCAAGGCCAAGTACGAAGACTGCACGTGGACCCCCCGTCGAACCGGAAAGAGCATGGCAGCGCATGGAGATCTATGCACGCGCACGATCAGGACCGAGGTCACGCGCGGCACGTGGACAAAAGATGGGAGATTGACCTGCACACGCACAGCTCAGAGATCGAAGGCCTATACTTAACCTAATCTTAATTGGTCCTCGAGATATGTCAAGATCGAAGACAAATCTATCCTCATATTTCTCCCAGATAATAGCAGTCACCCCATACCCATGTACATCCTTTTTAAGGGGTTATAAAAGGTACCACCAGCACCACTTTTCGAGCATTCTAGACTCATTCCTTCTTTAGTTCACTTTGTCGCGGATTCTAGCATCATTCTTTCTTCAGTTCACTTTGTCGAGGATTCTAGATTCACCATTTCTTCAGTTTACTTCGTCGAGCCGTATTAGAGCAATAGTATCCAACGTTTACTTGAGTTAGTTTTTTTACTTCACAATTACAAATCTATAGTCAGAGTTTATTGCAATTTCAATTATATAAATTAACTAATCGCGATCAACCAATAAGGGTCTCCTACTTGGGTCCAATATTTGCAGTTTAAAAGTGAGTATTCAATTCAAACCGTCTTGAAATTCGATCAGATTTTTGTCAGAGGTTTTTCAATTTTATATAATATGTTTCGTGCTTGGACACCTTTTGGTACCTCATTCCTTTTCTTTCATATTTAATTATTTTCAATCCTATTCCTCTCACCTTCACGTTTCAACCCTTTCCGATAACTACCATTCAAGCAACATACTCTTTCACTCGTTTAATCCTAACGTTTCCTGTTCTTGCTCTCAAGCAACGCGAGGCGTTTTTCACGGACCTCTCTCCTATTTGACAGTATTGACGCCAACATACCTCCTTAATCCGATTCTTCTATTCACTTTTATCGCAGTACCTAAACATCTTGTCACCATACCTCTTGAGGCGACCACTCGACTGTACCGAGAACCTTCCCATTGACTAAAATTCGAAACTCGCTTCAAAATCACTTTACGACCTTCCACCCCTTAAGTTTTTCCTTACCAGCTTTATTTTGCCATCCTGTCTTCGGCCAACACTCTCGTCACCAGTTCATTCGACTAGTGACCATAGTATCGAACACTTCGTGCAGTATTCACCAGTTCCTTGCTTTATATTTGCTATATTATCTGTGTAATTCCGTTTGTCTCTTCTTACAATATACGTGCCTTCGATTTATTTCTATCATCAAAGTTCAGTGTATTTGTTTCTACCACTCCTCATCCAACGACGTTTAGGCCGCGCCTACATCTATATACATATATACATATATATATATATTTCGGTTGATACATATATATATATATACATATCAACCGAAAGGTAAGAACACAGTTTAATTAAATCCTCTCGTCTACTCTCTATCCGTCCCTCTCACTCTTTCTCTTTCTCTGTAATACTGGTTGCTATACGTTCCACCTCCCTGAAAGTCCTTGACATAACTTACACATATAAGTAATAAGATATTTTTTTTAACATATCTGTATCCTCCTTGACAAGGCACTCTATCACAAAATGATAATAACTCCTGGAATTGTTCCTTTGTCAATGATGTAAAACATTGAAATTCGTCATCTGTAAAATTATTTTCATCGTAGAATGTCCGATTTTGTGCAGCAACTCTAAGTCGTTGCAAAAATAATTGTAACTGAGGGCCTCGAATGACGTAAGGACGATTTATGAAACGTAAACCACTTAATAAAGGCCTCAAGAGATATCCTCGACTATCCAAATGGTGTTCACAAGATCGGACATTTTCAGGAAAGAAAATATTGCGCAGAATAAAAACATCAGCTTTGCACTCATCTGACAATCTATGTAGATTATTATTTGCATTACAGATGATACAAGAACTACTTCTACTTTGTGTCAAAACATTAAGTCTAAGACACATTGGATCTTGTTATGTATTAGCAATCTCATTCAAAATACTTTGACTACAGTTTATACATATCCTCGTAAGAGATGTAACTTCTAAAGGTGGTTTTCAGAATCCTTCTCGATGATTTATAGCGATTTGACATTTATTAACATTCGCATCCCCATCGATTCCAGTCATCACAAGGGGAGCAAATTCATTATCGCAAACATAGCACCTTAAACGATTCCTAAAAGCCATGTTTTATAGGGAGAAATAATAATGAATGTAAGTGATAAATAGTACTAACTTGTGATCGAAAATAATCAATTAATTCTGTTTTCAAAAGACTAAATTAATATATTAAAGACTTATAAAGATGCAAAATGAAAAAGAGCATTAACGTATATTTTAAGTCAGTGCCTGGAATTAGTGCCACTTTTCGGGACGATTTCTGAGGTGACACGCTTCGTATTCCCCCACCAGCGTTCGTCACTTGACGGCCGAGCCGCCGAATGTCGGGTCGCAGGAGCATCTCTGGTGAAGAAATGCTCTAGGCCCCTATCTTCCGCGAATCATCTAATCCCAATATCTCGTAAACTGCCCATTTTCGGACTTTGTACCCGTGGACACTTTTATTCAGGATGTCATAGAGTATAACATATCAAAAATTCAGTCAATTTGACCGGGAGCCAAAATCCATATGTTTTGTGCGGGGCCCTTTAAGTGTTTAATCCAGTATTCCGGCAAAGCGGCTGAACGGATTCGAACGAACTTTGGCATGTACATGGAGTATATACTGATTTGGCGCCACGAAACATTGTGTATGGTCATCTTCAACCATTTCGAAATGGTGCGAATTTCAAGTCTTTAATCCATTATTTTATTTTATAATTATAGTTTGAAAATCCCGTAATTTCGAAACGGTTGAAGATGACCATGCATAAGTTTCGTGGTACCGAATGGGTATATTTTTGAACTACATGCCAAATTTTTTCTGAATCCGTGCAGGCGTTTCGGCGGAATACTGGATTAAGGATTTCAATTTCCGCAATTTCTGAATGGTTAAAGATAACCATGCATAAAGTTTTACTGCAGCAAAGGGGTATATACTTGATGTACTGTAACGCTATTTTCGTGGTCACGCGCCAAAGTTTGTAACGTTATTTTTAATACGCGTTCCGCCCACCGTTACAAAACATCCCTCGCCCGTCCCGACGGAGATACGACAACACCGGTCCTTCTCCTCGCGCAGCCTTTCCTTCGTGGACTTACGATTAAGGGCGCCAGACGCCGTACTTCCGGAGTCGAATTTTTACATCGGCCGCGGGACTCTAGGCTCGCGGCTTATTCGCGACCGTGGTCGTTTTCCCCCTTACGCGGCGAGAGGTAATATTCGGGAACGTCCGACTAGACCAGTGTATCAACTGGTACCCTTGGTACGAGGACGGAGAGTGGCGGGGTTCAGCGATGGACAGCAGAGAGGAAAGAATAAGCGAGAGTAATCACCTCGTCGGTTGAACAGAATTTTATTAAAGAAGGAAGTGAAATAAGAAATGAATAACAATGGTAAATAAGAAAAGCCGATTCAAAGAATAATTAATAACGGGATCTATTGCAGAGGATGATAAGTTAGTACGCGAGGTATGACCCGGAGAAACCTTTCGAGCGTGGGTCGCAGCCTAAAGCGAATGTTGGATTCGAGGTGAACTTCGCGGGTTACAGGTTTTCCGCAGATAGCAACAAACGCGGTGTAACGCGGATGCGGCTCGCTCGCGGTCGCGTCGACTCGTACCCGAGTCCTTCGCCCGTAGTCTTGCGACCTCTAACTCGCACGGTGTTCGGACTGAGTCTTAGATGTTATGATTTTTACACCTCTCTGGACAAGCCGGTACGCTCGTACAGGTCACACGTTTCGCGGAGGGAGTTGGACGCGCAGTAGCAACGGACGCTCGCACACGCTTTCGCGGAATGACAAAAGATAAATACGGTTTTACTTCCAACCCCACGATGTACGGACAAGGACTCGACAGTTACAGAAATGACTAGAATGTGATAGTAATTGTTGCGTACTAATGTAATAATAAGTCCACCAGGCGAAAGGTGGCAGCACCTCCCGGACCGCAGACGCAAAATCACCATATCAATCAATAACGCAATCGATACGCTGCGATACGGGAGGCCGCTCGACTCACAGCGTTGCGTGTGACGCATGCGTGCACGCTCACTCAGCGTGCGCCACCAATTAGAATTTAGATCACCATCCCACTCTTCCTTCCGCTCATGAAGCTTTGCCTCGTGAAGGCGGAAGTATAGCCATTACTCTTCTTGTTCTGATCACCGCGCGCGACACACGTGTTCTTTATAGTTCGGATCATAGTACAAATCATCGTGTAAAATGTCTCGTGTTTCGTTCGTGCTCACCTCATAAAGTATTTAACTCGCGTATCGGGTAAACTCAATCATGTAACCAGTTCAATACAGTGTAAAATCAAGTCAATCTTATTGTTAGACCCGATCACCACGTGCTGTACCTTTGTACGTCATCACCGCCATTGCGACGCAGCACGTGGAAACTATTCATCGTGGAATTCCGTGGTTGCGGTTCTACATATTAAACTAGTTCAACTAATTATTTTGTAAGACTCAAGTCTGTGCTCAAGTGCCAATTTGTACATCAACACCACCACAAGTGGCTGGCATAATTGTACAGTGTTCACTTTAACCAAATATATCTTATTAAACGCTACGGATCCCTGTCACCAAGAGCCGTTTTTTAACATCTAAATCCAGTCCCGTTCTTTACAGTCTACTCTCAACCTCATTTGCACTGCTACCATTCTTTCTTCCTAGTCTCACTCACCAAAGTACATCAACATCCATACTCTTCTCACAGATCATTCTTCTTCAATTTTCTTCTTCCCTCCTACTCACACTCACATCGAACATTCCATCTTTTGGTCCTTCGAGTCAAATCAAACCAACTCACACTCATCCTAAACAGTAATAAATAACAGACTAATGACTCGACACGCGGAAGGGGTCGGAAGGACTTGCAACGGCGTAACGTTAGGAATTCCGCCAGGATGGGTACCACTCTAGTATAGACGACCACTACGGGGTGAGGTATCTCGCGGCGGTCTCTCACGCGGTCGGAACTAGTCGCCCTTCGCCTCCTGCCCAATCAACGAGTCCGGCACTGCCCTTTACGGCCCAGCTGGCTGCACCGCGACCAACGGAGCCGGGAACTGCTCCTCCGGTATCACGTATCCGCGTTAGTATCAGACCACGCACGCGGAGGGACTTTGTGGGGCGACGACTAATTTCGACACTCGGATGCGAGGAATGATAACACGACTCACCACCTAATTCGGGGAAAACGACGGCTTCGCTCTCGTCCGCTCGCTCGCTCGGAGGTACTTCCGCGGTCTCTCTCTTCCAAAATTGGTAGTGCTTTCACCACGCGTCACCCACCAGGAAACGTACTGACTTTTACGCTACAAGATATTAATGTAAGCGCGGTCCGTCCGCAAGTGCGGAATACTGCGACCGTGCGAGATGCGTGGGCCATCGTTTCCCCCACCACCCATTAATCATTGGCTCGCGGCTTATAGTTCGGCGGATCTATCAGCGGCGCTGATCGATCCTAGCGACGCTACGCGGGTCGGCAAGATTTCGGGAGAGAATTGGTGCGAGGGCTGTCTCGGAGGGTGGCGGTGGAGCAGCCGATCGCGCTGGTGGACCAGGATGGCCGGCAAGGGACTTCTGCCGCTTCTCGGGGTGTCCTTTGTGCCGCCATTACCCGCCTCGGCGCGCTCACCCTCGGCCTTCTCACCCTCTTGGCTACTGGGCGCGTCTTACCCGTGCCCAGGGTCGGCCTGATGCGTCCCCCCGGCACAGTGCCTCCCTGGCACTGCGCGGGCCCCGAGGATCTCCGGAATATCCTCGGGCGGTGGCTGGATAACCCCTGGAGATATTCGCTGGACCCTCTCAGCGGGCACCTCGTGAGCCTCCAGCTCCACGTGCGTCCCTCTCTCCTGGAAGGCCTCTGCGGCCAGCTTCCCCTCCGCGCCGATCCTGGTGCTCTTCTTTCGATGCCCCTTCTCGGTTGCTCGGGACGCTGTTGGCGCCATCTCGCCGATGGCCTCAGCTCAGCGCCCCGACGTCATCCAGGGCTCCGCTCGTTACTGCGGCTGCTCCCCGTACAGTCGATGTTGCTCTCCTTCTCGCAGGTCCTCTCCGTCCTCCGCCTTCCCTCGTCGATCCAGCGTCCTCGGTGTTTCGTCGGAGGTGATATTACGCATGAAAATAAGGGCGTAGTTACTATACAGATCTTTATTATTTTATACTGGCGGATACCCATCCGGGAGGTATTTTCCCCCCTTATTCTGATTTGACGCCCCTGGTGGGTGACCGGATCTACTACTCCGAGCGCTCTGTAGCCTCCTTTTGGGCGGACATGTGACGTGACAAACAGCCACGTCACAGTACTTGTAAAATTTTGGTTCGGATGCATTTAATTGTCCGGTTTCGATCACTTGCGCGCATTGCAGAAATGCTGCATTTCGCGGGCGAGCGCGAAGCGCGAGGACCCGACGTTCTCAGGGGGTATGGCGCTTGAGTGAAGCGAAAGCGCAAAGGACTCTGTAGTATAGTTTAATATCTCAATACTTGAATTTTCCACAATTTCGAAACGTTTTGAAATTCGTGGGCGAGCGCGAAGCGCGAGTACCGCGGTCGTGCCTATTGCAGAAAAGAGAGCGCGATCTGGGGGGGTTGGCGCTTGAGCGAAGCGAAAGCGCAGGGGGTCTGCCCCCTAGTTTTTCGGCTGTAGTCACGGATTGGAGTTGGGCACTAATAAATGCAGTCATGACCGAATGGAATCTTTTGACTGTATCGGCATATTTAGATGAAGTATATACTGCCCTTGTCAGTTAAATGAATATACATTCGAACATGATTGTAATTCACAGTTGCTGTGCGCATTTCTAAAAACGTATCGCAACAACGATGCACTAAATTTCAAAAATACATAAAAATGAAAAGTGTCGTTTTAGAATGAATGGGAATTTTAATACACTGTAAAACACTAAAAGATTTAGATTTTTACTACGAACAGTTCATGACAGTCTTGTTAACGAAATGTTCAGAGCATATTTCTGAAAACTTGCGTCGTTTGCATGACGCAAAAAATACATTATTTGATGAGTACTTCGTCGATGAAAATCTCGACGACAAAGTAGAATTTTTGGAAACTCATAAACATGATCATACAGTGTTTACAAATTCTCCGTTTTACAAACGATACGCGAGTAAACTCTTTACTATAAAGAACACTGTTGTCGACAGCACAGTTAATGATAATAAATATTACTCTCTGGACGTAGCAGATCATATAACAAATAAGTACATGCCATTTGTGCCAATTTGGTCAGCCCTAATACTAATTAGGGGGCAGACCCCCTGCGCTTTCGCTTCACTCAAGCGCCGACCCCCCCCCCCCCCCAGATTGCCTTTGCTCGCGCTCGCCCACGAATTTTAAAACGTTTCGAAATTGTGGAAAATTCAAGTATTGAGATATTAAACTATGCTACAGAGTCCTCTGCGCTTTCGCTTCACTCGAGCGCCATACCCCCTGAGAACGTAGGGTGCTCGCGCTTCGCGCTCGCCCGCGAAATACAGCATTTCTGCAATGCGCGCAAGTGACAGAAACCGGACAATTAAATGCATCCGAACCAAAATTTTACATGTACATCAAGTATATACCCCTTTGCTGCAGTAAAACTTTATGCATGGTTATCTTTAACCATTCAGAAATTGCGGAAATTGAAATTATTAATCCAGTATTCCGCCGAAACGCCTGCACGGATTCAGACAAAATTTGGCATGTAGTTCAAAAATATACCCATTTGGTACCACGAAACTTATGCATGGTCATCTTCAACCGTTTCGAAATTACGGGATTTTCAAACTATAATTATAAAATAAAATAATGGATTAAAGACTTTATTAGATTTATAAAATTTTTATTAAGCAAATTTAAGTCTTTAATAAAGTATTCCTGCCAAACGGCTGAACGGATTTGGATGAAATTTGGCATGCACGTGGATTATACAGGGTGTCCCAGACCACCCCTTTAAAAATCAAGGGGAATGGATTTTATGAAAAATCCAAAAAATTTTAATGACAAAATCGGGTATGCTCTATCCGATGATGGTATTTTCAACTTCCGGTTCGAACCGGAAATGGGTTATTCAGACCCGAAGTTCATTTTTTTAAATGGAACATGGTATTTTTTATTACAGATTCGGGTTCTACGGGAAAAAACATGACACTTTTGTATCAAACATTTTTTCAAAAAACGTCAATTTTTACCTTGAATGGCAATGAAAACACAATCAGATATTATTTGTTAACGCGATAACAAAACGAAGAACGAAAAACGAAACGAAAAACAAAACAAAAAACGAAACGAGATAACAAAATGAAAACGTTTGCAATTCTTATGATGCTCGATTATGAACCCTAATCCTGCAGAAGTTCGAAAGGCCGTCCACAGCGTGAGACAAAGAATGGAAAAATGTCTTCATGAAGGTGGCAGACATTTTGAAAATTATTAATTATTTAAAGTTTTCTGAATTGCAAACGTTTTCGTTTTGTTATCTCGTTTTGTTTCTTGTTTTGTTTTTCGTTTCGTTTTTCGTTCTTCGTTTTGTTATCTCGTTAACAAATAATATCTGATTGTGTTTTCATTGCCATTCAAGGTTAAAATTGACGTTTTTTGAAAAAATGTTTGATACAAAAGTGTCCTGTTTTTTCCCGTAGAACCCGAATCTGTAATAAAAAATACCATGTTCCATTTAAAAAAATGAACTTCGGGTCTAAATAACCCATTTCCGGTTCGAACCGGAAGTTGAAAATACCATCATCGGATAGAGCATACCCGATTTGGTCATCAAAATTTTTTGGATTTTTCATAAAATCCATTCCCCTTGATTTTAAAAGGGGTGGACGGGTGGTCTGGGACACCCTGTATACCCATTTGGTGCCAGGAAACTTTATGTATAGCCATCTTCAACCGTTTCGAAATGCCGGCAAAATTAAATTTTATTCGAAATTTTAATTTCCCGCCATCTTGTACCAGTTCAAGATGGCGGCTCACAAACCCTATTGTCAACTCACAGTACTATAGTTGATTTTTGTACCAAATTTCGTCCCGATCGGTTCAGCCGTTTTTCCGAATTTGAGGATATACACGGACACACACACACACACACACACACACACACACACACACACACACACACACACACACACACACACACGAACGGTTTTCGCGATGGCTCCCTTTACGGTCGTGCCTAAAAATGGTGGTGCCACACATAAATAGACTTAGCGACGCAATGTCGAAAGCTTTTTTAATATAATCAAAAAGCATGTTTTAAAAAATGAAGTAAATTTGAAAATTGGTCGTTTCATTACGGCTCTGAAGGAATATAAAAGTAAACTATGTGCAGAGGTAGCATTACAGATTCCCTTGACGCAACGACGACGGAAAGTACGGCGCACTGTGGATAATCCCATCAAACCCGTAATTGAAGAAAAATGGCAACGGAAAGCAAAAGCTCAGTTTAGCCATTTTGAAGGTCGGACACTCGGGCGTATTGTGAAGAAATGTCCACCACGTTGTAGTACCCCACTAAAGAAATCGCGGGACATGGGAAACATTAATATCTCTGTTTTAATTGAAAGTGAGTCGTCAAACCATGCGAATGCAATGATCAATGGTTTGTTCCAGGATATTGAATATTACATGCAGTGTAAAGAAGCAGGATATACAATAGGACACTTTACACCCACATATTGTATGCCGATTATTGGATACGACGCTTTCCAGTTGACTGCAGAAGAATTCCAAACACTAAGTGATAAGAAGTGGGTTGATGGTAATGTAATTGATTGTTTTACTGTTGCATTATTAAATACTATGGAACATAACATTGTGTATGTTCCAGTAAAACATACATATTATGTAATTGGTGATTATTGCGACAGACCAAAAGATGCTGAATGGCGCATGTACAATATTAAGATACCTCTTAGTGGTAAACTATTATTGCCTTACTTGTATAATGATCATTGGTGTCTTTTAGTGGTCGACATAGATGCTGGCATTTTTATACATATGGACCCAAAATATCGAAGAGGTCTTGAGGAGAAACGTGCAGTGGCTGCGTTCAAAAAATATCTTCATGAATGTAATTGCACGAATAAACGTGGTCAACGATTGTCCGCCATGAATTGGAAAATAGTTCCATACGAAGTTAACAATAATCGACCGCTACAAAAGGATGGTTATAATTGCGGTGTATTCGTTTTACATTATATAGAGCATATAATGTCAGGAAGTAAATTTAACGCACATTTTTCGCCGGAACAATATTGAAAGTATGCAGCGCAAAAATTATTAGAGCTGTCTAACTCCATGAAGGATATTTATCAGTATTGTTTCAGTACGGGGAGCACACCACTGGTAATGTGCAATACGTGTAGATGCTGGATACATCAAGTATGTCTACAACGCAGATTTGGTGACACTACAAATTGGTCTGACCCATCTGCAAAATACAGATGTAAACTCTGCATGACTGGTTTTCGCAAATGGATGAAGTACACCCGCGCATAACAGGAGACTTCTGAATGAGTGGTACAGCCCAATATTATAGAAAAAATAAATTCAGTGCGTACATGAAGGAAGAATAATGTAGCTGCACGTGCGCACAAGTATAAAAAAAATGTAGCTGCATAGTGCGCGCATAAAATAAAAATAATGTAGCTGCATGTGCGCACAAAAGTATAGCTGCACAGTGCGCACATGAACTAAAAATAATGTAGCTGCACGTGCGCACAAGAATAAAAAAATGTAGATGCTGTTACGTCCGAGACGTAACGCGTCTCATTTCACGCGTATTCTAAATATTAATCGTGGCCGACAAACAGCAATAGTAGATAAGCCTAGCCAACTGAAAACCTCTTTGTCAATACTGAAATGCAACACGCCTCAAGCCTAAACTAAAGCTCTAAATATTAACTCCGAAGAATAAGCAAAACTGTCTTCGTATATGCAGTGAGACAGCCAACATAAATTGTGACCTAAGTGGTCCAGCACCTTTAAACATGCAGCCCGCCTTCCACTCAAGGAAGACTCGAGACCCAAGGTTGCCTGACAAAGAGATTTTCCAAGCGCAACGAATCAACGTCGCGCCTATACGGAGTGTTCGACTTCGAGTAGACCAGATATACAATCCGAGGTGATGGCTAGCGCGCTAGCCTAAGCCAAACGTCGACCCCAAATCAGTTAGCGACCACACGCTCTGTGCGAGGAGCATACGACACTAACACACAACCGAAGAATCAATGATCTCAGATACCATCTTATCTCTAATCTCTTTATCCATAGTCACGTTTAATTAACATTACAATAATCCATTTACTTCAAGTCACGTACTTCTATCCACATGTTGCCTCGCTCCTTTTCCTTTTTCTGCATTTTCAAATACCTTTTACCTACGTTTTACCTTACCATATTTTTTATAACATCCTTAACTTAACCAGATTCTAGGAACACCGTTCCTGAATTATTCATTTCCTAGGCATACCTAAACTCTAAAACGCAGTACTTGTCATAAAACAATTAACTCTTGACCCTCCTCTTCTGACCAAACGAACGGTATCCAAGAGATGCCACCCCTACAGCCAAACGCTCTATACAGTTTCCCTTACTGCACTGCACGTGTCGAGACAAAGCGACTTAAGCTAAATGTCAGGCGCTGACCTCGCACTGTGAGCATCACTTGCGATGCTCAAGCGAGTCCATCCGATCCCTAGTCGCCAAAACCTTATGGCCAGACACATCCTAAGGGTACACCAAGGTACACCACCGAGCACGGGGCGACCCATAAATTAGCTGACTTGATGACATCACTTCGACATCGAGGACAGTCTTCTTACTCTCTATACCTTTCTCTTTCTTACCTATCTCCCCACTACTACCTTTTTTTCCGTTCGACGCATTAGTCCAGAACCAATCAGCAAATTATCCCCACCACATCACCACCTAAAATCTGACGTATTTCTCTCATTCTCTCATGCTTCCAAGCTCATCTATGCACTTCTTCATCTTGCAGCCCTTAGCGTTGCCAAAGCGAAAACGCCCGCAACCCTAAGGCTCCGCCTCCTAAAAAACCCATAAGAAACCCTGCTCTGCCTAAGGGAGCTCATTCCAAAACCATCATCAGCAGCAGTCAAGAAGTCTCACCAGCTATACTTAAAAACTTTGCACTCAGTACTTAGTTTTTTTTTCACCTTCTGTGGACTCAGTTTTTATTTTCCACTCCTGTGGACTTAGTCTTTTTTTTTTTCACTCAGTGGACTTAGTTTTTTTCCACCAGTCTTCAACTCAGTTTTCATTCAGTGTTTTTCAATATTAGAATCAGTTCCACCAATCTTGACGCATACCGACCAACCACCAGGGTGGCCCAGAGTTTCACTACCAATTCTACACCGATTCTATTCATTTCATATTTTTTTACAACCGAGTAAGTACTCATTCACCAGTTTGCAATCTTTCACGTCACTTACGTATTGGTCACTTTAATCCTTTTTATTATTTTTCCATTCTTATTTCTTTTCCCTATTTCTTGACAATTTTCCATCCAGTTACTACCACCATCTCCTTTATCTTTTATTCTCTTTATTCGTTCAAATCCTCCTACACTCGTTTTTCACCGTAACGTCTCAACAGACCCATCATCCAATCAACCCTTCAGAATTCTAATCCTTTTTATTATTTTTCCGAATACCACACCTAATTAAATTCTGAAATCACAATTTTCCAATGAGATCAATCGTCGTACGCTTAATCAATTCTGAATCATTGTAAATACCGTTTTGTTTTGTGAATCAAACCATTTTATATTAATCCGAGTTTATTGTAATCTAGCACACATACCTTTTGTTTTACGAATTATTAATCGAACCGTTTTTCATGTTAATTTAATTCTTCAATAATCCATCACGACTATCCGTCATTCAATCTGAAACTTTATAATTAATTCCGATCTTTATGTGTCAGCCACGATTCGTATTTCTAATTTAATTCTTTTGTTTATTATTATTATTATTATTATTATTATTATTTATCGTCAACCGAACTGAAACAAGTATAATTTCAATTACATTGTTAATCGAGAAACCTAATCTCTTTCAATTATTTGTTTCCATATACTTTTCAATATATTTTATTATTATTATTATTATTTCTTGTCACACTCTCTGTTTCTTGCAACCCTTCTCTACCTAATCCTTATCGACCATCATTTCAATCGTTGTGCGCATCAACTTTCGAGCTCCGTCCCGAATAAAGCGCTTCTCGCGTTGATTCATAAAGGAGCACCGTTGGGCCGTCAGGTAAGCCGTGTAAAATCATAGATTGACCGTCTTCCCGACCTTCAGGTCTAGCGAGCGATTCTATAGGAATCGTCCTGTTTCTGTTGCGACTTGCGTGCAGGACGTAACAATGCACAGTGCGCACATAAATAAAAAAGAAAACAAAATTGTACAATATCTGTATTTTAATCTTATTAATTTCATGTTACTTAATTAAGTTTCAGCTAGTATGTATTGTGACATGGTATTTTACCCGTCACAATTCCTCCTCCACGGGCATGCACGCTAACGAGATAAAATACTAATGAGTTTCTTTTTAGTGAGAAAAACCAGCCGGCACGATCCCAGGATGAGACAACGTATAATTTTAAGACCGTCGGGGCTACCTTATAAGAGTTCTCCCGACCCGCGATCGCCCGACGTTCGAAAGAAGGGTCAACATCGAGGACGCAGGGAGCCGCGGGGACCGAGGTTGGGAGATCGCGTCGAGCGGTATCATCAACACCACCTGGAGGCGACGACGCGGGACAACCGGACCTCGGCGAGATGGAGGACTCGCGCCGTGGTGAGGACCGCACCTCGGGCGAGCCTCCTGCCACGAGAGGGACGCGGGGCAGGCCGAGGAGGGGCAACACCACCCACCACCAACCGGGAGCGGCAAGGTCGCCCGCGAGCCTCCTCACCCCAGGGCCACCACCAGAGGGACGAGGGATCCCAAAAAGGAAAGGACGACGAAGAGGGGTGAGGAAGAGCCGAAGACGCGGAGGGTGCCTGCTGTCCACCGAGCAAGGAGTGCGATCGGCGTCCGCGCGATACCCCCTGGCAAGTGGCCGGGGTACCGTCCGGGGAGTCTGCAGCCCTCGGCTCGGGTAAGACGCCTCCACCCGGGAACTGATTACTGGGATGGGGACGGCGCACTGTGGAACGAGAGGCCGAATATGCGGACATAGCGAAATATCTCGTAAACCATTCACTGTTCGATGATCTTACCCTAATACTTTTATGCGCAGAACACCTTAAGGAATAAATTTATGTAAAAAAATATATAACTTAATATTAAATAATTAAATTTTGTTATTAAAAAACAATAACAAAAAATGTCTATATCATATTAATATAATGTTAGGAGGTATCTCTTAAAACATGACAATTTTTGTTTAAACTATTTTTTTTTAGCACGTACTATTTTTGAGTTATTGATGCTTAAGCCTTACATGGTATATTCTGCATATATGCATATACGCATACTTATTTGTAGCCTATAATTTAACTTTTTAATAAGGAAAAATGTTTATCTCGACAATGTAACCCAACGCCATTGAAAATATTAGAATGTCTGTTGATATAATATTTGATTAGTGGTAAAAGATACTTATCATTAAGTTATAAAAAAATGTTTGAGGTTGTTAGCATTTTTAACACCTGAACCATATATAGTGAACATCGTACTACATACTTAAAGAGGAATCAACTGCAGCTAGGTGCAGCTTTGCAAAATATGTACAATTCTTAAAGCGCGCGCGGTACACCATGTGATTTCACCGCTGGCATTTGCTAGGTACTTCGTACCTATCCAAAATGCATCAAATAAATTCTTCCTGTAGGCATGTATTATACTTTAGAGTAAACGTTCGGAGTGATCTATTACATTTTTGCCGTTGTCTAAAAATGTTTATGCAATATATGCGCTAACATTCCTTCAATCTCTCCTAAGCATCTTTCGATAATTGTAATTCACATTTCTGCAAAATGAATTGAAACATTTCTTCTTGATAACGAAGACCAACATCCGAATTTCTTAAGGGGAGGGTAAGGTTTTTAAATTTATTTTTTTGCATTTTTTTTTTATTTGATTTTCCGAATGGAGGACCTTTCAAGAATATTGTGTGAAAATTTGAGATGAATCGGAGGAAAACTAACGAAGATACAGCGGTTTAAGTGACCGCGTGTCACTCCCGCGCGCCCAAAAGCACGGTATAGTGGGTGCCGTTTCGTCCCACGGATTGGGAATACTTGTACAAACATGCTTAACTACTTGCGCTGGCAAAAAATTCACCGAAGCGTGTACCAGAACGGTCCAGCGTAACTCGCTGGGAGGCGTCACACAGTGTTCGATGCCTCAGAGAAATCGGAAAAAGATTTATATTTTCTAAACTAATTTATTTTTGACCTAGGACTTTTCATAGTTTTTTGAAGGGAATATAGAGCATTGATTGATTATAAAATTATACAAATATAAATATTAAATTTATGATATAATGCAATGATGATCTGTGATCTGGCAAACAATCCCACCCGACGTGCCATGCGCGTCGTTTTTGTTTCTGTGACAATCGCATGACAACGTACATAACACGTCGTTGGCGATTCTGTGACAAAAGCAATACGACGTGCTCTAGGACGTCTTTCCAGCGCAAAAGGTTAAACTTGTATTGTATATTTAGTCAGTGTAGAAGGATATATAATTTAGTGTAGCTCCAATTTTCGCATCATTTTAGCTCCGTTTTCGTTACTTTTTGTGTTAAATTATTGATAAAATGCCTAAAAAAGTTAAAAGATCTGATAGAAAATCATCTGGTTCGAGATTATATCGACCTAGAAAAATTGTACCTCCGCAAAAACGTAAAAGCGAAAACGTTTCAACAAGTAGCGCGTCAGCTAAAAAAATAAAAGTGACCGTTGAAGATCAAGTTCCGAAGGATCTTGAAAAATACTACAGGATAATAGATTTTTTATTAGTCTTTTCTACAATTGCTACGCTAGTGAAGTGTGTAAAATGTGATGGAATAGTAAATTTTCATTCAACTAAGAAAGAAGGCCTTGGATTTAACATCAAAGTGTCGTGCGAAAGCTGTAAACAGAGTACAAATGTTCCGTCTAGTGATAGAATAAACTCTGGTGTTTACGAAGTTAATTATCGGTTTGTTTTCGTGATGAAGATATTAGGCCTTGGATTAGCTGGCTGTGAAAAGTTCTGCGGCTTGATGGATTTGTCTAGTAGCTTTTTATCAAGATCGAGTCACAATGATTATATGAAAAAAATGTGCTCGACTGTAAGAGAAGTAGCGAATCGATTTTTTTTATCTGCTACAGAAGAAGAAAAAGCAGCAACAGCCACAGAGAAAAAAACTAAAGATGCCAACGAACTCACTGTATCTGGAGACGGAACATGGAAAAAAAGAGGCTTCTCATCTTTATTCGGCGTCACCTCGTTGATCGGTTACTTCACAGGTAAAGTTCTTGACATTTTCGTCAAAAGTTCATACTGCCACGAATGTAAAACTTGGGCAAGTAAATTAGACTCTGCCGAATACGAAGAATGGCATGAAGCCCATGTAAATGCTGGAAAGTGTCAAGCAAATCATACTGGTGCAGCTGGAAATATGGAGGTCGAAGCGATAAAAACCATGTTTCAACGCTCGGTAAGGAATGGTGTGCAATATCGCAACTATATCGGCGACGGTGACTCTAAAGCTTACTCCGGGTTAGTGAATTCTAAACCTTATGGTGATGATTTTTTAATAGCGAAAAAAGAATGTGTAGGACACGTTAAAAAAAGAATGGGCACTCGACTGCGTGAAATAGTCAAAAAGACCGTTGTAGATATTGAAACTAAGGCTGGAAAGAAGATCAAAAGAAAGAGTCTGTCTGGTAAAGGGAACCTTACGGCTAAAATGATTGATAAACTGACGGTATACTACGGTTTGGCTATTAGACGTTACTCTGATTCCGTGGAAAATATGAAGAATGCTATCTGGGCAACGTTCTTTCACTACAGTTCGACGGACGAGAATCCACAGCATACAAAATGCCCGAGCGGCGCGGATTCGTGGTGCGAATGGCAAAAAGCTGCAGCTACTAATGCATTGGATTCGTTCAAACACACGTACAGTGCTCTTCCCAAGGATGTTTTGGATGCCATCAAGCCTATTTATGAAGATCTGAGCAAAGATGCCCTCCTGGAGCGATGTGTCGGAGGCTTTACGCAGAACAACAATGAGAGTTTGAACCAACTTATTTGGAAAATCTCACCAAAGCACTTGAATGGAACCTCTGTCATCGTTGAGATTGCAGCTTATGTGGCAGCCTGTGTTTTCAATGAAGGTTCTTTTGCTTTACTAACCTTCATGCAAGACATGGGAATCAGTAGCGGACCCAGCGCTCATAAATGGGCGCGATCAACTGACTCCATGCGTATAAGCCGAGCGGAGCAGGAAACTGAAAAACAAACTAAAGAAGGCAGGATTCGTCGTAGACAGAGTCAAAAAGATGCTTTAGACATCATGGATGATAGCAACATCCTTTACGGACCTGGCATCGATGATTCAGTGTGAGGTAAGCCGATAAAACTCGGTTATGAACGTTTTATTCCACATTTTTTAGTGTTCAAAACTTTAAAGCGTTTTTCCCACAACTCATGTTTTCAAAGTCGGTGCCCCTCATAACTTCAAAACCACTGGACCGATCCTTTTGAAGTTTTGAACACTATTTCTGTATATAATTTACGAGGTAACGCTGGAGAGTTTTTTCCAAATTTGGTAATATTTTTTATATTACAATAACGAATTAGCCGATTGTTTTCTCAAAAATCGCGTTTTTCATTTCAAAGTGTTCCCAAAAAGTGAAAAATTGAAATTTCGAAAAACCGTCCCAGCGTTACCTGGAGAAAGCGATTATCTAACGAAAGAACTTTGATTTTTTGATTTCAGATGATCCAGCACCGAGTTATGAAGGGCACCGCAATTCTATTTTTTTCCGAGACGCTTTCGAATAATTGGTGCCATTGCCGTATTTTTTAATATTTCTTCATGAAAATTTCACACAATATTCTTCGAATGTTATACTTTAATGTACCATTCGTTGTAATAAATAGATTTTAACTGTGTTGTCAAAAAAAATTCCACAAAAATGTGCCTTTTTTTGCACGAATTAACCTTACCCTCCCCTTAAGAAAACGGACAAATTCATTAGTGTGTTCATAATGAAGTCTCAAATCGTCGTTATTATTTATTTTCTGTACAAGATTTGTATTCTAGATAAAGCCAGATATATCCCAGAAGCGATAGTCATATTTGTCCATGACTGGACAAAAGACGATCTCGAACAAATGGCACGTGAAACTGTTCACGCCAGAGATGATGCGTTTTTTGTTTTTCTCGAAGACGTCCATGAGTGCTCAGATTATCGTATCGATCTAGTGCGAGCAGATCCTGATTGCTTCTTAATTACATTCGGTTTTATGTGGAGTACAAATATTCAACAGAAAATAAATAATAACGAAGATTTGGGACTTAATTATGAAGACACTAACGAATAATGATTTGTTCAATTTCTTAAGAAATTTGGGTGTTGGTCTTCGTTATCAAGAAAAAGTGTTTCAATTCGTTGTGGAGAAATGTGAACTAAAATTATTGAAAGATGATGAAGAGAGACTGAAGGAGTGTTTGCGCGCATATTGCGTAAACATATCTCAACGATGGCAAAAGTGTAGTAGAGTACTCCGAACGTTTACTCTAAAGCATTATGCATGGCTGCAGGAAGAATTTAAAATACCTGCAAGAAGTGTGTCGGACATTTCATCTACAGCACACCCATCGACTAGTGACAGCAAGTCTTCTGTTATTGCTCCATCGAAACGAAGAATTTTCAACGATGTATCGGACAGACATAAACGTAGGCTGACGGAAAATTTACGTAAGAAATACACTTCGGACGTTCTACTTTTCGCAGCGAAGCAAAAACTTGATAGTGAAGGATGTACAGATTCAGCGAAGGTAATAGATTATTTGATAAGAAATCCGAATGAGGCCGGGCGTATTAGAGCCTTTTGCGAGAAGAAAATGCAGAAACCTCTTTTTTCTAAAGAAAAATGTTTGGCTGTATTCCTTTCTTTAAATCTCTCCAAATTCCAATACATGCATTTGAGAGAAAACTGCATCGAGAATGGGACAAACCAGTGGCAATCTTATTATCAGATCCAAAAAGCCAAATCCGAGTGTTATCCACCGAAAGACAAAATAGTAATCACAGAAACTTTGGCTTCAATTGAACTGCAAGCAATATTAGATGTCACAGCCACCAGACTTCTCTCCCTTAACGAAGATAAGTTAATTTCATATACAAATCTAAAATTAATCTGTAAGTGGGGATTTGATGGAGCTTCCAATCAAAGTATGTATAAACAAAAATTTGTGGACAACTCGAGCTGTGACAGCTGCATTTTTATTACTAGTTTCGTTCCAATACAATTGATAAGCGAATCTGGAATTTTGTGGAATAATGAAACACCATCCTCAACAAGATATTGCCGCCCAATCAGATTTGAATTTATTCATGAAACCACCGAGGTTTCCAGAAATGAGTACCGTAGAATAGAAGACGAGATAAAAACTTTGTCTTCCATGCAATATAAAAATGTAACAGTTCATTACGAAATGTTATTTACCATGATTGACGGTAAAGTTTGTACAGCTCTTTCTAATGAAAAATCTTGTGCCACTTGCCCGTTATGCGGTGCAAAACCTAGTCAAATGAACGCAATAGATGACTTACTAAACAGAGACGTCGATAAATCTATATACAGGGTGTCCCGTAACTAGTGTAAGAGCCGGGAATGGGGGCTTTCTGGGCTGATCCTGAACAACTTTTTCCTTTGCCAAAATATCGGACGAGGCAGCGTTTTTGAGTTATTAAGGAAAATGTCTGGCCAATGAGTGCGTGCAAATTTCCCGCGCTCAGGGCCGTGGACGTTGGCTGACCATCGCGCTCGGCCATGGTCGTGTCAAACGCGCCGCGGTTCAGGTCAAAGGAGTAATGCGAAATGAATAAAAATCAGGATTAGTCATGAATAATGAATAAACATATTAATAATTATTCACGTAAAGTAAACAAACGTACGTCGCGACGCTCCACGAGCTGATTAAGGCACGTGTCTGCCTTACAAAATGATTTGCCCATATCAAATAAGTTTACGAAAAAGTGATTTTGCAATAAGTTTAGGAAAAAGGATTGGTGGATTATGAAATAGGAGTGGAATATCAATAACAAGTCCATTACTCACAGCTTTCCATGAAAAAATGGGTCGCGTCATTGGATCTCTCCATCGCTCGTGATCATCCAGAGAATATCGACGAACAGCTGATCGCAGCCGGGTCATTGAACTGGCATGGCTGCACGGTCACTAACACTTTCAATGTCCATGCGTGAAGATTTCGTTTCCAACCTCCGACGTTTCGTTAATTTTTAATCCATTATTCTTAACTCCCGACGGTGCTTCGAGAAAGGAGGGCCCCGATAAGAGTAACACCTTTAAGGCCAAACACGTCCTTGCACGTTTTACAACAATCCTTTGCACTTTCCGAAAATTATTTACGATAAACTCCTCGTTATTAACCTACATCGTCGCGTTGTCCGTATCGAGATCGACCATATCGACTGCCTTCTCGATCGGCATTTGTCAACTAAGGCTGTGCTACACAATGCGACGACCACCGTACAACGTCGGCCAGTTGATGCGCGAGAAACCGTCAAGCGGCCGACCGACGTGTGAGGTGGTCGTCGCATTGTGTAGCACAGCTTTAGTTGACAAATGCCGATCGAGAAGGCAGTCGATATGGTCGATCTCGATACGGACAACGCGACGATGTAGGTTAATAACGAGGAGTTTATCGTGAATAATTTTCGGAAAGTGCAAAGGATTGTTGTAAAACGTGCAAGGACGTGTTTGGCCTTAAAGGTGTTACTCTTATCGGGGCCCTCCTTTCTCGAAGCACCGTCGGGAGTTAAGAATAATGGATTAAAAATTAACGAAACGTCGGAGGTTGGAAACGAAATCTTCACGCATGGACATTGAAAGTGTTAGTGACCGTGCAGCCATGCCAGTTCAATGACCCGGCTGCGATCAGCTGTTCGTCGATATTCTCTGGATGATCACGAGCGATGGAGAGATCCAATGACGCGACCCATTTTTTCATGGAAAGCTGTGAGTAATGGACTTGTTATTGATATTCCACTCCTATTTCATAATCCACCAATCCTTTTTCCTAAACTTATTGCAAAATCACTTTTTCGTAAACTTATTTGATATGGGCAAATCATTTTGTAAGGCAGACACGTGCCTTAATCAGCTCGTGGAGCGTCGCGACGTACGTTTGTTTACTTTACGTGAATAATTATTAATATGTTTATTCATTATTCATGACTAATCCTGATTTTTATTCATTTCGCATTACTCCTTTGACCTGAACCGCGGCGCGTTTGACACGACCATGGCCGAGCGCGATGGTCAGCCAACGTCCACGGCCCTGAGCGCGGGAAATTTGCACGCACTCATTGGCCAGACATTTTCCTTAATAACTCAAAAACGCGGCCTCGTTCGATATTTTGGCAAAGGAAAAAGTTGTTCAGGATCAGCCCAGGAAGCCCCTATTCCCGGCTCTTACACTAGTTACGGGACACCCTGTATAACTTTGGTATATCAAGTCTACATACCAAAATTCGTTGTATGGAACTTTTACTTCATGTTTCGTATAATTTGCCCTTGAAGAAGTGGTCAGTACGCGATCCTGTCCTGAAGAAACAACGGCAACAAAGGAAGCAGAAAATTCAAGACGACTTCAAGAAAGAAT
Source organism: Tiphia femorata (assembly GCA_944319695.1). Lineage (NCBI taxonomy): Eukaryota > Metazoa > Arthropoda > Insecta > Hymenoptera > Tiphiidae > Tiphia > Tiphia femorata. The sequence continues at coordinate 11,252,780 of OX090898.1, read as the reverse complement.
TAGGATTATTAGTTGATATCGTAAAACATGGCTCAGGATCAACCAACGATGGAAACACGGCTAGACGATTCTTTTTTGAAATAGACATAACAGCAAATATCACTGGATTGAATAAGGAATTGATCAAAAAATTTGCAGTCATTCTTCAGACTATTTCATGCGGAGAAGCAATAGATGCTGAGAAATTCGGCAAGTATGCGTTAGAAGCAGCACGATTGTTTGTTGATAATTATGGCTGGTATTACATGCCTGCATCTATACATAAACTCCTGATACATGGAGAAGCAATAATAGCAAATTTTTCAATTCCAATAGGTCAGCTATCTGAAGAGGCAAGTGAAGCCCGTAATAAAGAGTTCAGAAAGTATCGAGAAATGCACTCACGCAAAATCAACAGAGTAGCCACCAATGAAGATGTTTTACATCATCTCTTAACCACTTCTGATCCCTTTATTTCGAGCCTCCGGCCTAATCTAAATAAAAAGAAAACTGACCTATTTCCTGAAACAGTACAACTACTGATGTAATTTTTTGAATTGCATGCATATGCATATAATATGGCGGCGCGTACACACACACGTACACATACACGCACACACACACACACACACACACACACACACAAGATGCAAATCCGACTGTGCAACCTCCACGTGGTGCATCTTGGGTAGGTACGAAGTACCTAGCAAATGCCAGCGGTGAAATCACATGGTGTACCGCGCGCGCTTTAAGAATTGTACATATTTTGCAAAGCTGCACCTAGCTGCAGTTGATTCCTCTTTAAGTATGTAGTACGATGTTCACTATATATGGTTCAGGTGTTAAAAATGCTAACAACCTCAAACATTTTTTTATAACTTAATGATAAGTATCTTTTACCACTAATCAAATATTATATCAACAGACATTCTAATATTTTCAATGGCATTGGGTTACATTGTCGAGATAAACATTTTTCCTTATTAAAAAGTTAAATTATAGGCTACAAATAAGTATGCGTATATGCATATATGCAGGATATACCATGTAAGGCTTAAGCATCAATAACTCAAAAATAGTACGTGCTAAAAAAAAATAGTTTAAACAAAAATTGTCATGTTTTAAGAGATACCTCCTAACATTATATTAATATGATATAGACATTTTTTGTTATTGTTTTTTAATAACAAAATTTAATTATTTAATATTAAGTTATATATTTTTTTACATAAATTTATTCCTTAAGGTGTTCTGCGCATAAAAGTATTAGGGTAAGATCATCGAATGGTTTACGAGATATTTCGCTATGTCCGCATATTCGGCCTCTCGTTCCACAGTGCGGCGCACCGTGGCGGACGAGTGGCGAGCAGGAAACCCTCCGCCAAGAAGATGCCCCAACTGTAGCCTGCCCGAGAGGAGGAAGCCCGCGTCCAGCAGCATCTACGGTACCGCCGACGACAGTCAAACTTCCTGGTCTCCTGCGAAGCAACCACGTGGGGGGGGGGGGGGGGGGGGTAGCGCCGGGCGCACGCTCTCACGCTGGCACGCGAGCGAACACCGGCACTTGCGATTCGGGAGTGCCGGCTGACTGTTGCCTAATAATTCACTAAAGATAAAGGAAAGACCAAGGAAAGGCAAAAGGAAAGACAAAAGAAAGTTAAAAGAAGGAAGGAAGCCGAGCGAGCGTGCCTGGCCCGATACCTAGTGGTAAGCGAAGACCACCAGTGGTTAATTTTAGTAATAAAATTCGTTGTCTCGTTGTCTCGTCCTGGGGAGACAAAGGTTACTGTACGTTTCCTATATCGAATATTTTGTGTCGTACCGTATCGACTGTCTATTGTATCCGCGCCGCGTAATTTTCTTGAGAGTCGTGCCTGTTATCGTGTCTCTTATTATTTTCGTTGTCTTGCGCTGCCGACTCTCTTTTCTTGTGTTATCTGATTATTTAACCTTTGAAATCGCCCGAACGTAAGTCTTTCCGACAAGGGTGCCCGTTTCCTGTTGTCTGTCGGAAGTAAAACTCGCGGAATATTATATGTAAAATTTTGTTGCGTCGTGTAATGCGTCCTTTGTGCGAGTCGTGAAGCGAGCGCGCGAATAATCGTCGCACGGAAGGTGACCGTGGCCCAGGGGTTCTCCTCGCGTCTCGTGAGACGGCGAGTCGTCCTCGCCAGCGAGCTTTTATCGCCTGTATTCCGTTTTGTATGGTCCCTTCAGGGCCCCCGCTATTGTGAAGTCACGCTACGTCTTATTTCATTTATTCATTGTATTTCTATTACCGGTTGCCTGATTTTATTGCATTGTCGCGCTGTCTACACCCCGCGGATTCTGTGCGGAATCGCGGAGGGCTCCCCGCATACGCGAGCGAAAATATATCACGCGCTAATCAACCGTGACTGTATTGTTCGTCCGAGTCGCGTGTTGTTCTCTGGCTTTCTGTGCTACCGAGTTCAGGTGTTCTTTTCCGCGCCAGGCGATTTTACAATAAATTATCTCCTAAGGGACCTTTTTGTTATCTTAAATCGGTTTCGCTTTATTTGTTGCCTGCTTTCACTCCCGTCTCTTCCCTGCGACCAACCCCGCCCCTCTCCGTGGCTTGAGGCCCTTGTCTGAGCTAGTCGGTGGTCCATCCGCGGTCGGAAATTGCTGTGATTCGAAATCTTTAAGCGGAGACGTGCCTCCGCGACGCATTCGCGTCTGACGCCCAGCTAAGATCGATTATCAAAGATTTGTTAAGTCGAGTCACCGGGTTCACGATCGTTTTGAGGCAGCGTGCGGAGCCAAGGTTGTAACTAATAACCCGATTCCCATCCCGACACTTCAAGGGCGAAGCGTCGGGATCGCCATTCCACCAGGCGTCTCCTTTTCCCCTCCGGAGAGGAAATCGGTGCGGGACTTTAAAACCGAAAACCACGTTACAGTATATTTAAGGAATAAAAGAGATATTTAAATTATAAAACGTTTAGTTATTCCAGAAACCTTCTTCCAAAATCCTTCCGTATATTTAATCCCATTACACATACCTATTCATTTGTAGCATAAGTAGTCTAATATTAATCGATATTAATAACAGAGGAAAAGAAACGATTTGTATGTATTCACTACTAATAATTTCACTTCTGGTAATTTAACTCTCATTAGACAAATTTTACTTTTCTATAATTATTGGCGAAAGACAAGGAAAACATTTCCAAATATTCCAACATACTCTTTCAGATTCAGGACATGCCTAAACTAGTTTCACAATAATTCAGTCTGAAATTACTGTTCTAAGGCTAACTATAAAAACAAAATATATGACTATTCACGAGCTTTTACCAATTCTATAACGTTATTATTCAACAATTTTAAATTAAGTTACAATTCTTCGTCGCTTGTCATTCTTCCTGGGCATCAATCACTAAAATGCGTAAAACATTTTCGTTCCCACTTCCTCATTCGTACAACAGTTCCAGCTGGTTACTATCTTGCATATGCGCGACATAAAGGTAAGAGAATTGTATGTATAGATCTAGGGAAACCAAATATCTTTTTCAGTTTTCATTTGTATCTAATTTTCCATACATTTCTGCACTTATTTATCTTCGATATATTTTGGTGCACTCTGCGGATTTTGGCCGCGACCGGTGCTTTCCGCCAGGGAAATCGTGTTACGTAGGGGGCTATAGGTGGTAGTGAGGATGGCTTGTCCTACGTAACGTGTTTCTACGCGTGTAGGTAGATAAAGAGTCGAGCTCGAGCGGTAAGCCGACTCTTGTTTGGTGTGGGATCTTGCTTCTTTAAAGCGCTAAGCGCACCTCAGCGAACCAAGAGTGACGGATATATGAAGGATAGAGGCTATGATAATGTAGAGTGGTATCTTAGCGATTACCTTTAGAGCTCGTTTCGTATACAGGGTGAGTTTTAATGGATGGACCAACCATTTACCATCGGAGTGAGTTACCGACTCACCTCTATAGTAATACTAACAGACTACAATCTGTAACTCACTCCGATGGTAAATGGTTGGTCCATCCATTAAAACTCACCCTGTATTGTACTGTTCAGAAATGATATACAAAAAGGTAGACCGAGTCGGTAACAATGGTAGCGCTCGGTTGAAATCGCTATACCGCGTTTACAATGTTCTTCGCTATGCTCTGTTACGTAGAGCCTGGTCGGTCTGGAATGCTGACTCTGCGTAACGTTCGAAGAGGCGAGCCGAGCGGTGTAGCTCGTCTCTCCGTGAGTGGGATCTTGCTCGTTTAAAGCGCTAAGCGCACCTCACTGTACTAAGGATGTTAGGACGGATTGTTAAGTAGGTTACTACTAAAACCGTTCCCCTGATGGTAAAAATGGTAATTATATTGTGTCTCCAAATGATACAATGTGTCGCCAACAGTCGGTACGATCGGACTGGGGCGGTTGTCACGCTTACATTAATTAGTTTACCGTTTTTCCGCGTGCGTCCAGACTCTATGCAGCTCAGCACGGGGAAGGAGAACTTGTCACGTAGCGTGTTTATTACTTAAGAATTACAGCTCCTGGCTACGGCGAGGGCTGGCAAAATTGAAAAGTAGAGTTTTTAACGCGAAGATCAAGGGGCGCACGATGCTTAACCGACACGGAAGAAATCGACCTCGAAGATACCGCGTAGAGAGTATACGGTTGATATAGCCGTTTTTACCTTGTGTCTGGGTATGAGTCGTTGTCCGTGGCTTTAGTCTAATACGGCGTTCTGATTTTCCGCGGGTCTGCTCTAATACTACGTCGGTTTGGCAAAGCGTCTAATGCGCGGTGCGGTTTCGATGACGATAGACTAGGCTGGTTCAGACGATCTTACTATGACGAGAATCGAGAACTGAAAGACGGAAGACGCTACAAATGTACGTCTTTTATATGGTTTGCTTATGGGCTTTTGCGGGGAATGCGGGGTGGTGCGGATGAATCTGCCAGAAGGGCTATTGCAATGCATGAATATAGGTCGCGGTGTCAGCACATTTATTGTGCTGACGCATTTCCTTTCTGTGCTGAGCTGTTGAAACTTGACCCTCAATTCGTGATCTATGAGGCTCATGCGTGAGGCACGTTACGAATCCAAGGTTTCAACTGGGTGCAAAGTTGTTACGTAACAGCTCTAACGCTTAGCAGTTCAGTGCGAAGAGAGGACCATGCTTTGATGGTAATACCTTAAATCTACGGCTCCTGGCAGATGGCGAGGGCCGGCAAGTTTGTGATTTATGTGATTTGAACGCGAGGAGACTAATGCGCGCGATGCTTAGCACGGATCGAGAATTAGTATGTAATCGGGGAATTATTAAGGACTTTTCCTATTTACCCTCTTGTTTTACAACTCTTATTATTCCCTTCTGATGCACGTGGTTTAGATTAAAACGGTGATTGTCTCTCGCGGGTCAATTCTGATAGAAGTCGTATTGGCAAAGCGACTATTGCGCGGTGCGGTTTGACAAATCTATACTTTGAAATTTCTGTACGGAGCTTCTTCGATGGGCTCACGATACGTACTGTGCGTTTGAAATTCAGAAGTGAAAAGACGCGGGCGGCAACGATTTGCCGTCTTTTATGCGAATCGAGAATATTGACTATAGGCATTTGCGGGGTGCCCGCGGGTGGACGGAAAGTTCGGTCGCTATGGGCCTCGTCGCGGTGCGTGGCCGTGGCGTCAGCGAATTCCTTACTGCGTTTCTTGCGCTGAGCTGCTAGAACGCGTGTCTTATTAGAGAATAATGATACTAAAAGAATATAAGAGAATAACTGAAAATAACTGAAAAAATTACTACTTAGAGGGGTCATTACGTAACAATCGAGATGCGACTTTTTTTAGATTCATCCTGATGCCATTCCTTAGCTCGGTGCACAATTTTAAATGGAACAAATCCCTTGGGGCAAAGTTAGAATTTTTTGAACGTTCCCGGGGGTGGTTTTTGGCCGCGAAGGGTGCTTTTCGCCAGGGATATCGAGATGCGACTTTTTTTAGATTGTTCCTGATGTCATTCCTTAGCTCGGTGCAAAATTTTAAATGGAACAAATCCCTTGGGGCAAAGTTAGAATTGTTTGAACGTTCCCGGGGGTGGTTTTTGGCCGCGAACGGTGCTTTCCGCCAGGGATATCGAGATGCGATTTTTTTTAGATTGTTCCTGATGCCATTCCTTAGCTCAGTGTAAAATTTTAAATGGATCAAACCCGTAGGACCCATGTTGCGCATATTTACGTATATTCATTTTCAGGGTGGTTTTCCGAGTATTTAGGGGTACTACAAGGGTGCAAGGGGTTAATGCGAGTGTCATAGAGCGTATAGATGCAGGCGATAATCGAGTAGTGCCGTTTGCTACGCTTGAAATTCTGGTTTCCAATGTCGGTTGAGAACCGCTGCCGGAGCGCTCGCGGAACGTTCCCGGAACGTTCAAACTTTGAACTTTGCTTGAGCAGCTATTTCGCGAAGCTTCGCGAAAAAAGAAACGTAAGGGATCTAGCCCTAGTCCAGTGTCCCCTCAATCTAACTCCAGGGCATCGAAAGCATCGGACAATTCGAATTATAGTTCATCTGTTAAGAACTTATCTCAATTAACGGAATCATCTGACAAAAATATTACACGTAATAAGCGTGATTCATTGGATGGTAACGCGCATTCACAATTGGTTATTAGAATTTCTTCACCACCGTCTGTATTGCTTGATCTTGAGCGACCTACACCCAAGGAAATAAGAAACATGAAAGTCAATATTTTGCAGGCAAGTGGGCCATCAAGTCAACCTATCACAGCTCAGTTTCCAACAGCTAACCGTTACGAATTATTGTCGACCTTCACTGGTCATGAAGATAATCATTCTGAAAATCCCAATTCAAATACTAACAATTCTAATAGTAATTTGCCAAAAAATAATTCTTCTGCTTCTAGCCGACCTACTATTAATTCCAATGTTAACTCTAACGTTCAAATACAAATTAAACCACCCCCACTGTATATTTCCAATTTCTCTACTTCCCTTCCGGACATTACTAAAATCATGAATAAAAACTATGGGAGCACTTATAAGCTCAAGTTATTAGTCAATGGCATTCGCATTCAATTTGACAATTTTGACCACTTTAAAGATCTAAAAGCCACGCTCATTGACAATAACTCATCGTTTTTCACTTTTACACCTAATTCTGAAAAACTTATCAGTATGGTTGTCAAAGGACTTCCCATTATCGACACTGACGACCTTAAGGCCGAATTAAAAAATAATGGACTGGCCCCAGTTTCTGTTAATATTGTTAATCGGAACAATACTAAATTTTCAATCTATCGTGTTAACTTTCCACCCGGCATTACAGCCAATGCTATTTATGGTTGTTCTTATTTGTTCAATGTTCGCATTTATTGGGACAAATTCCAATCCCGTCGCAATTATACCCAATGATTTCGATGCCAATCGCTGGGGCATTCTGCTACTAACTGTATTCGACAACCTAAGTGCGTTAAATCTGCCATGCTACATCATACGTCAGTTTGCACCAAACCCATTTCTGTCCCCCCGAAATGCGTCAACTACAACGGGGAACATACGGCTAATTACTCTAAATGTCCGTATATATTAAAATACATTAACTCTAAAGTTACTCCTAATAATAATAGGCGTTACGATATAACAGCTTCGTCGGCTACCCCTCCTTCCTCGGCTGCATTTCCTTCTTTAATCTCCTCGGACAAGGCACCTGTTCCTCGGCGCTCATCCATGTCTAAATCCTATGGTGGTGTAGTACGGTTTTCAGACCACCAGCGCACTCACACAGATGCTCCGGTAAATCCTCGCCCGAATCTTGATTCCGAGAAGTCCTTTGCCAATTTTCGGGAACTGAGAGAATCGATTAATACTTTAAATTCCCATTTCGATGTCAATAAATTACTTGCTTTGGTCAATGACCTAAACATAAAATTATCTCACTGTAACAACGAACAGGAAAAATTCTTGGCCCTCTGGGAGACCATATCAAGTTTAGGGTAAATTCCCGCGACATGATTCATAATTTCATTCGATCGTTGTCCTTGGAATCGCCTCCTCCGCATGACCACTTAAATTTAAGTCAATACACGGTCAAATACGACATAAGGAAGTTAAAAAATAATAAAGCTCCTGGTCATGATGGCATAAATGCACTTATGCTTCAGCACGCTTCTGACAAAATGATTCAACAGATTTCCTTTATCTTTAAATATTGCTTAACAACTAGCTATTTTCCAAATATATGGAAACTAGCAGTTATAGTTCCTGTCCTTAAACCAGGCAAAAAATTAGAGTTGGCCTCCTCTTACAGACCCATATCGTTATTACCTCTTATGGGTAAGTTACTCGAAACAATTATATCTGACGCTATACTATATCATATTAACACTTACTCCATCTTAATTAATCAACAATTCGGCTTCCGTCGGGGGCAGTCCTGCGTTCAGCAAGTTACGCGTCTTTCGAGATTTATCTCTCACGAACTTAATGTCAGCAGATCTTCTGCTCTTGCGCTCCTCGACTTATCGAAGGCCTTTGATTCCGTCTGGTAGGATGCACTTCTGTACAAGCTGGAACGTATAGGTATTAATTTACCGTATATTTTATTACTTCAATCCTATTTAAAAAATAGAAAATATACAGTGAAGCTTTCTGGTGCTACCTCAACAATTCATAATATTCCTACGGGTGTACCTCAAGGTTCTATTCTGGGTCCATTATTATTTAACTTGTATATTAATGACATACCTGAAGACCCTAATTGCCAACTCTTTATGTTTGTCGATGACACTGCTGCGTTGTCGTCTTCTTTTATTTGCAACTCAGCAATTGCCAAGCTGCAAAAGTATCTTGATTCCGTAGTAGAGTTCTTCACCAATTAGAAGCTTCACCTTAATACCGACAAAACTGATGCCATTGTTTTTTCCACCAAACATAAAAAAAATACACGTTCCGGCTTGGATAAGTTGAGGTTCGGCCCGACGGAGGTTGACTGGTCTCCTAAGGTCAGGTATTTGGGGATAGTCGTCCACACCAGCTATGATTGGTCGCACGCAGTCCTGGAGCGCCTCCACAAAGCAAGGGCAGTTTATTTTCAATTGGTTCCCCACCTGAGCCCATCCTCGCATTTACGCGATAGGTTGCGGCTCTGTATCTACGTCATTTGTGTGCGTTCTGTACTCTTGTACGGTACGATTATATGGTGGAGGGCTATCCCCAAATACGTCCAAAAAAAGTTACAAATATTTCAGAACAAAACTTTAAGGTTTATCTTAAATAAGCTTTTATCGCATAAAATTTCTATCGTCAAGTTACATAAAATTGCCGATTTACCCTCGCTTAAGGAATTATTGACCACTCATATTCAAACCTTTCAAAAAACTCAATTCATTAATCCGATTTTGCATTCAGTCATGGATGCTCTCAACAAAGATATTATTCCTTATCGAATAAAGACTGCTTTCCCCATTATTGGCAAATAGATTCTACTTCATCAATGTGTTCATCACATAAGCTCAGATATTATTTCCTTTACTCACTGATACATGGTTATCCCTATTCGTCCCTCATAACTTTTTTCCTCGGTGGGCTAGCATCCCTTTTGCATGGTTCACTAGTTGAATTTAGCGAAGGTGTACCTCCATTCCCACCGCTTCCCCTCCTACTACGTGTAGGAGCCAGGAGGCCTTTTTTTTTTTTTTTTTACATGGGGAAATGCGTTACGCATCCCCCCGCCTCCCGGGACGGAGGCGGAGGGTATGTGGGACTCTCCCGACACTTAAGACAAGGGCCGGGCCTACCCACTAAAACCCCATGGTGGCCGTCCCGGTGCTTCCACGGGGGTGCTCAGGCTTCGCCAGTGGCATTACTTCCGGGCACCCCCTGCACCAGGCCCACCCCATCAGGGGCGGACCATCGTCTCGGCGTCCCGGCTGCAATGTCGGGGCGCCCTCAACCGTCTTCACAGTCGGGGCCACGGCCACGCCACCCCGACCGACACCACCGAGGCAGGCCGAGACGTGGGGATTCCCGCCCGCGGCCCGGCCCTCTGCCTCACCGTCCCCTCCACACCCACCGGAGGGGACCACATTGTCATCGGGGGGCCGTTCTCCTCCGGGGGCCAAGGTCGCCGGAGTAAGGGCCCCCCTCACCGGCGAGGGGCCTATGTTCCCCACCCTGAGGCAGGGTGAAGAGGCCCCCGTGGCCGGTGTCATCCTCGTCCAAGGGGAGAGGGCGGCGACGGCCTTAATCTAAGAATCCGCCGCCGCCCGTCGTCCCCCGGCTGTATAGCCATGGGATTGTTCGCGGGCGAGAGCCTTCCGCTGTCTCCCCCGCCTCTTCCACCACGCCGCCGGGCTCTCCCCGACGGCCGCGGCTGGGCTCTCTCGCCCCGCCGTTCCCTCTCCCTCTCGGCCTCCTCCTTCTTCCGCATAACTGTTTCGCAGAAGAAGGAGAAGGCCCGCCACGACTCTCTCCTGCTCAGCATCGCCTCGACGATGCTGGGCAAGGAGAGGTCGGGCCCCACCTCCCCGACGAGCACCGCCCTTTCCGCGCTCCACGCTGGGCACAACTCCAGCGTGTGCTGGGCAGTGTCGTCGGGGTCGCCACAATGGCGGCAGTCCGACTCGGGTTCCCTTCCTATGCGCCGCAGGTAATGTCCGAAACAGCCGTGTCCCGTCATCACCTGCGTCGCCCGGAAGGACAGTCCGCCCCATGCCCGCCCCAACCAACGTTCGAGCACGGGTAAGACGGCTCCGACGGTTCGCTGACCCCAAACTCTGGGGCCAGCGAGTCTCCTCCTCCATTCTACGATGGAGTCCCGTCGGATGTGGCGCTTTATTCGAGCGCGTGTGACCTCCGTCACGGGTACCCCCCTTGCCTTCAAGGTAGAAACCGCCTCGTAGGCCCGGGCATGTTCCCGGGCCATGATATCGGCGGGGAGTACCCCGGCCAACACCGCCGCCGCCTCGCGGGATACCGTGCGGTAGCCCCGCGCTATCCTCACGGCCATCGGGTGCAGGGCCCCACAGAGGACCGCCCGACATTTGGCCGTGAGTGCGCTCGCCCACACTGGCGCTCCGTAAAGGGCTACCGCATACACCACGTTTCTATAAAGGCGGCGCACCCGACCGTCCGGCCCACCTACGTTGGGGAGTAATCTCCCCAACACGTTTGCGCAAACTTTTGCGCGGCGAGCCGCATCGGCCAGGTGGCTCCCAAATCGCCACGTGCCGTCCAGGATCAGCCCGAGATATTTCATCTCGGACTGAATCCCGACACGGACGGCATCCACGACGAGACTTAGGCCCCCCGGTGGCGGTCACCTCCTACTATGAAAGAAAAGAGCTTTCGTCTTTTCGACCGCCACCCTAAGGCCCGCGTCGCGGATGGAACCCATCACCACGCGGACTGCCACCTCTCCCCTCCCGAGAGATTCCCCCCAGTCCTTTCCCCCGGCCAGCACTAGGGTGTCGTCCGCGTAACAGACGACAGTGCAGCCGGGGGGGGGGGGGGAGGGCGGTACGCAGCACCGCGTCGTACCCCACGTTCCATAACAGAGGCCCTGACAAGGACACCTGGGGTACTCCGCGGTGCAGCTTCCTCTCGCGCACGTGACCATCGCGGTCAACGTACGCGAGCCGCCTGTCCCGGAGGTAGTCGCTCACGACGCGTTCGAGGTACAACGGTACCCCGTGGCGCCGGAGCGACTCCCTTATCCGGGGCCAGGGCAGGGTGTTGAAGGCATTTTTGATATCTAACGATATCGCCAACAACACCCCGCCCCGGCCTATCACCTATTCCGAGAGAGCCCGGACGTGGTTGACCGCATCCAAGGTCGACCGGCCCTCTCGGAATCCGAACTGGGCCCCGCTGATATCGGAGCCCACCCGGGACAAATGCCGGACGAGGCGTCTTGCAATAATCCGCTCGAAGAGCTTGCCCGCCTCGTCCAGCAGGCAGATCGGCCTATAGGCCGATGGGGACTCCTCGTTTTTGCCCTCCTTTCGGAGGAGGACCAAGTTTGCCCTCCTCCAGGCTGGGGGGAAAATCCCCCGCTTCAGACAGCTGTCAAACAGCTGCCTGAAGCGCTCGGCGAGGACGCGCATCGCCATGGCCAGGACCCTCTTATGCAGGCCGTCGGGACCGGGGGCAGTGCGTCTGCCCCCGAGTCCACTTTTCACGGCCTGCTGGAACTCCTCCTCCCCGACCGCGAGGTTCTCCGCCCAGTCAATGTGACTGGGCAGTTCGGGGGCCGCCTCCTCCTCTCCGCAGTCGGCGGGGGGGAATAAGGTTGCGACCGTCCTTTCAACGAACCCCGGGTCGAGGCTCTGCGTCAGTGGGGGCGGCCATGGCCTCAATTTACTGAGGACCATTTTATAGGGACGCCCCCACGGGTCTTCGTCTAGACCCTGGAGGAGTTCCTCCCATGCCCCGGCCTTCGCTGCCTTGATGGCTTTTCGGAGGAGTATCCTTGTGGCCTGATACTCCTCCCACCTCTCGATCCTCTCGGCTTCCTCCCCTCGGCGACTATGCCGGGCCGCTCGCCGCCCCAGGCGGATTGCTGTCCGCCTGAGGTCGGCTATCTCCTCCGTCCACCAATAGGCGGCCCGGCTTGACCGAGGCCTGACCCGCGGCATTGCCGCGTCACAGGCCCTTTGAAGGGCCTTGGTCAGGCGCTCGGCCTCGCACGAGGGGTCCTCCTCGCTGGGCGTGGTTCCGTCGTTGGACCACGCCGCCGAGACGATCGAGGCCATCAGCGCGTCCTCGTCGAGCCTTTTCAGTGCCCATCGCGGTCGGGGGTCTGCCCCCCGGCGGTGGCTACCTCCCTGGGGGGTGGCTCGGACCACCATTTTTATATAGCGGTGGTCCGACAGGTTTTCCACCTCCTGTAGCACCCCCCAGGAGCCAGGAGGCCCTCGTGCCTGGCTAGCTCACTTAGTTTTTTATATGCGATGGTTGGGTGTTCTCCAAAATCATATTTACTTTTCTTACTTTTTAACTACATTTATTCATTTTCTCAGTCCTAGCGGTTGTTTTTGCAAAATTTACCTCTGTTCACTTCAGGATATATGTACAAGTATCTTAACTATAGGCTGTTAGCAACATTTCCACATTCTGCTTAACGGTAAAGGGGCACTTGATCTTAGGTACGTTTTACAATGGTGAGGCGGCTCAGTCGCTCTTTTGAGCCCCCTCTCCATTACTTATGTTAAATATTTCCAAAAAAAAAAAAAAAACGATTTTCGCCTTTCCTGATCATTGTTACAGTCGCTCCATAGTTTTCGTAGCGAGCGGACGTGTCTTGCTTCGCTCCGCCGTTTAGGTAGTGGTGTTACTTATACGAATAAACCTTACTTTATTTAATAGTCTAGTATTCTCATTAGTGGTCGTCGCGATCCTTAACTAACAATATTACTTTATTATTTATGATATTTCTTTTTAGTTAATTTTCTTTCAATCTCATTGCTCCGAGCGGCAATCACTCGTGAGCCCCTACGGCGGCTCTCGCTTATTTTTGTAGTATTAGTTACCTTAATGTTTAATTTCTGGTACACATGAGTGTTTCCAGCAAGTTCAAAGTTAAATCCAAACTTTCCTTAATAAAACCTCAAAATCAGGGGGACTCTCTCCATGGTCCGGGTATTTTAAACAGGAAGAGCCCCCCTCGTCCGCTGTCTGCTCTTTCTGATTATCATGCTATACATATTCGTATCTTATACTGGTAATACTGTTGTTTAGGGAACCCCCCTCCGATGACCTTCGGAATAGGCTCATTTGATGCGTATTTGCATAGAAACAACTTTTTCCTCTGACAAAATTGGCGGTCTCCTCTCCAAAAGAAGATATTCAAAATTCAAGTTGAAATATAAATGTGATAAATGGAGATTGATCTAACCAGAAAGGCCTACCACGCTCTCAAGTTTAGATTATTTTTTTAATGCGTGGGCGGGCGCGTAAGCGCCCGTGCCGCGCCTAACCCTTATAAACCTTAGGCGGGTTAGGTTAGGGTTAGGTTAGGCGGGCAGCGATGGTTAGGCGCGGCGCGAGCGCTTACGCGCCCGCCCGCGCAATAGGAAAATAATCTAAACTTGAGAGCGTGGTGGGCCTTTCTGGTTAGATCAATCTCCATAGCTTCTACTGTTTTACCTAATTTTTTAACAAACAATGAGCGCCGATTAAAACCTTCGGATTGTTACTCAGGAGGGTGACCTTGATAATATATGTCAAGGTCAAAGTCATCGCTACGCAAGAAAAGGCTAATCCGAACCTGTGAATTTATTTGTTAATAACTTTTTAACAAACAATGACCGCCAATTTTGTCAGAGGAAAAAGTTGTTTCTAATGCAAATACGCATCGAATGAGCCTATTCCGAAGGTCATCAGAGGGGGGTCCCCTAAATAACAGTATTACCCTTATACTTTAGGTTGCTAATTACACTTATACTTTGTGCTAAACGGTAAAGGGGCATTTGCTCCCAGGTACATTTTATGCTGATGAGGGGGCCCTAGGTCGCTTTTTTTGGGGGCCCCTTCACCTTCACCTAATGTTAAACTTCTTTTTTTTTTAAAAAAAGCGCTGTCTGCTCTTTCTGATCACTCTCGATCAGAACCTAACATCAATCAGTTAACTGCTAAAATAAATCCTGCAGTCTTAGTGCCTCTTGAGGCCCCTTTGGAATAGTGATGGGCTAAACAGTTATTTTTACTAAACGGTTATTATTGTTATTGTTACTTCCAAATAACGAGTTATTTAAACAGTTATTCGGTTAAACGGTTACTTTCAATTTTTCATCATACTGAAATTAAACAAAACCATGTAATTTATATAAATATCATTCCCTGTTAAAAACAGAACAGATAAACATATATACAGGGTGTCCCGTAATTAGTGTAAGAACCGAAAATGGGGGGCTCCTGGGCTGATCAGAAACAACTTTTTCCTTTGGCAAAATATCGAACGCGGCTTCGTCTTCGAGTTATCAACGAAAAACCCAAGCCAATGAGCGCGCGAGTAGAGCCCGCGGTCCGCCACGGTAGCGTTGGCGGTCCACCGCGCTCAGCAGTGATCGCGAACAAATGCACCGCGGCGATACAGTTAGGTCGAATGATGAATAAAAAATTAATAAAAATTAGAATTAGTTATAAATAATGAATAAAATAATGGTAAATATCCTGTTGAGGGGACCCACTTCCGATGACCTTGAATTTGACATATATTGTCAACGACATCCTCCCGAGTAACTTGCAAGTAATTTTACTCGGGGGTCATTGTTTGTTAAAAAGTTATTAACAAATGAAGGTGGTGATAACAGCCGTACAATGGAATCTCAATTGTACCACACCCTGTACATTCGAGACGTCTTCTATTATGAGTACACTTGCTCTATCTTCAACACTTGTTTAGAGACGTTTAGAGGTTGTTGCTGTTATTCTTACTTCCTTTAGATTCTACGTTTAGTTGCTTTTCAGTCGTTCAACTACCTAGTTGGTTAAGGAATTTCATGAGTTACGAAAATTTAAAAATGCATTTGCACGAATCCATATGACATATGATTTTGAAAAGTTAAAGTTAAAGTTAAAATATAAATGTGATAAATGGAAACTGATCTAACCAGAAAGGTCTACCACGCTCTCAAGATTAGATTGTATTTTTATTGCGCGGGCGGGCGCGTGAGCGCCCGTGCCGCGCCTATCCTAACCTAATCCGCCTAAGCCTTATAAGGGTAGATTAATATTTGTATGTATTTTATACAAATAAAAATTCAATATGTACATTTAAAACGTTTTCTAATTTTATTATACATGATTTTATATATATATATAAAATTAGAAAACGTACAAAAGATATAACATATTAAAAGTGGAACACAACGCCAGAGAGGTCGCCCAATACAAAACCAGAGGAAGAGAAAATACGGGGCAACCACACGTTTCCGTGGAGGGATGCTCCAAAAGCACACAATGTATAGACGAGCCAAAGAATTGATAGAAGAGAGCACATATAGCCAGGCGATTATTGAGCTTGCAGCAAAAATGGTTAAAGATCGTGCTGCTACTAGTAACGAGCAACCAAGTACCAGTTACGACGATGATCCAGTACGTCACACGAACGAATCGGCACTGGCATTCTACTTGGAGCACGACTACAGCAAGAGTAAATATGTAGGACTGGTAAAAGATACGCGATTAAGGAACTCCGCAATTTACCCAGCCTACCAACATATAAAAGAAGCAATGAGTAAATGTCGACCACGAAATTACGCAGTATCGGAAGCAGAAGTTCTGGTGTCTCTGCAGGATATGTTGAACAAAACTGCTGAACGCTTGTGTGGTGCGGTGGCCCTGAATTGGGATACGCATAATTTACAGAATTTACAATTACTTGTGACCACAGGGTTTGACAGCTCGTCAGGGCACACCAATCCACATCAACATTATGAAAATAAAGAAAACGAGGATCCAAACGCTCAGCACTGCCTTTTTGTCACCAGCATGATAATCATACAACTGAAGGATTCGACTTCACAGGAATGTTCTTGGATCAATCCTACGCCACAAAGCACTCGCTTTTGCAGGCCATTGAGGATTGCAACGGAAAAAGAAGACGAAGCAGCAATTATTCGAGAATACAGGAGATTGAACGAGGAAATAAATCATTTGGTTCCGTACAGGTTTAGACTTCCCAATGGAAAAAGAGTAAAAATAAATTATAACGTTTCGCAAACGCTGTTTGACGGAAAATGTCTAAACGTGATTGTCGGAAACCATGCCAGTAGCAGATGCCCAATTTGCCTTCGAACGAGCCATAATTTTGGAAATTTAGAAGACACTTTCCGGCCAGAAGAGTCCGCGTTAAAATTTGGGTTAGGGTTATTGCACGACGAGATAAGAGCCTTCGAACATTTATTAGATATTTCATATCGGCAGGAGTTAAAAACTTGGGACATACGGAAATATGCAAAAAGTAAGTTAATATTTTTTATTAGTTACCAATCATACTTTACTTCCACTCACAGAAGCGAAACTTGCATTTTTACAAAATTATAAGGTGCTGTTATCGAAGCCGACGAAATAAAATTCTCCACTCTTTAATTTTTCAGAGGAATTTGGGGAAAGGAAAAGTTGCATTCAAGAAAATATACAGGGTGTCCCACAACTGGGGTCGCACCGGGAAATGGGCGATAGCTGAGGTGATTCTGAACGGCATTTTCCTTTGCGAAAATGTTGTCCGAGGCTTCATTTTTGAATTATTAAGGAAAAACACCGGCGTTTGAGAGCGCGCGTAGAGTCCGCGCTCAGGGCCGTGCGCTCTCCAATCACTGCGCCCGAGCATGGTCGTGGCGGTGCGCGGTGGTATGGCACGAAGCGTCGGTCGAAAATTATGTCGACCAACAATTTCAGAATGACCTCAGATATCCATTAGTCATGCACAATCAATAAAATAATTAGTCATTATTCGTGTAATGGTAACAAATCGATTAAGTAATAATTAACATTCGATTTAACAAATCGAAATATGCTCAAAAACTTTTATTCGTTATTTAAAATCAACGCGAAATGAGATCTCGAAAATGATTTTTTTTAATTATTAAGAAAAAGCTTTCCGAATCAAACAAGAATTGTTTTCCATTAAACGAATAATGATTACAATAGAATAATGTAGAATATTATTACTCACAGTCGTCGATGAAAGCAGATCGCTGTCGCAGGATCATTCGGTCGATCCCGACCTTTCCAAGAATACGTAGCGCGGAACAGCTGATCCGAGCAGAGTCCCGGGCGGGTCACCGAACTCGCGTCAGTACACACTCACTATCGCTCTCGAGACTCCTGTCGAGTAATTCGTGTCTCACGTGTGAATTATTGATAATCCATTGTTTAATCCTCAAAGAGGAGGCTCCACGTGTGCGATTTCTATCTCAGCAAACGCACTGTAACGCATTTTATAACATTTTTTGGCACTGCGATTTACTAAAACGACGTATTCAGTCGAATGACCGAAGGAGAACTGTGTCTGTTCCTTGTACACACCTAGCTCGCTCACACGTTACGCACACACGTCGGCGTCGCGACTCGGCGTTCGGCAGAAATTTCAAGGAATCGACTGCGTCGTCGATTCGACGGTAGCGCATTTAAACCCACCGCATCAGGCTCGACGCGGATCAAACAATCTTATAGCATATTCCACACTTAGAAACTTTTTCTACCACATCAACAGCAGCATTGCCATAAAGATGTTTGCGCTTGGAAGAAAGAAACGACGAGTTAGTCGATTCTTCGTCGCCGTAAGCAAATCATCGCGTGTAGTTTACGATGAGTCGGTCGAACGCGCAATACTACAATATGTTCTTCGTCTTTGCGCAGTGTGACGGTAATGCTGCGCTTGCTGCACAGCGGTAACATGAGAGGTATCCCGATCAAATACAGCACAATACCTCCAAGTGCAAAAAGTTTTCGACGTTTCGCGTCAAGACTTCATTCATATGGATCGGTGCAACCCGGGCGAAGTGAAGCGGGAGGACCCCCGCGCGAAGTTTCTGCGGCACGGATTGATGCAATCTTGGAGGAATTCGATCGGGATGGTACGCAAAGTATACGAGATGTGAGCCGCCACTTGAAGTAAGTCCAACGTCAAGCAGATTAGATATTATTAATGAAAATCTTTTTAGTAGTGAATTTTTGTACTTTTTTCTTAGCACCAGTCGATCCACTGTACACCGGGTCCTGCACGACTTCTGCATGCACCCGTACAAGTATGTACGGGTGCAGACTTTGTTGCCCGCAGACTACAACCAATGGGTCCAATTTTCCAGGTGGCTGTTGGGGAAAATCCAGCGGAATCCGTCATTCTGCAAGTGCGTATTGTAGACTGACGAAGCTCTCTTCACGCGTGAAGGGTGCTTTAATGCCCACAATTCGCACGTGTGGAAAGATGAGAATCCGTTTGCGATTCGTCCAGGAGCAGCACAACACCGCTGGTCGGTCAATTTATGGGCCGGCATTTGCGGTGAATTTATTGTTGGGCCGTACATGCTACCAGCTAGACTGGACGGCTCAACGTACGGCATGTTTCTGGAACATGTTCTTCCGAGTCTTTTGGAAGAAATTCCTTTGGAGATTCGGCAGAGCATGTTCTTGCAACATGACGGGGCACCCGCCCATTTCGCTTCAAATGTGCGGGCTCATTTAAACGAAGCCTTTCGGGACAGGTGGATCGGCCGCGGCAGTTTTGTTGCGTGGCCCCCACGGTCCCCGGATTTGAACCCGTTGGATTTTTTCTTCTGGGGGTATTTAAAGGTACGTTTATTATTATTATCATTTTTCAATAGAAATATATTTATTTTTTATTTAAATTATAATATTTAATTATTCGTATAAGTACTTACAGTTTCAAATTTTTATTAATTATTTTAGAACGAAGTGTACAGGGATCCGATGATGACACCCGAGGATATAGTGGCGCGAGTGCACGGCGCCGTGGCCCAGATTACACCGCTTACACTGCGCAAAGTGCAAGACAGTATTGGTAAACGCGTTAGATTGTGCCTGGAGGTAGATGGGGGACATATTGAACCCCATCTATGAGATTCAAAACCATCGGCCCTTTTTAGGGCCACCAATTTCCAATCGGCCCTTTTCAGGGCCATCCATTATTCCATCGTAAGACACTTTTCGTAGTGCCGAAACATGTTATAAAATGCGTTACAGTGCGTTTGCTGAGATAGAAATCGCACACGTGGAGCCTCCTCTTTGAGGATTAAACAATGGATTATCAATAATTCACACGTGAGACACGTATCACTCGACAGGAGTCTCGAGAGCGATAGTGAGTGTGTACTGACGCGAGTTCGGTGACCCGCCCGGGACTCTGCTCGGATCAGCTATTCCGCGCTGCGTATTCTTGGAAAGGTCGGGATCGGCCGAATGATCCTGCGACAGCGATCTGCTTTCATCGACGACTGTGAGTAATAACATTCTACATTATTCTATTGTAATCATTATTCGTTTAATGGAAAACAATTCTTGTTTGATTCGGAAAGGTTTTTCTTAATAATTAAAAAAAATCGATTTCGAGATCTCATTTCGCGTTGATTTTAAATAGCGAATAAAAGTTTTTGAGCATATTTCGATTTGTTAAATCGAATGTTAATTATTACTTAATCGATTTGTTACCATTACACGAATAATGACTAATTATTTTATTGATTGTGCATGACTAATGGATATCTGAGGTCATTCTGAAATTGTTGGTCGACATAATTTTCGACCGACGCTTCGTGCCATACCACCGCGCACCGCCACGACCATGCTCGGGCGCAGTGATTGGAGAGCGCACGGCCCTGAGCGCGGACTCTACGCGCGCTCTCAAACGCCGGTGTTTTTCCTTAATAATTCAAAAATGAAGCCTCGGACAACATTTTCGCAAAGGAAAATGCCGTTCAGAATCACCTCAGCTATCGCCCATTTCCCGGTGCGACCCCAGTTGTGGGACACCCTGTATATTTTCTTGAATGCAACTTTTCCTTTCCCCAAATTCCTCTGAAAAATTAAAGAGTGGAGAATTTTATTTCGTCGGCTTCGATAACAGCACCTTATAATTTTGTAAAAATGCAAGTTTCGCTTCTGTGAGTGGAAGTAAAGTATGATTGGTAACTAATAAAAAATATTAACTTACTTTTTGCATATTTCCGTATGTCCCAAGTTTTTAACTCCTGCCGATATGAAATATCTAATAAATGTTCGAAGGCTCTTATCTCGTCGTGCAATAACCCTAACCCAAATTTTAACGCGGACTCTTCTGGCCGGAAAGTGTCTTCTAAATTTCCAAAATTATGGCTCGTTCGAAGGCAAATTGGGCATCTGCTACTGGCATGGTTTCCGACAATCACGTTTAGACATTTTCCGTCAAACAGCGTTTGCGAAACGTTATAATTTATTTTTACTCTTTTTCCATTGGGAAGTCTAAACCTGTACGGAACCAAATGATTTATTTCCTCGTTCAATCTCCTGTATTCTCGAATAATTGCTGCTTCGTCTTCTTTTTCCGTTGCAATCCTCAATGGCCTGCAAAAGCGAGTGCTTTGTGGCGTAGGATTGATCCAAGAACATTCCTGTGAAGTCGAATCCTTCAGTTGTATGATTATCATGCTGGTGACAAAAAGGCAGTGCTGAGCGTTTGGATCCTCGTTTTCTTTATTTTCATAATGTTGATGTGGATTGGTGTGCCCTGACGAGCTGTCAAACCCTGTGGTCACAAGTAATTGTAAATTCTGTAAATTATGCGTATCCCAATTCAGGGCCACCGCACCACACAAGCGTTCAGCAGTTTTGTTCAACATATCCTGCAGAGACACCAGAACTTCTGCTTCCGATACTGCGTAATTTCGTGGTCGACATTTACTCATTGCTTCTTTTATATGTTGGTAGGCTGGGTAAATTGCGGAGTTCCTTAATCGCGTATCTTTTACCAGTCCTACATATTTACTCTTGCTGTAGTCGTGCTCCAAGTAGAATGCCAGTACCGATTCTTTCGTGTGACGTACTGGATCATCGTCGTAACTGGCACTTGGTTGCTCGTTACTAGTAGCAGCGCGATCTTTAACCATTTTTGCTGCAAGCTCAATAATCGCCTGGCTATATGTGCTCTCTTCTATCAATTCTTTGGCTCGTCTATACATTGTGCTTTTGGAGCATCCCTCCACGGAAACGCGTGGTCGCCCCGTATTTTCTCTTCCTCTGGTTTTTTTCTTTGGGCGTCCTGTTTGGCGTACTGCTCCTCTTTTCGTGGGCGGTTGTGTATTATTCATTCTATAATAGCGTACACAATGTATGTAAATTAGAGTGTTAACATTTATTTTATAAAGAAATGTGTCTAGGAAACAAGTGCTCGTTACGATGTATTGGGTCAGGTGTACCAGGAAGAAATCTATTATTTTACATAAGGTTTTAATGTAAAACAATGCATTTCTTTTCGATACATCTAATACATTACGTTGCCTTGCAACCGACTATTACTACACTATGTTAAAGCCACTTACCTCAGTATAAAAATTAATCTTTTCTATTAGGGTGATGCGTTCCATCTCACAGCTAAATTGCATCGTTTGATAAATGAGTTACATGGTTGCCGTGCAACAACTATGGCGACTATATTCACACTATAACGATAATCTCGCGGGGAGACGTCCGGGCTCAAGGAAAGAATAAATACGATAACTGGTCTTTATTAATCGACTCACACGATACAGTTTATTCTTCCGAGCGTCACAGATATCCCGACCCGATCGTTAAAACTTCGGCTCAAGGGAGGTAGACTCGCTCGCGGTACCGACTGCAAACCAAACGGATCAGGTCGCTTGCGTCGAGCGCGATTAGACCAACTAACCGCCCCGACGGTATGTCTCACCCACGCTCACGCCCGACGGACCAAAGAGGTCCACGCCAGGGAGCTGTGGTACCTAGAGATCTACTCGGGGAGACTCCGGAATGGGCGCCAGTTGCCTTTTCGGCAACAATTAAAAGCAGACCTGATCCCAACCAAAATTACTATAATCGGTACCCGAATCGAACTCCCCTGAGACGGAAAGCTCCGGCGGCTCAGCTTTCTTCCACGGTAGAGGGGCGCGATTCTTTATGGATCGCTCCGATAGCTCGCCCGCCACAGATATCACACAATCACACACGGGCCCCACGATTCGAACGTGGGCGCCGACGGACAAACCTTACTACAAGATCTAATAGGTGTGACGACACCCGCCTACTCTACTTTACGTTAGGGCGATCTACTGCCCTAACGGCTGCTCCGTTCGGGAACGGAGGGCAGCGAAGGAGAGACGGTACAGCTACTAGAATTAGCGGTGCCACCAAAATGGCGGCACTAACACGATAAGGCTAAAATTCTAGAGCGCTAACAGTAAGTCCGCGAGAACACAAACGTACAAACACCCGGTACAAGGCGGAAAGACTCCTTACCAAAGGTTGGACCAGGAGGTCACGTCGCCAGGAAGTCTTCCTCAGAAATAGCTCCAAATCACACCTTGGCCGCGTTCGGCTCGTGAATTCGCGACACAGTTTCGTTCTTAAAGTCTTTATGGATTTTCCGCTACACGTACGACTAGCGGGGCCTACGGCATAAACGGAACAGGCTTCGGCCAGGGTCCTCGGTGCCGAAGCTCCCTCGGTGCCTCCCACTCCTGCTCCTTTGCGCGCCAAAATCCTCTTCTGCGCGCCAAAATCCTCTTCGCGGATTGGCGATAACGCCGGATCTTCTTCGGTATCCTTCCTATCGGCGGGAAAACCAAGGGATGTGACGTGGGCTGCTTTCCTGCAGGGGTGCCTACTTAGGTGGCGTGACCGATCCGCGGACATCCTCTGGACGACCGATGCTGCGACTCTCTCCACCCGGCCAAATCCCAAAAGTCCAAAGGTCCAAGGGGTGGAGGGTCGAGCCTGCTCCAGGTTAGCGGATGTCCTTGGCTGCGGAGTTGGTAGTGGAAGCTGGCTGGAGCGGCGCCTGGCCGCGAGATCATTTCCTCTTCTCCTTGTAGCGAGAGGTGGTCTCCAGTCGCTTCCGCCGGTACGCTCGTGGTGGATGATTCGGCGCCAGGCCGAGAAGTCATGGAAGCGAGCAGCGCTCGCGCTGGCATTCATCCCCACGGCTGTAAGATGTTGCTGTGGTCCTCCCTCTGCAGCTGCATCTCGCCCTTATGCAACCGAAGATCAGGCGTGATCTTCGGTGCGCTCGCCTGGTCTCGGCGGCTGCGTCCCGCTTGGTTCCCCTCTTGCCTGTATAGCTTCGCGGCGCGGGCGGTACACGCCTCGCGACGCGTTCATGATGAGAAGGGCGGGGAGTGTCGTAGCGCTCCTCGCCCAGAAGTCTCGGCGGTGCGGGCGGTGTCCGTCCCGCAGCTTGCTGATGAGGAGGGCGCAGGACGATATGGAGCTCCTCGTCCTCAAGTCTCGGCGGTGCGGGCGGTGGTCTTCCGCAGCGTCGGTGATGAGGAGAGGGCGGAGTGGTGTTGTCCCGCGGCGGTAGTGGGACTGCGTTGCCATCCTTCGTGTGTGTTACGCTGACTTATTCTACAACTTAATAACTCGGTTCCCGACGCTATTAGTATTAGTCTCCTTCGCTACACCTCCGTCGATACCGCCCGTCGTATCGTCGCGTCTGATCTTAATTTATTCCATTTTTGTGACGTGCCAAAAATGCAACGTCACAACACTAAGGATATGAAACGCCTCTGTTTGAATTTATTTCATTGATGCAAGCATTGATGAACTCAGTGCTTATAAAAGTACACTCTATAAATATAAAGGTACACATCAGCATACCAGCTGATTATTTTGTCTGAGCAGTGTACGTTATTATTAAGATTTGTTTATTAGGCTCGCCTATTTATAGAACAAATCTTAAAAATCTATTGCATACATTATTTTAGAATGGATAATACACATAAATGTAGAATAGGACTCTAATTAAACAGGTCCACATAAGATTAAAAATGTGGGTATATAGTACGCATATTTCATGGTGAAACCTCAGAAGCACTGTGTATAAATGAGTTAAAATGGAATTAGAAAATAGCTCGTACAATCTAGCATTCATTTAATTAACAGGAAAAGTTCTTGTATGTTTGTTAGGAATGAGGAACAAAGCTGCTGAGAGAATGTGTAGTGCTGTGGCTCTACACTGACGATGAGATGAATATAATTAACTAACCACTATTGGTAAGTCTAATATGTGGGGTAAGCATTTCAGGCCACTTTCAGTGTACACGAACAGAGAAAATAAGCATCAAAACACTCAACAGTGTTTCAACAATAGCAGGCGAATGTTCCTCGGTTGGTCGGTTGTTCACCCGAGAGTATTCATTTTTGTAGACTTAACAATACCACAAACATGGTAAGGACATAGTATAGCCGGTCAATTTTCACTCGACAGGTCGTACAAATAGAGTATGGCATAAATTGTAGAAATGCATAGAAGCAAAATATAGGATGCTTAATATGTTCAATCGAGAGGCGTAGCTAACCCATCGACTGGTGTCGTGAATATAAAAGATCGAAGAAGGTTTTGTAATATGAAAAATGTGCAACCACAAATCAACAGATTTGTTGAGGGCAGATAAGCAAATGAATAAAAAGAAATACTTACGCTATGTCCTGCAAAAATCGGGATGTAATTATGGACAAATTTTCATATAATTTTAAATTGTTTCCTGCCAGTTTACCAAAGCTATCAGTGGTAACAACTGTTACATGTAACATTTTTATATTTTGGATTATTCATATTTATAAAATATTTTTTCTTATTAATTCTTATACTACTTGTGAATAAATATACTATATACATTTAAAACAGTGTTATTTATGCATGTAAACTTGAAAAACATGAGTTTCAAAAATCCGAATTTTAAACCGCATTTTCTGCCAAATCCTGAAAGGCTAGGCAAATTTTGCGGTGAGATTTGAATTCAGCGGGAAAAAATCTATAAAACTACTTTGGCAGAAAGTTAAAAAAGGGGTTCAGTTCCATTTTATAATGAAAAAACCGCAAAGTTGGGCGAAAATGTCATTTTCGACATGAATTTTCGAGGTTAAATCTTGTTTCCGACGCTTTCTCCTTATTTTTCCCTTAATCTGCAATATCTTAGCTGTAACCTCGAAAAAGATTCATGTCTCTATCTTATTCCTATCGAGAGATTTTTGATTTTGACACAAGAATGAGCAGTTTGTCCCACTGTGCGGCGACCGAGGAGTATAAAAAGGGGGCCGCGAGCGAATTGAGAGCAGATCAGCAGATCGAGCCCGACAGATCGACCTTTCCTGGATGCTCTTTCACCCGAGTACTGATCGGGATACGGCGTATTGAGCTGTGGAAGGAGCTCCACATCCTCCGAGGTCTGGCGTACTGAGCGAGACTTTCCTACGAGTACGCTTTGGTGTATTGAACCATCGTACTCGATTCTTTGGGCCTGAGTATTGATCGGGACCCTTCACTCCGTAGCCGGCGTATTGAGCCGACGAAAGAGTACCGAACTCTTTTCCGCCCTGGTGAATCCACGTTCACCAGGAACCGAGCCTCTAGGCCAGGGTGTGCCCACGCCTACAGCCAGGAGCATCTTCCCGTTCCCGTCTGATCCCGTTCCTTCCGTATTTCCGAACCGACCAGACGAACCATATCTGACCGTACCGTTTACCGGCCGAAAGCCGCCGTCCGAACCCCTTCTGGGTTACTCCCGACCGTACCGTTTACACCAACCGAACGCCGCCGTCCGAACCCCTTCTGGGTTACTCCCGATCGTACCGTTTACACCAACCGAAAGCCGCCGTCCGAACCCCTTCTGGGTTACTCCCGATCGTTCCGTCATTTCGCGCCGTCACATTTTGGGAAAAGAACGCGCTTACCGCGATTAAAATAAGTTACCGCAGAAACCGTACCGGACTACAACTACCTCTGTACTGTGACGTTTTTCGCCCGGACGTTTTAAGAATGTCTGATTTTCCCCGGGGAAAATAAGGGAACGCGGATTTACGGCGCCTCCACACGCGAGTGGAGGAATCTTAACGGGTTTATTGCGCCACACGAATTGGTTCTCGAGTTTGAAGTCCCACGCAATATCACCCAAGCCTCGTCTCGCGGTTAACCCTTCTAGACCGAACGTTTGTTGGGCGCCAGACGCCACTGCGTCGTTTTAACCGTTCTCGATAACCTGCGGTCCCTCCCTTACCCCGCGAGCCGGAGTGATACCACGACCCATAGCTCAGGATGCGAATTGCGACGGAGAGGGGCGGGGTTAGGAAGCGTGAGAACAAGCGGTAGAAATTAAAGCAGAGATTAGGTAACAAAAGAATTAACAATTTATTGAAAGAAAAATGTAGGAGAAAGTGTTGAAGTTAACGAAATGGTTGTCTCGCAATACGTATCGCGCGATTAGGCTCACAAAGATCGCGGTAGCGCGGGCGTACAGGCGCGGTACGCAATTACAACGGTAATTGCGAATCGTACATGCTTCGTGATCGTTTTCAGGTGACTTTACGCCGCGAGTTTTCAGTCGAGCGCGTAGTACCGGTAGCTGTCCCGAGTTCGCCCGTTGGTCATCGTCGCATTACAGATTTTAAAGGATGGTTCGCGAGCGAGATGCAACCCTGAGATAATTAATACGGTGAAGCGGAGAAATAATAAAGATTGAAATAGCGACAGAAAACAGTAAATAAGCGCAAGCGAGCGTTAAGCCAAGGTAGTATTAGGCGGTGCAATTAAACAAGCGCAAGGTAAAGGTGGTACAGTAGATAGCAGGGTGCGTTTTTTTTATTGTGGTACCCCAGGAGGCCTACTCCACTGTACATTAATACACTATGCATTAATGTAAAAACTGCTCAAAGTGCAGTCCTCCTTCTCGCAGACAGAGTTCGGCTCTACGTTTAATTTGTATGGGGCCATGTAAAGAATTTGGTTGAACAGCAACGAGATGGTACAGAAAGAGAAGTACGTGAGGCATTTGTCGCGGCCTTCAATACCATCACGCCGGTGTAACGGTGTTGGGCTCCTTCGGGGGGAGCCCGGCAGGAGTGCCGGATGCTCTCTGAGTATCCGGGGTTCAGGAAAAGACCTCCGGGAGGCGAGAAGTATGTGCAATAAATAGCGTCCTTTATTAAAGAGCGTTAATCGTCAAAAATATGTACAAAAGGATAACTGTGCCGATTCCGGCCACGCGTTAGATTTAACTGTAGCAAAGGCCACCTGGACCCGCGACGCTACTTGTTTACAAACGCAGTTGTTTTGTTTTCGCGGCGGAACGCGATCGAGGCCGACGGCCGGCTTAGCATGCGCTCGGCGAGGAATACAGTCCCCACTCCGCGGGCTCGGATTCTCGGTGACTCGGGAAGCGCGCGGTGCGGCAAGCGACCGAAGGCGACTGTTATGGTTTCGAAAAGGATGCGACTCAATCCGTCGCAGGCTCAATATGCCTTCGGGGTGCAGTTCAGCACACTGCCGGATATACAGTGGTAAGAATGCGACTCAATACGTCGCAGGCTCAATACGCCTTCGGGATGCAGTTCAACACACTGCCGGATATGCGGTGGTTCGGAGGCGACTCAATACGTCGCAGGCTCAATACGCCTTCGGGATGCAGTTCAACACACTGCCGGATACGCGGTGGTTCGGAGGCGACTCAATACGTCGCAGGCTCAATACGCCTTTCTGGATGCAGCTCAATACGCTGCCGGAAATGCGGTGGTTCGGAGGCGGCTCAATACGCCTTTCTGGATGCAGCTCAACACGCTGCCGGAAATGCGGTGGTTCGGAGGCGACTCAATACGTCGCAGGCTCAATACGCCTTTCTGGATGCAGCTCAACACGCTGCTGGAGGATCTGGATTCGTCGGTTCGCTTTCGGACTATGCCTTGTGCTTGCCTCGGTTTCTCGCTCTCTCTCTGCCGTCAGTCCTCCACTCCGGGGTTTATATACCCACTGGCGCCCCTCGGGTTTACGGTGCGGTTCGGGGTGGGACGCCAGCGGCGGCCTCGGAGTGGGGGCGTGACGTCATTACCAGCGCAGGTGTTCGGCGCTGGCGCGTTTCGGCGTGGCGTGGTCGCGTCGCGTGGCGACCACTCGCGTTCGGGCCGTTGGAGGGGGAAACGGTACATTACACCGGAATTAACGCATAGAGCAACGCGTAATATTAAACGTAGAGCCGAACTCTGTCTGCGAGAAGGAGGACTGCACTTTGAGCAGTTTTTACATTAATGCATAGTGTATTAATGTACAGTGGAATAGGCCTCCAAGGATACCACTATAAAAGAAACGCACCCTGCTATCTACCGCAAGGTGGTGTGGAAAGGATAGCATGAATCATCATTTTCGCGAAGCACGCATTTTTTTATGTGTGAAATGTCCCGCCTCCTGAGGCAGACAGGCAGGTATGGAGGCAGGCAAACAGACGGAGAGAGAGACAGAGAGGGAGAGAGAGAGAGCGCCAGCGTGCGAGAGTAAATAAAGTCGCACCTCCGAAGAATTGTCACCTCTACTGTTGAGCGTCGCTGCTCGGAAGCGACCGTGGACTGTCCCACCACTGCCGATGCCACCCGACCCGCTCGTGCGGAGTAGTAGGCGCTCTCGCTGTTGGACGCCTCCTACCACTCTGAGTAACCTGGACCGGCTATAGCTCCAACCGGCCGAACGCTCCGCCTTGTCGCTTCGCGTGTTCTTTGATCTTTTAACGTTAATATCTCGATAATTATTGCGAATATCGAATAACTGTACAGGACTTTTCTGTTTGTTTTAAGCCGCTCTATTCACTGTTTCCGGCTTGACAGTTGAAACGAGCCCACCCTGTATATATATTTATATTCTTCATTGCCATAATATACATTCTTTCTTGTTTTATTCAGTCACCCACTTAATATTACTGTTTAAAAAAAGTAAATTTTTCGTTTTATTTTCGCTCAAACGGTTTCTCCTTTCATTAATTATTAATCCGGCTTTAGAGAATAAACGTTCGCATGGAACTGATGTTCCTAATGCACATCATTTTTCTTTCGCAAGCTTTGAAAGACGGGGAAACAAAACAGAATGATTTTTCCACCAATCTAAAGGATCTGCTTTGCGGCATAAAATGTCTTCATCCACATAACGTTGTATCTCTACTAGATACGTGACATTGGTGTTCCTCTAGGTTTTGTAACAGCTACAATGTTATCAAAGGTAGACCAAATAGAAATACCTACGTTTTCATTATTTTCTTTTTCAACGGTGTTAGAATGAGTTCCATTAGGATTAATTTCAATTTCCACGCTGTTAAATAGAGCATTTGTTGCGGCCAGATGACCGGCTCGAAGAAAGGATGGCGTCGGCACCAATGCGAGCAGACGCCTTGGTAACAATCTCAAAGACCGAAGGTCCTGAGTGGGAAGAACCCCAACACACGCCCCAAGAAGGGGAAAACCTGGAGCGAAGAGCTCCAACACAAGCCCCAAGAAGGGGAAACCTGGAGCGTGAAGCGCTCCCACACAAGCCCCAAAGAAGGGGAAACCGGGAGCGTGAAGCGCTCCAACAAAAGGAGAAGGAGTAGATGGGATCGCTCGTGAGGAGACCAATGGTCGATCCTCAGAACGGGAAGGTAAAGGAAAGCAGGAGACTCCCTAATACTCGGCGCACTGATGAATATTGTAATTATCGGTAGAAAAGTGTTGAACAAGCCGTTTTTGTGCGCCGAGTAGGCTGGGGTTTATATGCCCCTTGGGTTGTATTTTCGTACGCGAGAAACTACCAAGGGACGCGTCAGAAGCCCGCGCCATCTGTTGAAGAAAGAGCGAACTAAGCGGAGCAGCGAGCTACGCGCTGCGTTTCGCATGGTTACGCAAGATTGCGTAACACCCAGCGTGTGGCGCGAGATGACGAAACAGCATTAGTAACAAGTTTCTTTGCATTTTCAGCGTAACTCGAATGTGAAAAGGCCAAATGTTTAAAGCGAGGATCCAAAAAAGTACACATCTGAAATGTTTGACTGCTTTCAGTGTTACCAAACCTATTACTCAAACCTGCCTTTAATTTAGATATAACATCTATTACTATTAAAGAGTAATCTTTTTTGGAAAAATTTAAAAGTACGTTATTAAGCCCATTTCCCAAAGGAATAAGTATTGAGGCCGTGCAATATTTTTCACCGCTAACTGATTAGTAACATCATCAAATGGTTTTAATATCGTACATAATTGTCCGACAATTTTCCACTCATCAAATGTCAAAATAGGAAGTTGAACATCTAGCATTGCCACTGTGCTTCTTATAGCTGACTCTAGCTGAACGAATTTGTTCAACATGTGAAATGTTGTGTTCCAACGTGTGGAGACATCTTGAATTAGTTTCAGCGGTTCTTTTCCTTCGTTCTCTTGATATTTATTGAGTTTTGTATTAGCTAAACAACTTCTTCGAAAATGACACAATTGTTTTTATCTTATTTATTATATCTGTTACAGCTTCAATCTTAAGGCCATCATTTACTATTAGATTCAGGGTATGTGCGAAGCAGCCAAAATGTTTTAAGCCTAAGTCTCTCGTTATTGCACTTTTTATATTTGTAGGGATATTGGTTGGGAATGGGCAGGCACAAACTGGAAGACCGTTTAATATTTCCTTGATTGTCTACCTCAAAGAACAGAAAAAAAGAACGCGGGTCGCACGCCGGTCTCTGTCGCTCGCTTCGTGTCCGAACACGCAGTGTTCGCTCTTCTCCGCTCGTCTCCCCCCTCTCAACGGACTACGCTCAGGTTAGCGTGGGTCATTCGCAGAACCCTCGCGCTTGAGATCGCCGATCGCACGTGCACAGTCCCCACACTCGGCCGTCCTGCAATTAGCATATGTCCTCAGATACTGTTACCGTCCTTATCACTAGTATTACTGATACTATCCAATTCGTTATCACTATCGCTAGCGTCACTTTCCTCGATCCACGGCTTCATACGATCGGCCGACGTCGATGTCTGGTTTGGTCCCTCGTGTTCGCCCACCTTTGTGACCATGTACCGATCGTTTCGCAGTACTCTGGTTACCGCATATGGACCCAAAAACTTTGGAGCCAGTTTCAATCCAGGACCGAATTGAGTCCTCTTGATGGAAACGAGGTCACGCTTTGCATATTGTGTAGCATCCTTTCTTCGCTTATTATAATTCCTGCGATTTTCTTGCTGTATCTTCTGGATGTTTTCTGTCGCCTGTTGCCGCAGTTCGTCCCGATCATTTTGGAACATGGTTACCAATTCGGATTCGATCAGCTCCCTAATCTTTGGATCATCCTTCAATCGCATTTGAGTACTGAAGAACAGATGAAACGGAGAAGCCCCTGTACTTCGATGTGGTGCCGCATTCAAAAATTTTTGCGTAGTTTCCAGGTACTTGTACCATTCATCCGGTTTCGGGGCGGACAATTTTGTCAGCAATGGTATTAGAGTTCGATTCACTCTTTCGACCTGGCCATTACTTCGGGGAACGCCAGTGGTAATACGAATATGCTCAATTCCTTCTTGTTTGCAATATTCTTTGAATTCCTGCGAGGTAAAAGATGTACCTCGATCCGAGATAATCCTTCGCGGATTCCCGAAGATTACCGATTGTTTACGCAGTCGATCCACCACCTCCGCGGTACTAGTAGTCTTCGTAGTATATAACCAATTGAACTTAGTAAATGCGTCTACGACTACTAGGATATACCTGTAGCTCTTTTTCGTGGATGGGAGAGGACCGAGATGATCTATGTGAAAAACATCTAACGGTGTGTGCCCCTTGTCAATGGTATGCAACAATCCTTCCTGTTGCCCCCTTTTCCTTTCTGCCAAAATACAATCAACGCAATTGCTTACAATTTTTTCTATCTTTGGACGCATGGCTGGAAACCAGTAATCACGCTTCAATAAGGCTTCGGTTTTTACGGCAGAAAAGTGTCCGTTCTCGTGTATCTTCCTAATAACCTGCGACTGCATCGACTTTGGTATCACCAGACGGGTATCGCCACCGGTTTCCTTGAATAAAACCCCTCTTTTTACAACGTAACCATCGATGCCTCGCTGGTCTGCTGCGCCTATCATCTTCTTTAGATCGTTGTCTTCTCGTTGAGCATTCCGTATCCTCGCTGTCAGACTATCTTCCCTTTCTACTGCTAGACTAGAAGGGAGAGGATTCCTGCT
Organism: Tiphia femorata; assembly: GCA_944319695.1. Lineage (NCBI taxonomy): Eukaryota > Metazoa > Arthropoda > Insecta > Hymenoptera > Tiphiidae > Tiphia > Tiphia femorata. The sequence goes on along the minus strand of OX090898.1, from coordinate 11,220,122 downwards.
AAGAGCGTCCACGTGCTTCATATTGCTCCCTGGCCGATGTTCGATGGAGTAATCAAACTCTTCGAGGAATAATGCCCAACGAGCCACTCTTACGCATAAATCTTTTTTCTTTAACGTCGATGTAAACGCTTGACAGTCAGTTACTATTTTAAACGATATGCCGAGCAAGTATACCCTAAACTTTTTAAGTGCTCTCACTATCGCCAGTACCTCGAGTTCATAGCTCGGATATTTTTCTTCCGCCGTATTTGTCTTTCCACTCGCATAGTACACAGGATGTAGCGCGCCGCTACCGCTATCCCGCTGAAATAAGATCGCCCCATACCCATGCATCGATGCGTCTGTATGCAGTTCTGTTTCGCATTCCGGTCGGTAGAGTCGGAGCACAGGCTTATCTATTAATACGGATTTGAGCTTTCGAAAAGCGGTCTCTTCTTGCGCTCCGAAGTTGAATTGAACATTAGCTTTGAGCAGATTAGTCAATGGTCTCGCTATTATCGAATATGCTGGTACAAACTTTCGGAAATAACCGGTGAGGCCTAAAAAGCTTTGGACATGCTTCGTATTCCTCGGTTTTGGAAAACGCGTTACCGCGTCCACCTTATGCTCAAACGGTCGGATCGTACCGCCTTCCACTATATACCCGAGATATTCGACACGCGTTTCTAAAAAGTGACATTTTTTCCAATTGATAATCAAGCCACATTCTGTTGCTCTATTCAATACAACTTTTAAATTTTTTACGCCTGTTTCGCAATCTTTCGAGGGTATAATGAGATCATCCATGTAGGTCAGAACTATCCTTTTATCTGTAAGATCTTTAAACGCGGTATTGACAAATCTTTGGAATACGGCCGGTGAGTTACACAATCCAAATGGTACTTTGAGAAATTCAAATTGGCCGTCGGGCACGATAAAAGAAGTATATTTTCGGCTATTTTCCGCTACCGACACATGGAAGAATCCATTCTTGAGGTCTAATGTACTGAATACTAGCGCGCCCTGCAACAAGTCTAGTTGGTCCTCTATCAGAGGGAGAGAATAGCGATCTCTAACAATTTTTTTGTTAATCTGCCTATAATCTACGCATAAACGGGTCGCGCCGTCCTTCTTTTTTACAAGCACTATCGGGCTCGCGTATTCCGACAAGGAAGGTTGCGCCACCCCATCGCGAATCCATTCGCTTATCTGTCTATTCGCTTCCTCCTTCTCGGATGGAGATAATCGCCGCGGTCTTTGATAGGTTGGTAGGTCGTCTTTAACCACTATATTCATGATGACCCCCATCTCGCGCGTTTTGACGGGACGATACTTGTGGATAGTTTGCTCTATGACGGTCTTATGCTCAGAATCTTTAACGTGTGATAAATCGATTTCGTTAACCTCGCGGCTGCGATCTATTTGAAATATTTCAGGAACCTCGTTATCATTTGTATCTTTCGGTTTCGTTAATAGAATTTCATCCCTTTTTATTGTGATATCTACGGCATTTATAAAGTCAGTACCTATCAATAATTCCTGTTGCATAAGATCGTCTGGAATAACGCGAATAGTTATCGGATAAATATCTCCGTCTATAGATACGTTCGCTGCGAATTCTCCCAAGGTTCGGTTGTCTTCTGAACCCACCCCACGGAATCGGATTTCATTTCGAGATAACACAGGCGTACCTATCCGGATATACTTGCTCGCGCGCATAAGAGATAAGTCACTGCCTGTGTCTATAAGCGCTACTACCTTATGACCGTTGATCGCTACGCCCTTGACGCACTTGCCCTTTGTTGGGCCGAAACAACACAACCACTCTTAGGCGTTGACTTCTTTGTCGGGCAGTCCTTGGATATATGACCGAACGCACGACACTCAAAACACTTGGGTCCTTTATCCTTCGTTGTGCAATCCGATAGTACGTGGTTCTTGCCGCCGCAGCTTGGGCACCGCTTCGTCGTGGCTTCGTTGTTCACCGTTCCTTGTCGCTCGCTGCCGCTATCCCTGACTGAATATTTTCTTTCTTTTGTCGTGGAGGCACCGCTCGTTTTATCTCGGAGAGTCACCTTCTCGAAAGCCTCCAATAATGCGTCCTTCGAGCTAAACCGCTGAATATGTGCCTGATCGCGCAACATGGGATATACCGTCGATTAAATAATCAATCAGTTCGCTGTTGTCGACTGGCACACGATTCGATAAAATCACTTTATCGTGAAGATACTCGCTGAAGGTTTCCCCTTTTCGCCATAACCGCTCCTCAAACCGTTTCCTTGCGGCTGCTTTAGTTTGTCGATGGTGAAACATTGCTTTCATTTGCACCAATAATTCTGCAATTGGCAGCCCCGCATAATCCGATTTAGAATGAAACCACTCTAACGCTTTTCTTTTCAGTCGTGATGCAATCAATATTCGGCTGGCTTCTTCAGTCAGCCTATAATTTTCCCGAAGCATAAGAACCTGTTTTTCCCACACCTCATACGAATCACTAGCCCCATCCAAATAATTTAATAAGTCCGCAATGGCTGTAATGTTCATCCGCATAGGTTCCAATGTTGGTGTGCTTACTGCCGCTCGTTGCATAGATGCTTGCTCTTCGGTTCGCTGCGCCATTCGCATCATCTCGAGCTCTCTTCGCGCAAGCTCTGCTTCGCGCATCGCTAATTCTTTCTCTCTATCCAACAATTCGATGCGTTGGCGCATCAGAGCCAACTCGCTCGTATTACCCTCTCAAACAGGAGATTCATTCTTCTGTGCTTCCGAAGACGTTGTTTCGCCAATCCCTTCGCCGACGCCATGCTCGATCAGTCTCACCATTATTTCGTTTTTAGATCCCGTAGTCGGAAGCCCCTTACTCTCGAGCATTTCCTTCAACTGTGGCACAGTGAGTTTTTGTAAACTCTTCGCATCCATTATACCGTTAACTCGTTACCGTCACAGATTCGCAAGCCCAACCGAACTTTCACTTCGCGCATAAACGTATCTCTCTAATTGTGTACCTGCTTATCTAATATCCGGGACGAGCCCCCAAATGTAGGGATATTGGTTGGGAATGGGCAGGCACAAACTGGAGGACCGTTTAATATTTCCTTTAGGCCCGGGATACACATGCTAGTTAGTAGCACGATAGCATGCTATTTTCGAGCAAATGCTACCTACTAGCAAGCAACTAGCAAATGTATACCAAAAGAGCATGCTAGTTAAGTAGCATGCTACTAGATCGCACGACGGTCTAATTTTGTGCTAGTAAGCATGCTACGTCTGAAGGATAGCATGCTCATGAGCAAGTCTGAACGTGTTTACCGAACACGAGCATGCTACTGCCAGTCTTGTGTCTATCCCTCAATTGACTGGAAACACATTAAATCGTAGCAATGGCTAGATGGGGCGACGAAAAAACATTAAATTTTATAATGTTATATCGCGATAACGAATGTTTGTGGAATGTACCATCACTTGCTCCAAGAACTTTTCGAGAAAGCCAATCTCGCACCCATGTCTTCCGTTTTCCCTTCTCTTGCTTTTTTAAAACCCTTTTTACCAAACGCGTTGCAAGAAATAATATAATACTGTTTAATTCATTTCGTAAACGACGTAAACTCACTGAACGAGAGCGATCCATGGTTTCAAATGAGCATGCTCATGCAAGTAGACTTCAAAGCATGCTCTTAACTAGCATGTGTGAACGCACGGAGAGCATGCTCTTAACTAGCATGCTGTTAACTAGCATGCTAGCTTAAAAAAGCATGCTTTTTTAGTAGCATGTGTATCCCTAGCCTTATTGTCTACCTCAAAGAACAGAAAAAAAGAACGTGGGTCGCACGCCGGTCGCTGTCGCTCGCTTCGTGTCCGAACACGCACTATTCGCTCTTCTCCGCTCGTCTCCCCCCTCTCAACGGGCTACGCTCAGGTTAGCGTGGGTCATTCGCAGAACCCTCGCGCTTGACATCGCCGATCGCACGTGCACAGTCCCCACATATTATTAGCATTATCTGATACAGCTAACAGTATTTTTTTTCTATATTCCATTCTGTTATTATTCTACGAATCTCAAAACTCAAATTTTTGCTTGTATGTGATGTGGCCATACTGAACACTCTAATAGTATTGATATGAGTTAAAAGTTGTCGTCAATAAAATGTACCGTAACAGCAATATAACTTGTAGTATTTATAGATGTCCAACAATCAGTGGTTATACAGAAAGATTTTCCAGAACTTACTAAAGCTTTTATACTATGCATGCATTCTTCGTATAGAGCAGGAATATATGTTTTTGATACAGTTTTTCGATTAGGAAGTTGATATGCTGGATTTAAAGCACGTACAAATTCTTTAAATCCTTTATCTTCAACTATGCTAAACGGTTGAAAATCATTAATAAACAGGTTCATTAATTTTTTATCAATGAACTGTTTACTTACTTTCGTTATTTTTGTTGGAACAAATGAAATGGTTTGGTTGTGTAGGTGGTGTGGCTTAATAGGAGTGGGTTCTTCTCTTGAAAGCACTGGTGAGGAAGGCTTGGAATTGGAAGGATTATCTGTTTCAAATGATTCATCTTTAGATTGAATAGGTACCTAGGAAAAAACAAACAGAATAACAAATGTATTTCAGCAATTTATTTTGAAATCAAATTTATTGGGTAAGTAAATATTTTTGTCTATATAAAGCTATAATTTATATCTACGATCTGTTTATAATCTACCACAAAACACTGATATAGAAACGATTACTTTGTCTGTGCAAGTTTAATAATAAATATCTTACGTTCTGATTTAATTGTGAGCCTTTAGTTTTTGGTATTACTATGGTAGGATGCTTGGATTCTATATGTTTTCTTAGGTTAGAAGTTGTACTTTTATATGATAATTGAGTTTTGCACAAGTTACAAGACGCTCGATTATTATCTAATTCGCTAAAAAAATACCACAGTTCACTCGTTTTACATCTTTGCCGAGACATTATTTAAATTCAACAAACCAATATTTACGTATTTATTGTTACGTTATTTACACGTTCACGTTATGATTCGCACTGTTCCTTGCTGTTCCTTTTCGAGCTACTACTCCATAGAGTGCGTAGTATTAAGAGTGCGTTCCGTTTCACGTTTCATGTATATACGCGCATTTATCTATAGCATACGTGACATAACCTAGCCCTTAGGTATCGTGGAATCAATTTCACGAGATTTAGCAATTAACCAATCGCAATCGGCTCCTCTCCTTACATTCAGCTTTCATTAGGGTTGTGTTTCAATATTTACTGTCAGTATTGAAAATCTATGGTTCACGTTACGTATGCTATAAATATTATTGTTTTTATAAAAAAAATGTGATTTTATGAAAATAACCGTTTAGTCCGTTAACCGTTATTTTTTAAATTTGATAACTGTTACTAAAGTTATTTTTCGGTAACAGTTATTAAATAACAGATAACGAAATAACGCCCATCCCTACTTCGGAACTCCTACTTGGAGATTTACATCATACTGTGGTAAGTCAAATGTCTGACACCCATTCACTTACGAATCTATCCCCGTTGCAGCTATAACGATAATTTCGCGGGGAGAAGTCCGGGCTCAAGGAAAGAATAATGACGATAACTGGTCTTTATTATGCGACTCACACGGTACAGATTATTCTTCCGAGCGTCACAGAAATCCCGCACCCAATCGTTAAAACTTCGGCCCAGGGGAGGTTGATTCGCTCTCGGTGCCGATAGAAAACCAAACGCCCCGACGGTATGTCTCACCCACGCTCACGCCCGACGGACCAAAGAGGTCCAAGTCAGGGAGCTGTGGTACCCAGAGATCTACTCGGGGAGACTACGGAATGGGCGCCAGTTGCCTTTTCAGCAACAATAAAGAGCAGACCTGATCCTAACCAAAATTACTATAATCGGTACCCGAATCGAACTTCCCTGAGACGGAAAGCTCCGGTGGCTCAGCTTTCTTCGAACGGTAGAGGGGCGCAATTCTTTATGGATCGCTCCGATAGTTTGCTCGCCACCGATATCACACAATCACACACGGGCCCCACGATTCGAACGTGGACGCCGACGGACAAACCTTAATACAAGATCTAATAGGTGTGACGACACCCGCCTACTCTACTTTACGTTAGGGCGATCTACTGCCCTAACGGCTGCTCCGTTCGGGAACGGAGGGCAGCGAAGGAGAGACGGTACAGCTACTAGAATTAGCGGTGCCACCAAAATGGCGGCACTATTACGATAAGGCTAGAATTCTAGAGCGCTAACGGTAAGTCCGCGAGAACACAAACGCACAAACACCCGGTAGGGCGGAAAGACTACTTACCAAAAAGGTTGGACCAGGAGGTCACGTCGCCAGCATCTCCCTCGGTAGTCGCTCCCACACACACCTGTGCCGCGTTCGGCTCGAATACCGCGACAACTTTTATGCTCTTACACAAAATACTTATAACTCTTCCGCTACGCTCGACTAGACGGCTTCGCGGCATAAACGGAACAGGCTTCGGCCAGGATCCTCGGTGCCGAAGCTCCCTCGGTACCTACTACCACTCCTGCTCCTTTGCGCGCCAAAATCCTCTTCGCGGATTGGCGATAATGCCGGATCCTCTTCGGTATCCTTGCTATCGGCGGGAAAACCAAGAGATGTGACGTGGGCTGTTTTCCTGCAGGGGTGCCTACTTAGGTGGCGTGACCGATCCGCAAACATCCTTTGGACGACCGATGATGCGACGCTTTCCACCCGGCCAAATCCCAAAAGTCCAAAGGTCCAATGGGTGGAGGGTCGAGCCTGCTCCAGGTTAGCGGATGTCCTTGTCGGCGGTGTCGGTAGTGGAAGCTGGCTGGCGCGGCGCCTGGCGAAGATTTCCTCTTCTCCTTCTAGCGAGAGGTGGTCTCCAGTCGCTTCCGCCGGTACGCTCGTGGTGGATGATTCGGCAGCAGGCCGAGAAGTCATGGAAGCGAGCAGCGCTCGCGCTGGCATTCATCCCTACGGCGCACAGTGTGAGAATTCGCCAAACTAGCGGGACAAAAGTCAAATTTTCAACCTACACCAAAATCTTTGGTAACTATCGGTTTTATTTGTTAAATACACAGTTTACAGAAACCCAAAAGCCATTTTTTAATATCTGGTGTCCACAATAAATAATAAACATTGAAAGTGAGGGTATATGAGACGGTGATCGAAAGACATGTTTTTCTGTGATTTTGTGCGTTGAATTTTTGTAACTTGTAGTCATCTGGCGTTCTTCATTTATTTTTTTACATTTAAAGGACATTCTCTAGATTAGCATAACATATTTGGCAAAGTCAGATATTTGTTTTTTACCACGTAAAATATTTTTTCTAGTCGGAAGGTGAAAAAGTGAAAATGTTAGATATAAAACAGTCATAAAAAATGTGTTGGCAGCGAGTGGCAGGTTTGGGTCCACGCAGAGATGAAAGGTGAAAGTATTAACTTTCAGAAGAAACAAAGAAATTCTGCGGGTTTTTGCGGGTTTGGGAGATTTTGTAAATTTGATTGTTACGCGCTTCAAATCAGGCGTATAATACTACCTACAGGCATTGGGCCGAAATCGTAAAACTGTTTATTTCTCTACCATTAAACAAATTTTCTGATTCCTCTACCCTTGTAAAGTAAATATACAATGAAATTTTGTAAGAATTTTCAAAATCCAAAGTATTTGTGTAGTACACGAGCATCGAACTAATGACTACAGTACAGGGTGGGGAAAAATTATTGGTCATCCTTTTGCGTGGTGATAGAACTCGTTGAGACCGTCAACATTGACCAATGAACATGGTGCCGCAAAATTGACCTTCAAGGTCAAAATGAAGGTCAAAGTTTTTCATTGGCTTAAATCATTCTACTTGTCGAGTTGAACAAAAGTCTGAAAGGAACCATGGTCCGCAACTGATTCCTTCACAGAGAAAAAAATTGTTGAAATTTAAAAAAATAAAGAATGCCTCAGAATTGTTTTTTAACACTTTATCGACCGGTCGTTTTTGAGGCTGCCACTCAGTAAGTACCGGCTTAGTCGCGCACGCATTTACTCCCAGTACCGGCTAAATTCTCGCTATTTATTGTGTTGTGCTCATTCCTTTTGTTTCAATTTAATCCTGATTAATAGGATATCGGTCGATAAGCGTTGGCAATCGAAAAGCCGATTAATAGGCTAGCGGTTGATAAGCATTGGCAAACGAAAAGCCGATTAATAGGCTAGCGATCGATAAGCATTGGCAATCGAAAAGCCGATTAATAGGCTAGCGGTCGATAAGCATTGGCAAACGAAAAGCCGATTAATAGGCTAGCGGTCGATAAACTGTTAAAATAATTTTACATTATAATCTTGAAAGAAAAACTATTTGGGTGGTAGTGTTCCGTTTCTTTAAAAAAAAAAAAAAAATAATAAACTTTACTCGGGGTGATTTTTTTAATGCGAGTTCCCCTTGCCTCTCGCTTTATCGTCAATGGCGACGTCTGCGAACGAAAAGGGAGTTGCTACTCTTGCAAGAGATCGTGGCTTGCTAAGAAGAGTAAGAAGAAATTTAATGGAGAGGCTTGCAGCATGCATTGCAAATAATGGGGGTCACATCGAAGCAGGACAACAAGCACGACTTCTTAGAGCTATCGGGGCCAATGGAACTATTCTTTTCATTCGCAGACGTCGCCATCGACGATAAACCGAGAGGCAAGGGGAACACACATTAAAAAAATCACTCTGAGTAAAGTTTTTTTTATATTTTTAAAAGGACCGGAACACTACCACCTAAATAGTTTTTCTTTAAAGATTATAATGTAAAATTATTTTAAAAAACAATTCTGAGGCATTTATTTATTTTTTTTAAATTTCAGCAATTTTTTTCTCTGTGAAGGAATCATTTGCGGATCATGGTTCCTTTCAGACTTTTGTTCAGCTCGACGAGTAAAATGGTTTAAGCCAATAAAAAACTTTGACCTTCATTTTGACCTTGAAGGTCAATTTTGCGGCATCATGTTCCTTGGTCAATGTTGACGATCTCGACGAGTCCTATCATCTCGCAAAAGGATGACCAATAATTTTTCCCCACCCTGTACAATAGGCAGAACGGTTGAGATTTTGAATTGGGCAGAAACATTATCTTTGTTATACGAACAGGTAAACTTTTCTGAGAGTAACATGGATACTGATTCTTAGATGAATAACCAAAACCCCGTATTTTTTTAATATAAGCCATATCAGAAATTTGGATGATTAATATCTCTATTGCGCAATATGTTGTGTCTAATCGGGACGATATTCGGCAGCAAAATCAAGTATGTAATAATTTAGTAAAAGTAAAGTTTCTGTGCCGCCATCTTAAATTCTTTCGAAATTTTCCTGTGATTTTAAGCGAAAAAAATTGTTATGAAATTTTGCATTTCTTTCATTTTTTACATGCTTTGGACTCTTCATAATAAACTATGATTAGAAGCAACGTTAATAAATATATTAATCATCCAAATTTTTGATATGGCTTATATTAAAAAAATACGGGGTTCTGGTTATTCATCTGAGAATCAGTATCCATGTTACTCTCAGAAAAGTTTACCTGTTCGTATAACAAAGATAATGTTTCTGCCCAATTCAAAATCTCAACCGTTCTGCCTATTGACATTAGTTCGATGCTCGTGTACTACACAAATACAATGGATTTTGAAAATTCTTACAAAATTTCATTGTATATTTACTTTACAAGGGTAGAGGAATCAGAAAATTTGTTTAATGGTAGAGAAATAAACAATTTTACGATTTCGTCCCAATGTCTGTAGGTAGTATTATACGCCTGATTTGAAGCGCGTAACAATAAAATTTACAAAATCTCCCTAACCCTAACCCTAACCCGCAGAATTTTTTTGTTTCTTCTGAAAGCCAATACTTTCACCTTTAATCTCTGCGTGGACCCAAACCTGCCACTCGCTGCCAACACATTTTTTATGACTGTTTTATATCTAACATTTTCACTTTTTCACCTTCCGACTAGAAAAAATATTTTACGTGGTAAAAAACAAATATCTGACTTTGCCAAATATGTTATGCTAATCTAGAGAATGTCCTTTGAATGTAAAAAAATAAATGAAGAACGCCAGATGACTACAAGTTACAAAAATTCAACGCACAAAATCACAGAAAAGCATGTCTTTCGATCACCGTCTCATGTACCCTCACTTTCAATGTTTATTATTTATTGAGGACACCAGATATTAGAAAGTGGCTTTCGGGTTTCTGTAAACTGTGTATTTAACAAATAAAACCGATAGTTACCAAAGATTTTGGTGTAGGTTGAAAATTTGACTTTTGTCCCACTAGTTTGGCGAATTCTCACACTGTGCGGCGGTAAGATGTTGCTATGGTCATCCCTCTGCAGCTGCATCTCGCCCTTATGCAACCGAAGATCAGGCGTGATCTTCGGTAACCTCGCCTGGTCTCGGCGGCTGCGTCCCGCTTGGTTCCCCTCTTGCCTGTATAGCTCCGCGGCGCGGGCGGTACTCGCCTTGCGACGCGTTCGTGATGAGGAGGGCGGGGAGTGCCGTGGCGTTCCTTGCCCAGAAGTCTCGGCGGTGCGTGCGGTGTTCGTCCCGCAGCTTGCTGATAAGGAGAGCGCAGAACGGTATGGAGCTCCTCGTCCTCAAGTCTCGGCGGTGCGGGCGGTGGTCTTCCGCAGCGTCGGTGATGAGGAGAGGGCGGAGTGGTGTTGTCCCGCGGCGGTAGTGGAACTGCGCTGCCATCTCTGTGTGTGTTACGCTGACTTATCCTACGACTTAATACTCGGTTCCCAACGCTATTAGTATTAGTCTCCTTCGCTACACCTTTGTCGATACCGCCAGTCGTATCGTCGCGTCTGATCTTATTTTATTACATTTTTGTGACGTGCCAAAAATGCAACGTCACAACGTATATTCTACGTGCTGTTTTTGTCAATGCACCGTTTTTCAAGTCCGTGTGTTCATGAAACATAAAGTTCTAGAATAAGATTATTTCCGATAAATGAAAACATACGATCAAGTTCTTACTCCTTTTGTGTCTATGAAGAAAGCATCTTCAGATTTAACTTAATTACTTTGAAAATTAGTTTCATTTCAAAATTAGTCTGTAAATACAGACTTTGATTTATCAATTATATTTCTTTTTCTTTCAGGCTGTACTACGTAAGTGGCGAAAACTGCGCCTTTCGAATGTACCAAATACTATACTTTCGATGACTATGACATTGCCTTTGTTACCGGCAAATATGTTTCAAGAAGCTTTATTCATTATACAAGCTGAAGCTGACCTACTTTCTGCTGAATATCCAAATATTTTACAATTTATGTCGTATCTGACAAGGGGAACACCAAGGTTGCTACAAACGGATTTTGATGGGTCTCAGATATGTTATAGAGGGACTTCTCCTGAGTACCTGGCTACCCGCTTTTTGTGCCATTCGTCCTAGTTTACGAGAAAATTGCAAAAGTTTTCTGACCGTAGTATGTATACCGTTAATGCTAATAGATTTGTAAGGAAATGAGCGTAGTGCAGTGGACAAAATCCACGGATACCACGCTGGCGGTACGGGTTCAAATCCTGCCCGTACGCTTTTGTTTTTTGCAATCTCTTCCCATACGATATTAACAAATATCATTTCATGCAAAATTGTTTAAAAATAATATTTTTCGCCATGGTAATTTTATTAATAAATAAATTAGAAGGAAATGTGCAATGCAAGAACCGTGTGCTTGCAAAAATGTAGCATTTGTGAAATGTGCCTGGTGCTCGTCGCCTTTATGTTTCCACTGACGACTATCATCCGGAATCATGTATAGGCGCAGCGAGGGAGGAAACTGATACCGAATAAAATTATTTATTGTTAATTATAAGATATGAAATCGTTAATTATGAGATTGAAGATACCCACCATACTGCACATTTCCTTTCAATTTATTTATTAATAAAATTACCATGGCGAAAAATATTATTTTTGAACAATTTTGCATGAAATGATATTTGTTAATATCGTATGGGAAGAGATTGAAAAAAACAAAAGTGTATGGCCAGGATTTGAACCCGTGCCGCCAGCGTAGTATCCGTGGATCTTGTCCACTGCACTACGCTCATTTGCTTACAGATTTATTAACATCGGTATACATAGTACGGTCAGAAAACTTTTGCAGTTTTCTCGTAAACTAGGACGAATGGCACAAAAAGCGGGTAGCCAGGTACTCAGGAGAAGTCCCTCTATAACATATCTGAGACCCATCAAAATCCGTTTGTAGCAACCTTGGTGTTCCCCTTGTGAGACTTATCTGGTCAAATATGGCATCGAAAATTAGTACGTACCGTTGTCCTGTACGTACTAATATTATTGTGGAAAGTTTTCATAATATTGCAGCGCAGAAATTAGGAACGAGAAATATTAATATTTGGACGTTTTTAGGTAATGTTTATATAAAAATATTTTTATCAAGTAAACACTTTAAAGCGATGTTAAAGCCAAAAACTTTATTGAGAGAACACTGAGACATTTTTCTGCATTATTCACGTTACATTATATACACACAATTAAAAATATTTTTACCTAATGAAGATAGGCGCAAAAGTAAATTGAAGCATCAATATGTGACAAGAACAACAAAAAGCTTTGAAAGTTAAATCTCGAACTGTTAGTTTGCCTAATCTAAGAATTCCGCTTGTATATATCGAAAGTGTCTTTGCTCCAAACAGGAAAATTTCAAAGAACATTTCAAAGCAGTTTAGAACTCAAATATACGTATAAAGTTTGCAGAAATATTTTTACATATTCGTTATTATGTTTCCTCCTAGCATGATAAAATAAAACAACATATATTCATGAAAGATTTATATACGTAAGAAATACGACAAAGAAAGTATGATCGCCTTTACTTTATCGACGTTTCTGGAGTTCGTCATCCACTTTAGCATCTCTTTAATATACAGGGTGAGTCCGCCAAGGCATGCCACCCGAATAACTTCTACAATTTTGGTGTTCAGAAAAAATGTTTCAAGTAAAAGTTGTTTGATATTGAGGGGAGCATTGTGTGACGGGGACCATTTTCTTCCAGGTGGAGGCACTTCGGAGATTTGAAGGTCATTTTCATTTTTTTAAATAGAATCATACATTTTCGAATACCTACGATTGTAGACCTTTCCAAGGCCATTTCAATGACCATAGATGTTCAAGGTCAGTCAAGGTCAAGGGCACAAAAAAAGTGGAAAACCGATTTTATCACTTGTATTACAAATGTAATTGCTTTTATTGTTTCAAAATCATTGAACATTAATGTTTTATGGGGACAATTGAAAGCAGGTGTGTATCATGATATACCAACTACTAAAGAAGAAATGATAGAACGCATAGAACGAACTTGTGCTGCAATCGACCGAGAAACACTCCAACGTGTAACGCAATCTGTAGGTGAACGTTTTAGACAGTGCCTTGCTGTAAACGCTCACCATTTGTAGTGAGTTGTTAACATTGAATGCCAAGCGTTTAACTGCAATGTGTTTACATTAATGTTCAATGATTTTGAAACAATAAAAGCAATCACATTTGTAATACAAGTGATAAAATCGGTTTTCCACTTTTTTTGTGCCCTTGACCTTGACTGACCTTGAACATCTATGGTCATTGAAATGGCCTTGGAAAGGGCTACAATCGTAGGCATTCGAAAATGTATGATTCCATTTAAAAAAATGAAAATGACCTTCAAATCTCCGAAAGGCCTCCACCTGGAAGAAAATGGTCCCCGTCACACAATGCCCCCCTCGATATCAAACAACTTTTACTTGAAACATTTTTTCTTAACACCAAAATTGTAGAAGTTATTCGGGTGGCATGCCTTGGCGGACTCACCCTGTATACGCAATCATACCTATGCACACATTATATGAAATAGACAACAATTGAACTTTATTACTGAGCTGATCTACGAGGTGTGGCAGAAAAGTAATGAGACTGGCAACACTGCAAGCGATCTGGCAACGGTGCGCTGTTTTCCTTGATAGAGCACGTGTATCAGTACCTTCCCATAGTTCAGTGCGAATTTCAAGTCCTTCCGTTAATTACGTGATTTTTGTGACTGCTATTAGCGAAGTTGGTTTTGGTTGTGCGTCACGGAAAATGGAACGGCAGAATTTTGTGTTAAGCTTGGAGAATCGGCAAGTGCGACTTTTGAAAAGTTAAAACAGGCCTATGGGGAACATTCTTTATCCCGAGCTCAAGTTTTTGGCTGGCACAAATCATTTTTGGAAGGCAGAAAATACCTTGAAGATGAACACCGTACTGGGAGGCTTTCAACTTCGAAAACCGATGAAAACATCGAACGTGTGAACACTCTTGTGAGTTCAGACTGTCGTTTAACATTGAGAATGTTGAGTGAACAATTAAATTTGAACAGATTTATCGTTCATCAATTTACCGTCGCACTTGCCGATTCTCCAAGCTTAACACAAAATTTAATGGCACAACGTTGCTCCAAATTCTGCTGTTCCATTTTCCGTGACGCACAACCAAAACACAACTTCGCTAATAGCAGTCACAAAAATCACGTAATTAACGGAAGGAATTGAAATTCGCGCTGAACTATGGGAAGGTACTGATACACGTGCTCTATCAAAGAAAACGGCGCAGCGTTGCCAAATCGCTTGCAGTGTTGCCAGTCTCATTACTTTTCTGCCACACCTCGTATATGATATATTCTCCTTTTCCTTGTGTTTCCATTAAAATACTGTTTCTTTAACTTCTATTATATGTTACACTATTCTTTTCTTTTTTTTCAGATAAAATATCACATTTAATTACTGATCAAGAATTGGACTTACGTCGCCTAAAGAATGGTGTCAAACTTCGACGACCTCGTACAAGGACAAATAGAGAATTTGATTCGAAAATTATAAATGCACAAGACGATCTGGTTAATCAAAGGTATTTTATTATTTTGTAATTTTATTTACGTACTTAATCTAATAACGAATAAATTATATATCGTAAATTCAATATTTTCAAGGTTGTCATTGAAAGAATTTTTACTGATGTTCACTGCCAACAATAATATCTCTCACATGCAACAAATGGTATTCGAAGGTAAATATATTATATGTACATCATAAATTTTTATGTATATGTTCTAGTATTACAATCTTTATTCCATTCTATAAAATGTAAAATTATATAATCTTAATAAAAATAAAAATAATTTATTATTATACTTATTAATTTATTACAATAACAAATTTATTCTCAAAACGCATTTAACTGTCTTTTTTAGATGCCGAATTAACAAGTGATGAACAAATCGCAGACGTGGGGCTATTTTCGGATAATACGAACGAACATTTTCAAATAGGTAAATATTACTGCTCTTTACTTATTTGCCTTACGTCTAAACATATATTTACTAAGTCGATTAAGATATTTCTAACACATTAAAAAACATGCAATTTTGTTCAATGTTTTAATTTTATTAGAAATACATTAACACAATTAAAAATATAAACATAATTCCAATAGATATTTTTAAATAAGTTACAGTACAAACTTATTTTATAATATTTTCATTTCTTTTTTTAGAAGAACAAAATAGAAGACGCAGATCTCGACGTATACGCACAGATAGAAGTTTACATAATCGAAGAGAGGAAGCTAATACACGTGCAACAAATATACAAGGTATATAATAACAATTATTTTATTATGATTTATAAATACTCGAAAACTTCTTTACTGATCTATTAACACTGTGTTTTGTGACGTGGCATTTTGTCACGTCACAGGTACGCCCAAGAGGAGGCCAGAGAGCGCTCATTATTGTAAATTCGGTCGCCCATCAGGGGCGTAAATACGAAACGGAGGAAAATGCCTCCCGGATGGGTATCCGTCATATTAGAAAATAATAAACTGAATAGTAACGACGAACCCTCTTTCATGCGTAAATACCTCCGACATAACACAGTGGACGCTGGATCGACGTGGGGAAGCGGAGGACGGAGAGGACCTGCGAGGAGATGAACAACACCCACTGCACGGGGAGCAGCCGCAGTAAGGAGCGATGCCCTGGATGACGTCGGGACGCTGAGCCGAGGCCATCGGCGAGGAGGCGCCAACAGCGTCCCGAGCAACCGGAAAGGGGCATCGAAAGAAGAGCACCAGGATGAGCACGGGAGGGAAGCTGGCCACCGACGCCTCCCCAGACAGCGCGGGACGTGACCGAAGGAGTTACGAGGTGCCCGTTAAAGGGGGGGCCAACCAACATCTCCAGGGGTGATCCAGCCACCGTCCGGGGATAGTCATGACATCCCCGGGGCCCGCGCAGTGCCAGGGAGGCACTGTCCCGGGGGGACGCAGCAGGCCGACCCTGGGCTCGGGTAAGACGCGCCCAGTAGCCAAGAGGGTGAGAAGGCCGAGGGCGAGCGCACCGAGGCGGGTAGTGGCGGCACAAAGGACACCCCGAGAAGCGGCAGAAGTCCCTCGCCGGCCATCCTGGTCCAACAACGCGATCGGCTGCTCTACCGCCACCTTCCGAGGCAGCCCTCGCACCGATTCTCTCCAGGACTCTTACCGACCCGCGTAGCGTCAGGGGGATCGACCAGCGCCGCGAATAGATCCGCCGAACTAATAGTCGCGAACCAATGATTGATGGGTGGTGGGGGAAACGATGGCCCACGCGGCTGGCACGCTCGCCAATTTCCGCACTTGCGGACGGACCGCGCTTACCATAGAAGGCAGAATAAAGCCAGTAGCGTACTCTTTTTTTTTCCTGTACTGTTATAACGTCGTTCCTGGTGGGTGACGTCGCCGAAGCAAGGAGCGAGCGAGCGACGAGCGTGCGAGGCCCGAGACCGCATCTTTTCCCCGAATAAGCACCGGTGAGTCGTTACTATCAGTCCTCGCATCCGGAAGTCGAGATTAGCCGTCGCCTCACAAAGTCCCCCCGTGTGCGTGGTCCGATACCAGCGCGGGTACGTGACGCCGGAGGGGTCGTCCCCGGGTTCGTTGGTCGCGGTGAAGCCGGTCGGGGTCGAAAAGGGCAGAGCCGGAGTCGTGGATTGGGCAGGAGGCGAAGGGCGGCTAGTCTCGACCGCGTGAGAGATTCGTGCGAGATATCTCACCTTTGGTAGGCTTAGGAATAGAGTGGTACCCATCCTGGCGGAATTCCAAACGTTACGCCGCTGCAAGTCCTTCCGACCCCTTTCGCGTATCGAGTCATCTTGTTATTTATTAAATTCACCTTCTAGTCATTTTCTGTAATCGTAGAGTCCTTGTCCGTACATCGTGGGGTCGGAAGTAAAACCGTCTTTTTTCTGTATTTTGTAATTCCGCGAAAGCGTGTGCGAGCGTCCGTTGCTACTGCGCGTACAACTCCCTCCGCGAACGCGTGACCTGTCCGAGCGTACCGGCGTGGCCGGGTATTGTAAAACCAAAACACCTACGACTTGGTCCGACACCGTGCGAGTTAGAGGTCGCGCGAAAGGCCCGAGCGAGTCGCATTCGCGTAATACCGCGTTTGTTACTATCTCCGGGAAACCTGTACTCCGCGAAATTCCTCTCTTATTAACATTCGCTTAAGACTGAGATCCCCGCTCGGAAGGTCTCTCCGGGTCATTCCTCGCGTACTAATTTATCATACTTGCAATAGTTTCCGTTGTCATCTATTAGCGAATTCGGCTTTTCTTATCCATTACTGTTATCATTTCAATTTCAACCTTTTTCTTTAATAAACTACTGTTCAGCCGACGAGCTGATTACTCTCGCTCATTTAGCTCCTCTCTGCTGTCCCTTGCTGGACCCCGCCACTCTCCGTCCTCGTGCCAAAGGCACGAGTCGATACACTGTCCTAGCCGGATGTTTCTTTGGTAAGGGTACCCCTCGTCGAGTAAGGGAGAGGTTCACGACGACGGTCGCGAGAAGACCGCGAGCCTAGAGTCCCGCGGCCGATAACAAATACGACGTCGGAAGTACGGCGTCTGGCGCCCTTAACCCCTTAACCTACGATTTACGTTCGAGAATTTTGGGACAGAAACGTAAACAAGTTCGCACAGCCTACGTTTGGCTCGATCACCGTACGCGGGCTATGCCCGTAAAATTCGGGTTTGGCCCAACCATCGTACGCGGGCTATGCCCGTCATTGTAGGTTAAGGGGTTAATCATAAGTCCGCGAAGGGAAGGCTGCGCGAGAGAAAAGGGCCGTTCGCGTTCTATCTCCGTCGGGACGGGCGAGGGAAGGTTGTAACGGTGGGTAAAACGTGTCTCGGGAACAACAACACGAAATTGATCTAGCAAAGTTACCAATATAGATGTGACGCGTGACCCCGAAAATAACGTTACAGTTTATAATGCTTTCATATATACAGGGTGGGGCACCTAACTTGAGACAACTGAATATACAGAAAATAGAGCAAAATACGAAGAAATGTTTCAGACAAAAGTTGTATGGTTTCAAGGGGGGCATATTGTGATATTGTTGGCTTGACCTTCAGGTGGAGTGTCAAGGTGAAATGAAGGTCAGCTTCATATTTTTTAATGGGACTATAATATTTTAAACACCTACATTTGTAGCCCTTTTCATAACGAATTCAACGTCTACCGAAGTGAAGGTCATTGAAGGTCAAACGACGGAAAAAAGTTTATATCATTAAATGAGGGTAATTTTTAATTTACTTGCATTTATTTCATTAAATGCTCGAAGTGATGACCATTAATCTGGATACATTTTTGAATATGTCGAATAAAAGATTGATGAGCATTTAACAATTTGTTTCTTTCAATTTATGCCGATAATTCCACGTATGCATTACTGGGCTACAGAAAACCCACGATGGTTACGAGAAGTTGAACCCCAGCGGCCATGAAATGTCAACGTTTGGTGCGGAATTATCGGCGACACATTAATTGGGCCTCACTTCTTCGATGGGATGCTGAACGGATAAAAATACCAAAAGTGTATCCAAGTTAATGGCCATCACTTCCAGCATTTAATGAAATAAATGCAAGTAAATTAAAAATTACCTTCATTTAATGATTTAAACTTTTTTCCATCGTTTGACCTTCAATGACCTTCACTTCGGTAGTCGTTGAATTCGTTATGAAAAGAGCTACAAACGTAGGTGTTTAAAATATTATGGTCCCATTAAAAAATATGAAGTTGACCTTCATTTCACCTTGAGACTCCACCTGAAGGTCAAACCAACAGCATCACAATATGCCCCCATTGAAACCTTAAATCTTTTGTCTGAAACATTTCTTCGTATTTTGCTCTATTTTCTGTATATTCAGTTATCTCAAGTTAGGTGCCCCACCCTGTATATACCATACTTTACATATTATATAATTAAACAAAAAGTATGAAAACAATTATTTGTTTCCAGATGACAATAAACAGAATTCGTCAGATGCAGAGACGATAATATATGATCGACCTCAAACAAATGCTATTGCTGATTCGGACATTAATGTCATCGAAATACAAGGTACTATTTTCCAACTGAAGCTGTTGTTAAATAAACTCAAGTTAACATCTCTATCTAGATATATGAAATATAAATTTTCCTTTTTCGTTTCCAGATAATGAATCGATATATGAGGTGCCGGAAGATGAATATTTGCCTTTCATTAAAAACAATGACTCTACAGAAGATGTTCCATTCCACGCTGTAAACTGGAACCTGCAGGATAATCAAAAAACTTCGAACGAAGAAGAACCTTCCACAAACATTTGTACAGTGTGTTTTGCTTTTTTTTTTATTATTTTATTTTTTTTTTAAGATTGATGCAATGAGTGGGCGAGGGATCACGGTGGTGGTCCCTCGATGTCCCAATAGACGTACCTACGGGTTAACCCCATCTACCGTCTGATACTGGAATTAAGTGGAATTACCGACATGAATCAATGGTAAAGAATTATTGGAAGAGGGGAAAAATTTGCAAAAAAACCCCCAATAAACATAAAAGAAGATAACTGAAAGCTAGGTTACCCTTAACCCATTAACGCCTGAACGTCCAAAATGTTTTGCTTCCTTTCGGGTATCTTGAAAACCTATCAAATCATAAACAATTTGATCAACAATGTGTATTCTACTATTTTTGGGCATGCTCTTTTCGAATCCGTTGCTATTTTTGAGGTTCGTCAACGGGGGAAAAAAATATGGCTGTTTTAATAGAAGAAGATACGAAAAAACGAGCACTTTCGAAAAGAAATCCCTGTTTTTGGAATGGAATAAAAGTAGGAAGGAGGTTAAGAACCTGGCCATCGGTGGACTTAATACTTGTACTTTAAAGATGTATATAAGTGGAAAGTCGAAAACATCATGGTGGTCTCAAAATGGCGGAAAAACAAGGAAATTCGCCAAAAACAGCATTTTTTCGATAGAATTCAACGATAATCGAGATGTTTACATCTAATTTATGATTCTAAATAATAAATTCGATAAGTCTACTTGATATTAGTTGATAATTTCGGACTTAAAAATACCGTCCTCAATATGGCAGCCAATCAGCTCGCGAAAACATTGAAAATGTTGAGTTTCTTCACTTTTCTCAGTTTTCCTCGTTCATTATTCTCGATCTAGTATAGTATCCTCTATAAGTACACGAATTGGTAATAATAAAAGCCTATTACAGACTTCCGGTTCCGGAGAGAGTGTGACATAGCGGTGTGTATCGAGAGTGAAAGTTTGCGGTGAGAAAGGGAGTGAAAGAGTGAAGGGAAAGGGCGGGAAGGGTGAAGGGAGGGAAGAGGGTTAGGAAAAGAAGGGGAGAAGGTAGGGAAAGGGAGAGTGAAGAAGGGTAGACGAAGGGCAGGTAGAAAGGAGCTAGAAGTGAGGTTAGGAGGCGGACAGTGACACGCGGGAAAGGAGAAAAAGGGAGACACGTAGCGGGCAGAAGGAGAAGCGTGAGGGATAGGGACAGAGAGGACGGTCGATAAGGTAGGGAGTAGAAGGGAAAGAGTGGTAAGAAGGAAGAAAGAGGGGGAGGATGATGAAAGAGGACGGAAAAGGACCGGGGAAAGGAACAGAGGATGGGGGAGGGAAGGAAAAGAAAGGAGCGGAGGTGCATTGGGGAAAGGGGGGAAAAGGAAGGGAGAGAAGCGGGAGCTTCTCGGGGTGCATAGACGAGATGTGGGGCAGGAAAAGGAAGGAAAGGGAGATGGGAGTAGGAGGAGAGAAAGAGAAAATGGAAGAGAGGGCGTTTAAGAGGAGCGCGCTGATGATAAGGTCGCCGGAGAAGGAGGGAAAGGAGAACGAGAAAATGATAGAGATGATGGCAGAAATGATGAGAAAGATAGAGGAAATGAGAGGGGAAATGAGACAGTTAAGGGAGGAAAAGGGGGAGGTAAGAAAGGTGGTGGAGGAGATGAGGGAGAGCTGGGAGAAGGAGAAGGAGAGAACGAGAGGGACAATGTTAGAGATGGAAAGAAGGATAAAGGAGTTGGAGGCAGGGAGGAGGGAGGATGAAGAAGGGGGAAGAGGGGGAAAGGAAGGGAGAGGAGAGGAGGAAGGGGAGATGGGAGAAAGGATAAGACGGTTAGAAAAGGAAGCAGAGAGGAGGGAAAGGGAGGAGAGAAGGAGGAATATAATAGTGAGGGGGGTAAAGATGGAGGGGGGAGAAGGAGGAGGAGGAAAAGAGGAGATAGAGAGAATAGCGAAGGAGTTAGGGGTGAAAGTGAGGGTACAGGAGGCGAGGGTGGTAGGGCGAAAGGATAGGGAAGGAAGGGTCATGGTGTGGGCAAGGTTAGAAGGGAGAGAGGATAAAGAAAAGCTGATGAGGGAGAAGAGGAAATTAGCAGGGAGGAAGGAAAGGATAGGGGACGACCTAACATGGGAGGAGAGGAGAATAGCGTGGGCGATAGGGAAGGAGGCAGACGAGGAAAGGAGGAGAGGGAGAAGGGTAAGGATAGGATATAAGAAATTATGGATAAATGAGGAAAGATGGGACTGGGACGAAGAAAAGGGAGAGCTGAGGAACACTCGAGCGAAGGAAGGGAAAGGAGAAGAGGAGGAAAGGGGAGGACGGTTGGGGTTCGGGAGGAAGGGATGAGAAAGAGCAGGAGAGGGGATGGTAGGAAGGAAGGGGCGAGAGGGAAACTGAAGGAGGGGGCAGGGAAGGAGGAAGGAGGAGGGGAGAGGATAGGAAAGAATAGGAGGAGAGGGAAAGAAGGAGGAGCAGAGGAGGGGGAAAAGGAAGAATGGAGGATAGGGTTTTGGAACATAGCCGGAATAAACAATAAGGACGAGGAGTTCTGGGAAGAGGTGAAGAAATGGGAGGTGGTGGTATTAACGGAAACATGGTTAGAAGGGAAGGGTTGGGAGAGGGCTAAAAAGAAACTACCGAAGGGATATAGGTGGGAGGCGCAATTCGCAGAGAGGGATAAAAGGAAGGGAAGGGCAATGGGAGGAATGATTGTGGGGATAAGAGAAGGCATAGAAGAGAGGAGGGAGGAGGGGAGGTCCAGAGAAGGAGTGATGATGAAAGTGATAGAGGTAGACGGGGTGGGATGGAGGATAATAGGAGTGTATGTAAGGGGAGATAGGAAGGAGAGGTTAGAAACGATTGCAGAGTGGGGAGGAGGATGTAGGGAGAAGGAGAGGATAATCATTGGAGGGGACTTTAATGCGAGGACAGGTAACAAGGGGGGAGGAGAGGGAATGGAGGGAGAACAGGAAGAGGAGGGCAGAAGGTCCAAGGACGAGGTGACAAATGGAGAAGGAAGGAAGCTATTGGAGATGTTAGAGGAGCAGGGATGGGAGATCATGAATGGAGGGATAGAAGGAGACAGAGAAGGAGAATTTACATATGTAGGGGCGAGAGGAAGCACGGTCATAGACTATGTAATAGGGGATAGAGAGGCGAGGAGGGGGATAAAAAGGGTGGAAGTAAGGGCGAGGATAGAATCAGACCACATGCCGGTAGTGGCGGTAATAAAGGGAGGGGGAGGGAAGAGAGGAAGGAGGGAGGAAGAAGGAGAAAAGAGGGAAAAAAAGGAATGGGACTGGTCAAGGGAGGGAAGGGAACGGTTTGAGGAGGAGATGAGGGAAACAAGAACGGAAAGTGAGGACATGGATGGGATACTAAGGGAGATAGGGAGAAGAGCGAAGGAGAAGGGGCTAAAAAAGAGAGAGGAAGGGGTGGCAAGGAAGAAAGGGAGGAAGAGCTGGTGGGATGGAGAATGTAGGGAGAAAAAGAAGGAGGTAGGGAGAGTGCTGAAGGGATGGAGGAAGGGAAACAGGAAAAGGGAAGAGTATGTGGAAGAGAAGAAGAAGTACGTGGAGATGTGTGAAAGGAAGAAGGAGGAGGAAGTAGAGAGACTAACAATAGAAATAGGAAGGATCAAGGAGGAAAGGGAGGTATGGGAGATTATAAATAGAGGGAGGAGAAGGAGATGCGATGGGAGGGAAGAGATAGGAATGGAAGAGTGGACGGAGCATTTTATGCAAACATTGGGTGGGGTGGAAAGGAAAGTGGTGGGGAGGAAGAGGAGGAGAGAAGGAGAAAGAGAAGAGGGACTAAGAAGAGAAGAAGTGGAGAGGGAAATAGAGAGGCTGAAGGTAGGGAAAGCGAGCGGGAGAGACGGGATTCCAGGAGAAGTGTGGAGATTTGGAGGGAAGGGGGTGAGGGACGCGATTTGGGAGGTATGTAGGAGGGTATGAGAGGGGGAAGGATGGCCGGAGGAATGGAAAGAGGGGGTAGTTGTACCGATAGCGAAGAAAGGAGGGGCAAGGGAGGTGAAGGATTTTAGAGGGGTAACAATAATGTCGTCAGCGTATAAAGTATATGCGTCGGTGTTAAGAGGTAGGCTGGAGAAGGAGATAGAGGAGAAAGGAGTGCTGGCGGATAGTCAGGTGGGGTTCAGGAGGGGGATGGGCACGGCAGACGGGGTGTTCATTCTCAACCATGTAGTGGAGAAGGAGGTGAGGAGAAAAAGAAAAGGAGAACTAGTAGCGGCATTCGTGGACATGAGGGCAGCGTTCGACAGGGTGAATAGGGGGGAGCTGTGGGATCAGATGGGGAGGAGAGGAATAAGAGAAGGTTTAAAAGAAAGGATAGTGGAGATATACGAGGAAACGAAAAGCAGGGTTAGGATAAAAGGAAGGATGGGAGAGAGCTTCTGGACCGCGAGAGGGTTAAGACAGGGATGCCCGCTGAGCCCTCACCTGTTCAATATTTACATGGCGGATTTGGAGGAAACGATGGCAAAGGGGGAGGTGGGGGGGATAGAAATAAGAGGGGAAAAGCTATTCACGTTAACGTACGCGGACGACATTGTCATGGTGGCAAGAAGGGAAGGAGAAATGAAGGTGATGTTGAGGACGTTGGAGAGGTTTGTGGAAAGGAAGAGGATGGAGGTGAACGTAGGGAAAACAAAAATAATGAGGTTTAGGAAGGGAGGGGGAAGATGGAAGACGGTGGGGTGGAAATGGAAGGAGGAGGTAATGGAAGAGGTAGGGGAGTTCACGTACCTGGGGTACAAGTTCAGTAGGAACGGGGGGAGGGAGGCGATGGTGAAAGAGAGGATAAGGAAGGGAACAGTGGTGATGAGGGAGATATGGGGACTAGGAAAGAGGCTTTTTGGAAGGGACTGGGAAAGGAGGATGTGGCTTTTTGACACACTGGTGTGGACAGTTGTGAGTTATGGGGTAGAGGTATGGGGATGGGGGGAATGGGAAAGGATGGAGAGGATGCAGGAAAGGTTCATGAAATGGGTGATGGGATTGGAATGGAACACGCCGGGGTACATGGTGAGGGAGGAGCTGAAGAGGGATAAGCTGAGGTTAAGGGCGGTAAGGAGAGTAGTGGGTTTCGAGGAGAGGATAAGGGAGGGGAGGGGATGTATATGGACGTGGAGGTGTTGGATGGAGGCGATGGAAAGGATAGGGAAGGAAGGGAGAGAGACAAGATGGGGAAAGGAGAAGAGGGGGTGTATGGAGGGGATAGGGATGCAGGTAGAGGAAGGGGGCAGAGAGGGGGAGAGAGGAGAGGGGAGTGAAAAGGCAGAGATAGAGAGAAGGATGAAGGAGAAGGAGAGGAAGGAAAGGAGAGAGAGGATAGAGGGATCAAAATACAATAAGTACTATGTGGGGTTGGTAGAGGAAGAGATCCCAGGGTACCTGAGGAGGGGATGGGCGGAAAAAAGGTGGGGAAGAATAATTAGATATAGGTTGGGAAACGAGATGAGGGAGGGACTATACTGGAAGGAAGAGGATGAAAGAGAGTGTAGGATATGTAGAGGAGAGGAGGAGAGCTGGGAACACGTGCTGCAATGGTGTGGGAGGTGGGAGGGGGAAGAGGAGAGGAGTTTGGGGGAAAAAGTGAGGGAGATTCTGGACGGGGCAGGAGGGGGGGAAGAGTGGATGAGGATGATGGAGGGAAGGAGGAAGGAGAGGGAATAGGGGAGGAAAGGAAGGAATGAAGGAAGAATGAATGAGGAAGGTGAGAAAGACTGAGGAATGAGTGAGGTAAAGGAAGCGGAAGTCGGGATGAGAGGGAGAGAGAGAGAGAGAGAGAGGGCACACGCACACACGTACACATGCGAGCGAATAGGATAAGATAGGTTAAGATAGGTTAAGAGAATGTAAAGGGAGCGGGAGTCCCTGATGTACCCCGCAAGGGCATCATTAAACTACATACATACATAAAAGCCTATTACATTCTAAGCCATCTTGAATAATCACCAACCCCGTCCCCTAGCCGTTAGGCTCTAACGTTGCCCGACTCTTACCACGAGGAGGTGGATGGAGAGAAGAGTCTCCTTTTTTTTGTATTTTTAACATTATTTTATACTTTTTGCCTTTTTACATTTTTATTTTTTTACTTTTTTACATTCTATTTTTTAATTTTTTTATCCGAAATTTTTAATCTTTCTTAGTTGAAAAGTATGCTTTGTCCATGAACGTTATTCGTGATATTTTTTGAAGCAGAGCTTGCAAAAATATTGATAGCAGTCGTTGCAAAACATTTTTGTTCTTATGCCACACGCCTCACTACAACACGGTTTTTTCAAATCCTTACGAGACGTATCATGTTTTTTGTTACGCATCGTTCTAGCTTTGTCAAGGTATTGTTTGGTGATGTTCATCGAAAATTCTTTTGTACTGATTTTCTTTTTCGCATCAGCCGCTGCATTGAATAGGACAACGCTGTTTGTGATCGATGATTGGATTATCCTTGTGAAAACAACCCATGTCCATTTCTTAGATTCCACTTATATACATCTTTAAAGTACAAGTATTAAGTCCACCGATGGCCAGGTTCTTAACCTCCTTCCTACTTTTATTCCATTCCAAAAACAGGGATTTCTTTTCGAAAGTGCTCGTTTTTTCGTATCTTCTTCTATTAAAACAGCCATATTTTTTTCCCCCGTTGACGAACCTCAAAAATAGCAACGGATTCGAAAAGAGCATGCCCAAAAATAGTAGAATACACATTGTTGATCAAATTGTTTATGATTTGATAGGTTTTCAAGATACCCGAAAGGAAGCAAAAAATTTTGGACGTTCAGGCGTTAATGGGTTAATAATCAACGTAATGATATCAAAACAGCCAATATTTGCTTGTAATAATAGAGTAAGCTAAGCTTCCGTAGAAGAATACTGGCTAAGCTGGGAACCAGTCGTGGAAATATCCAGATGCGCATAGGGTAATAAAGCTACGGGCTTACATGTGTTACGTAGGGGGTTAAAATAAGAATCGGTCAGGAATGTTAATATGAATTCCCCCTACGTATGTGAAGTTACAGTTAGAATAGTGAATAAATCCGTAAGAAATATTATATCCTAACCGAAACTAAATAAGAGTCAAGCTCGAGCGGATAGCTTGCTCTTAAATGTGTGGGATCTTGCTTGTTAAAGTATTAGAATACACCTCGCTGTTTCCTGTAATGCTGGATAAGGCGAATAGAATACAAAGAGGGAAGTTTTCCCTTTGAACTGATATATTGTAAATGAAGCTTATAAACTACTCTGACAATCTGATGTACAAAGGTTATCAGTTGCAGAGGCAAAGAATAGTATTCGTTACAGTGCGTAATAGTAAGGCGCGATTCGTATTATTCGTAATCCGCGTTTCCTAATATGCGCGTGTGATCGTTGGATCAATGTGGTTTTATAACGCGACAGGGTTTTCAAGCATGGGACCTAGACGCGTCCCGAAGTATAAGACTGTTCGGATGACTCACCCTACTTGCTATTTCCTTCTTTGTTTAAGTGCTTCCTGCCGCGGGCTCTCCACTAAGACCTTTGACAAGGTGACTGGCACGGTGTGGTAGTCCTGATGTGGGCGATCTCCGTTGTGATATCTCGAATGCACTCGCGATTACTGCGCGATTACTGGATTCGATATTGATTTGACTTTAGTTTGAATGCGTACCTTAGACTTGATTCTCAGTAGCAGCGATTCGTCGTATAATTGGTGTGATCGACTGAGCCTCGAATCAGAGATTCGAGGGTTTTTATTTGTGCATTTGAGGGGTAGTGGGGTAGGATGAAACCACCTCACTGCCCTAGATATCACAACCGATGATCGAAGAAATACAACGTGCTTACCGCTAACAAAGGCGCTTAGTCGTTGCATTCCTTAGCCTCGATTGATCGCGCGGTCGCACGTGCCACGCGCCGAGGAGCGCGACGCATAGCGAGAGCATCCCGATTGATGACATTTCTATCAAAGATGAGGGTGTATGTAACACCTGAGACATGAAATAAGTGGATATAAAGTTTTTTTTTTTAACTTAATTTAATTTAATTTAAGGGTGCGCAACAGGAATTTAATGAGGTTTTTTTGCACCTCCGATCACCGGAAAAGGAGTTTTAATGCGGTATGGGATAATATCCCTATTTAGAGCGTCCATGACTGTATGCATGATGGGATTTATGAACTCCGTCTTAGTCATGGTTTCAATATGTGTTTTTAGGAGATCGTTTAGTGTCGGATTGTCCGACATATCATGCAGTTTAGGGATGGAGATTCTATCTGCAAGTCTCTTATTAAGAATAAATCTTAGGATGTTGTTTTGGAATTTTTGCATTTCGGATTTCATGTACTTGGGAATGGCATTCCATCATATAGTGGCTCCGTATGTGAGCACTGGTCGAATGCAAACCCGGTAAATAACGAGACGAATCTTCAAGCTCAAATGAGAAGATGGACTTAAGTACGGAATAAGCCGAAAATACACCGCTCTGGCCTTGCGCAGCCTGTCCCGTGCCGAATAAGCCCAGTCAAGCCTAGTATGTACTAGAATACCAAGGTAAGTGATCGTGGAGGACCAAGGGGTAACGAAGTCATGGATCTTAAGGTGATGTAGATTTACGCGAAGATTTTTTTTATGTTTGGTCAAGAAATAAATGGCCTCTGTCTTGTTCGAGTTAATCAATAATTTCCAAGATTTGAAAAAGTCAAGAATCAAATCAAGAAAGATCTGCATGCGATCGATGGCAGTGTTGCATTTGAAGGACGAGGACAATAAGGCAGTATCATCGGCAAATAAAAATCGGTCGCATTGATCCATTGACGGAATGTCATTGATAAATATGTTAAAAAGTAAAGGTCCCAAAATAGATCCTTGCGGGACACCGGTGGTAATTTGGCGATTAGACGATAAAGCACCCGTTAACTTGACGGTAAAAAAGCGATCTTGAAGATAAGACTTGAGTAAGTGAATTAGACTTAATGGTAGACCCGTATTTTCTAATTTAAATAACAGCGCATCGTGCCAGACAGAGTCAAATGCTTTGACGATGTCAAGAACAGCCAATACGGAGCTGCGCTTTACATTTAATTCATGAGCTATTCTTTGTGTAAGTCTAATTACCTGTTGAACACAAGATTGACCGACTTGGAAACCGAATTGCTGGTTAATTATAATATTGTATTTATTGAGATGGGCAGAGATGTAATCTGCGATGAACGATTCAAATATCTTGCCGATAAGAGGTAAGAGCGAGATGGGACGGTAAGACGAGGGCAGCTCAGATTTTTTGCCGGGCTTGGGAATTGGTATAATTAAAGCCAACTTCCAAGCTCGGGGAAAATAACTCAAGGACAGTGAAGCTTCAATAATGGAGTAAATTTGTTGTATAATCGCATCTGAGGCATTTTTAAGCATCAATACATTGATGCGGTCGTTGCCAGGGGCTTTACTGTTTTTTAATTTGCTGATCTTGTACCTAATTCCATAAGGAGATAAGGAAGGAATAGACAATGGGGAATCAGAAGGCGAAAGACTGAGTGATTTAATAAAGTTTGAGATGGTCTCATCATGAGGCGAGGTACGTGAAAATGCCAAGGCATGAACTTCTTCGAATTGGTCAGCCAAGATATTTGCCTTTGAGTTTAAATTGTTGACCAATGAATTTGTGATAGGAGAAAGAAGAGGGGGCATGGTTTTACGTTTGTTTGCGCTGCAGAGACGATGATACGTAGACTAAAAAGTTGGATCCGGTCTCCTGAATGCGGATAGTTTGCGGGTCCACTCCGTATTTCTAAGATGAGACACTCTAGATTTGATGTCGTAGGATAACATTTTAAGTAATTGAGTGTAGTATGAACCACCGACGGGCTGATAATGTCGTCGTGCGTTGTTACGCATTTTAATGAGATTCTTAAGCATAGAGTCAGCTTGTAAAGCGCTATAGTTGGAGTCGGTGTTTTGTGAGCTTGATTTATAAAGACAAGCATTTAAGAACGAGTTCAGCGTTCCTATTTGGGTGTCGATTTTAGTGACCTCATCCATTTTATCCACTACGGGATATTCGTTTGAGTATTTCTTAAATTTATCTCAATCAGTGAGAATGGTAAGACCCACAGGTGTGGTGGAACCCTCCGTAGTCGGGAGAACCGGAAGGTGGTCAGAATTGCCGCTATCAAGCGCATCGCAGTTGAAAGAAGACATGGTTGATGCGATGAAGATATCAAGTGTAGATGGAGAAGAACGAGATGGAAAGAAGGTAAAAGAGGGGGGAGAGATGACACGGAAGTTAGAATTAAGTACAAGACCGTGCAAAAGATGCCCGTTTGCATTGGCTCTGGTGTTATTCCACGACCAATGACGCGCGTTGTAGTCTCCGCCAATCAAGAAGGGAGAATTGAAGGAAGAAAAAAGCCTCAAATGGTCCCGTGTAAGTTTAATCTGGGGAGGTATATACACAACGCCCAGGATTAAATTAATTAATTTTATAAGGATAGCCTCACTTGGAAATGAGGCTGGCTTGTTGAGTATTAAGAAGTCGATGTCCCTGTTAATGAGGATAGCAACGCCTCCACCCGAGCGATTCCCGTCATTCCGATCATCCCGTAGTGTGACATAACCAGGCAAGTAAAAATTTTGATTGGGCTTTAACCAGGTTTTGGTTAAGAGAAAGATGTCAATCTTGACATCAGAACTCAACAAAAGAAGTTCATTACGTTTTTTGAAAACCGAATGAGTGTTCCAAAGAAGTATACGAGGGAATTATACAATTTCATTAATCGTTTCCCAAATCACAAGAAATTTTTCTTGCTCGCAAGAACAGGACGAGAGTCTACCATTAAGTTCTTGAACGATGCGAAGAAATCGCTTTACATCGAATAGTGAATTTAAGGTGTTAAAAGAATTAATAAGGTTAATCATGGTAGAAGGCTGTTCTTGGTCAAGCATCGAGTGATGTGGACCGAGTGTAAGGTCCACCGGGGGACGAGCAGTAGAGAGAGCGTCGTCTGTCTCTTTAAACCTGACGGCGCCAGCGTAAGTGCGGGTGCGCGGGACAGGCTGCGCAGCAGGCGGACGAGTTGCCGGGCGTTCCAAGGATGATCGACGAGGTAAATGAAGAGGACGCTTGAGCGGAAGAGGCATGAAATCCTCGTCACGGTGTTGAAAACCAACTTGATCAACGTGTTCGACCTTGGAAGAAGGACGAGAGTTACTATGAAACGGTAGTTTATTATTTATATATTTAGTAATATAAGGACATTTTGAGTAGTTAGCCGTATGGGCGCCCAGGCAATTTGAGCATTTGGGAAGCTCATCTTTAGACTTGGTGCAAGCCGAAGTATGATGCCCTGATGCGCATTTTACGCATACTGGTGATCTATTACAGTTGGTCGCGGAATGGCCAAGAGCCTGACACCGAAAGCATTGGGTGTGCGGCCGTAGGGACTGGTACTTGTCCCAGTACACTCGTACGTTAAATAGGAAGGATGTTTTGGATATATTATTGAACAAGGATCCCGGAGGAAAGTTGATACGATAAATTGGGTGTTGGAGATTGTTTCTATTTACAATGGTAGCAGCTAGTGGGTTTAAATTCTTGGTTTTTAGTTCTGTTATAAGATCTTCTATGGGAACCAATGGGGGGCCCTTTAAGACCAAACTAATTTGTTTTTGGCCATTAGGCGTGAAAGTGAAAAACGCAGTCTTATTTTCGATCAAGTCGGCTTTCAGTGACGAGTAATGATTGAAATCGTCAAATTGGATACGAATTCCAGTCGCTAATAACTTTAGACGGTAACTAGTGCCATAGGCCTCATTCATGACCTTCGTAAACTCAGATAGGGGCATGGAGAAGTTGCTTATATAAAGTGGGGGAGGACGCGAAGTTTTTGTGTTAGTATTTGGATTTACATTTGAGGTAATAATCGGTCGCGATTTACCGGTCGATAATTTGGCAGCAGAATCAGAAATATTAAGGCGATAATTTGTAATAGGAGCTGGAATGTTGTTTGGGACGTCGAAGGCCTGTAACGCCGAGAAACGATTTGAGAGGGGAATATCCATGGAATATTCCATGCCTTTGTCCTTTAAAGTAAATATTTGGGGAGAGGTTTGTTTTGAACGAGAACGAGACACGTGGGACACGGATTTTGCTACACCAGGAGAGATGGAGCGTTCAGAAGGAACCGGGGAATGTAACATGCGCAATTTAGAGGGAGGATTCTGGCCAGCCAAGGAGGAGGAAGAGTCAGAAGAATTTAATGTATGTAATAAGTTTTCAACTGCCGTATCTGTTTCGGCAGGATGAGACTTTGAAGCAGGGATGGAAGCAGCGGGCTTCTTGCCGTTTCGTTTCCTTTTGGACATCATTTCCGATTTGAGAACTACCGTTGAAGATGAACGTAACTCGTCCTCAAGAAGGTCAAGCTCCGCGCGAGGTATAGGAGAAGAGACCTGAGATAGGGCGATAGCATGGGGTAAAGGGTCGGTCGGGGCCCCAGGCGGCACCGTAATTGGAAGATCTTGCCTTTTCTTTATTGACGAAGAGGATGCGTGAACAGAAGTGGGTTCCAAGCCTTGTGGGGGTGACGATACGGCGCGGGAGCGTCGACCACGGGCAGCGTCGCTACGGGAGGCACTCACTGATTTAACTATTAGTCGCGGTTTGTAGTTTTTTTTGAGTAACTTTGATATTTTGATGGTCGCATTATCATCTAATGACCCCCGAGGGGGATTCGAAGAATTTAGCCGCTCCACGGCGAGCGAATATACGGAGAGCGCGACTCTATTATTTGGAAAGGAATGAATGAAAAGGAACCAATGAAAAATAAGAACACGCGTAAACACCCGCACGAACTATGAGCTGCGTAAAGGCAGAAACGAGAATTATTAGCTTAATCAGCTAAACGGGAACTATTAACTACTGAGTAATGAATATGCCGTACGATGCACGGAGCTACACGAAACACGTCCGAACACTATCACCGTCGCACGACAACCTACCCTAAAGACGTTTGTACAGTGTGTTTTGCTAACGAACGCACACACGCTTTTATACGCAAGATTGCGGTCATCTTGCATGTTGCATTCAATGTATCGAACGTTTCGAAACCAATCGATGTCCAATATGTAACGTAATATACATATACACACCATATACGAATAAGAAAACCGTAAAACATGACTCAAGCAATATCTGTACATAAAAACTGCAATCTCAGAATTACAGAAACGTGCTATATTATTTAATGAGATAAAAATTATTTTATTTTGTGATACAGAGAGAATAATGTTCATGTAATTTTATTTATATTGTACAGATATTTTGGTTATGTTCTTGCTAACGGAATTAACATATTTGTTTAATAATTTATTAAAAGCTACGAGATGTTAATAACTTTAAAATGAGACTGAAATTTGTTAAGTTTAATATGTAGTAATATAAACTTCGTCGTATATGACTACTGTTTGAGAGTTATACAGGGTGAGTCGAAATAAACAGAACACCTGAATATTTCTGTTGGATTTAAAGATACGAAATATGGATGAATCAGAATTATAATGGTTTGGAAGGACTCACATTACCATCATAATATAATTTTTTTCAAGGTCATTGTTTTCGTGTTTTCAAGGTCACCGAGGTTTTTTTAAATGGAATCGCATTTTTTTTTTCGTTGCATATTGTAGCCGACATTTAAAGGAGTTCAGCAATGTAACATACCTATGACCTTCAACCCAGAAATATGGAATAAATCGAATTCAATATGTAAGGTTTATTTGCTTTATTGTCGCTACGCTAAATGTTCAAAATTATTCCCTTGAGCTGCGATACATTTATTTAACCGTGAAGTAATAATACAATGTATTGCTCTGTCATTCATTTCTGAGGGAATCGACGCACAAGCCCTAATGATTCGTTCTTTCATGTTCTCTGCAGTGGTTGGTTTTTCATGATAAACTTCATCTTTCAGTTTTCCCCACAGATAAAAATCCAGAGGTGTAAGGTCTGGTGAACGAGCTGGCCATAATACGGGTCCGTTACGTCCAATCCAACGATTTGGAAACTTATCATTTAAAAACTGTTTTGCGACACGGGAAGAATGGGCTGGACATCCGTCATGTTGATACCACATTTCTTGACGAATGTCCAAGGGTACATTTTCTAACAGAATAGGCAACGATTCTCTTAAAAATGCGGTGTATTTTTCTGCATTTAACGTTCCGCTGATAAAATGAGGCCCAATTATTTGATTATTCAAAATTCCGCACCAAACATTGACAGACCATGGTCTTTGTTTGTCAACTGTCCGTAACCACCGCGGATTTTCAAGAGACCAATAATGCATGTTCCTCAAATTAATCTGCCCATGGTTTGTAAATGAAGCTTCATCGGTAAATAATACTTTATTGAAAAAAGCTCTGTCATTTATTAGGCACGACCGTAAAGGGAGTGACTTATGCTATCGCCATCGCGAAAACCGTTCGTATGTGTGTGTGTATGTGTGTATGTGTGTGTATGTGTGTGTGTGTGTGTGTGTGTATGTGTGTGTGTGTGTGTTTCCGTGTATATCCTCGATTTCGGAAAAACGGCTGAACCGATCGGGACGAAATTTGGCACAAAAATCAAGTACACTACTGTGAGTTGACAATAAGGTTTGTGAGCCGCCATCTTGCACCGGTACAAGATGGCGGGAAATTCAAATTTCGAATAAAATTTAATTTTGCCGGCATTTCGAAACGGTTGAAGATGGCTATACATAAAGTTTCCTGGCACCAAATGGGTATATACTCCACGTGCATGCCAAATTTCATCCAAATCGGTTCAGCCGTTTGGCCGGAATACTGGATTAAAGATTTTTATTAAGCAAATTTAAGTCTTTAATCCAGTATTCCGGCAAAACGGCTGAACCGATCGGGACGAAATTTGGCACAAAAATCAAGTACAGTACTGTGAGTTGACAATAAGGTTTGTGAGCCGCCATCTTGAACCGGTACAAGATGGCGGGAAATTCAAATTTCGAATAAAATTTAATTTTGCCGGTATTTCGAAACGGTTGAAGATGGCAATACATAAAGTTTCCTGGCACCAAATGGGTATATACTCCACGTGCATGCCAAATTTCATCCAAATCCGTTCAGCCGTTTGGCCGGAATACTGGATTAAAGATTTAAATTTTCGTAATTTCCGAATGGTTAAAGATAATCATGCATAAAGTATATACTTGATGTACATGTAAAAGTTTGGTTCGGATGCATTTAATTGTCAGGTTTCGATCACTTGCGCGCATTGCAGAAATGCTGCATTTCACGGGCGAGCGCGAAGCGCGAGCACCCGACGTTCTCAGGGGGTATGGCGCTTGAGCGAAGCGAAAGCGCAGAGGACTCTCTAGCATAGTTTAATATCTCAATACTTGAATTTTCAACAATTTCGAAACGGTTTGAAATTCGTGGGCGAGCGCGAAGCGCGAGTGCCGCGGTCGTGCCTATTGCAGAAAAGCGAAGCTTTTCTGCACCCGGTAAAGCGAGCGCGAAGCGCGAGCAAAGGCGATCTGGGGGGTTGGCGCTTGAGCGAAGCGAAAGCGCAGGGGGTTTACCCCCTAGTATTTACTTGTATATGTCTAAGGATGAATGAGAAAAAGCAATCACTTTCAGATTAATGACTAATTCATAAATATATAAAATATCATATGAAAGAAACACATGAAAACTAAAATACATTTTTAGGCACGACCGTAAAGGGAGTGACTTATGCAATCGCCATCGCGGAAACCGTTCGTATGTATGTGTGTGTGTGTGTATGTATGTGTGTGTGTGTGTATGTATGTGTGTCCGTGTATATCCTCGATTTCGGAAAAACGGCTGAACCGATCGGGACGAAATTTGGCACAAAAATCAAGTACACTACTGTGAGTTGACAATAAGGTTTGTGAGCCGCCATCTTGAACCGGTACAAGATGGCGGGAGATTCAAAATTTGAAAAAAATGTAATTTAAATTTAATATTGCTGCCATTTCTAAACGGCTGAAGATAGCGATACATAAAGTTTGCTGGCACCAAATGGATATATACTCAAAGTACATGCCAAATTTCGTTGCGATCCGTTCAGCCGTTTGGCCGGAATACTGGACTAATGGAAATAGTGCAAAATTCATTAATCCCTTAGTCCAGTTTTCCGGCCAAACGGCTGAACGGATTCGAACAAAATTTGGCATGTACATCGAGTATATATCCATTTGGTGCCATGAAACTTTATGTATGGCCATCTTCAACCGTTTCAAAATGGCGGCAAATTCAAATTTTTTATCCATTATTTCAGCCAAAGAGTTGATTAGTCCACTATTCCGGCAAAATGACTGAACGGATTCGGACAAAATTTGGCATGTACATCAAGTATATACCCATTTGGTGCCAGGAAACTTTATGTATAGCCACCTTGAGCCGTTTAGAAATAGCGGCAATATGTATGGTCTACTTGAAACGGCTGAACGGATTCGGACAAAATTTGGCATGTACATCAAGTATATACCCATTTGGTGCCACGAAACATTGTGTATGGGCATCTTCAACCATTTCGAAATGGTGCCAGTTTCAAATCTTTAATTCACTATTTTATTTATAATTATAGTTTGAAAATCCCGTAATTTCGAAACGGTTGAAGATGACCATAAAGCTTCGTGACACCAAATGGGTATATTTTTAAACTACATTGCAAATTTTTTTTGAATCCGCGCAAGCGTTTCGCCGGAATACTGGATTAAAGATTTCAATTTGTCGCAATTTCTGAATGGTTGAAGTTAACCATGCATAAAGTTTCACCGCAGCAAAGGGGTATATACTTGATGTACATGTAAAAGTTTGGTTCGGATGCATTTAATTGTCCGGTTTCGATGACTTTCGCGCATTGCAGAAATGCTGCATTTCGCGGGCGAGCGCGAAGCGCGAGCACCCGACGTTCTCAGGGGGTATGGCGCTTGAGCGAAGCGAAAGCGCAGAGGACTCTCTAGCATAGTTTAATATCTCAATACTTGAATTTTCAACAATTTCGAAACGGTTTGAAATTCGTGGGCGAGCGCGAAGCGCGAGTGCCGCCGTCGTGCCTATTGCAGAAAAGCGAAGCTTTTCTGCACCCGGTAAAGCGAGCGCGAAGCGCGAGCAAAGGCGATCTGGGGGGTTGGCGCTTGAGCGAAGCGAAAGCGCAGGGGGTTTACCCCCTAGTTAATTGCCTCAGTCCCCACTGGCAAAAGTTAAGGCGATTTTCAAAATCTGTACCATGAAGTTCTTGGTGAAGTGAAAGGTGAAAGGGGTGAAATTTTTGAGCATGGAGTATTTGCACTACACTCGATTGGCTGATACCACTTCCTCGTGCAATTTGCCTGGTACTAATATGAGGATTTTCATTAACTGCAGCCAGCACATTAATTGTGTTTTCCTCATTAGTTACTCTCTTCACCATTATTTTTTTTTCATTGTTAACGCTACCAGTTTCGCGAAATTTATTTATCAAATTAAAGTAAACAGAATCTGATGGACAATTACGATCTGGAAATCGGTCACTGTACAGTCGCACTGCTTCCCTTAACCCTTTCGCTACTACGGGCGACTATAGTCGCCCTGCATAGAATGCCACCGACGTACTACGGGCGACTATAGTCGCCCTGCATAAGATGCCACTCAGATACTACGGGCGTACAGCGGGAGCGCCGTGGCGGAGGAGTCGCCCGTAGCGAAAGGGTTAAACACTGTCCACTTTCTCCATAAATGAAAATCATATCAATCTTATCTTCTTTCGAGTAACGCATGGTGAAATGTTTATCGATAAACTGATAGATCAGAAATCTTGAGAACCTAAGGAATCTAATCGCAAGAAGGTCTTCAGAGTAATTGCTTGTTGATAAACACGATTATGTACACACGCTGAGATGATCGCAGCTCAAGGGAATAATTTTGAACATTTAGCGTAGCGACAATAAAGCAAATAAACCTTACATATTGAATTCGATTTATTCCATATTTCTGGGTTGAAGGCCATAGGTATGTTACATTGCTGAACTCCTTTAAATGTCGGCTACAATATGCAATGAAAAAAAATATGCGATTCCATTTAAAAAAACCTCGGTGACCTTGAAAACACGAAAAAAATGACCTTGAAAAAAATTATATTATGATGGTAATGTGAGTCCTTCCAAACCATTATAATTCTGATTCATCCATATTTCGTATCTTTAAATCCAACAGAAATATTCAGGTGTTCTGTTTATTTCAACTCACCCTGTAGATATGTGTTATTACATAATAAGAGAAAGTATTATTTTATTTCGTAATGGAAACAGAAAGATGTTTGTGCAATTTTATTTAGTTTCTAAAGTTATTTTAATATAATTTGGTTATGTTCTTGCAAGCGAAATCAACAACTTTGTTTTAATGATTAGTTAAAAACTGAGAGATGTTAATAACTTTAAAGTGAGTCTCACATTTATTAATAAGTTTAAAATGTAGCAATATCAAGTTCGTCGTATATGTAATTCTTCCGACATTTAACAATAACTATATTACATAACAAAAACGATGACAAGTGAATATCAAACGATGTAAAGATACTGTCGTATCTGAATGTTATTACTACAACGATGTGTACTATTTCTTCTATTCCTTTGTTTCTGATACTTGGCTTCAAATGGATTAATAACGTTATTTTCTATTTTTCGTTGTTTACGTCTTAGAATAATTCTTTTTGTCTTTCAACAGTCGTAAGATTATAGATATTACAGCTATTAGAGTTCTTTCAAATAAATATATGTATTTTACTCGTACAAATGTGTGTAACATCAAATATATCAACTTTTATTAGACACGTATTGTAGACACATGTTACATATGTATAAAAAAGCGCTATTTTATTTTCGTAGAGGGACGATATAAACATTGTTAAACGTTGATTCGTCATAATGTTTTATAAATATTTAATACAAGTGCTGTTATTTTCTCAATATAAGTATATATCGAACCAATGTAAATGTACTTATGTACCTGAATATAATTGCTAAAACATGAAATACAATACGATTTATTCTGTCCTATCATTCTTAACATTTAATTAAAAGTAAATTCATAACATTAGATCTTTTCTCCATGTTTTAGAGTAATCGTTCGTATCCTTCAAGACATATGATTTATAGAAACAGCATCTCTTAGCTTATGAATATACCATTTTTGGAGTAATACTTTAAGAGATGCTGTTTCTACAATATATTGATATATACTTTTTTTTTTTTTTAATAATATATATGTAAAAAATATATACAGGGTGTCCCACAACTGGGGTCGCACCCGGAAATGGGCGATAGCTGAGGTGATTCTGAACATTTTCCTTTGCGAAAATGTTGTCCGAGGCTTCATTTTTGAATTATTAAGGAAAAACACCGGCGTATGAGAGCGCGCGTAGAGCCCGCGCTCAGGGCCGTGCGCTCTCCACTCACTGCGCCCGAGTATGATCGTGGACGGGCGCACCGCGGTGGTATGGCACGAAGCGTCGGTCGAAAATTATGTCGACCAACAATTTCAGAATGACCTCAGATATCCATTAGTCATGCACAATCAATAAAATAATTAGTCATTATTCGTGTAATGGTTACAAATCGATTAAGTAATAATTAACATTCGAATTAACGAATCGAAATATGCTCAAAAACTTTTATTCGTTATTTAAAATCAACGCGAGATGAGATCTCGAAAATGATTTTTTTTAATTATTAAGAAAAAGCTTTCCGAATCAAACAAGAATTGTTTTCTATTAAACGAATAATGATTACAATAGAATAATGTAGAATGTTATTACTCACAGTCGTCGATGAAAGCAGATCGCTGTCGCAGGATCAGTCGGCCGATCCCGACCTTTCCAAGAATACGTAGCGCGGAACAGCTGATCCGAGCAGAGTCCCGGGCGGGTCACCGAACTCGCATCACTATACACTCACTATCGCTCTCGATACTCCTGTCGAGTGATTCGTGTCTCACGTGTGAATTATTGATAATCCATTGTTTAATCCTCAAAGAGGAGGCTCCACGTGTGCGATTTCTATCTCAGCAAACGCACTGTAACGCATTTTATAAAATGTTTCGGCACTACGAAAAGTGTCTTACGATGGAATAATGGATGGCCCTGAAAAGGGCCGATGGTTTTGAATCTCATAGATGGGGTTCAATATGTCCCCCATCTACCTCCAGGCACAATCTAACGCGTTTACCAATACTGTCTTGAACTTTGCGCAGTGTAAGCGGTGTAATCTTGGCCACGGCGCCGTGCACTCGCGCCACTAAATACGAATAATTAAATATTATAATTTAAATAAAAAATAAATATATTTCTATTGAAAAATGATAATAATAATAAACGTACCTTTAAATACCCCCAGAAGAAAAAATCCAACGGGTTCAAATCCGGGGACCGTGGGGGCCACGCAACACAACTGCCGCGGCCGATCCACCTGTCCCGAAAGGCTTCGTTTAAATGAGCCCGCACATTTGAAGCGAAATGGGCGGGTGCCCCGTCATGTTGCAAGAACATGCTCTGCCGAATCTCCAAAGGAATTTCTTCCAAAAGACTCGGAAGAACATGTTCCAGAAACATGCCGTACGTTGAGCCGTCCAGTCTAGCTGGTAGCATGTACGGCCCAACAATAAATTCGCCCCAAATGCCGGCCCATAAATTGACCGACCAGCGGTGTTGTGCTGCTCCTGGACGAATCGCAAACGGATTCTCATCGTTCCACACGTGCGAATTGTGGGCATTAAAGCACCCTTAGCGCGTGAAGAGAGCTTCGTCAGTCTACAATACGCACTTGCAGAACGACGGATTCCGCTGGATTTTCCCCAACAGCCACCTGAAAAATTGGACCCGTTGGTTGTAGTCTGCGGGCAACAAAGTCTGCACCCGTACATACTTGTACGGGTGCATGCAGAAATCGTGCAGGACCCGGTGTACAGTGGATCGACTGGTGCTAAGAAAAAAGTACAAAAATTCACTACTAAAAAGATTTTCATTAATAATATCTAATCTGCTTGACGTTGGACTTACTTCAAGTGGCGGCTTACATCTCGTATACTTTGCGTACCATCCCGATCGAATTCCTCCAAGATTGCATCAACCCGTGCCGCAGAAACTTCGCGCGGGGGTCCTCCCGCTTCACTTCGCACGGGTTGCACCGAACCATATGAATGAAGTCTTGACGCTAAACGTCGAAAACTTTTTGCACTTGGAGGTATTTGATCGGGATACCTCTCACGGTACCGCTGTGCAGCAAGCGCAGCATTACCGTCACACTGCGCAAAGACGAAGAACATATTGTAATATTCCGCGTTCGACCGACTCATCGTAAAATACACGCGATGATTTGCTTGCGGCGACGAAGAATCGACTAACTCGTCGTTTCTTTCTTCCAAACGCAAACATCTTTATGGCAATGCTGCTGTGATGTGGTAGAAAAAGTTTCTAAGTGTGGAATATGCGATAAGATTGTTTGATCCGCTTCGAGCCTGATGCGGCGAGTTTAAATACGCTACCGTCGATTCCTTGAAATTTCTGCCGAACGCCGAGTCGCGACGCCGACGTGTGTGCGTAACGTGTGAGCGAGTTAGGTGTGTACGTAACACCAGTGTACAAGGAACAGACACAGTTCTCCTTCGGCCAATCGACTGAATACGTCGTTTTAGTAAATCGCAGTGCCAAAAAATGTTATAAAATGCGTTACAGTGCGTTTGCTGAGATAGAAATCGCACACGTGGAGCCTCCTCTTTGAGGATTAAACAATGGATTATCAATAATTCACACGTGAGACACGAATCACTCGACAGGAGTATCGAGAGCGATAGTGAGTGTGTAGTGACGCGAGTTCTGTGACCCGCCCGGGACTCTGCTCGGATCAGCTGTTCCGCGCTACGTATTCTTGGAAAGGTCGGGATCGGCCGAATGATCCTGCGACAGCGATCTGCTTTCATCGACGACTGTGAGTAATAACATTCTACATTATTCTATTGTAATCATTATTCGTTTAATAGAAAACAATTCTTGTTTGATTCGGAAAGCTTTTTCTTAATAATTAAAAAAAATCATTTTCGAGATCTCATTTCGCGTTGATTTTAAATAACGAATAAAAGTTTTTGAGCACATTTCGATTTGTTAAATCGATTGTTAATTATTACTTAATCGATTTGTTACCATTACACGAATAATGACTAATTATTTTATTGATTGTGCATGACTAATGGATATCTGAGGTCATTCTGAAATTGTTGGTCGACATAATTTTCGACCGACGCTTCGTGCCATACCACCGCGGTGCTCCCGTCCACGACCATGCTCGGGCGCAGTGAGTGGAGAGCGCACGGCCCTGAGCGCGGGCTCTACGCGCGCTCTCATACGCCGGTGTTTTTCCTTAATAATTCAAAATGAAGCCTCGGACAACATTTTCGCAAAGGAAAATGTCGTTCAGAATCACCTCAGCTATCGCCCATTTCCGGGTGCGACCCCAGTTGTGGGACACCCTGTATAGGCCCTTCGGGATTACAACAATTTCAAAGAGAAAATTGTTTGAAATCATGCAATCCTCTAGTTGATTGTTCTAACAAGCAGTGTTAATGCAATTAAATGTATAACATTAGCATTGCAAAGCGTAACACTAACACTGTAGTTAATACAGTTCATTCAAGAATGAACAGCATCCTATTTTCGCTTTCGTCCGAATTTTAATTCATGTAATTAATTAATTAATTAATAATTATTGATAATTTTTTAATTTATGTAATTCGTTGAATTTAAAAATTTGTTACGATAAAGTATTTGTTAGTCTTTAAAAAGGTATTTATTTCTTTCTAATCAGAAGCATTGAATGTATAGCATTTTTTGTAAATAAAAGATATATAATTAATTAAACTGACACTTTGTATATATTTTCATTGTATTTTTATCAAGTCGTACATTAAGATGTATTGTTTATTATAGCTGCATTTCTATTTTACAAAAAATGCTATAAAAATTATATTTTTCATGAAGAAAAATTTTTTTCTCGTTAAATAATCTAAAACTATATTTTACAACCATGAAATGCAATATAACATGAAAGTACCCAACATAGTATGTTTTAATCGACGAAAATAGTTTTGGCCGCGTTTTCGGTTCGAGTACCCCACTGTGCGTCGGTAGTTGGCCCATTTGTTGCTCGACAGTCGAAGCTCGATAGCGCGCATCTTAAGACCACCGACCTAATTAGCTGGCTAGCTTTTGTGATCCAAACTCGTCGGATCAAGAGGCTTTGAATGAGTTGTGGTCCCCCGTGGAGTGAAGCCTCATGCGCATCGTGCATAAGTAAGAGAGAAAGATGATTGGTTTTCACCAGAATCAGCGAATGTTTCTCGTCGAACGGTAGCAAGGAGTGTTGAAGGCGCCCGCCCACCCCCAACAACTCTGAAGTTTCGAGAAACGGCCGGGGGGGCAATAGTGGCGAGCGCGGCGGCAGTGCTTGTGACCGGTTGAGCCTGGCGATCTTCTCAGGGAAGTCCGTCTGTTGCACGATTCTCACACAACGAAGGCGCGAAGTGTCCAACTCCTCCCGAGTGAAGAATCCGGACTTTCGGGACTCAGAATTACGCGTGTTGTGACAAAACCTGAAACATACAGCTGTGAAGCGAAGTAGGCGTGACAGCGTTGAGAACCGGTGCAGGATTAGATTACTCGGCACTGGCTGTGCCATCCAAGTCATGACGGCCCGCTGTTCCTCACTCGCCGCTTCGTGGACCAAGGATTCCAGCTCAGACCAGCGGTAATCAGTCTCGCTGAGCCATGGGGTCCCGACCACCACAGACTTGGGGCGGCTAGTTCATCAGGCGTCTAACCCAGCGTCGCGGCATCCGCTGGGTTGTCCGCGAATTGCACGTATCGCCAGTTATGAGGCGGTGCCAGGTCTTGGATCTCGGCTACCCGGCTGGCCACGAAGGGCTTCCATCGTGCAGGACGAGAACGTATCCAGGTCAGTACTACGGCTGCATCGGTCCAAGCGACAACTGGCGCGTTCTGGAGATCGAGACCTTCAGCAGTAGCGTGTAAAAGTCGGGCGAGCAGGAACGCCCCACAAAGTTCCACCCTCGGGACCAAGATCTGTTTCACCGGGGCGACCTTCGTCTTCGCCACCAACAAGTGGGCGGAGACGCTTCCGGCTTGATCTGTAGACCGCAGGTAGATTGCGGCTGCATACGCGCGACTGCACGCGTCGGAAAAGCCGAGGAGTTCCACCGAGCTTTCTGAGCCCCGGTAATTTAGCCAGCGAGGAACGCTCACCCGGTTTAGAAGAGGCAAGGTCTCCAAGAAGCGCGACCATGAGGCTTGTAGATTGTTGGGCAGCGGCTGATGCCAATTCAGTCCCGCCATCCGCAGGTCCTGGATGAAAATCTTGCCATAGATAAGCACTGGGGCGGCCCAGCGTAGGGAATCGAAAGATCGAGCCACCTGTGAGAGTACTGCTCTCTTAGTGTTGCATGGCGAAACTGGAACGGTCGCAACACGCAACGGGAAGCAGCCATCGTCTGGATTACAGAGTAGCCCCAGGGTGGGCACTCCCTCAACATCGCGGAAGAGTTTGGTGGTGGCCCGGGGATTCGGGCACAGTTGCGGAACATTCGCAGCCCATTTGCTCAGCTCGAAGCCGCCTGCCTTAAGAATGG
This sequence comes from Tiphia femorata, assembly GCA_944319695.1. NCBI lineage: Eukaryota > Metazoa > Arthropoda > Insecta > Hymenoptera > Tiphiidae > Tiphia > Tiphia femorata. The sequence goes on along the minus strand of OX090898.1, from coordinate 11,175,743 downwards.
CCACAAGTTGGTGTTGAGCATTCATAGCCTTATTCAGGGTGTAGCCTCCGGATAGCATGTCGTTCACATAAGAATGTTTCCGAATGGCCGTCGCTCCGAGGGGATAGCTTCCTTGTTTGTCTTCCGGCAGCTGACAGAACGTGCGTAGAGCCAGGAAGAGCGCGGATGCCGTCCCGTACAAGACGGTCAGCAGGCTGAACGCTCGAGTCTTATCTGGATCTGTACGCCATGTTACGTATGCCCTCATGATTTCGGGTAGCTCTCGCAATGCGTGCGCTCCATTTTGCATGGCACCAACTGACACCTCGAGGCTAAGGAATGCAACGACTAAGCGCCTTTGTTAGCGGTAAGCGCGTTGCATTTCTTCGATCATCGGTTTTGATATCTAGGGCAGTGAGGTAGCTTCATCTTACCCCACTACCCCTCAATGCACAAATAAAAACCCTCGAATCTCTGATTCGAGGCTCATTGTTAGTGGTATTGAGTGTCAACCCTTTGAAGGCAGCCCAAGTACAGACCCTACGGATATCATCATTTACATCCTCAATGCCTCTGACTATATCTCTGGTGAGCCATGCAAATATATCTGCAGATCATCCGCATAAAAATTATGCTTGCATTTACACAACACACTCTTAAAATCTGACACGTAGATGCAGAAAAGTAGTGGCCCCAGCACCGATCCTTGAAAGACGCTACAGAGAACATCTCTACAAGAAGAGAGATTACCCTCCGCGTCCCTGACCGCCTGCCTACGCCCCAACAGGTAAGACTGAAACCATTTAACCGCAGAGTGAGACAAGCCAAAGTCCAGCATCATACTTAGCAATAAGCTATGATCCACACGATCAAATGCCTTAGAGAAGTCAAAATGGACCATAATTGTGACCTCTCGAGCATCAACCGCCATCCTCACATCTTCCAAAATACGCAAAAGCTCAGTATTAGCACCGAAATCTTTTCTGTAGGCTGATTGATACCTGTCCAACAGTTGGTGTGTTTCCAAATATTGCGACAGTTGCCTAGCCACAATTTTCTCTAATGCCTTAGATAATGTGCACAAAATAGATATTGGTCTGTATTAGCGGAGAGGCTGCGGGACGAGATGGAAGAGAAGGAAATGATACCGCAAAGTCAGACCGGGTTTAGGAAAGGGATGGGAACGACAGAGAACATATATGTGCTGAATTATCTGGCAGGGAGGGAGATGGAGAAAGGAGAAGGGAAGAAGGGATTGGTGGCACTATTCGTGGACCTCAGGGCGGCGTTCGATTCGGTGGAGAGAGGAGTGGTGGAAAAGGCGATGAAGGAAAGAGGGGTGAGGGAAGGGTTGAGGTGCAGGATAAGGGAAATATATAGGGAGACGAGGTGCAGGGTAAGGACGGGGGGAGAAGGGGGGGGGGTATTTTGGACAGGGAAGGGAGTGAGGCAGGGGTGTCCGCTGAGCCCACATCTATTTAATCTAGTGTTGGCGGATGTGGAGGAGGTGTTAGGGGAGGCAGGATGGGGGGGTGGGTGAGAGTGGGAGGGGAGAAGGTGAGGGTGCTAGCGTACGCAGACGACCTCGTATTACTGGCGGAGAAAGAGGTAGGTATGAGAATGATTATGAGGGAGCTGGAGAGATACGTGAGAGGGAAAGGGCTGGAGGTGAATGTGGAAAAAACGAAGGTGATGAGGTTCAGGAAAGGGGGAGGGAGGAGAAAAGAAGTGAGGTGGACGTGGGAAGGGAAAGAAATAGAGGAGGAGGAGGTACAGGTACTTGGAATATGTGATGACGAGGAACGGAGGACAGGAAGAGCAGGCGAAGGACAGGGCGGGGAAGGCGGCAGCGTTGATGGGAGGGGTGTGGGGGATAGGGAGAAGAAAGAGTGGCTGTTCTAGAGGCTGGTGGGGGCGGTGATGGAGTATGAGGCGGAAGTATGGGGGTGGAAGGAGAGGAGGAGTATAGAGGAGGTTCAGGAGAGATATTGGAGATGGGATTTGGGGGTAGAGAGGTGTACGCCGGGGTATATGGTGAGGGAGGAGGCGGGAAGGGAGAAGATGGCGGGGAGAACGGCGAGAAGGGCGTGGGGGTATGAAAGGAGGCTGGAAGAGGGAAAGGGAAATAAATGGGCGAGGGAATTCCTGAGGGAGTTGAGGGAGAGGGAGAGGGAAGGGAGGGAGGGGTCAGGTTGGGAAAGAGAAAGAGGGGAGTGGATGAGGAGATGGGGTGGGAGGGGGTGGGGAAGTGGGGGAATGGGACTGGTGGGTGGTGGAAGAGCGATGGAGGGAAGAGGAGGCGAGAGAGAGAAAAGAGAAAATAGAGAAGTCGGAGTATAATAGGTGGTACAGGGTGGTGAGAACAGAGGGGAGGCCGGGGTACCTAGGGAAGTGGTGGGGGGAGAAAAGGAGGACAAGGGTGGCGAGAGGGAGGCTGGGGAATGAGGTAAAGGGGGGAAGGTATTGGGAGGAGGAGGAGAAGAGGATGTGCAGAAGATGTGGAAGCGAGGTGGAGGACTGGGAGCATGTGTGGGAGAGATGCGAGGCGGGGGCAGAGGGGGGCAGGGGGTGGCAGGAGAACGTGGGGTGGGTGCTGGGAGGTGAGGGAGAGGGGGAAGGATGGTTGAGGGAGTGGGAAGAGAGGAGGGAGGTATGGGAGCAGGGAGGTAAGATGGAGGTGAGGGAGGGGAGGGAAGGGGAAGGAGAAGAGGGAGGGGTGGGAAGCAGGGAGGGAGAGAGAGAGAGAGAGAGGAGAGGAAGAATGGAAAGAAAGAGTGAGAGAGAGAGAGGTCGGGGAGAACCGGAAGTCGGGAGAAGAGAGGAGTAGTTATAAGGAATAGAGATAAGTAGATTAAGTTATAAATAAGTGTAGAAATATGAGACGAGCGAGCGTGAGGAAGGGGGAGTAGCGAGGGGGAAGCGAAGCGAGCGAGCGAAAAAGAGGCGAGGAAGAGAGAGTGAGAATGAATGGAGGAATGAGGGAGAGTGTGAAGAGTGAAAAAATGTAACCCCAAGGGGAACATACATACATACATACAGTCTGGCATATTAAAAATTATGTCACAAAACTATTTATTAAAAATATGTAAAAAATGATTTGAATTATCGTAATCAAATGCACTGTTAGTTTTCAAAGATTCCTTAAGATATGACTAAGGAAAGTGTGATACTTCTTAAGATAATAACAATTAAAATAATAGGTTTTTCTACATAAGTAAAATAGCTCTAGAATCTTAAGAATATTTATAGTAAATAGAAAACAAAAAGTTGTGTATTTAAATTGTTTTTCAAATAAAAATGTACGTGGCTATAAATCGGTACTTAACAATCTTGCTTGCCCGATAACTAACCGGCTGTTCATCACCCAAAGTACTTACAATTAGTTATGTGACCTAGTACCTGGCCACAACACGTGTTCCAGTTTTTAGGCACGACCGTAAAGGGAGTGACTTATGCTATCGCCATCGCAAAAACCGTTCGTATGTGTGTGTGTGTGTGTATGTGTGTATGTGTGTATGTGTGTCCGTGTATATCCTCGATTTCGGGAAAACGGCTGAACCGATCGGGACGAAATTTGGCACAAAAATCAAGTACACTACTGTGAGTTGACAATAAGGTTTGTGAGCCGCCATCTTGAACCGGTACAAGATGGCGGGACATTCAAATTTCGAATAAAATTTAATTTTGCCGGCATTTCGAAACGGTTGAAGATGGCTATACATAAAGTTTCCTGGCACCAAATGGGTATATACTCCACGTGCATGCCAAATTTCATCCAAATCGGTTCAGCCGTTTGGCCGGAATACTGGATTAAAGATTTTTATTAAGCAAATTTAAGTCTTTAATCCAGTATTCCGGCAAAACGGCTGAACCGATCGGGACGAAATTTGGCACAAAAATCAAGTACAGTACTGTGAGTTGACAATAAGGTTTGTGAGCCGCCATCTTGAACCGGTACAAGATGGCGGGAAATTCAAATTTCGAATAAAATTTAATTTTGCCGGTATTTCGAAACGGTTGAAGATGGCAATACATAAAGTTTCCTGGCACCAAATGGGTATATACTCCACGTGCATGCCAAATTTCATCCAAATCCGTTCAGCCGTTTGGCCGGAATACTGGATTAAAGATTTTTTTAAGCAAATTTAAGTCTTTAATCCAGTATTCCGGTAAAACGGCTGAACGGATTCGGACGAAATTTGGCATGCACATGGAGTATATACTGATTTGGTGCCACGAAACATTGTGTATGGTCATCTTCAACCATTTCGAAATGGTGCCAATTTCAAGTCTTTAATCCACTATTTTATTTTATAATTATAGTTTGAAAATCCCGTAATTTCGAAAGGGTTGAAGATGACCATGCATAAGTTTCGTGGTACCAAATGGGTATATTTTTGAACTACATGCCAAATTTTTTCTGAATCCGTGCAGGCGTTTCGGCGGAATACTGGATTAAAGATTTAAATTTTCGTAATTTCCGAATGGTTAAAGATAATCATGCATAAAGTATATACTTGATGTACATGTAAAAGTTTGGTTCGGATGCATTTAATTGTCAGGTTTCGATCACTTGCGCGCATTGCAGAAATGCTGCATTTCACGGGCGAGCGCGAAGCGCGAGCACCCGACGTTCTCAGGGGGTATGGCGCTTGAGCGAAGCGAAAGCGCAGAGGACTCTCTAGCATAGTTTAATATCTCAATACTTGAATTTTCAACAATTTCGAAACGGTTTGAAATTCGTGGGCGAGCGCGAAGCGCGAGTGCCGCGGTCGTGCCTATTGCAGAAAAGCGAAGCTTTTCTGCACCCGGTAAAGCGAGCGCGAAGCGCGAGCAAAGGCGATCTGGGGGGTTGGCGCTTGAGCGAAGCGAAAGCGCAGGGGGTTTACCCCCTAGTTGTGCTTACTTTCTAATAAAACTTGTAAGTATACAGGGTGAGTTTTAATGGCTGTCCCAACCTTTTACCATCGGAGTGAGTTACCGACTCACCTCTGTAGTAATACTAACAGACTGCAATCGGTAACTCACTCCGATGGTAAAAGGTTAGGACAGCCATTAAAACTCACCCTGTATGTCTCTTAAACATTACTTGTAACGAGATTACATATTTTTTTCAGGATTTTCAATTTATACATTTCTTTCGTTCATCTTTATTAACATGTAGTATACATAACCTCAAATTTTTAATTATATTTGTTTTAATTATATTTATTTTTTATATTATATGTAGCTATATATTTTATTAGATTGTATATGTTGAAGCAGGAGTTTTCCCTAAATCTCTTAGAGGAACTAGTGAAAGGAATAACTTGGATGGACAAAAATAAAGCTGATTTATTTTTCTCTCGTGAACACATCTACCACACACGACGGTGACTGCGGACAAGATGGCTTCACCCGACATTCGCGCCACGAGTTGCGCACGCATGCCAACCACGTTCTCGTGGTACAGTCCGCTAAAGAAACATTCTACGTACAGTCAGCGCGATAAACATTCTCAACACTACCGCCGTTTGAGCGTTTTACTTGCGTCGAATACAGATTAATATTTTCACACAAATCCTTGAAGCGTTCTCTTGGTAACGCTTTAGTAAAAATATCGGCTCGCTGTTCCCTGGATGGAACATGTTTTATAGCTATCTCTCGTTTTTCTAGCTTTTCTCGAACGAAATGATAACGCACGTCAATGTGGTTAGTACGCTTATGAAATACAGGATTCTTAACTAATTGCATTGCACTTTGGTTGTCAATATACAAGACCGTTTCACCTATACATGGACATTTCAAGTCTCGCAATAGTTTCCGCAACCAGATCACTTCACGTGCTGCTACTGATGCGGCTACATACTCCGCCTCGGTGGTGCTTAGGGTTACCATTTTCTGTCTTTCGGAAGACCATGAGACAGCGCCGTTTGCTAAACTAAAAATATAACCTGTAGTTGATCTTCTAGTTTCAATGTCGCCTGCATAATCTGCATCAGAAAACCCAATGAGTTCCGGCTCGCTACCGCCGCACAGTGGGACAAACTGCTCATTCTTGTGTCAAAATCAAAAATCTCTTGATAGGAATAAGATAGAGGCATGAATCTTTTTCGAGGTTACAGCTAAGATATTGCAGATTAAGGGGAAAATAAGGAGATAGCGTTGGAAACAAGATTTAACCTCGAAAATTCATGTCGAAAATGACATTTTCGTCCAACTTTTCGGTTTTTAGGCACGACCGTAAAGGGAGTGACTTATGCTATCGCCATCGCGAAAACCGTTCGTATGTGTGTGTGTATGTATGTGTGTGTGTGTATGTGTGTATGTATGTGTGTGTGTCCGTGTATATCCTCGATTTCGGAAAAACGGCTGAACCGATCGGGACGAAATTTGGCACAAAAATCAAGTACACTACTGTGAGTTGACAATAAGATTTGTGAGCCGCCATCTTCCACCGGTACAAGATGGCGGGAAATTCAAATTTCGAATAAAATTTAATTTTGCTGGCATTTCGAAACGGTTGAAGATGGCTATACATAAAGTTTCCTGGCACCAAATGGGTATATACTCCACGTGCATGCCAAATTTCATCCAAATCGGTTCAGCCGTTCGGCCGGAATACTGGATTAAAGATTTTTATTAAGCAAATTTAAGTCTTTAATCCAGTATTCCGGCAAAACGGCTGAACCGATCGGGACGAAATTTGGGACAAAAATCAAGTACAGTACTGTGAGTTGACAATAAGGTTTGTGAGCCGCCATCTTGAACCAGTAGAAGATGGCGGGAAATTCAAATTTTTAATAAAATTTAATTTTGCCGGTATTTCGAAACGGTTGAAGATGGCAATACATAAAGTTTCCTGGCACCAAATGGGTATATACTCCACGTGCATGCCAAATTTCATCCAAATCCGTTCAGCCGTCTGGCCGGAATACTGGATTAAAGATTTTTTTAAGCAAATTTAAGTCTTTAATCCAGTATTCCGGTAAAACGGCTGAACGTATTCGGACGAAATTTGGCATGTACATGGAGTATATACTGATTTGGTGCCACGAAACATTGTGTATGGTCATCTTCAACCATTTCGAAATGGTGCCAATTTCAAGTCTTTAATCCACTATTTTATTTTATAATTATAGTTTGAAAATCCCGTAATTTCGAAACGGTTGAAGATGACCATGCATAAGTTCCGTGGTACCAAATGGGTATATTTTTGAACTACATGCCAAATTTTTTCTGAATCCGTGCAGGCGTTTCGGCGGAATACTGGATTAAAGATTTCAATTTCCGTAATTTCTGAATGGTTAAAGATAACCATGCATAAAGTTTTACTGCAGCAAAGGGGTATATACATACTTGATGTACATGTAAAAGTTTGATTCGGATGCATTTAATTGTCCGGTTTCGATCACTTGCGCGCATTGCAGAAATGCTGCATTTCACGGGGGAGCGCGAAGCGCGAGCACCCGACGTTCCCAGGGGGTATGGCGCTTGAGCGAAGCGAAAGCGCAGAGGACTCTCTAGCATAGTTTAATATCTCAATACTTGAATTTTCAACAATTTCGAAACGGTTTGAAATTCGTGGGCGAGCGCGAAGCGCGAGTGCCGCGTTCGTGCCTATTGCAGAAAAGCGAAGCTTTTCTGCACCCGGTAAAGCGAGCGCGAAGCGCGAGCAAAGGCGATCTGGGGGGTTGGCGCTTGAGCGAAGCGAAAGCGCAGGGGGTTTACCCCCTAGTTTATTATAAAATGGAACTGAATTCCTTTTTTAACTTTCTGCCAAAGTAGTTTTATAGATTTTGACCCGCTGAATTCAAATATCACCGCAAAAGTTGTCTAGCCTTTCAGGATTTGGCAGAAAATGAGGTTTAACCCTTTGCACTCCGTTGTCCCCTCTCAGGGGACATCGTAGTTCTAGCATATCACTCCGATGTCCCCTCTGAGGGGACATTAATGTTTATTAGTGATTCTACAGAATCAACTTATCCCAGCGCAACTTTTTGAGAAATGCATGTTTCTCTGAAGTTTTCTGATGCAATGGCACAAGATATCAAATCAAAATATGGTACAATTACTAAGTAATATAAAAAAATATCAACCGGTTTTACGTCGGAAGAAAACATCGAAGCGCGCTCGCGGCGTTCCGAGCGCTTCTACATGTAACTTGAGAAGAGCGATAAGCATTCGTGGAAGAGAGTTTGTAGTGCATTTGTTTCGCACTGTGTTATGAAATTTGTTACTATGAAACAAAACCATAAAGCAAACCATAAATTGGAGCAAGCTAAACTGTTCGGATTCAGTCGTCGAACAGTATCGAATCGAGAACTGTGCTCTACCATATGAGAAAATCGGCAAAGAGATATTCTTTTGGTAAATATTATTTCGTGAGTTCGTAATAATAATTAGAAATTTCCAACCCATTTATTTATCCATTTTTCTTATTAGAACAATGGCAAAACGACGAAACACGAATGAATCTCATAATATAAGTACTAGTGAAGACGAATTCGAAATAGGGATTTATACAGATGTGCTAGAAAAACTAAATCTTGAAGAACACGATAGCAGTGACAGTGAGATTATCCGTTCAACGAGGAAACGGAGAAATCGTATAGACAGCGACAGCGATGAAAATAATGCCGAGGAAAACACACCGGTAAATGACATCTTATCAAGTGAAGAGTGGGAAGTTATTACTGACAATGAGTCAAGCGTTTCTCCACCAACAATCAATTTTGACGCACATCACGAAACCGGACCACAAATACCAAACAATGTAAGAGAACCCATAGACTATTTCACATTATATTTTACAACTGAATTAGTAGAGAATATAATAAAGGAAACGAACAATTATGCCATGGAACAAATAAAAAAGAAAGAGCTCTCACGTGAATCAATTTGGCACAACTGGTACGATGTTACGAAAGAAGAATTTCTAGCTTTTATCTCTCTGATTCTCAATATGGGATTGATTCAAGTGTCAAATTTGCAGGAGTATTGGTCTACTGATCCCAATAGTACAATTCCATTTTTCTCTGAAACATTCAGCAGGGCCAGATTTATGCAAATCTTTTGGATGCTGCATTTGAAAAAAACACCACAAAGTGCTAACACAAGTGTTAGAACTCGCATTCAAAAGGCGAGCAATTATTTAGAATACATAGATTCCAAATTTAGGCAAAATTTTATACCAGATAAGGCAATTTGTGTCGATGAATCTGTAGTTAAATTCAAAGGCAAAATATCATTTATTACATATAATCCAAATAAGCCAACGAAATGGGGGATACGCATATATGGACTAGCCGATTCAAAAACAGGATATCTATTTACAATACTTCCGTATTATGGCAGTACAACCTCTGATAACCTTTTCCGGCCTGATCTACCGGTAAGCACCAGAATTCCACTGCATTTATATCAAAAGTTGTTAGACAGAGTTCCTGGTGCAGAGGGATATCATATGTACACGGACAGATACTACACGAGCATTTTATTAGCAGAAGAATTATTAAAAAAAAAATGTCATCTTACTGGTACAATAAACAGTAATCGAAAAGGCGTACCTACGCAAATAAAAAAACCAAAGTTTTTAACAAGAAAAACGGTTGCATTCAGGAGTAATAACACTACGCTTCTTGCGTGGAAAGACAAGAGAGTCGTTACAATGCTTAGTAATTACCACAACACTGAAATGCATTCTACCCGCAGAACATTACACGGTGGAAATATTGTTTTAGTTGATAAGCCTAAAATGGTTTTAGATTATACAATTAATATGGGTGGTGTGGATCGTGCGGATCAATACGCTTCAACGTATTGTTTCATGCGAAAATCGTTGAAATGGTGGAGAAAATTATTTTTTTGGGGGCTGGAAATGTGTGTCATTAACTCCTACATAATTTACCGCATCTTAAAAGAAAAAAATAATCAAACGCCAATGACACACTACAAGTTTGTCAAGACTCTCATAGGCCAGTTGAGAGGTGATTTTCGAGTATCGAGAACACGCCCATCCACATCTTCAGCGGACGATAGACTAAATCATAAATTACATATTCCCAATGTGGGCGAAAGAAAACGGGATTGCATTGTGTGTTCCGATAGAAAAACACCAGGTGGAAGACGGCAAACGACATATTATTGTGAAACATGTAGAAATCAGCCTGCAATGCACATAGGGGAATGTTTTAAAATATACCACACTGTACAAATTTATAAGAAATAAAATGTTGATTTTTTTGCAAATATATGTTTTTCGATGTCTATAGGTTCATAAAAATCAAACATCATTATCATACCTTACTTGGTTCCAAAGCTATAGTATATAATATCAGAGTTTGTAAGTGGACGTTTTCGCAAAAAAATAGCGCGGAGTAGCTGGAAGCCAACGTCTGAGATGGCGCGGAGTGCAAAGGGTTAAAATTCGGATTTTTGAAACTCATGTTTTTTCAAGTTTACATGCGTTAACCCTTTGCACTCCTTAAACAAATTTAAAGATTTTACAATATTTTAGAAATTGCGTTGTGTAATCTTGAGTTTAGCTCGACATTGGGGTTGGCGTAAGAAATGTGATGTCAAGCCACACTCGACATACGAGTGCTAAGGATTAATAACACTGTTTTAAATGCATACATCGTATTTATTCACGTATAGTATAAGAATTAATAAGAAAAAATATTTTGTAAATGTGGATAATCCAAAACATAAAAATATTACATGTAACAGTTGTTACTACCGATTGCTTTGGTAATCTGACAGATTTAAAATTAAACAATTGTAAATTAAATGAAAACTTGTTCATAATTACATCTCGACTTTTGCAGGACATAACGTAAGCATTCACATTTATTAATTTGCTTATCTGTCCTCAACGAATCTGTTGATTTGGGGTTGCACATATTTAATTTTACAAAACCTATATTCACGATATCAGTCGATGGGTTAGCTACACCTCTCGAGTGAACATATTGAGGATCCTATATTTTGCTTCTATGTATTTCTACATATAATTTATGCCATACTCCATTTGTACGACTTGAATAACAATTGGCCGGCTATACTATGTTGTTACAGGGGAGTATTCACTTTTGTAAACTTAACAATACCATAAATAGTCAAAACATGGTAACAACATATTTTTGTATTTTTATACAACGTATATTTTCGATTATCCATATTTATAAAATATTTTTTCTTATTAATTCTTATACTATTCGTGAATAAATACGATGTATGCATTTAAAACAGTGTTATTAATCCTTAGCACTCGTATGTCGAGTGTGGCTTGACATCACATTTCTTACGCCAACCCCAATGTCGAGCTAAACTCAAGATTACACAACGCAATTTCTAAAATATTGTAAAATCTTTGAATTTGTTTAAGGAGTGCAAAGGGTTAACGCATGTAAACTTGAAAAAACATGAGTTTCAAAAATCCGAATTTTAAACCTCATTTTCTGCCAAATCCTGAAAGGCTAGACAACTTTTGCGGTGAGATTTGAATTCAGCAGGTCAAAATCTATAAAACTACTTTGGCAGAAAGTTAAAAAAGGGATTCAGTTCCATTTTATAATGAAAAAACCGAAAAGTTGGACGAAAATGTCATTTTCGACATGAATTTTCGAGGTTAAATCTTGTTTCCAACGCTATCTCCTTATTTTTCCCTTAATCTGCAATATCTTAGCTGTAACCTCGAAAAAGATTCATGCCTCTATCTTATTCCTATCAAGAGATTTTTGATTTTGACACAAGAATGAGCAGTTTGTCCCACTGTGCGCCGTTTCGATACTTTATGCCTTGATCGACAGTGCCATTTAAGTACGCAAAAATACGCTTCACTGCTCACCAGTGCTCTCTATTGTGATTGTTAAGATATTTGCTAACTAAATTAACAGCATAGGAGATATCAGGACGCGATACCGCCGCTAGAAAAACAAGAGATCCGCCTGCCTCCCGATAAGGCACATTATTATTTCCTGCGTCTTTTCCTTCGGCCGGTAATAAAGCTACATGTGGATCGACCGGTACACTCACAGCTTTCGCATCATTCATTCGAAATTTTCTTAATATTTTCTTAGTATATGCACTTTGGTGAATGACTAGACATTTTTCTTTTCTATCGCGGAGTAATTGTAGTCCTACAAATGTACTTGTACTTCCAATCGTTATTGTAAAAGTACTACTTAGTTTTCTAAGCACTAAATCTAAAGTCTTTTTCGATTTGGCTGCGATAAGTCCATCATCAACAAATAAAGCTAGGTACACTGGTGCATTATCCAACTGGCCAATGAACACACACTTGTCGGCCTCACACTCCTTAAAATTAAATTCATTTAAGAATTTAGTGAACCTTTGGTTCCAACACCGCGGAGCCTGTTTGAGGCCATATAGCGATTTTTTTAGCCTACATACCACACTCACAGCACCATCTGTAGATTCTTCTCCAATGTTGACACCCTCCGGAACCTCCATAAAAATTGTCTCGTCCAATTCCCCATACAGGAAGGCAGTTTTGTGTCAAATTGCACCAGTTCAAGATCCTTCTTGGCCACTATTGCCAATAGCACCCGCAACGAGTCATAGCGGACTACAGGAGCGAAGGTCTCAGTATAGTCAATCCCATGCTGTTGCAGGAACCCTCGTGCACACAATCTTGCCTTAAAACGCAGGACTTTATCCTCACCATCAATCTTCACAGTAAATACCCATTTTGAGTCTATCGTTTTCTGATTAGATATCTTTGGCACAAGTGTCCAAGTGCGATTCTCCTCATGTGCCTTCAGCTCCTCTTTGATGGCATTTGCTCACTGCGTGGTTTCAGATCCATCTGTAGCTTCCTTATACGTATTAGGTATCTTATATTCCGCTACATCCACTTTATATCTCCATGGAGGCTTGAGCAGTTTCCGGTTTCTCAGCTTGGGAGGTGTTTCCTGAATTTACCTCGTCTTGACATCTTCTTCCTCCGCTTCATTACTGTCACTGTCATTACCTTTTTGCACATTGTTCTCGTTGTCAGCTTGGTGGTCTTGTTTGTGGACTACATGTTGGAGATTTTCCTCTTCACTCTTTCCTTTTGGGACCAGCACCTCCTCGTCGTCATCTTTCAGTATTTCAATCGTTATGGCTGCTCCAACTTGTTCATTGAAAATCACGTCTCTTGCCACATTCACTTCCTTCAATTCAGGATCAAACAAACGATAATTCCACCCCTTGATAACCGACGAGAATCAGTTTCTTCGCACGAGCGTCGAATTTTTGCGTAAATTGTTTGGGTATATGAGCATAAGCTTCTGACCCAAAAATTCGTATGTGCCTCAGGTCCGGAACCCTTCCATCCCACATTGCGTAGGAAGTGACCCGGTCACTCGACCACACGGTTCGATTCAGCACATACACTGCAGTATTTACTGCCTTTGCCCATAAGAACAGAGGCGTGTAACATCGTGCGAGCACTCTCGACTATTGTACGGTTGTCCCGTTCAGGTTTTCCGTTTTGTTGAGGAGTGTATACGGAGCAGTATTTTCTTTCTGGATCCCTCGCGACACTAGGTATTCATTCATCTTTCTATTACAAAACTCAAGTCCATTGTCCGATCTTAGAATTTTCATCGATCGCCCAAATTTATTTGACACTAACTTTTCGAATTCTTTAAATTTTTTAAAAACTTTTGATTTATGTCTCAAGAAGTACACGTGCCGATAATCACTTGCATCATCTTTAAATGTCAAAAAGTATTTTGCTCCACCGAGGGATTCAACGGACATTGGTCCACATACATCCGTATGCATCACTTCACCCGGTGTCGTTGATCTTTTCACTGTTTTTTCTTTGAATGCTAACCGATGAGCCTTTCCGTATTGGCATGGAGCACAAAAAAGTCACTTTTGTCAGACAGCGATATGCCTTTTGCTAGGTCCTTCTTTACTAATTCGCGTATCGCGCGATTACCTACATGTCCCAGCCGCTCATGCCATACATTCAGACTTGTTGAGACATTTGCTGGTAAAACTGCAGAATACGGGCATCCTCACCAATTTTGATAAAACTTAACACACTTGTCAATTTCGATGCGCGGAACACGAATTCGTCAATTAAAAGTGTCGCTCATTAGCCGTTTAAGAGATATAAAATGTTAAACATCGCAGGTGACAGGTTAGAGAACCCCACATCGCCAGCACCTTTTGCGTTCGCTGATTGGTCGTTTCATTGCGCATGCGCAGTACGACACGTCGAGACACGGATGCGCGGTGAGCATTTAATTGATTGAAATCACCAAGAGTAGGAAAAGAAATTTGGAAGCATGCGAATATGTTATATTACATTATGTTATAGGTTATTACATTACCCTAACCCTAGCCCCCAAGTTTAGATTATTGGTTTACAAAACAAATAATCCAAACTTCAGGGCGCCTCAAGCCTACCTGGGTAGATCGTCCTTCTTCGACAGATCTGTGCCTACCTAAGGTGACGCACACCTTTCCCCCCAATAAACCTAATAAAACCAACAAAATCCTAATAAACCAAACAGCACCAAATGAAGCAAATGAAGCGCGTAAAGCAAATAAAAGAATAATGCATAATTCAGGGCGCCTAAGGCCTCCCTGGGTAGATGGTCCTTCTTCGACAGATCTGAGCCTACTTAAGGTGACGCACACCTTTCCCCCCAATAAACCTAATAAAACCAACAAAATCCTAATAAACCAAACAGCACCAAATGAAGCAAATGAAGCGCGTGAAGCAAATAAAAGAATAATGCAAAATTCAGGGCGCCTAAGGCCTCCCTGGGTAGATCGTCCTTCTTCGACAGATCTGAGTTTACCTAAGGTGACGCACACCTTTCCCCCCAATAAACCTAATAAAACCAACAAAATCCTAATAAACCAAACAGCACCAAATGAAGCAAAGGAAGCGCGTAAAGCAAATAAAAGAATAATGCAAAATTCAGGGTGCCTAAGGCCTCCCTGGGTAGATCGTCCTTCTTCGACAGATCTGAGCCTACCTAAGGTGACGCACACCTTTCCCTCCAATAAACCTAATCCGAACCAACAAAATCCTAATAAACCAAACAGCACCAAATGAAGCGCGTGAAACAAATAAAAGAATAATGCATAATTCAGGGCGCCTAAGGCCTCCCTGGGTAGATGGTCCTTCTTCGACAGATCTGAGCCTACTTAAGGTGACGCACACCTTTCCCCCCAATAAACCTAATAAAACCAACAAAATCCTAATAAACCAAACAGCACCAAATGAAGCAAATGAAGCGCGTGAAGCAAATAAAAGAATAATGCAAAATTCAGGGCGCCTAAGGCCTCCCTGGGTAGATCGTCCTTCTTCGACAGATCTGAGTTTACCTAAGGTGACGCACACCTTTCCCCCCAATAAACCTAATCCTAACCAACAAAATCCTAATAAACCAAACAGCACCAAATGAAGCGCGTAAAACAAATAAAAGAATAATGCAAAATTTAGGGCGTCTAAGGCCTCCCTGGGTAGATGGTCCTTCTTCGACAGATCTGAGCCTACCTAAGGTGACGCACACCTTTCCCCCCAATAAACCTAATAAAACCAACAAAATCCTAATAAACCAAACAGCACCAAATGAAGCAAATGAAGCGCGTGAAGCAAATAAAAGAATAATGCAAAATTCAGGGCGCCTAAAGCCTCCCTGGGTAGATCGTCCTTCTTCGACAGATCTGAGCCTACCTAAGGTGACGCACACCTTTCCCCCCAATAAACCTAATAAAACCAACAAAATCCTAATAAACCAAACAGCACCAAATGAAGCAAATGAAGCGCGTAAAGCAAATAAAAGAATAATGCAAAATTCAGGGCGCCTAAGGCCTCCCTGGGTAGATCGTCCTTCTTCGACAGATCTGAGTTTACCTAAGGTGACGCACACCTTTCCCCCCAATAAACCTAATAAAACCAACAAAATCCTAATAAACCAAACAGCACCAAATGAAGCAAAGGAAGCGCGTAAAGCCAATAAAAGAATAATGCAAAATTCAGGGCGCCTAAGGCATCTCTGGGTAGATCGTCCTTCTTCGACAGATCTGAGCCTACCTAAGGTGACGCACACCTTTCCCCCCAATAAACCTAATCCGAACCAACAAAATCCTAATAAACCAAATTTCTTTTCCTACTCTTGGTGATTTCAATCAATTTAAATGCTCACCGCGCATCCGTGTCTCTACGTGTCGTACTGCGCATGCGCAGTGGAACGACCAATCAGCGAACGCAAAGCTGCTGGCGATATGGCGATTTTCTAACCTGTCACCTACGATATTTAACATTTTATATCTCTCAAACGGCTAATGAGCGACACTTTTAATTAACGAATTCGTGTTCCACGCATCGAAATTGATAAGTGTGTAAAATCTCGGCTATATTGGTGAGGATGCCCGTATTCTGCAGTTTTACCCATTTGCTTCCTTGTCACTTCCTGGTTTCATGACTTTGAAAAACATACGGTAGATATCGTTCTCTTGTCTTTCACCTGATGCAACTACTTTATGATCGCACATTATGTTTACAGAGTTTCCGCGAAATCTCACTTCGAAACCTTTTTTAGTACAGACACCTACCGAGAACAGGTTCTTCCGAACTTCGGAACGTACAGTACATTGTCAATGCCTGCATTTTGCCACAAACCATCAACCACTTTCTTGATTAACACCGTTCCTTCGCCGAGGATATCGCACTCTCCATTATCGCCGAAAGCTATCGTATCGCCCCTCTTATTCTCTTGGTAATGGGTCAGCCACTCCCGTCGGTAAGTCAGGTGTCTAGAGGCTCCACTGTGGGTTAACCAGACTTCACTGTGGTCCGCCGCCATGATTTTCTGTCCTTGCCCCCAAGTAAATCCTTCTAGACTTCCCACGCCATCTCTCGGTGTAGGCTTCACACTATGCTTCCCGCTCTTGTGCGCTATGAATGCACAGTTGCGAGACTTTCCATCGTCTCCCTTCTTTCGATGTCCATTTTTGCATTCACATGCAAAATGCCCCATCTCATGGCACCGGTAGCATTCGATCTGTTTCTTCGGTTTTTTCGTCTTCTTCTTATTCCTGTCTTCCTTTGTTGCGGCTAGCGCCCTTGTGGTATCGTCCTCCCCGTTGAAACGCATGTCCTCCCGAATCAGCCTTTCTTGCAAGTAGTCTAGAGTCTGTCGATCCGGGTCCACACTATCCCAGGCTATTTGTGAGATACTGAATTTCGCAGTCAGACTTGCCAAAACCTTAGCCATTATCATAGTGTCCGTTACTTGCTCGCCAATCTCTCTTAGTTGACCCGCCATATTTTGAATCTTGGACACATGTTGCACTGCCGTATCACCGGCACTCATCCGATACTCATGCAATTTCTGGAGAAGTACCACTTTGTTCATTACCGTTTTTTGTTCATGAATTAGACATAACTTGTCCCACATTTCTTTCGCGGTCGTATTGGTTAACACACACCGCAACTGGGCATCTTCCAACGATGAGCCTATCAGGAATTTCGCTTTGGCATCGTCGCGCACCCATTGCTTTGTTTCCGCCTCGTGTCCTGCCGCTACACGTAGCATTGGCCTCGTGCCATTCACTACGTCTTGAATTTCGTGCGCCATGCATAATGCATTTAGCTGAAACTTCCAGCTTTGGAAATTCGACCCGTTTAATTTCTTAACGCTCCTTGCTGACAATGAGATGCTTTCAGCCATCGTGGATACAAATCTCTTGTGCTCTCACGACCTCGAACGAAACGCACTCACGCACTAACCAATCCGTAATATTCGTCTTTCACAGAAAACTATGCTCAGTAGAAGCATGAGACTGGGCCCATAACCTGTTGAAGCAGGAGTTTTCCCTAAATCTCTTAGAGAAACTAGTAAAAGGAATAACTTGGATGGACAAAAATAAAGCTGATTTATTTTTCTCTCGTGAACACATCTAGCACACACGACGGTGACCGCGGACAAGATGGCTTCACCCGACATTCGCGCCACGAGTTGCGCACGCATGCCAACCACGTTCTCGTGGTACAGTCCGCTAAAGAAACATTCTACGTACAGTCCGCGCGATAAACATTCTCAACAGTATATATTTTTTAAATTTTATGTAACTCTTTTGTTCATTTTTGTTGATACACAATATATTATAATCTCAAATTTTAAGTTATTTGTTAATTTATTCTTTAAGATAATTTATTAACAGAAATTTAAGATGGGTAAAGATAGAAAGAAGAAGAAAGGAAAAACAGTATATAATAAAAAATATAGTCAACAAAATGTGAATGATGTACTTGTTACGTCCGCGACGTAACTCGATGTCAAAGAGACGCTATGACAATCCGGTCACCAGTATGACCACTATGAATGGTAACACCGGATAAGATAATTCTCTTACGCGCCCGAAGCATAACTTGGGGTTCTATCACCATGTTCTCTTCGACATCGAATCAACTATTAATAATTTTGTGAAAAAGTAATATAGTTTAACGGTGCACACGTACTATTAGGTTTCCCGCATGGGAAACGCACATGCGTTATACAGTTCGTTGGCAAAGTCAGTTACATGCCTTTCAATGTAATCCTGTCTTCTGTTACATCCGCGACGTAACGTAACTCGATGTCAAAGAGACGCTGTGACAATCCGGTCACCGGTATAGCCACTGAAAATGGTAACACCGGATAAGATAATTCTCTTACGCGCCCGAAGCGTAACTTGGGGCTCTATCACCACGTTCCCTTCGACATCGAATCAACTATTAATAATTTTGTGTAAAAGAAATATAGTTTAACGGTGTACACGTACTAGTAGGTTTCCCGCATGGGAAACGCCCATAATCCACAAACCATACGAATTACGTAACACACTTCTCACCAAGATCTCAAATACCACAAACACAGTGAAACATCTATTACCCATCTCCACCACTATGCCAACCTCGAACCTAGCAGTAAAAATGGAAAAGGAAAGAACTCATCAAGACCAAGGCCAAGTGCGAAGACTGCACGTGGACCCCCCGTCGAACCGAAAAGAGCATGGCAGCGCATGGAGATTTATGCACGCGCACGATCAGGACCGAGGTCACGCGCGGCGCGTGGAGAAAAGATGGGAGATTGACCTGCACACGCACAGCTCAGAGATCGAAGGCCTATACTTAACCTAATCTTAATTGGTCCTCGAGATATGTCAAGATCGAAGACAAATCTATCCTCATATTTCTCCCAGGTAATAGTAGTCACCCCACATCCATGTACATTCTTTTAAGGGGTTATAAAAGGTACCACCAACACCACTTCAAGCACTTTAGTCTCATTCTTTCTTCAATTCACTTTGTCGCGGACTTTAGTCTCATTCTTTCTTCAGTTCACTTTGTCGCGGACTTTAGTCTCATTCTTTCTTCAGTTCACTTTGTCGCGGATTCTAGTCTCACCATTTCTTCAGTTCACTTCGTCGAGCCGTATTAGAGCAATTGTATCCAACGTTTACTTGAGTTAGTCTTTTTCACTTCAAAATTACAAATCCATAGTCAGAGTTTACTTCAATTTCAATTATATAAATTAAATAATCGCGACCAACCAATAAGGGTCTCCTACTTGGGTCCAATATTTGCAGTTCAAAAGTAAGTAACCAATTCGAACCGTCTTGAAATTCGACCAGATTTTTGTCAGAGTTTTTCAATTTTATATAATATGTTTTGTGCCTGGACACCTTTTGGTACCCCATTCCTCTTCTTCCATATTTAATTATTTCCGATCCTATTCCTGTCACCTTCACGTTTCAACCCCTTTCCGATAATTACCATTCAAGTAACATACTCTTCCACTCATTTAATCCTAACGTTTCCTGTTCTTGCTCTCAAGCAATCCGAGGCATTTTTCATAGACGCCTCTTTTATTTGACAGTATTGACGCCAACATATCTCCTTAATCCGATTCTTCTATTCACTTTTATCGCGGTACCTAAACATCCTGTCACCATACCTCTTGACTCGACTACCCGACCGTACCGAGAACCTTCCCATTGACTAAAATTCGAAACTCGCTTCAAAACCACTTTACGACCTTCCACCCCTTAAGTTTTTCCTTACCAGCTTTATTTTCCCGTCCTGTCTTCGGCCAACACTCTCGTCACCAGTTCATTCGACTAGTGACCATAGTATTGAACGCTTCGTGCAGTACTCACCAGTTCCTTGCCTTTTTATTTTATTTGTGTAATTCAGTTTTGCTCTTCTTACAATATACGTGTCACCATATTATTTTACCACCAAAATTCAGTGTATTTGTTTCTACCACTCCTCATCCAACGACGTTTAGGCCACGCCTACATCTATATACATATATATATATATATATCAACCGAAAGGTAAGAACACAGTTTAATTAAATCCTCTCGTCTACTCTCTATCCCTCTCTCTCACACTCTTTCTCTTCCTCTGTGATACTGGTTGCTATACGTTCTACCTCCCTAACCACGTACCGTATCCTCATAAGACATCGACAACCCCCTTCTTAACGATCGACGATCATTGACTTTCTGCCCTATCCCGAGTTATAGCGCGTATCGTGTTGACTCAAAAAAGGGTGCCGTTCGATCGTCGGATAAATGCGAGTAAAGTTTCGACTGACCGCCCATCTGGCCTCCAGGTCGAGCGAACGATTCTTCGGGAATCGTACTGTCGACGTCTCACACGCTTCGTTCGGGACGTAACACACTAAAAGAAGTAGGAAAGGGGATGTCTACGAGAAAAGCTGCTGATATATTCCAAGTGCCAAGAAGTACTTTGTACGCAAAGCAGAAAAATATAATTCCAGTTGAAGGTACTAGAGGACCTAGTACATATTTAACAGCTAAAGAAGAAAAGTTACTAGTTGATTGGAGTTTCTACAGTAGCGAAAGAGGTTTTCCTGTTACGAAATCACAGTTTCTTCAGAGTGTGCAGAAACTTATCACTGAGTTAGAAAAGAAAACACCTTTCAAGGATAATAAGCCAGGCAGACACTGGTGGGAAAGTTTTTGTCGTAGACAACCAGATGTGACTTTAAGAATTGCTCAAAATTTGACAATGAGTCGAGCATCAGCAACAAAAAAGGTTTTAAAGAAATGGTTTAGTGAAGTTAAAGTACATTTGCAAAAGTTAAATTTATTAGATATCCATCCATCAAGAATATTTAACTTACAATTAGATGAAAGTGCTTTTTTCCAAAGGCAGATAGTGTATTGGCTCGTAAAGGATCTCAGTCTGTTTATAAAGTTATAAATGGTAACGAGAAAGAAAGTATAACTGTTTTGTTTACAGTTAATGCTGAAGGTACTATGTTACCACCTATAATTATTTTCTGGTATGAAAGGATACCAGCAAATGTTACAAACAGTCTGCCTCCAGAATGGATCGCTGGGAATACTGAAAGAGGATGGATGATAGCAGACAGCTTTTGTAATTATACAGGGTGAGTTGAAATAAACAGAACACCTGAATATTTCTGTTGGATTTAAAGATACGAAATATGGATGAATCAGAATTATAATGGTTTAGAAGGATTCACATTACCATCATAATATAATTTTTTTCAAGGTCATTTTTTTCGTGTTTTCAAGGTCACCGAGGTTTTTTTAAATGGAATCGCATATTTTTTTTCATTGCATATTGTAGCCGACATTTAAAGGAGTTCAGCAATGTAACATACCTATGACCTTCAACCCAGAAATATGGAATAAATCGAATTCAATATGTAAGGTTTATTTGCTTTATTGTCGCTACGCTAAATGTTCAAAATTATTCCCTTGAGCTGCGATACATTTATTTAACCGTGAAGTAATAATACAATGTATTGCTCTGTCATTCATTTCTGAGGGAATCGACGCACAAGCCCTAATGATTCGTTCTTTCATGTTCTCTGCAGTGGTTGGTTTTTCATGATAAACTTCATCTTTCAGTTTTCCCCACAGATAAAAATCCAGAGGTGTAAGGTCTGGTGAACGAGCTGGCCATAATACGGGTCCGTTACGTCCAATCCAACGATTTGGAACCTTATCATTTAAAAACTGTTTTGCGACACGGGAAGAATGGGCTGGACATCCATCATGTTGATACCACATTTCTTGACGAATGTCCAAGGGTACATTTTCTAACAGAATAGGCAACGATTCTCTTAAAAATGCGGTGTATTTTTCTGCATTTAACGTTCCGCTGATAAAATGAGGCCCAATTATTTGATTATTCAAAATTCCGCACCAAACATTGACAGACCATGGTCTTTGTTTGACAACTGTCCGTAACCACCGCGGATTTTCAAGAGACCAATAATGCATGTTCCTCAAATTAATCTGCCCATGGTTTGTAAATGAAGCTTCATCGGTAAATAATACTTTATTGAAAAAAGCTCTGTCATTTATTAATTGCCTCAATCCCCACTGGCAAAAGTTAAGGCGATTTTCAAAATCTGTACCATGAAGTTCTTGGTGAAGTGAAAGGTGAAAGGGGTGAAATTTTTGAGCATGGAGTATTTGCACTACACTCGATTGGCTGATACCACTTCCTCGTGCAATTTGCCTGGTACTAATATGAGGATTTTCATTAACTGCAGCCAGCACATTAATTGTGTTTTCCTCATTAGTTACTCTCTTCACCATTATTTTTTTTTCATTGTTAACGCTACCAGTTTCGCGAAATTTATTTATCAAATTAAAGTAAACAGAAACTGATGGACAATTACGATCAGGAAATCGGTCACTGTACAGTCGCACTGCTTCCCTTAAACACTGTCCACTTTCTCCATAAATGAAAATCATATCAATCTTATCTTCTTTCGAGTAACGCATGGTGAAATGTTTATCGATAAACTGATAGATCAGAAATCTTGAGAACCTAAGGAATCTAATCGCAAGAAGGTCTTCAGAGTAATTGCTTGTTGATAAACACGATTATGTACACACGCTGAGATGATCGCAGCTCAAGGGAATAATTTTGAACATTTAGCGTAGCGACAATAAAGCAAATAAACCTTACATATTGAATTCGATTTATTCCATATTTCTGGGTTGAAGGTCATAGGTATGTTACATTGCTGAACTCCTTTAAATGTCGGCTACAATATGCAATGAAAAAAAATATGCGATTCCATTTAAAAAAACCTCGGTGACCTTGAAAACACGAAAAAAATGACCTTGAAAAAAATTATATTATGATGGTAATGTGAGTCCTTCCAAACCATTATAATTCTGATTCATCCATATTTCGTATCTTTAAATCCAACAGAAATATTCAGGTGTTCTGTTTATTTCAACTCACCCTGTATAACTACTAAATTCCATTCATGGCTCGTAAAGAACAACATTCAATTTCCAGTAGTTTTATATGTAGATGGCCATGCAACACATTTGACCTTTGCTTTGTCACAATTTTGTAAGGCAAACCAAATATAGAGTTCATCGCTTTATATCCTAATGCAACACACATACTGCAACCACTTGATGTGGCAGTATTTCATCCATTAAAATTAAAGTGGAAGAAAGCTGTTGATCAATGGAGAAGTGATCATGGAGCTGAAAAATTAAGAAAAGAAAATTTTGCTCCAATTTTAAAACAAACTTTGGATTTAAATGCCTAATTTAACAAATATTATTAAAAGTGGCTTTCGAACATGTGGTCTTTTACCATTTTCTTCAGATGCTGTAGACTTTAATATTTTAAATAGAAAAAAAAAAAACTTGCGGAATCTAATGAGCCTGTGAATCAACAGAATCAACAAGAATCAACAGATACAAGTGAACAAGAAGAAGCTAAGAAACATCTCAAGTATTTCGAACACATCGATTGAGTTCTGATGATCTTCAGGATTTTAGAAATGCTTTATCGAATGGAAGCATGAAAATTTCTAATACTAGCAACGAGGGTCTTTTTAAATATTGGATGGACATGAAAAGACTTTCTGGTGCAACTATATAAATAATTAAATTAAATATTTTAGACATTTAATATTAATTATAATAAAAATTTCGGTAAATATGCCGATCAGGGGACCAGGCTTCTACGACCTTGACCTTGATATATGTTATCAAGGACACCCTCCCGAGTAACGTGCAAAAGGTTTTAGGCGTCGCTCGTTGTTGATTAAAAAGTTATTAACTGAAGAACTACTGATATTGTATTTGCATTACAAACAACTTTTTCCTCTGACAATATTGGCGGTCTCCTCTCCAAAAGAAGATATTCAAAATTTAAGTTGAAATATAAATGTGATAAATGGAGATTGATCTAACCAGAAAGGCCTACCACGCTCTCAAGTTTAGATTATTTTTTTATTGCGCGGGCGGGCGCGTAGGCGCCCGTGCCGCGCCTAACCCTTATAAACCTTAGGCGGGTTAGGTTAGGTTAGGGTTAGGTTAGGCGGGAGCGATGGTTAGGCGCGGCGCGAGCGCTTACGCGCTCGCCTGTGCAATAGGAAAATAATCTAAACTTGCGAGCGTGGTAGGTCTTTTTTTCTCTGAACGTTCTCTTAAATCGCAATTTCTTATCCTTACAACTTTTTAATCAACAACGAGCGACACGTAAAACTTCTTGCACGTTACTCGTGAGGTTGTCCTTGATAACATATGTCAAGGTCAACGTCGTAGGAGCTTGGTCCCCTGATCGGCATATTTACCAAAATTTGTATATACAATATTATAAAAATTTTATAATTAATATTATAATAATTAAGTATTTGATTTGGTAATTATTCAGATTAGGGGAGCACCTTCCAATGAACTTGATCTTTATCTATGTTGTCAAGGACATCGTCCTGAGTAAAAGTGGAAATAAACATCCCGTCGCCGTCGCCACATTAGGCTTGTTAGGTTAAAACAAGCCTAAAACAAACTTAACAAGGGTTAGGACGGGTGAGATGGTTAGGCGCGGCACGGGCGCTTACGCGCCCGCCCGCGCAATAAAAAAATAATCTAAACTTGACAGCGTGGTAGGCCTTTCTGGTTAGATCAATCTCCATACTTTCGGCTTTTCGAATTGAAATTTAATACATATTTCATGAGTGAATGTTTACATAGAAACACACATTTTTCAAATTTGCTGCTACAGTTTTGTGTTTACGTTAAAATAGCATACAACCTTTTTTGTAGAGCTTTTCCGGCGCTTTAGTTTTTGTCTGAAATATTTTTCTCTAAAATCAATATTTTCGAAGATACAGTGAAAAAACAAGTGAAACTTTTTTTGTTAATAACTTTTTTACAAACAATGAGCGCCGATTTTGCCTCAGGAAAAAGTTGTTTGTCTTGCAAAAACGCGTCGAATGAGCCTATTTAGAAAGTCATTAGAAGGTGCTCCCCTAATCTGAATAATTACCAAATCGGGGATTTACAGTTGGGTAGTGTTACTTGTAAGAATGATGTCCAACGCCAGGTGCATTACCAATGTAAGACATGTGAGGTAGGACTTTGTGTATATCCGTGCTTTCAAACTTTCCACACCAAATTACATTATTAAATTATATTTTCTAATTGCATTATGCGATAATTTTTTAAACCTTTCCTTTCTACGAGCGACTACACTCGCTCTGCGTAAGATGTCGCGGAATTGAACGTATGACGGGCGATCACAGTTGTTCCGCAAGCGCTCACTTTTGGCGCGGCGGTTCGTTCAGCGGGAGTAGAGCGCCGCAGAATGCGTCCGTAGCGAAAAGGTTAAGGAGGTAGTGCAAGAGGAAGTGAAAACTATTAAACAGGACCTGGAAGATTTGTGAAAAGTGATACAGGGAGTTATGAATGGACCAGCAGACGGTGCCCACAACATCTATAGTGAAATTGCGAAGAAAAAGAAGGAAAATGTCATAATTATCAAGCCAAAGATTCAGCAGGCAAGAGAAACCACTAAGAAAGCGATAAAAGAAAAGGTGGATATTAAGAAGATGTCAATGGGGATAACAAAGCTAAGAAAAGGAAGAGAAGGGACGGTGATTCTAGGCTGTGAGACTGGAGAAGAAATGGTGAAATTAAAAAATACAGTGCATTCTAACCTAGAAGAAAATTATGGCGTTACAGAAACACTGCAGTAGTAATACCGTGCCGATTCTAACTCACCTTAAACTGACCTTGTCAGTACTTTGTGTAATAGTATGATGCAAAACTGCTGACTGTCAGCATTGTTTGCCCCCCTCTCCCCTCGATTCGTGGAAGAGTATGATGCAAAGATGCTGACTCGATGTAATTCTAAACCACCTCGTCAGCACCTCGTGCAGGAGCTCGGCGTCATATCATCGCGTCCCCCATCCCACACCCCAACCCCCTCGTCATATCATCGCCACCCCTACCACACCCCCGAACCCCCACGTCTACAGTTCATCCAAGAGCACGATGCACAACTGCCGACGTTCAAGGTCAGATGATGCAATCCCAAATTCCTCCAAGAGTAGGATGCAAAAATGCTGTGGTGTAGAATTTCGTCCACCCCACCCCAGAATTCCTGTTGCGCAGTTGGAGATAATGCAACCCCAAATTCCTCCAAGAGTACGTGCTTCTAGAAACCTTCTAGAAGTCCCAGAAATTTTGTAGAATCGTCCAAAAGTACAAAAATGCTGACATTCAAGGTCAGTTGCATACGTCGCTAGTCCGTTCCATATTTGGGTATCCCGTTGCGGCGGATGATACTGCGTCGACGAGTACGATGCTAAAATGCCGATGCGGCAGGATGCTTCTAGAACCTTCTAGAATGTTCCAGAAGCTTCTACAGAATTCGTCCAAGAGTACGATGCAAAAATGCTGACGTTTAAGGTCAGCTGCACATGTGCTTCTAGAATCTTCTAAGAGTACCCCCTCCCCTTCGTAGCAGGATTTTTAAACTGGCACGAGCCTGCACAACGACTCATCGTCATATAAAGTTACAGCCGCGGATCATTTTTAGGCACGACCGTAAAGGGAGTGACTTATGCAATCGCCATCCTGAAAACCGTTCGTTCGTTCGTTCGTTCGTTCGTTCGTTCGTTCGTGTGTGTGTGTGTGTGTGTGTGTGTGTGTGTGTGTGTCCGTGTATATCCTCGATTTCGGAAAAACGGCTGAACCGAGTGGGACAAAATTTGGCACAAAAATCAAGTACATTACTGTGAGTTCACAATAAGGTTTATTAGCCGCCATCTTGAACCGGTACAAAACGGCGGCAAATTCAAATATCGAAAAATTCATAGCTTTGGTACTATTCATTGGATTCCGATAAAATTTTACACATACATATACACGTATACAATGACAATTACTGGAAATTTTCAAATTTTTTAATTGGCCAAATCAAAAATGGCGGCTAATTCAAACCTTTAGTCCAGTATTCCGGCAAAACGACTGAACGGATCCGAACAAAATTTGGCATGTACATCGGGTATATACCCATTTGGTGCCACGAAACTTTATGTACCGCCATCTTCAACCGTTTCAAAATTATGGGAAATTCAAGTATGGAAACGTGAGTTACGCGGTCGTGTCTATGGCAGAAAGCGAAGCTTTTCTGCACCCGTTAAGGCGAGCGCGAAGCGCGAGCACCTGGCGATCGTGCCAACCACTAACCACCACTAGTTTTTTTCTCTCTTTTCATCCAAATTTATCGCCATAGCTGACGCTCATCCAAAAAATCGACCATTTGGAAAAAAATCTGCAAGCTAGCAGTTTTGCCCCACCAGTAACAGGTGCAAGCATTATAAGTTTCTACAGAATTCGTCCAAGAGTACGATGCAAAAATGCTGACGCGTCAAGGTCAGGATCCTTCTAGAATCTTCTAGAATGTTCCAGAAGCTTCTATAGAATTCGTCCAAGAGTACGGTGGTAAAATGCTGACGCGTTCGATCGAACGCTCCGTTGAACGCAAGAACCGTCGTTCGAACGCTCCGTCGAACGGTCGAACGGTCGAACGGTCGATCGAACGCTCCGTTGAACGCAAGAACGGCCGATCGACCGTTCTTAAACGTCCGGTTGACGTGCCTTCCCTAGGCGCTTTTCTCTAGATCGCAAAGAAGCTGGAAGGAACGAAGGCGCGGACAATACCGGGAGCAAACATCACGCGGAGCATGGAGTGCGCGTGCAAGAGAGAGAGAGAGATGTTCAAATATAAAATAATTCACTTTTTGTAATGTTTTTATTAAATAATTTTATATTCGAATAACATGCATGAGTAAGTACTTCAAGTGACTTTCAAACAAAATAGAGACGTTTAAAATAAAAAGAACTGTTTATTTTAATTTAAATGACATACATTGACATTGTTATTGTAGTAAGTAACGTTCGTATTAAGGAATAACTGTCAGGAACTCACTGGGTAAAGAATATAGGTATGTAGTTATATTTTCCCCAAAGGTACATAAAGCGTAAAGCGTAAAGCATAACGGTGAACTGAACTCGCACATCACTCTTTTCCGACTGCGCCTTTTTTCTCGCGCATGTTCGGCGCGAACCGGAAACAAACGACGTATGTCGAACTCTCCGGAACACCTAGCTACCACGACGCGCGATCTCGAGGGAGCGCGTCGTTCAAACGAACTCTCGCAAAATACCACCATAACTCGGCCTATCCTGACCATGGATTGCCCTCAATCCATCCGGTATAATAATAACGCATAATGGAATACAATCCTCATAGATACTTAAGCTATGCATAAGGGACACATAAGATACGCATAAGAAATACATAAAGGATACATAAAGAGTACATAAGGTGTGCATAAGGCAATTACGTAACTACGAATGGAGCATAAGTAATCATAAACTAACGCATAGCGTAACCAGGCATGTCAATCTAACTTAACGCAATACATAATATTTCGCTGCAAATAATAGAAATTTTCCCGTTTATAGAGATACCGGTTGTAATAAAATAATACTTAATAATATGAGATTAAAAAAAAAATTTGTTTTTCCTCTTTTCCTTTCCTTTTAAATCGCCTGCTAAGAAGAATTTACCCATGGCTTCATATTACCTATTGAGCAAACACCTTCGAATGGTCTCTGTGTCAATTGGTGTCCTTCCGGATCAGTAACTACATAACGATCGTTCCCGAGCACTTTTTTCACGGCATAAGGACCACGATACTTTGGTATCAACTTCTTGTTCACGCCGGGTGTGACATCTACGTTCTTTATTACTACATAATCGCCTATTCTATATTCTGTAGGACTCTTCCGTTTGTCATTATAATATCGCGTATTATATGTGTGGTGTATGTACGCTGTAGTTGGGAAAACGCTAGGTGGGACGAAGCGAGCGTGAGAGGGCGTATGCACACATAGCATGCGTGAGTGTGTGAGAGCGGGCTTTATGCCGAATAATCGGACTGCGAAGAGGAGAGCGACTTGGCGAGGCCCCAAGTACAGACGATGGATAAATACTCATAATACAATACGGTGTGTGTTTATTTTCCCTCATCGCGAATTCCGCACCACGACTTAATCGTCGGACATAGCAATATGCATTAATGCTCTCAATCTTTGTGACTGCTCGCTCCCTAATTTCATTAAGCTCGCGTTCTTCCGTATTCTGTTCCTCCAACAACACACGTAAACTATCTTGCACTAAGCCTACTTGATTCGTGCCAAACAGTAGTTTTGCCGGACTCTCACCGGTAGACCGATTTACTAACATAGGGGTTAAGGTACGATTCATTCGCTCTATTTGTCCGTTTGCCTGAGGCGTCGCCGTCGCCACCATAATATGCTGTATATCACACTGAGCCATAAATTCCCTAAATTTATCTGAAGTAAATGCACTCCCCCTGTCCGATACAATTTTCCGAGGCTTGCTATACGCAGAAAAATAGGCTTTCAAGTGTCTAATAGCCTCATCGGTGTTAGTGCTCACCGTCGGATAAAATTTTACAAATTTTGTGAACGCATCTACAATCTCGAACAAATATTTGTGTCGGTGTTTCGTACGCTCTAACGGTCCATAATGATCAATGTGCAAACAATAAAAAGTAACTTCCCTTTATCGGGTCAGTGTAACCTACCCTCTACTCGGTTCGCGACAGTTGAGTACGTAATGCACTTGATACAATTTACAATGTAATTTCGTACTTTTGATTTCATATCAGGAAACTAGTATACGCGTGACAAATATTCGCAGGTTTTATTAATTCCTTGATAGCCTATCTCCTCGTGGTGTGTCTGAATTACTCGATCGATCATCGATGTAGGAATGAAAAATAATAATTTGCCTTTCACCTTCCTATAAACTAATCCATTGTTTAACTCAAAATTCTTATCCTCAGTAAGTTCTAATTTTTTTCGAAGTTCAGTAATTTCTTTATCTCGATCTTGGAGTAATTGTAAATTTCGCTCAAAACTATTTTCCGTTAATATCATAATAGCATAATTTCTACTCAAAGCATCTGCATGTTGCATCTTGTCACCTGTTCGATGTTCCAACGTGTAATTGTAGTTCCTTAAAATTAGCGACCAACGTAATATACGAGGATTAACCTCCTTTCGTTCTAAAGTCAACTTTAAACTATTGCAATCCGTAATGATTTTAAATGGGATACCCTGTAAGTATATTCGCAGACGTTCTATGGAATACACTATTGCTAATGCTTCCAGCTCAAAACTGTGATAGGCCGACTCCGCTTTTGTAGTACGCTTACTAAAATAACAAATCGGGTGAAATTTACCATCTTTCTGTTTTTGTAGCAGAACAGCACCAAACCCATGTACACTTGCGTCGCAATGCAACTCGGTCTCGGCTATATGAGAATAAATCGCTAGAACTGGCTCGGAGATTAATATCTCCTTTAAATTTTCGAATGCAACTAAAGTTTCTTCGTCCCATTTAAATTCACTTTTGGCTTTCAATAAGGTGTATAAAGGTTTTGCCCGTAATGCAAAATTTTGAATAAATTTTCTAAAGTATGACACTAAACTATGTAGCTCTCGGTAATTCCTCGGAATAGGATATTCTAATACCGCATTTATGTGCTCTGAGCTCGGGCGAATTCCATTACTACTTACTCTATACCCTAGATAAACTATTTCGGTAAGTAAGAATGCACACTTTTTCAATTTCAGTTCTAAACAATTGTCAACCAGAATCGTTAAAACTTCTCTCAGAATCTCTAAGTTTTCCTGAATCGTCTCGGTAGCAATTAATAAGTCGTCCAGATAAATTAAAAGTTTACGTTGATTCACTAAACATTGAAAAATATTCGATATAAAACGCATAAAGAAAGCAGGGCCATTTGATAGTCCAAATGGTAGTCTAACGTATTCATATTGTCCCATAAAGGTAGTGAAAGCAGTGTATTTCACAGAATTTTCTTTGAGTTTTATATGATGGAATGCATCCTTTAAATCTAAAATTGTAAAATAAACTTTATCTTTTAGCTGATCGATTTGATCATCTATCCTCGGTATTGGAAAACAATCACGTATGGTTAGCTTATTTAGCTCCCGATAATCTACTGCCATACGATACTGTCCAGTTTTCTTCTTGACCAAAACAATCGGACTACAGTACGGCGAACTACTCGTCCGAATAATCTTTCTACTAAGTAAATTGTTCAGTCGTAAGCTTACGACTTTTTCCACCCGTCTCCTGGTGTATTCCGGGAAGGAAAAATAACTGTTCCAGCCTTGACGGGATCAGTCTACTTTATTGCTCTTTGACAATGAGGCTTCTAAACGGTCGCTCGCACGTCCTTGATTCTGCATGCGCAGGCAACGACTGGTCTCGCTCGACTCTCGATTGTTCTGACAACGACCGATGAGGAGAGCCAAGAGGGGGGGGTCATCCCTTGATCGGTCAAGGGCCACACTGCCTTATCCGCCGCATTGGTCACCGCTGTGACCGACTGTTTTTAGGTCGGAACATAAATCATTAATAATCTGAGTAACCGCTTCCTTTTCGCAATATGATAATCGTCGAGGATTATAATAAAATGGAGTGTGTTTGTCTCTAATAATTATTTCCATTTCCAGCTTAGTTGCTGATTCCTTTGGTCTTTCAGGCAACACATAATAATTTTTTACAATAGATTGCACTGCATTTTGGCTCTCCCAGGTTACATCTGGATTTATCTGCAAGCATACTGCGTTCGTATCGTCTGTTAAATCGATTTTCAGGATTTCATTAAAGCTTATCGTATCATTATCCACGGACTTCTTATAAATTTCTACCGTTTTTCCAAATTTAACATCTACTCGTTCATTACTAATGAAATCTCTACCTAATAAACAATTCTGACTCATAGTCGAATCCGGTACCACCAAGAAGTAAATTTCGACCTCGCCATCAGCGACTATTATTCATTGTTTTAACTTACCTATTACTAATAATTTACTCCTATTTACACCTTCAAACAACGAGGAATCGCAATAAGGTTCTATTTTGACATTCGTCGGTATTGAACTACATTTCAATAGAGAAATCGGGCTACCTGTGTCCAATAATGCGCTAACCGTACCAAATTCTGTCGTTATTTCTACAATATAACTAGGAATTACGCTCGCCGTTGCCTGGACCAGATGAGTGCCGGTGTCCGCCGATTTATTCGCAGCTCCTCCAAACGGTACACGTTGTGGACATTGAGGTTTCCGGTGGTCGGCAGCTCCACATAGGTAACAAGATCCCCGCTCTCGTCTTGGTTTCGGGCATGCACTCATTGTGTGCCCCATCTCATTACAATTGTAGCATCTCACTGTTGACACCTTCGGCCCTCCTAAAGACACAGACGGTTTCGTAGGCGGCTTACCTGGCACATCCTTACGTGTGTATTCCATCTTTCCGATTGTATATTGATAATTCTTCCGAATTTTTTCGTAAATTTTTAATTTTTCCTTAAGTTCAGTCAACGTGGTGGCCTCATACAACGTCATTTTCCGACTGGGTTCGTCGGGGATGCCATCCACAATATACTGTATTAGCGAATCCGTTTCCACCTTGCCCCTTGAAGCTCTTTCATAATTAAAACATACTCGTGCAATGTTTCCTCGCGATGTAACTTACGAGAGGTTAACATCTTATGTAATTCCACGCCATTGACCTTCGTAGAAAATTCGTCTAGTAATCGATCCCTTAACCTCTTCCAATTTGTAAGGTTACGTTCCCCTTGTATGAAAATTTTCGCCAACCCAACTAAGCGCTTTTTTGCAAATAATAATTTTTGTAGGTCCGTCCATCCTAATAATCTGGCGTTATCCTCGAAATCCGAAATCCAAGATTCGATCGGATACTTATCTGTCCCGTTGAATGGTCGGATCGTGTCTTCCACGTCGCGGAAGCTCACCGTAAAATTTGGAATACCACCTCCCATAGTTCGCGGTGGTGCCGCCTGATTCTCTTGGTGCCCCACCGTCGATGCCTGATTATCGATAATTTCGATCGCTGTCGTATCTAAAGGATCACCTGGTTGTACGGTTATTTCCGCCTCGTCCTCTGATTCGTCGCCTCCTTCCCCGCCATCTATGTTGTCACTCAAAAGCTGGAGGTTAACTAAATTTCTGCAGAGGCGATGAGCTATTACGCTGGCGTCTCCGACATAGTCTATGCTTAATATGTTACACATGCTTATTAATTCGCCAAGGCCATAATTTTCGACAGACCATTTCACCTTATCCTGGAATTCGGTCGAATCCTCCACAAATGAAAATCCCTCAAATCCCCGCAATCGTTTTCTATTCCACCGATCGCCTTCCTCTCCGAAGATTAACTTGTGCAGATGCTGTACGGTCTTTGTTCGTGCCGTACGGAGATTGCTGTTCACTTGCACTATGTGTCCTAACGCCAACTTTGCCATGATGAATCCTAACCAGTGGGTTAACAGTCCGCTTTCGCAACAATAAATTCTGTCCCTTTGTCTCTTACAAAGCACTTCGCCATTACACACGCTTCAGCGCCGCAATCCGCATCGATCAACTTCGATTCACATTTCTCTTCAGATGTTATATTCAGATCCAGATCTCGATCCAGATCCCGATCCAGATTCAGATCCCACTTCTGATGTTGTAGTAAGTAACGTTCGTATTAAGGAATAACTGTCAGGAACTCACTGGGTAAAGAATATAGGTATGTAGTGTGACGTTGCATTTTGCACCGCACAATTCTCCCCAGGGGCGGCTCGGGTACCAAGGGAAATCGGGTCCCTAAGAGCCACGTTGCTCAGTAAAATCGGGAAATACTATAAAGAGACGACAAGGTACCTAATATCGAGTCCGCGGGAGACACACGATAACCGATTTTAGAGTAAATAGTTAAAAGCCGAACAGGATCGCGTATCTAAGTAATTGTGAACCGTTTGTTAGAATTTAGAGTCACGTCGCGGATCCCTTTATTTTTGTAAAACCCCACAGTATGACTGAGACAGAACGAATTTTTCATGAAAAAAACGCACGACGAGCTCCACCAGCCTAGCGGGGGAACGAGCCTGCACAAACAACCAGGAGATCGGAGGAGGTCATGGAGAGGCGAACCGGCGTGGCGCAACCGGACCACTGCTACCTGAGGGGACCAGCGTACTCAAGCTGCATCGGTGACGTGGCGGCGCCTCTAGCCGAGGCCGAGGGCGGAGGCAAGGGCCGTGGAGTCGTCCGCCCCACCAAAGGGATGCAGCTCAAGGGACCGGACCGAGGGACAACTGGAGAGGGGAGGTCACATCAGCTCCAATACCATCCAGGAGGACCAGCGGCCGGTGCGGGCGGAGCCAACAACACCACGTCGAGAGGGCGAGCCCGAACCGTTGGGGCCCGACGAGCTCCGCCAGGCCGACGTTCACCAGGACGGCCGACCGCTGGAGGGGTGCCTACACCGTCCCCGAGGACCACGGAGGTCCTCGGAGCTCGCACCGTGTCAGACGTGACACGGTTCCGGGGAGGCTGTCTGCCTGCCCTGGACTCGGGTAAGACGCGGCCCCTCACCTTGGCAACGCCTGGAGGGTGGAGGAGGAGCGCACCGAGGCGAGTTGGTGGCGGAGAAAAGGGCACCCCGAAGATTCTACCTCACCCTCGACCAGCTACCTCGGCCCCTGGAAAAGACCACCTGCGCTGCCTTGCCGAAGACCGGGATAGCACGCCACGCCGGAAAATCAAATCTCCTAGCCCCTGCCGATACTTCCACTGAGCAGCCAGGACCCGTCAACGTCACCCGCGAATAACCAATCATAAATCGCGTGCGTTAGGCTAGGTGTGAGTGTGGAAAGGGAAACCGCGGGTACGGCACGGCACGGGTACGAAGGGCCCGGCACTTGCGTTCCGGAGTATCTCGCGTTTGAAAGAATAGTAAACCGCCAATTAAAAACGAGACGTGTACCCGAGCCGTGCCCAAGGTGCCTGTGAGAGCGAGAGAGAGAGAGGAGAGACCGAGGGAGAAGTAGAGAGAGATAGAGAGGAAGGGACCTCGGGTCTCACGAGCGAGTGGTGAGTGTGTGCCTCATTTTTAACTCCCTCTTGTTCTGTGTGGCAGTCGCGAAGGACTCGTCTGGTCCTCCTCGAGGAAGTGTCCTCGAGGGTACGGGTCCCGCTGAGGGATAGTCGCGAGCGACTGGGCGGGGGACGTAGGCCGCTGAATTCCGGTCACTGCCAGGGGGCAGACCGAGGGGGTGCGAGCCGGACATAGGGGCGTTTTCGGTAGAGGAGTGCGACTGCCACCCAGGACAATCAGACCGATTTATCATATTCTCAATAATATTTTGCTTTCTTTATTTAATGTATGCCTAATTATCGTGTGTCGCATCCTGTGGAGGACTCTCCGTACCGTCCGTACGCAAGTCCGTCCGATTCTTTGTCCGCGTGTTTGTTATCGTAATTTTCATTGTTGGAATCGGACGTAAAAATTGTCAATTCAGCTCCGGATGCCTTTCATACCGTATCGCTAGTAAATAGGAATCTTCTGTAAAATCCGAACACCTGATTTACGTGATCTCCAAGCGACCGCGCAGGGGTGCTTCATCTGAGCTCTCTATACCATTTTATCTTGCGCTGGTTTAATTGCACTGCCTACTACTATCTTGGCTTAACGCTCGCTTCTGCTTTGTTCACTGTTTTCTATTACTATTTCAACTTGTATTATTTCTCAATTGTATTGCATTCATTCTCTCAGGGTTGCCTCTCGCCTGCGAATCATATTTAACAATCTGTAACGCGACGATAACCGACGGGCGAATTCGGGACAGTTATCGGTATCACGCGCCCGACCGAAAACTCGCGGCGTAAAGTTACCTGCAAATTGTTGCGAAGCAAGTACGATTCGCGATTACCGTTGTAATTGCGTACCGCGCCTGTACGCCCGCGCTATCTCGATCCTTGCGAGCATAATCGCGCGATACGTA
This sequence comes from Tiphia femorata, assembly GCA_944319695.1. Lineage (NCBI taxonomy): Eukaryota > Metazoa > Arthropoda > Insecta > Hymenoptera > Tiphiidae > Tiphia > Tiphia femorata. The sequence goes on along the minus strand of OX090898.1, from coordinate 11,139,507 downwards.
TTGCGAGGCAACCCTTCCGTTAACTTCAACTTTCTTTCTCCTACTCTTTTCTTTCAATAAATTGTTAATTCTTTTGTTATCCACGCTCTGCTTTAATTTCTAACGCTTACTCTCACGCTTCCTGACCCCGCCCCTCGCCGTCGCGATTCGCGTCCTGAGCTACGGGTCGCGGTATCACTCCGGCTCGCGGGGTAAGGGAGGAACCGCAGGTTACTGAGAAAAACGACGCAGCGGCGTCTGGCGCCCAACAAACGTTCGGTTCCGAAGGGCTAACCGCGAGACGAGACTCGGGTGATATCGTGAGGGATTTCAAGACCAGTACTTAAATCGTGTGACGCCCTTAACCCGTTAAGATTCCTCCACTCGCGTGTGGAGGCGCCGTAAATCCGCGTTCCCTTATTTTCCCCGGGGAAAATCTGACCGTATTAAAAACGTCCGGGCGAAAAACGTCACAGTAGTTATATTTTGCCCAAAGGTACATAAAGCGTAAAGCGTAAAGCATAACGGTGAACTGAACTCGCACATCACTCTTTCCCGACTGCGCGTTTCTTCTCGCGCATGTTCGGCGCGAACCGGAAACAAACGACGTGTGTCGAACTCTCCGGGACACCTAGCTACCACGACGCGCGATCTCGAGGGAGCGCGTCGTTCAAACGAACTCTCGCAAAATACCACCATATTATAAATATATAATATTAGTTAATAATTTATTTGAACAAATGGTTTTTTACAAAATATTTTACAGAGTCAAATTCATCGTTGAAAGGTACTAATTTCATGTATTTATACAATTACTTTATGTCTAATAGTTTCCGAGATATCTGCTGAAATACGTTTCACAGCCCTAAATTTAAAACTTTGCCAAATCTTCCACGAAGTGTAGCTGTAAAAAGGAGGAAACAACAACTGAATTAGTATTCCATTGAGTACTAGTGTAAACAGTAAATAAAAACAAAGAGTTTCATATATTCAAACACTCAGCATACATGCATCTTGCATATTCAGTCAGTTCGTTATTATAAGTCTAAACTATATTCTCTAAGTTTGATAATATTGGTTTCTGTGCGTACCTGAATTGAACGATGGAGCCAATGTTGGCTTATATATGTACTTCATCATTAGTGTAATTGGCATTTTGTTGCTGACATCGACATTATAACGGTAATTCGGGAAGCCCAATTGCTCGATAAAAGAATAAATACGGTAAATGATATTTATTGAAATAAATAACGCGGTACAATATTATTCTTTACGAGCGTCACAAAATCCCGATCGCGACCGTTAAAACTTCGGCCCGAGAGACGTCGACTCACTCGCGATAACCAACAAGGACAAAGGGTCAGGCCGCCTTTGTCGCGCGCGATCCTGCTTCCTACACCGCACACGACGGTAAATCCCGCCCGCGCTCACGTCAGACTGCCGAAATACCAATGTCTGCGGGAGCCGCGGTAACCAAAAAACCAAAACGAGATAAATCCGGTATGGGCGCCAGTTGCGTCTTCGGCAACGGTAATAAGCGGACCTGATCCCACTCAAAAATTACGAAACGGTATTTGAGTCGAATTCCCTCGGGACGGAAAGCTCCGAGCTGCTCAGCTTGCTAAAACGGTAGAGGGGGCGATTCACCGGAGTCCCTCCGACAATTCGCTCGCCACAGAATCTAAGACAGTCACACCTCGGTCCACGAGTCGAACGTGGACCACGAGAATTTACCTAAGTATCCGAATATGTGAGACAACAATCTTTGATTCGATTACGCTAGGGCCGAACTAATGCCCTAACGGCTGCTCCGTTCCGGTACGGAAGGGCAACGAAGGAGACAACGGACGCTATTTAAAATAACGGTACTTAGCGGAAATTCAAACACGGTACGCGAAACCCGCTACACCACACTCCTACACACAAGCACACGCCACACGGGGAACAATAACCCGCTATAATTATCGCGGTACTAAATACAATAATTTTTCCCTATTCGATAATATCTTTGGGAGATCGCTCACCGGTACTCCACAGGATGGGTGGCCTCGCCAAAGTCCTCCAACGGTTATCCCACTTCCAATTTGTGGGTGGCCACTCTCTCGCTTTCACACACGCAGTTTTACAATATTAACCCGCGTCGCGACAATAATCGGTAACCACAAAAATCGGTATTAAAACGGTATTTTATAGAGGACGGTAAGACTCGGTAAATATAGACAGTACGTTCGCACGGACAATAGCTAAAACGGAACAGGTCGCGGTCAGGGTGTCCCGCGCCGAAGCTCCTTGCCGATCCCCACTCCTGCTCCTCTAGGCGCCAAAATCCTCCTCGTTGATTGGCGTAGACGCCGGATCCTCTTCGGTAATGTTGCTATCGGCGGGAAAACCAAGGGATGTGACGTGGGCTGATTTCCTGCAAGGGTGCCTCTTTAGATGGCATGACCGATCCGCTGACATCGGCTGGGCTATCGATGCTGCGACGTTCCTCCACCCGGCCAAATCCAAAATCCAAAAGTCCATTGGGTGGAGAGTCGAGCCTGCCCCAGATAACGGATGCCTTACCCCTGGCTGCGGTATCGGTATTGGAAGCTGGCTGGAGCGGCGCCTGGCCGCGAGATCGTTCCTCTTCTTGAATTATCGAGAGGTGGTCTCCAGTCACCTCCGCCGGTACTGTGGTGGAGGATGATTCGGCGCCTGGCCGAGAAGTCATAAAACGAGCAGCGCTCGCGCTGGCATTCATCCCCCACGGCGGTATGATCTTGCTCTGGTCATCCCCCTGCAGCTGCATCTCGCCCTGATGCAACCGAAGATCAGGTGTGATCTCCGGTAATGCGCGCCTGGTCTCGGCGGCAAAGTCCCTCTTGGTTTCCCCTCCACTCGCCGGTACAGTCCAGCGACGCGGCGATTCTCGTCCCGCGACGTTGATGATGAGGAGGGCGCGGAGCGATGTGGCGCTCCTTGCCCTGTAGTCTCGGCGGTGCGGGCGGTACTCGTCCCGCAGCTTGTTGACGAGGAGAGCGCGGAGCGGTAATATGCCCCTCGCCTAGAAGCCTCGGCGGTGCGGCCGGTGGTCGTTCCGCAGCGCCGATGATAAGGGGAGCGCGGAGTGGGGCGGTGATCCTCGTCCGAACGCCTGGGGATGAGAAGGGTGCGGGCGGTGTTGATGTCCCGCGGCGGTAGTGTGTCCACGCTGCTGTTTCTCCGTGTTGGTGTAGTCCGCAATACATCGATCTACTAAATCTAAGTTTTTGTCGATTACTCTATATGTCTCCTTCGCTGCGTCCGTCGACGCTGTCTGTCGTCCGTCCGAGTCGCATTAATTCGATTTTATTACATTTTTGTGACGTGCCAAAAATGCAACGTCACAACTCCCCCCTTCCTAGCGCTGACCGTCCCGGTCAAGCCATCTCCCAATATCCAAAAATCAGTCGGGTGTCCGAGAGGTAGGGCGATACATTACCAAAATCTTTCCAAGATCCCCTTCTGTCCCTCTCGGTATTGTCCCTCCGTGCTGTGTGGAAGGTGGTGTCATTACGGTAAATAACGGTATTGCTTTCGCGGACGCGTACTCCTCTCGCTCCGCTCTCCTTCGCTCCTCTGCCGAACTACGGGCTATGCTTCTGCAGCTAAGAACTTATTAATTATCGTCTCACCTATTTTTTCGTCGGTGACTGTTTCCGGTGCCGGTAACTCTCTCTCGACCTGCCTTCCATTGGTGCGTGTGCAAGGATTTCTATATTACGGTAATATTAATCCCCCCCAGCCAAAAAAAAATTCTTAATAAAAGAATCACCCCAAAGGTGAGATTAATTAAGACGGTAATATTTTCTAACCATCATGTGACGTCAGGGCCCAAATTTCCTTGCCCTTCGGTGGGATCTGTCCTCCGCTCATTTTACTTATTACCACTCGGGAGTGGTGGTGTACGCAACCTGAAAAGTTTTAGAAGAAAGCGCGGCCTATTCAAAGCGGAAAGAGCGAAAGATGAATAAGCAGCAGCTTTCGGTGGCAACAGCGCGGTAACGGGGAGACGGAGGAGATCGACTCGGTGTTTCGAATGAGGAGTCGGTCTTTACGGTAATCGGTATTTCGTTTTATTGACGGTAATCGGTAATTAGGGAAAACGAGACTCCCTCGGCGGTAGCAGTGGTTATTTCCTTTGTTGGGACTGCCGACGGTTGCCCCGAGTCCGGTGCTCTCGCCCCTCTTTGTGCCATGTTTTGGCACACGCCGGACAGTTGCGGAGGGTTACTCCCCTCCTCCCGCAACGGTAACAGATTTCCCCGGCTCGGGGTTGGGGACACTCGGAATACCGGTGCCCCGGCCGTCGGCAGTTCCAACAATCTTCCTCCGTTCTCGCCCGGTTGAGGCGGTCGCCCACTGACGGTTTTTCCGCCTGTTCCCCCGTCGCCGCCCCTCCGGTCGGTCTCCTAGCGGAGCGAGCTCGGTGGCGACTCCGCTCCCTCCCCTGCCTCTGGGCCCCTTCCGCCGACGATGCTTTCGGCGGGGTTGGATCGGCTCGGGCGGCCGCTGGCGGAATGGCCTCCTCCTCCTCGTCCTCCCACCAGGCCCTCTTCCCCTCCGCTGGTGTCTCTGGCGGGGTGGGTTGTGGCGGCGGTACGGCGGTTGGGGGGGTCGTTTTCTCCTCTTCCCCCTCCTCCACGTCCATCGGCACCTCTTCAGGGTACTCCCAAATTCGACCCCGGGACTGGACCACCATTTCCTCCTTGTATGCCCGCCACGCGTCGGCGAGCTCCGGGAGGAACCCGGGGTCCATCTCCTGTACCGCTTCCAGCACCTCCCGCTTCCTCTCCAGGAACTCCATCAACCACCTCATTGCGTGGGTGTGGTCGGAAAAGGATGGAAAAGAGGGAAAGGTACGGTACTGTCTGCCACCCGGTAAAAAACGATGAAAAATAAATTAATAATTTTTCCTTTGCCACACCACAACAGATCCACCTTCACCTAGGACGTTCACATGATGTACTCCTTCAAGTCCTGCACATGCACCTTCCCTGCAGGTCGACCAGTGTTATCTATAACTTCGTAAACTACTGGTGAGAGCACCTTTGACACTCGGTACGGACCGGCGAATTTGGGTGCTAATTTAGCGGCGATGTTCTTTTCCGCCGACGACAATATATGTTGTCGCTTGAGCACGTAGTCTCCGACCTTATACTTTTTAGGGCGCCTCCGGAGGTTATAGTGCGCGGCTTGCTTTTCGCGCGCGTCTTCCAGATTTCTGGCTACCCACTTTCGCAACCGCTCGATTTTCTCCATTCTATCTTTCCACTCCTCAGGCGGCCGCGAAACCAAATCCGATGCCCCCTCCTGCCTAATTTTTACCGAATGAAGGGGGGTCGGTTCTCTACCTAAGTTCAAAAATGCGGGACTTGCGCCTAACGAGGAGTGGTGCGCGGTATTTAACGCAAATCGGAATTCGTCGAGGTGAGCATCCCAAGACCGGTGATCGTTTTCGATAAAGGATACCATCATAGTTTTTAACACCCGGTTGGTCCGCTCGACGGGATTCGCTTGCGGATGATACGGTGTGCTACGCGAGGCGCACGATTTACCGCAGGCGGGACATTTGGGAGTCGAAAAGACTCATCGGCGTCTCTCTCTCGCGTATTATTGGCCTGGAATATTCAGGGATACGATGCGCTATGTTAGGAGGTGCGAAACGTGCCAAAGGACAAAGGTCGAGCAGGCTGCACCCGCGGGCCTCATGGGCACGCGCGTGGTGGAGGAGCCGTGGGCTGTGGTAGCCGCCGACATTATGGGGCCGTTTCCACCTAGTCGATCGCGCCATGCGTATCTGCTGGTATTCCAGGATGTGTTTACGCGATGGGTAGAGTTATGTCCCTTGAGGCGGGCTACCGGTAAAAACATCCGCGACGCGTTCGACAAATTGATTATCACGCGTTGGGGGGCTCCGCGAGTGCTGCTTACCGATAACGGCACAGAGTTCGTGAATAAGACCGTTGCAGCACTCGCGAAGGAATTTGGGATTCGTCACAGCACGGTACCACCGTATCATCCGCAAGCGAATCCTGTCGAGCGGACCAACCGGGTGTTAAAAACTATGATCGTATCCTTTATCGAAAACGATCACAACATGCAACGTCACAACATTTTGTTCCATTAATTTCTGGAATGCAGTGTTTGCTGCTGCACAAAAAATGAATGATTTAACACTTTCATTTAACTATGTACACAGTAAGCAATATATGGAAAAATTGAATCCACTCTTACCTGATAATATCAATGGATATTTAACGTTGAAATATTTCCATTCTAATCTGTAGTCGGTTGTTTGTCACCTTTGGCCTTAATTTTGTCCTTAAATAGATTTCCTTGATGTGCAAGCTTTGATTCCAGACAACCTACAGAGAACATTCAGAATATCTGGAATAAAGAGAAATTACAAATTTGTTAAACAATGTATAAAGTGTGAAAATATATAAGAAAAGTAAGATAACTTATCATTTGAATCAGATATCGCAGCTGTTTCTTTTTTATATAAGATTGTTTGACCGTCTTGCTGTATTGGAATGGGAATTTCAACCGCTTAAAATTTGATACTCAATCTACCTTCTTGTAAATGATATCCCTGCAACAAACTGAAGATACTATACAATTAATTTTTTGACAATTAACACAGTACATAATGGTACCCTTCTTACAAGTAACACTACCCAACTGTCACTCACCGATTTGAATGAAACTTAACATACTTATTAAACACCGAAAAATATTGAATACGTGTTTTTTTCTTTCGGCTAAATACGCTTTTAAGGGGTAGAAAGCACCCCTCAACCCCTGGAGGTAGAAACAGTTATGGCTAATTATTTCTGAAACGATACATTTTCTGAAAAAAGTACTTAGGACCAACGTTGTAGAGTTCAAAGTGATGCACTTGATGGCGACCTTGAAGTTGACCTTGAGGTCGGTTATCAAGGCCATTGGAAAATCATTTCATGTTTTTCATAGGGAGTAGTTTACTTTTCATCCCGAGAATCGATAGAGCGTAGAATTTTAATTGAGAACGTTGGTGGTTTGTAAATACAACAAGCCTCTGCAATTTAAAACTGTTCATTGATCCAACCAATTAAGGCAAGATCAGTCAATAATTCGATCAATAAAGGAATTGGAAGTTAATTATTCATTCAAGTAAGGCAAGATGTGTTTGAGATCCAGCTTAGGACCAAAGTTGTAGAGTCCAACCTCAAGGTTGATTTCAAGGTCAATTAAATTTGGAAATAATTAGCCGTTGTCGGACTAATAATCGACCTCAAGGTCAACTTCTAGGTCGCCATCAAGTGCATCACTTTGAACTCCACAACGTTGGTACTAGCAACGTAAGTACTTCTTTCAGAAAATGTATCGTTTCAGAAATAATTAGCCATAAGTGTTTCCACCTCCAGGGGTTGAGGGGTGCTTTCTACACCTAAAAAGCGTATTTAGCCGAAATAAAAAAACACGTATTCAATATTTTTCGGTGCTTAATAAGTATGTTAAGTTTCATTCAAATCGGTGAGTGACAGTTGGGTAGTGTTACTTGTTAGTGTGACATCTCCCCCTCAAGTAGACCACTACAAAAATAATTATTATCGATAATTATTTTGGTATTGCCAGTCCAGTCTTGGAGTTCACTGATGTACGCAAGCCTCCCCACCCGCTCATAAGAGCTACGTAAAGGTGAGGGTACCATCGGGGAGGAGAAAATTTGTGTCACATGTAGGTTGTTTCATGCCCTAATGTAAGAACTGAACTAAACATACATTCGACTCTTACACACAAAACAAGAACATTCAAACTTTTCCTAATTCTCCTCAGACTTGTACGCCTGGTTGTCGCCATGGCCAGTGTCTTCCCTGCCAGGATTCAGCACCTGAAGGCGAACCTTCCCCATCCTTTCTTACCACTGAATGAAAGAAAGCTCGACTGCTTCAAGGCAATCCCTCGAGTAGGAGAATCCTAATGTCCCTGATCTACAACCTATTCCTACATGTGACTGGTCAACATCAATTTACATTTAGATTTTGTAGATTTTCCATACCTGATTTTGAATATCTGAAAAACACCGTATTAATTAATACTAATATATTTTCCTTCTATACCCCTAATTATTTATATATATTTTCTGTGAACAGAAATGTGAAGTGCGAAACATTGTAGACCATTTAGTACATTTTTGCATCTATTCTACAGGTTGTTTACTCCATTATTTTTTGTTATTGTCAGCCGATAGACTTGCACGAAGAAACGCACAGCAATCACATTACAGGTATACTGCATGAGTACTATATGTTTGTTTCTTGTACATTTCTGTACATATGTACCTCTATGTATAGTTTGTTATGATACAAGCTTTTTTATTGTCATATGTAAATTAGATTTTCACTTGTATATAGGTATGTACGTTGGAGTATAGCAACCGAGTTTTGTCGTGCTTTTATCCTGATGGTAAAAGCTACACGATGCGCCTTTTCATAACAGTCGACAATAATTCTATGCTTTTTCTTGCATTTGTCTTGTAACTACTGCAACTACTGTTCGCTACTTCGTACAAATCTATCGGCTTAGGTGCCGATCTGATAAGAAATAGCGCATCGTGCTAACGACGGATACTACATAAGGTTTTGTTCTTCGCACTTCTAATTTCCTCTAATTGGCATATTTCGTAAGTGCCTGCTGTCTGTAAATTCAGGTACCAGACAATTGCGATAAAATGTAGCTAATAATGGCTCCATTTTTTCTTGCCAAAATCTATTATTTCTATACACGTGTGTAACATGCACACCTTTCGGGGTCCATATAACTACCACGCAATATTCCCTTTTCGTAATATGCAATTCTCCTTGCACTTGGTAATAAAGGGCATGCCGCATATTTACCGTATCATCTTCGTCCCGGTCAAAGAGAAGATGCATTTTGTCGATGCGTTGCGCGACTGCTTCCTGCGGTGTCAAGTCCTTCAGCGCGCCATAACATATTACTCGGCAGATACCAACCTCAGCCAGGAGTCCTGTAGGACGTGCGCCCAGATAAGATGTCTCTTCATCTATTATGAGCCCACAGCGTCTAATTTGCGTAGGTAACATCTCCTGTAACTGTCGCAGTGCAGACACTTCGCATTCACGATCAACTTCTGCAACAGAAAGTTTTAAAGGTTTTTGATACAATATGTCTTTTATCAGCTTGCTGCGCGATGTATTGTTTTTTATACTGCAAACTGCTCCAAAGTGTTCAGCAATTAAAATTTTCTTCGCATTGGTCATCCACATTGCACTGGATGGTCATTCCATAGTTTCGCTTTCGATGGCTGCTCGTCGTTGCTGCCATTCCAAAAGACGACCTTCGTGCATTTCCACGAATGCTATGTAGTCTTCCTTCTCTATGTCGGGCTTTGTTGCGTGAGGTCCGTAGTTTGCATCGTTGCCTCGTTGTCTCGACGTACTTGTACTTTGGCGTCGTTTCTTTTTTGCCACTTCCTTCGACTTCTTCGTTCGCATATTTCCTCGTATGCGTTTGTCCTCCAATTTGCTCACTATATTTGATGCGTCTTTTTCCGCGCCCGCGCAGAGAGTACTCAAAGAACGGTGAGTATTATATTGAACAGCTGCTGCACAGCATCTGGTTTCGTACGACCCACGTTTTCCAAAGTGGATTCGTTTGCCACCAATAAATTTACAGATTATTGAGTTGTAGGACTCAACGCAGTTACTATTCAAATTATACAGCAAACTTTCAGCGTTGCAACTCAATTGATTTAGAGCGTCTTCGAATTTATCATATACGCCCAACGCTTTTAACTGCGGAATGAAATTTTGTCCTCCGTTCGATGGATTGCAGTAATATTCTTCACATTTGTCGTGGTTTCCGAAAATGTGACTTGCAACATTTCGTATATCTTTTTTCAGAAGTTGCACTTTTACATCCGTTGGACGGTTTTCCCTTGCTCTATATTCGGAAGCTTTTTTTACCGCATTGCGTACTCTTATCGTACCATCTTCAATAATTTTCCGCCAAGTTCCTAGTCGGCCTTTCGTCTTAGAAATCTCCTTAACTTTGCGACATAAATTTCGCAATAGGTGATTCATTTCTTCTAAAGCAGCTTTCTCGAAGTGTTCCGTAATGTTTCCATGAATCTTCGAATACGTTTTCTCTGTCATGCAGGGAACATGAGCACCTGCCAGTATTTCTTCGAGCTGCGAGTACCCTATGCCAGAAGTAATTGTAGCAGTCACAATTCCTTCATTGACATCTAATACATTATCGTCTTCCGGTTCGCTACATATAATTGCTTTATAGCGACACATCCGACATTGCATATGCATATAAGTCTTCAGCCCCTTACGGCGAGAGGCAATTATGACGAAATCTTGCCATGGGCAATCCAAGGGGTCTTTATGTTGGAAGTACGCCTGCGTCGCTGTTCCAAACATGTAGCAAATATCCACAATGCGACGTCCTTCGATATGTACCGCTTCAATACGTTCTACGTCGACATTGTCATCCGTAAGTAAAGGAGGCAGTGCATTGTTTTCATCGTCCTCCCCGGGTGTTACATCCATGAGGGCATTCGATAAAAAATCCTCATTATGGGAGTTCGATGTTCCCGCACTAGCTTCTTCTTCTGGGAACGTCTCCGTTGTGCCCACTTCATCATTGTTGCTTAGCAGAAGGAGCTCTTCTATATTCATATGCTGCTCATCGTTGAGTGCAGAATCCTCAACTTCGCATGGAACCGGTATATTGTTATTCTCTTCATTTGGTTCCATCTCAGCGTCTCGCAAAGCAGCTCTCTGCTTTCTCCTGCAACCAATAATGTTAATGTTAAGAAACACTATAATAAAGTATTTTTCCTTCACATGTACATTTTGAAATTGAAAGGAATTATACGAAAACGACCGTGAGTGCAAAGGGTTAATTTTTGTTGACATTTTGAAGGCACTAACTGAGTGATTACAAAGCCTTCAATTTAGCTGAATTTGAAATATTAGCAGCCCTACAAACTCGTGATCAGGAAAGAAAATGTGACGGGGCTTACGACGAAAGATACAGAAAACCAAGAGAGAATCAACTGTCTCTTTCTCGGCGATACGTGCCTTTCTTTTCTGTTGAGAGAGGCACGAGAAAGAGGCACGCGATTGACATGTGGTGCGTGACGAGGGGTAAGCGCGATAGACAAGAGGCGCGCGCGCGCGCGGCGAACCACAAGTACAAATATTACAATGTAATATTGCAATATGTATTACGATGTAATATTTTTTACTCGTGGTTCGCCGCGCGCGCGCGCCTCTTGTCTATCGCTCTTGCTCCTCGCCGCGCGCCTCTTGTCCATCGCCGTTCACTGACTCCGCCTCGCCAAGTTGCCACCTGGCTACCGCGGCCGTCTTACCGCTGATTGGCACACGCGTTATTATTAATATCATGATAACTATTGCGAATGGTACATTATGGTATACGACTTTCCTTCTCGGTTTTACTCAATCTATCTCCAACTTTCGGTACCGACATCTTATATCAAACACCCTGTATGTATCTACATATTGCTTATATAGAGTTCTGTAAAAGTAACGGATAAAGTAATAATTTAAAAAAAAAATGTTTTATTCCAAAAACGCCAAAACACGTTGATTAAAATTTTTAAAAACAAATCTTTCAGTGTCATCCGTTTTTTTGCGATGTCAGTGCAATCCGCACCGTGATGTAATCGGTATTTTTCGAAAATGGAACGTATCACTTTGTACCATTTTTTTAGAATCTCCCCTTCCCCTTCAAATAAACTGCGGTACCGTAACCCTGACCCTAACCCTAACCCTGAATACACGATGAGACAACATCACAAATCTCAGACTCGAGGACGATGAAAAGCAGAGAAAAGCGAGAGAGACTCGAATGTCTTTGTTTCGTCGATACGCATCTCTCTGTCCCGTCGGATCAGTGCGTCTCCTTCTCGCCGATACGTGCCTTTCTTTTCCGCCGAGAGAGGCGCGAGAAAGAGAGGAACGTATCGTCGAGAAGGAGACGCACTGATCCGATGGAACCGAGAGACGCGTATCGGCAAGACAAAGACACTCGATTCTCTCTCGATTTTCTCTGCTTTTCGTCGTCGAGCACTGGCGAGCCAGCTTATCACTGCGACATTGATACATTATCATTTTGGACCAAAAAATCATCAACTGTGTCTGCAATTTTCTCGAAAACTATGCAATAATCAGATTTTCTCGATATCACGAGTTTCTGGAGATTTGTCAACTGTATAATGTATTTGAAATTTAGCGAGATTGAAGACGATGAAGTAGAGTTCTCCCTTGTAAGTTTTTAATTATAATTGTGCGGCGAACATTTTTTCCTTGAATTTCATAAAAAATAAGGTTTGGAAAAACGAAGAGATGAAACTAAAAGGCAGAACAGTCCTTTGTAGACTGACAAAAGCGGGAAACTCATTGTCGGGAAAAAGTGTTACGTAATGACCCCTCTTAGTGGTAATTTTTTCCAGTTATTCTTCAATTATTCTCTTTCTATATTACATTCGATTATTTTCCTTTAGTATCAATACTCTCTAATAAGACACGCGTTCTAGCAGCTCAGCGCGAGAAGCGCAGTGAAGAATTCGCTGACGCCACGGCCACGCACCGCGACGAGGCCCATAGCGACCGTACCTTCCGTCCACCCGCGGGTACCCCGTGGATACCTACAATCAATATTCTCGAATTCTTATAAAAGACGGCAAATCGATGCCGCCCGCGTCTTTTCATTCTGGATTTCAAACGCATAGTACGTATCGCGAGCCCATCGTAGAAGCTCCGTGCAGAAATACCAAAGTATAGATTTGTCAAACCGCACCGCGCAATAGCCGCTTTGCCAATACGACTTCTATCGAATCGACCCGCGAGAGACACGCACCGTATTAGTCTAAACCACGTGCATCAAAGAAGGGAATAATAACAGTTGTAAAACAAGTGGGTAAATAGGAAAAAGTCCTTAATAATTTCCCAATTACAAACTAATTCTCGATCCGTGCTAAGCATCGCGCGCATAAGTCTCCTCGCGTTAAAATCATTAAACACATAAACTTGCCGGCCCTCGCCATCTGCCAGGAGCTGTAGATTTAAGGTATTACCATCGAAGCATGGTCCTCTTTTCGCACTGAGCTGCTAAACGTTAGAGCATAGCGAAAACATTGTAAACTCAGCGCGCTATCGTTGTTACCGACTCGGTCTACCTTTTTGTATACCATTTTGAACAGTACAATATATGAAAGGAGCTCTAAAGGTAATCGTCAAGATACCATTCTACCTTATCATAGCCTCTCATCCGTCAAATATCCGTCACACTTGGTTCGCTGAGGTGCGCTTAGCGCTTTAAAGAAGCAAGATCCCACACCAAGAAAGAGTCGGCTTACCGCTCGAGCTCGACTCTTTACCTACCTACACGCGTAGAATCACGTTACGTAGGCCTAGCCATCCGCACTACCACCTATAGACCCCCTACGTAACAAGAGACAGAAGCTTCTCTGTTGATCACTGCCTACCGCTGACGAGCCCCCGAAACCAAATAGACATGCGATAGCTCCTCACTATAATATACACTCAACAGCAAAGAAACTAGTACACTAAAAATTTGGGAAAAAATTACCAAATTTCAAATGATCATAACTTAGTAAATAATGAAGATAAAAATATGCGCAAAAATGCAAAACGAAGCTTGAAACGTCTTCTTTAAGAATATTTGAATGGCAATCATGCTCGGTCACTTTTTACAAAATAGCGGATGATAAAGTGAGAGGATGCAAAATTGATAATCACAGGTCCGTGTTTGCGATGGTCCATGGCGTGAATCGGATATCGCAGCCTAATGAGACCAAATGCACATGAAACTGCAGAGTGTTATCTTTAAAATGCTTCTTTACCCAGCTTGATGCGATCATTTTTCACTGAGTTATTCCAAATTTTGCTAAAAATGCGGTTTTCTTCTAATATTTGCATAACTCGGTGAATAATAATCGCATCAAGTTCTATAACGAAGCATTTTAAAGAAAACATTCTATACTTTCAGATGTTTTTCATCCCATTGAGCTGCGACGCTTACTTTTCTTCATGCACCGTTGCAAGCTCGAACCATTTTTTAGCAATTTTTTATGTTTTCCTTTTTATCATTAGCCATTTTGAAAAAAAATCGTCATAATGTATATACAGGGTGTCCCGCAATAGGTGTAATCCCCGCGAAGGGGTTATAGCTGAAGTGATTCTGAACAAGATTTTCCTTTGCAAAAATGTTGGATGGGGCTTCATTTTTGAATTATTAACGAAAAACACTGGCGAATGAGTGCATCCGTAGAGCCCGCGCGCAGGGCCGTACGCTCGCCGCTCACCGTGCCGACCGTGGTCGTGGACGGGCGCGCACCGCTATGCTTCGGCACGAAGCGAGGGACCGAAATTATGTCAAATGACAAATAACATCCACAGATTCATTAGCCTTGAGTAATGAATACCCCAATTACTAGTTGCGTAGATTTAACAGATTGTTAAATTCTTTCGCTCATTATTTTTGTACTTCATTTCGTACAAAGATACGAATAACGAGAAAACAGTCAATGGACCACGGCACTTGTAGGCCAATGAACAATTTGCCACGGGTATTTTTTGCAAGATACAGAAAATTGTTGCAAAATACGCGAGAATGTGCACAGGGATAAAGGGGAGGGGCACATCGAGCCTCTTCTCTGAAGAGGCGAACAATCGGTCTTTTTCAGGACCACCAATTACTATTGCCTAAAACAACTCTGTCGCATGTAAACATAGGGAGTGTGTTAGTGACTGTGCAACGACGCGAGTTCAGTGACCCGATCGGGGCCTCGCTTGGATCAGCTGTTCGGCGGCGCGCTACGTATTCTTGTGTTCTACGAATGGTCTGGATTGGCGGAGTGGCCCAGTGACAGTGATCCAGTTTCATCCAAGGCTGTGAGTAATATTTTTCTTTGATATTCTATTTCAATAATTATTCGTTGAATAAAAAAGTCGTTTCCCAAAATTATTTGTTATTTCTAAAAACTTTATGTTCGGAATAATTGACGGGAATTATTTTCGAGATCTTATTCCGTGTTACTTTGAAATGAAAAATAAAGGTATTAAACACTTTGATTTGTCAAATCGAAAGGAAATAGTAGTTACGTCCAATGTTAAAGTACTTAAACAATCTGTTAAATCTACGCAACTAGTAATTGGGGTATTCATTAGTCAAGACTAATGAATCTGTGGATGTTATTTGTCATTTGACATAATTTCGGTCCGTCGCTTCGTGCCGAAGCATCGCGGTGCGCGCCCGTCCACGACCATGGTCGGCGCGGTGAGCGGCGAGCATACGGCCCTGCGCGCGGGCTCTACGGATGCGCTCATTCGCCAGTGTTTTTCGTTAATAATTCAAAAATGAAGCCCCATCCAACATTTTTGCAAAGGAAAATCTTGTTCAGAATCACTTCAGCTATAACCCCTTCGCGGGGATTACACCTATTGCGGGACACCCTGTATACCCATTTGATGCCAGGAAACATTGTGTATATCCATCTTCAGCCGTTTCGAAATGGTGCCAGTTTCAAATCTTTAATTCATTATTTTATAGTCATAGTTTGAAAATCCCGTAATTTCGAAACAGTTGAAGATGACCATGCATAAAGTTTTGTGGCACCAAATGGGTATATTTTTAAATTATATGCCAAATTCTGTTTGAATCCGCGCAAGCGTCTCGCCGAAATACTCGATTAAAGGTTTCAATTTGTCGCAATTTCTGAATGGTTGCAGATAACCAGGCATAAAGTTTCACCGCAGCAAAGGTGTATACAGGGTGTCCCGTAATTAGTGTAAGAACCGAAAATGGGGGGCTCCTGGGCTGATCAGAAACAACTTTTTCCTTTGGCAAAATATCGGACGCGGCTTCGTCTTCGAGTTATTAACGAAAAACCCAAGCCAATGAGCGCGCGAGTAGAGCCCGCTGTCCGCCACAGTAGCGTTGGCGGTCCACCGCGCTCAGCCGTGATCGCGAACAAATGCACCGCGGCGATACAGTTAGGTCGAATGATGAATAAAAAATTAATAAAAATTAGAATTAGTCATAAATAATGAATAAAATAATTCGTCAATATCCATATAAAATAAACAAATCGGTCTTCCGTAATACCTTTATGCGTCATTCAAAGTGAACGCGGAATGAGATCGCGAAAATCATTTTTGACAATTATTGGAAAAAAGAAAAGGAAGAAAACCATTTGGAATGAATAAATAAATGAGAAAATAAGCGACATTACTTCAAAGTTGAACTGTCCAGAGGTTCTGCGGTAGGAGCCGTAATGTCGACGGTCCTCTTGTCGGAAAGACTTATCACTTTATCCATTTTATTGTCACAACGTACGCACACGAGACATTCCGCCAGCCAGGGCTATTCCCTTTTTCTTCGGACAGGCTACAACGCGTCGAACATGATTTCCGTCCTACCCGGGGACTAATAATTGACGACACGCAAGTATCACGCCTTTTAGAATAATCTGGGGTTCTGTTTGAGAATCGAAAGTCCTTCGTCAGATTTATCACCTCCCGCAGTTGTCGGGCGCACTTGAAAATGCATCGCAATCGCCCCACGTGTCAATCCAGGCACGTAGCTGCTTTAGAAAATTATTTGACGCTAACAAATAACTTTACGAAAAAGTGCTTCTCAAATACGTTTACGAAAAACTACTTTCCGAATAATTTACGAAAAAGTATCTTTCGAATAAATTTATGAAAAAGGATTGGTGGATTACGGAATATCCACGGAATATCAATATGAAACCGAAATTACTCACAGTCTCCTATAAAAATGGGCCGCTATCGCTGGATCCCTGCATCGATTCGATCGAAACATCCGTGCGAACAGCTGATCTCGGGAGGGTCACTGAACTTACATCGCGGCACGGTCACTAATACTATCGACGCCTGTGCATGAGGATTTCGGTGCCAACCTCCAAACTTTCAATAATTATCGTTCCCGATAGGACCCATTCTTCTCAACTCGCGGCGGTTTCACCAGAAAGCTGGGCGCCGATACGACTCTTTTCTGTCGCGAAGCACGTCCTCGCACGCTTTGCAATCATTTTTTGTACTTTCCGAAAATTATTCGCGATAAATTCGTTATTGACCTACGAGCGTAGCGTCGTTCACCGTTCTCGACGAGATCGACTGCCAGCTCGTTCGTCATTTGTCTATTATGCCGGCGCTCCGCGATACGGCCGGCCACCTTTCAACGTGTTTGTCGCGCATCATCTGACCGTCCTCGTGTAGCGTCGGCGTTACACACAGTCACGTCCTTTCCTACCGCAACGAACATCGCTGCTAATAAGACCGTTTATAACCTGAAAGCCATTCCATCTTGGATCATTTCTGAAGGACCGCGCGCTTTATGCCAAAGCGTGGGTGCGTAATTTTCGGAAAGTACAAAAAATGATTGCAAAGCGTGCGAGGACGTGCTTCGCGATAGAAAAGAGTCGTATCGGCGCTCAGCTTTCTCGTGAAACCGCCGCGAGTTGAGAAGAATGGGTCCTATCGGGAACGATAATTATTGAAAGTTTGGAGGTTGGCACCGAAATCCTCACGCACAGACGTCGATAGTATTAGTGACCGTGCCGCGATGTGAGTTCAGTGACCCTCCCGAGATCAGCTGTTCGAACGGATTTTTCGATCGAATCGATGCAGGGATCCAGCGATAGCGGCCCATTTTTATCGGAGACTGTGAGTAATTTCGGTTTCATATTGATATTCCGTGGATATTCCGTAATCCATAATCCTTTTTCATAAATTTATTCGAAAGATACTTTTTCGTAAATTATTCGGAAAGTAGTTTTTCGTAAACGTATTTGAGAAGCACTTTTTCGTAAAATTATTTGTTAGCGTCAAATAATTTTCTAAAGCAACTACGTGCCTGGATTGACACGTGGGGCGATTGCGATGCATTTTCAAGTGCGCCAGATAACTGCGGGAGGTGATAAATCTGACGAAGGGCTTTCGATTCTCAAACAGAACCTCAGATTATTCTAAAAGGCGTGATACTTGCGTGTCGTCAATTATTAGTCCCCGGGTAGGACGGAAATCGTGTTCGACGCGTTGTAGCCTGTCCAAAGAAGCAGGGAATAGCCCTGACTGGCGGAATGTCTCGTGTGCGTACGTTGTGACAATAAAATGGATAAAGTGATAAGTCTTTCCGACAAGAGGACCGTCGACATTACGGCTCCTACCGCAGAACCTCTGGACAGTTCAACTTTGAAGTACATGTCGCTTATTTTCTCATTTATTTATTCATTCCAAATGGTTTTCTTCCTTTTCTTTTTTCCGATAATTGACAAAAATTATTTTCGCGATCTCATTCCGCGTTCACTTTGAATGACGCATAAAGGTATTACGGAAGACCGATTTGTTTATTTTATATGGATATTAACGAATTATTTTATTCATTATTTATGACTAATTCAAATTTTTATTAATTTTTTATTCATCATTCGACCTAACTGTATCGCCGCGGTGCATTTGTTCGCGATCACGGCTGAGCGCGGTGGACCGCCAACGCTACTGTGGCGGACCGCGGGCTCTACTCGCGCGCTCATTGGCTTGGGTTTTTCGTTAATAACTCGAAGACGAAGCCGCGTCCGATATTTTGCCAAAGGAAAAAGTTGTTTCTGATCAGCCCAGGAGCCCACCATTTTCGGTTCTTACACTAATTACGGGACACCCTGTATACTCTATGTACATGTCAAATTTTGGTTCGGATGCATTTAATTGTTCGGTTTTTATTACTGGGGCCTATTGCAGAAATGCTGCATTTCGTGGGCGAGGGCGAAGCGCGAGCACCCGACGACCTGGGGGGGTATGGCGCTTGAGCGAAGCGAAAGCGCAGGGGGCTCTGCCCCCTAGTTTAAAACGTCGATCAACAGATGGTCGAATCCGTTGCCTCGCAAGGGGTATCCGGAGGTGGGTATCCTGTGTCCTGCTGAAAGCTGTTTTGAGGGTTCTTAGAGATTTCTCGAAATTTTCGAGGTTGGTGGTATCGAACGCGCTTTGTGTATAGATGAGCGAATAAGTTCTGTAATTTCCTCGTTTAGAGACGAGTACTGTTTCTGGCTTGGGTTTTCTTCTCATTATCTCTTCGGAGTCTATGAAATTGAGATCTTGGAGCATTTTATTTACCGGGTGAATTATTCGGCAGTCCGCCGGCATAAAATGCAGAATATTCCCTTTATTTGCGGTGAGCGTCTCGGGCGTTACGACGATCTTCACCTTGCTCGTGCCGGGTCCTCTTTCACCAGGGTCGGTGTCCGATTCTTCGGTGTCGTCGTCGTCGCTCGAGGAGCAGATTAGTGGAATAAAGATGGGCGCTTCTGACTGACCCGAGGTGGTAGACAGCTGATTCGTTTCTTGTTGTGTTATTTGAGTCGGCTGAATTCCTGGCGTTAATTGACCTTTGGGGGCCAGGTCTCGTCTCGGGGTAGGGGCGAATGAGATGCGTTGGCCCGTTTGAGGTTTGGCCAGAATTGATGTATCTTTGTTTATTTCGGTCATAGGTGCTGGTCCTGGGGTCTTGGGAGTTTGCGCAGGTTTGGTTGTTAGATTGTTGAGTTCCCTCGACATGTTCAATAGTCGTCCATTCGCTTCGGTCAAGGAGAGATCCTTGGTGGTGGCGATGACTTGTTCTCGCTCCCGATGCTGCTGCGTGGTTTCGTTTATCGTGGTATCTGTTTTATTTAGGATGAAGACGCCTTCCTCTTCGTCGGACGAGCTTTCTGATATCGTGGGAAGCTCAGTGAGGCGGTTTGACGTTACACTTTCCGTTGGTTCTTGTACCGATGCTCCGGGTGCTGATGTAATTCGAGGCCGACTGGAGCTTCCAGATGGTTCCCCTTCTTCGCTCCCGGTAGTGACTATCGTGTCTTCGGCATAGTTCTTTACCACTGTAGCCCTTCGCGTTTTCACTCTGCTTCCGATCGAGGCGGGGTTGTTGGTAGATTTTTTCCATCTCCCTGTTGGCTTGAAGGCTTTATCCTTTGGGCGAGTTGTCTTTTCCTTTGCGCTGGTGATTTTTTCTTTTGCGCTGGTCGGGAATGAGATCACCGGGTTTCTGGAAAGTACGTCCGCATTGAGGTTGGTTTTTCCGGATTTGTAGACAACGTTATATTCGTAATTTTCCAGTTTTATTTTCCACCTGGCTAGACGGGCGGCGGGCTCCTTTAGCGTATGGAGCCAAACCAGAGGTCGGTGGTCGGTGACCAAGGTGAATTTGTGCCCATATAAGTATGGTCGAAATTGGGCGACGGCGTAGACGTTCGCCAAGCATTCCTTCTCGGTGGTCGTGTAATTTCGTTCCGCTGGTATCAGAACTCTGGAAGCGTAGGCTATGGGTAGATCTTGCCCTATTTTTGCTTGTGCTTAGGATGGCTCCAATGGCTACATCGGAGGCATCTGTAGTGACCACGAAGGGTTCATCAAAATTTGGGAATTGTAGGATAGGTTGTTGACATAGTTCATCTCGCAGACTGTCGAAGCTCTGTTGTTGTTGATTGCTCTAATTGAAACGGGTGTCCTTCTTGAGTAAGGACGTTAATGGCTTGGCCCGTTTTGCGAAATCTGGGATGAAGCGTCTGTAGTATCCTACCAATCCCAGGAATTGTTTAACATTTTTCTGATTCTTTGGTACTGGGAATTCTTTGACAGCCGTTAGATTTTTGGAATCGAGCTGTACTCCGTTTTGTGTGAGTACCTGTCCGAGGTAAGTTACTTCCTTACGCAGTAACTCACATTTGTCGGGTTGCAACATGAGCCCGTGCTCTCGTAGTCGTTGTAGCATAGTGCGTATGCGGCTCTTGTGTGTGTCCAGTGAAGATGATTATATAACAATATCGTCGAGATATACGAATAGTGTGGTTCCTTGAAGTCCACACAGGACGTGGTCCATTAATCGTTGGAAGGTGACCGGTGCGTTCTTGAGACCGAATGGCATCCGGACGTATTCGTAATGTCCGTTCGGAGTCGATAATGCTATCTTAGGGCCATCGTCTGGATTCATTCCGATCTGATGGAAGCCGCTGGCAAGATCGAATATCGAAAAATATTTTGCTTTTCCGAGGCGGTCCAGGATTTCAGTGATGCATGGTAGAGGATAGCTGTCTCCGACGGTTTTTTCGTTCAGCGCTCGGAAGTCTATCACCATTCTTCATCTCTTGTTACCGTGCGAGTCAGGTTTCTTCGGCACGATCCAAAGCGGGGAATTATAAGGTGAAGAGGAGGGCTTGATTACATTGTTGTGAAGCATTTCCTTTACTTGCCTTTTGATTTCTTCTTGATGGATTATTGAGTATCGATACTGCTTATTGTGTATCGGTATTTCGTTTGTGGTGGAGATGTTATGCTTTACGATTTTTGACATCCCTAATTGATCACCGGGTAGATAAATTCTGTCCGGGAATTCCTGTACTATTTCTTTTATCATGAGCGTTTCTTCTTGGTTGAGGTGGTCCAATTTGAGTAAATTCAAAATTTGCTCAATACGTCCGAGCCTTTCTTCGGGTGGCGTCCTGTTCGTGAAATTGTACTCGGGGACGTCATAGGGGAGGAGCGCCTGTGGTTTTATTTCGAACTCCTCAGGTTCTTCTCCGATGTTGGTGGCTACTGTGTAGCAGGTGCCGTCTTTCGCTCGAACGATGCTGTCATTAATGATAATGTTCTTTGATGGTTTGAAACCCGGCAGGTATCCTTCTGCTGTGTGGGTGTTTGTCAGTACGTTGAGGGTGATAGTTTGTTGTGTACGACCCTTTATGCAATAACGATTTTTTTCGTTTGGGAGCGGTTTTGGCCGGTGATTGAACCGTTTTGGCCTTATGGGATCTTCTTTGGTAACTATGGTGTAATGATTGAAAGAGATTTCGGCGGAGGCTTGCTGCATGAAAGCGGCGCCTAAAATCGCGTCTTGCGGCTGTTACGTCCTGCACGCAAGGCGCAAACGCAATCAGGACGATTCCTATAGAATCGCTCGCTAGACCTGAAGGTTGTAACGACGGTCGGTGACAGGGAATGCTCCTAGGACCGAGCCGGGAAGGGTGCCGGCAGCTCTAGAGATCTGTCCGGGGTTAGGTCGGGGGAACCTTAAGAGATCAGACCAGGTGGTTATGTAAGAACATAACAAAAACGTTAAATTTATTGTAACTGAAAAATATATACAATGAAAAGAAAAAGGTAATTTCTCGTAAATAATCAAACAAACCAATTAAATCAAAATAAATCAAATAAATCAAAGGGCTCGCTGGCCTATACAGCACGCCGTACGCGGTATCTCGTTTTCTTCGCGGTAATGCGTAATCTGCACAATTTACGGCTTTAAACGGAACTGCGTAATGATCGCGTCTTGACCCCGGTAGCTCGCGGGCTTGACAAAACTAGAAACCTTTGGTTCGGCGTAACCGGTAATTAATTGAGTGTAACGCGGCCTAATTTTAACGCCCTCTCAATTCGCGGGCTTATCGCTCTTAATCCTAGTACGCGGGTTCTCGCTCTTAATTCTAGTACGCGGGTTCCAGAAACCGTCCCCTCGCGGTGGAGGAACGTTGATCGGTTTGCTCGGTCAGTCTGCCGGTAGGCAAAACGGGTGATCCCGTACGAGCCGGTAAGCTTGGGCTTGCCGGTTCGTTTCTCTATCCGCGGTCTGTCGGTCCAGCAGTACGACTCCGCGGCTCCCGCAGTCGGGTAAGGAGACAGGTGGGAGAGCGGGGTGGATTGCACGCAGCCGTGGGTGCGGGGCACCTACGCCTTAAACCTTGTGCGGTGGTGAAAGGCCACACCAGGAGTTCGGACTGTTTGGTAGCAAGGTCACCGTCTCAACTCATCGGTTCGCAAGCGGGGCACCCGATCAGCGCTCGGGCTAAGGATAGGCACACACTGGTTCAGCGCACCAGGTGGGCCCGGGGTAAACCTGGCTCAAACACGCCAGGTCCGGAGGAATGGTGATGCCGACTCAACTCGTCAGCGGCGGGGCGGAGTTGCGACTCAGCTCGTCGCTGTAAACTGTGGCTCAACGCGCCACCCGGTATGTCACAGTCTCGGTCGGTCGTGGCTCAACTCGCCACCGGTCGGTCGGTTGTGACTCAATACGTCACCCTATATATCGGTCGTGGCTCAACTCGCCACCGGTCGGTCGGTTGTGACTCAATACGTCACCCTATATATCGGTCGTGGCTCAACTCGCCACCGGTCGGTCGGTTGTGACTCAATACGTCACCCTATGCGGCTCAACTCGCCACCAAGTCCAGCTGCTCAGCTCGCTGCTGGTCGGGAGCTGCCTCCCGTCTTGATTTCGGCTCGCTCCGAAGCCCCTTTTATACCCGTTCGGCGTGCGAACCGCGCACGCCGATTGGTCGCCGGGATGGAGTAGGGACGCTCGCGTCGGGTCGGTTCGGGTATGTCCGCGTGCGGACTCGCTCGCGTCGCCTACTCCCGGGTTTGCTCGCACTCGGGCGTGCGCGGGTCCGCTCGCACTCGGTTCGGTTGCACTCGGGCGTGCTCGGGTCGGTTCGGGTCGCTCGCACTCGGGAGTGCTCGGGTCGGTTCGGACTTGTTTCGGACGGTATCTTTGCTCGCTTTCTATCTGTTTCGCGTTCGGGCCTGTACGTGACGAGGAGGTTCGTTACAAGGTCGGGAAGACGGTCAATCTATGATTTTACACGGCTTACCTGACGGCCCAACGGTGCTCCTTTATGAATCAACGCGAGAAGCGCTTTATTCGGGACGGAGCTCGAAACTTGATGCGCACAACGATTGAAATGATGATCGATAAGGATTAGGTAGAAAAGGGTTGTAAGAAACGGAGTGTGTGATAAAAATAATAATAATAAAATATATTGAAAAAGTATATGGATACAAATAATTGAAAATGAGATTAGGTCTATCGGTTAACAATGTAGAAGAAAAATTGAAATTATACTTGTTCAGTTCGGTTGACGATAAATAATAATAATAATAATAAACAAAAGAATTAAATTAAAAATACGAATCATGGCTGACAAATAAAGATCGGAATTAATTATAAAGTTTCAGACTGAATGACGGATAGTCGTGATAGATTATTAAAGAATTAAATTAACGTGAAAATCGGTTTGATTAGCAGTTCGTAAAACAAAAGGCGATTGTGCTAGATTATAACAGAATTGGATTAACATAAAATGGTTTGATTCAGAAAACAAAACGGTATTTACAATGTGATTGCAGAATTTTAATTAGGTGTGGTATTCGGAAACGTAATAAAAAGGATTAGAATTATGAAATG